>CM062083.1:11115996-11841998 GCA_031163375.1 Conogethes punctiferalis | reverse complement strand
TAGTTCTTCATCTACTCAAATGTTATCTGGAAGAGATTGTTTAAAGAGACAACACCGTCTAAATTGTACTTTAATTTTATCATCTTTGTGCCTTATTTTTATTAAGTCTTTGACTGCCGAGAAACTAGACACAATAGAAAAACTATTGTTTGCCGGTCACCGGTGACCGGCATGGCGGTCAACGTGTTAAAGAATCTGTTTGGTGTGCAATAAAGAATAACTATCAAAGGTAATAAGATGATATTTACCGTCGTATTCTGGGAAGTAGTCGACGAGATGCGAATACATGATCTTCTCTTCGAGCAAATCTTTCTTGTTCAAGAAGAGGATCACAGACGAGTGCTGGAACCACGGGTACGTGATGATCGTCTTGAACAACGCCTTAGACTCCTCCATTCGATTCTGAAGAGCAATGAAACACATTATAAGTAACAATTTACATATGACTAGCTGCAACCCGCGGCTTTGCCTGCGTGAACATCGGTTTGTCATGAAGAACTTAATCTATCTTATTTATTATCATGTACGTGTTTTTGTGTCTTATTATAGCCTATGTCTATATCTGATGTACAAACTATATTCCCGTAAAGTTTCATTAAAATCCGTTCAGTAGTTTGTGAAAGTGGAACAAACATCCATCCATTAATCCGTCCATCTATCTATCCAAAACAAACTTTCGCGTTTATCGCTCGAAATGAGCCGCCTGTCCGGGGAAGGACCTCCACCCTATAGAATACCGCAGCTAAATGACCTCCGGGTCGTGTTTCTGCCGGTGAGTAGGGTTTCCGGAGCTCGTGGGGGGTTACGGGTTGGGCCGCCATGGCAGTGGCTACTGACAGGTAACTGACGGTTACATGCCCGTAGTCACAGCGACTTGGGCTTCTCTTTCGCTCTCCATCAGGTGTAGAGAAGCCATTATAGCTACTTGTAAATTGTACAAATTGAATAAATTTGTAATATACTTTCATGTAATGTTGAGTTTTGTGCAATCTAGAATTTCTATATTATCTATCTATCGTTAGTATTCACAAGTATAAGGGAATAATATTTATGACACGAATTTAGGTAATATTAACACGTTGA
Organism: Conogethes punctiferalis; assembly: GCA_031163375.1. Lineage (NCBI taxonomy): Eukaryota > Metazoa > Arthropoda > Insecta > Lepidoptera > Crambidae > Conogethes > Conogethes punctiferalis. Next base: position 11,840,915 of record CM062083.1, on the reverse strand, counting down.
GCGCCATGACGGTCACCGGTGACCGACAAACAATAGTTTTTTTATTGTGTCTAGTTTTCGGCAGTCAAAGTATTAATTAATTTTAATCAAATTGGAATTTCGCAATATCATGTTAATCGAAAGGCTTTCATAATATTTTTTTATTTCATAACACGACAGATGAAAGTAAGCACAAGATCGTTATAAAATATATTAAAAGAAATGCACTGAAACTATTCAATATTATTTCTATTTTAAAATCGATAAAATCTTTATAACCTGTTTCCTTCTATAAATGATTTTCTTCATTTATATTTTATTCTTTTTGTTTCAATCCATTATAATATGTAATATTGATTTAAAACAAATATCAAAACGAATTATCGCTGTCGTCGTTAATTATACAAGAGACTATTACTCACCTCATTTTCAGATTCGAATAAAATTTGATCATATTCACTAAGAGCTACTAAGAATATGATAGATGTGACATTTTCAAAACAGTGAATCCACTTCCTTCGCTCGGATCTTTGGCCGCCGACGTCCACCATTCTGTTTGAGAAATATATCATATTAGTTTTGAAACTTAGATAGCTCGTAGCCGACTGTTAGAAATGTGGCATAAAATATCGTAACTACAATTTAAAACCCTAGTACCTATTGGTTTTGCTTTCTTTGAAGCTAAGTCATGATATAGAGCTATGTTGCTCATAAACTCGACTGGCTCGGTGGCTCAATTGGTAGTGACCCCTGTCTTCTGAACCAAGGGTCGTGGGTTCGATTCCCAAAAATTCGACAAAAATTCGTGTGATGAACACTTGTGTTTGTTCCGTGTCTGGGTGTTTATATTTGTATTTAGGTAAGTATTTTTTGTGGTACCTTCGTTGTTCTGATACCCATAACACAAGTGCTTAAGCTACTTACTTTGGGATCGGAGCAATGTATGTGATGTTGTCTGATATTTTAAAAAAAACTTAGGGCACTTTACATTTAGGTCCAGGCTTATGTATAGTGCCGCGGTTTTTGTACGTAACGGACGGAAACCCTAATTTGAGAATGGGAATGCATTAAATGTATGAAATCAAACTATGTACAGAAAATGTATTTTACATAACAGATAACACCATACATATCTAGAATAATAATTAGATACTAAATTAAAAATAAGGAAGTTAAGGTACAAAGCAGATATAAATGCGGGTGTTAGCTAAACTCAAGTCACTAAACAGGGATGATGACAGCACAAAAATGTGGAAAACAGTACTTTTAAACGAAGTTAAGCTGGAGTTTCGTCTCTTATTGTAGGAATTACTTAACGTTTACAAATACTAACCTATGTTCTCAAAATTGCTATTTATAAAAAGAAAGTTATTAGATATATTTTTAAGCAATAATATCGTGAATTGTTTATGTCATCATCAACCCCATTAAGATATTGCAACAGAAGTAAAATGTTATATAAGCAAAAATAGATGTCGACATATTATTGATACACATTCTCTAAAGTATTAGTCACAGATAAAGCATGTTAAGATAATTTTAGTTGTTCGCAGATCATTCTTATCGACATACAATAAGCGGAAGAAAGGGATAAAATATCAAAAAGCGATTTCAACTCTGGTAATGATGGAATTTCTTTAAAGGGAAATAATATCGAGTATGCGTTGACCAATAAAAATTGATAGATAGGAAAGACTAAACTAAAATTCACTCGGGACACAGCATAACACTTATGAGAGGTCAAACCCGGACCCAGTCCGTCGATGAGAAAAGGCAGGGAGATAAGAGTAGAGCAAAAATAAAAATATATATAATTATATTCATATATTTGATAAAATCATGCCTTGTCTATCGCAGTCATAGCCTTTGCTAAAATTTTAACAATAACTATAAAAGGTAAACCAAACAACGCCAGTCTTCATGGGCTAAACTCGTATAAATAAACCATATTAGAGGAAAGTCAAGAGCGATATGGTTTACTACATCCAATAGTAGCGATAGATACAGGAAAATGTACAAAATTAGCATAGGATAATCTAATATTTAGGACATGGATTGCTAGCAATATTACTATTAACAGTAGGGGGTATGTGCAATTTGGTCCATTCTAAAAACGACGCCCAAAGCGGAATAGGAACCGTAATAATATACCATCGATGCTTCGTGCTTTAGCATACTAGCTGGGACGGAAGTACTTCGCCCATCACGCACATACCTAAATATGATTCCATCAAGATCGAAAGGATACTCAAGAATGCCAGTTGTTGGCTGTCGAGCGCGCAGAATGTCCTGCTCAGTCGGGAGATAGTCGTCTTTTTCGATCCTTGCCAGATCGCTTAAATAGCTGAAATCGAGTTCATGCACATCTAATAATAAGGCGAAATAAACGCATGCAAACAATTAAGAATGTACCCTTCAGAAAAGTATTGATTTTTTTACAGTACAGTCGTTGTATGTTTGTTAAAAAGGATGCACCGATTTTAAAGGTATCATATTCATACGACGACTTCTTTGACACAATGAATTCTGAAGAGAATATCCTTAGAAACACCACGAAGGAAAAAAAAAAGACACAAAAATAGTAACAAAAGGCCCCACAGTTGTACACCGCACATGCATCAAAGCGAAGCGTGCGTAACGCACGTTTTTATCGGTTACCTAAATCGTATCTCCTCCAAGTCAAATGGATATTCTATAATACCCGTTGTGGGCACTCTCACGCGGAGGATGTCCTGTTCAGTTGGTAAGTAATTCGGAGCTGCCACGCGGTCAATCTCCTGCAAGTAGCTACAGAAAACCATAATCTCAGTCACCATCCAATAAAAACTGTACACAATCGGAAGCAAATAGTTTATAGGCGACGCTGTTTAAACTGGCGCGTGTGCTAAGTCTTTTATCTCGCATACCAATTGCACTCTGATCTGTTGTGTCACTATTTTGAGAAACAACCTCGAACAGGTTAAAATGGGCCAATATGACTAATGCGTACAGGAAGTTAACTTGAACATTAACGTTGTTACTAGTTAATGGACAAGGTACTTGCAAAAATACCAATTATCGTAGAGTTATCGCTAAAGAGGACGCAGTGGCAGATCGAGAGTTTTGGAGAGCTTACTTATATGGTACAATCGTCAAGAAAGGGGTTAAAATGTGTTTATAAATACATGCTGTAAATTTTGAGGCGTTTTGTATTTTTATAGTTAACGTTATTTTTATAGTCACCGTTTTAAACACTTTCTTGGTTGAATCTATTACAAATTATCCTTCTTTACTTGTACATGTTAATTTTATAAAATTGTAAATAATCAAAACCACAGTACATGGCATGTAAGTTCAAAGACTACACGGTCTTTCTCTTATAACTTAATAAAACCGTTTTCTACGGTAAATAGAAGTACTATAAAGATCGTCCTTTCATGGTCTTCACCAGTTACGGTGTGCTACCCAGCAATCAATCAAGATTATCGATTCTCCATGCAATTTTATGCCATTATTTATATTAGGATAATTACCTATTACAATCTGCGATCACTCAGAGTGGTTTTACTATATAGTGTATAGGTATGTCTAGCGTATTCAATAGCTTGTATGAGGTAATCGTAGTATTCATCTAATTGTGAAGGCAAGAATATTTTGTAAACTTGATCTATAATAATAACATACATAATGGGATTTCCCAAAATAATGCGGAAGGTATTACACAGCACTAATAAACAATTGTCATTATTTTATGGTGATTTATTAGAGGAAACAATAGCTGTATCAAACAAATAATTAGGTTTTTACATTGTGATGTTCCATAAATCTTTTGACTCAGTTTTTCACCTAATCATGGCAAAAATGGCCAATATCTTTTCTCGTCAGTAGATAATGTTACAGAATATTTGTATATCTACTAAATCAATATGATATGGCGATTGAGCTCGAAGGCTTAATAATGCTTGACTGAATAACTTTAAAAACCTTCCAGATGTTTGCCCAAAGTGGCAAACAACAATGGACTGCGATAGGCTGATGATTTGGTGAAGAAGAAAAGACGCTGTTTCATTTCCTGGTATGAGGTATGTATTAGCGTGTTTTTATATTGGCACAGCGACACCACTTCGCCTGATGATAAGCAAAGAAAAGAACAGGACCGAGCCATTAAGACCCGGGATATTCCCGTCTTTGTCACGGCCATGCTAGCCATATTGTGATATTTCTCCACGCCTTTGGTCTGTACCGACAATAAGGAAAAAAGAAGAACTAGAGTGGCCCACTGCCAATATAAGTGCTAAAGTGACTTCCACAAAGTATTTGTCTTCCTTGAATGAAGTATGAAACACATTTCATCATAAACATCATCAGCCTATCGGGGTCCACTGCTGGACATGAGCCTCTCCAGTCGACAAACACCTGGTGGTTATACCCAAAATCGCCACGCTGGGCAGGCGGTCGATCGCACAGAACAGTAACATTTAATCCTATTTAATACTGGGCTGCTGCTCCCGGCTCTGCCCGCGTGAATATTATTATAAATCATAGCCCGTGTTAATCCAATGTATATTACTGTAAAATTTCATTAAAATCCGTTCAGTAGTCCATCTATCCAAAGATACTTTCGTATTTATAATATTAGTAGGAGTTAAAATGTCTACACTTACTATTTGGCTGAATCGGTGAGCTGGTATTCTCGCCTGCGATCGTAGCACTCCTGGATGCCGGAGTCAGCCCATAGAGCCTTGATAGCCTCTACGTACGGGCTCTCGAAGGTCGTGACGCTCTCAAAGTCGATTGATGATATCAACTCCGCCTTTTCCTGTAAAATTTGTTAATGCATTTCTTTGAATATATAAGCTCTCATAAAACACCTTATAAATAGTCATCCTAAAAACATGTAACTGAAAATTGGGGCAAACAAAACTTTTATATACTTAGTTATCATAATTCATAAAAATATCAGTCGAATCCTCCTAATTTTTTTTAAGTGGGTTAAAAATAAATTCTCTCTCTTAACGGATCCATTGGAAGGCCCACTGATGGACATGGGCTTCTCCATTATGTGTGAGAAAAACTAGATATTACATTAGGAATCTTGTGACGTTTAACTAACTTTTTAAAAGCGTATAAACAATCAAACAGACAAGATAAAATATGGAATCATTAAAAAGTCAATCAAATTTTTATCAAAAAATGTGACTTTCTGTGGTTACTACAATGATTTTGTATTTGTAGATTTCATCATTACATTAAACTTGAGGTTTTAAAAGTGTATGACCTAAATTGATCAAAATGTGAGTCGAAACCGGAAACCGCAGAAGAACATCAGGAACGACAATAAGTTATCGTTATTGATAGTCAAAAATATAAACATTAACATTAAAATTACTTTTAACGAAGTTCAATGGAATGTGGCATGTCATTGTCTAGTCTATTTGTAAAAAATTAAATAAATACAACAATACACAAACACATACAACATTGCGTCAAACCAAAACATTAAAGCGGTTGCATTTTAAGAAGCAAATGTCACAACACAACTTCTCTTCCTGACAAACTTCCATGCTGCAAAACCACTACAATGGAGTATGCATGACACAATTAGGTACTCACTAAAGCGAAAAACAAAACGAACTGAAAATCGCAAGGTGAGTTAAACGAGGCTCTCGCCAGGCATACAGTATCGCGATGCCTGGGTCAAATTGCCTCTCACCTTTCATCTAGTAAAAATTTAGCATGCTGAACGAAACATAGGTACTCACTACATTGGACGGATTCCCGTATTGTATTTTGAGTAGATCCATTGCGCGTATCATACTCTGCATCGCCATGAAGATGTTTTGGTAGACGAGCTTGATGAAGCCGCGCTTGTCATCGTCGCTGTAACCGGAGCCGTGGATGATTCTCATCTGCTTGATAAATGTTGACTTGCCGGACTCGCCAGTTCCTATTGTCAGAGGTAACAAACACATGATGTTATTTATTGCCAGAAGGAAACTTGATGGATTTGCCGCATTTCTGCTATTCGAGTCTGAAACGGTTACGGGCGAAAAGTTAATAAGCCAAAGATTCTGTTGGTCCAATGTTCACTGTCGAACCGTTCTTTTAGATGGGTCAAATATCTTTTGTGCGAAAAGTTAACGGGCCAATGATTCTGTTGGTCAAACGTTCATAGAGCAATGAACTGTTGGCGAACCGTTTCAGACTCCTGCTATTCACCTGATGGTAAGCGATATCGCTATCTACGATAGAGCGTGCTAACCCAGCAAAAACTGGTTCATCTCGCCTTGAACATCCGGGCATTATGACTATCGGGGAATAAGGACGAAAGCTAAATGAGGCTGGTAGCATTAAATAGTGGCTATCAACCACCAAAGTGTGCTTTGCTTAATTTCCGCTTGAAGAGGCGGGAGATTCCAGATTCGCTTCTCGTCCACCGCTACGCTACCCCGCTTTTTTCACTGGATGGACAGCCTAATTAGCGTTACACTAGCAGCGCTACTCAGGCTGTTTAGTGTGAACGAATGTTCAGAGTGATTCACAAATGATGTTCTTGTATTTTTGCCTTAAGTCGATATAATATACATATTACGTTTTATTCATACTAGGTACTTTCGCTACATAATGTGTAGGCTCTCAGAAGCCACATGCAACTGAAACACCACCATTAGCCACTCCCAGAAAATTTGGAAGATAATTTAAAAAACTTGACTTCGTAAACGCAACCAAATAGGCAACAAACCCAGAACATACAGATCGCGGACTATCTGTATGTTCTGGGTTCTTTAAACGCCTTAACGCTTTAACAATTGTGCCACTAAGGCCGTTAATGATTCTATTTTGTAAAATAAAAAAAAAACCAACGATGTTTGATTAAATGAAGGAATTTGTGGAGCACAAACAGTTTAGTCAGTAGGTATCAGTAGCAATTAAATAACTTTACAAAATGAAAATAACCGTAAATTGTGATTATTGTCGCCTATACAGGCTTAGGTAATTGATGAAAGTTATGATGACAGGAAGCTGTAAATTATTAACTGCTAGTTTCTCTTTCTATAAGGCCACAGAAAACTCTCACTGATTGTTGTAAGAAAAATCACAAAACAGTATCTAGCACATAAATAGCCTGATTTAATTATTTTGCAATTATAATTAATTCAGCTTTTATTATATAACATTTATTTATTTAATTATATATAAGAATGATTTATTCTTTTTTATGTACCTATACTAATTTGATAGGGCAACATATAACTATTAAACAAAATGTATGTTGTCTGTCAAGAACCTTTATGATAGGGAAATTTTAACTAAGATGAGTAGGTATGTACAAAAATATGTAGTGGCCATGACAATCAACTCCGTTAATAAGGCTTTATAACTACACCTTTGCAGTTAAGTTATACCAAAATCAGATAGGCCATGTCTATGACACTATGACAAGTGCATAGTTATGCACCTAGAAATATACATATGAATAACTAATGCTAATATATAACAGGGTAAGTTACTTTATCCAATAAAAATTACTCCCAGGGACCTATATTTCATTATGCTGAAGAGGCAGGCTTTCAGGTGGACAAACAAATATTGTAAGAAAAATTGGCATTGAAAAGAGTAATTAATGTTGAGTTTCTTGTTGGTGCTTATTAATAGAAGCTGCATTCCAAATCCAGTGGTAATTTAAATCCTTTTAATTTACTTTACATATTCAATATTAACGATTTATAAAGTTTAATGGTTGTCTTAAGCCTTTGTATATGTATGAATCAAGAAAATTTTGATTTGATTTTGACAGTTGTAATAAATCCATCTCTCTCTCTCATCATCAATGCAGGCATCCATCTATTTCCGTCCACTGCTGTAAGTAGGCCTCCCCTAGAGATCACTAATCATGGCAATCCTGGACAATCTTTGTACATGCAGTATTCTAACAGCACAGTTAGATGGTACCTAAAATCAAACTACTCATTCCAGGGCCAACACTCCTATTGGCTCCGGCCTGTGTTCGGATATGTATTCAATAATAACAATGTATTATAAGTTCATGTGAATTTACAGTGCTTTATAGATTAAATTAACAAAGTATATTAATTATTATCATGACTCATTTATTACCAGCACAAAATATCAGATGTACCTACCTACTTACTGTTGGAGTGTGAGTAGTTATTTCCATACCATAATTATACTATAAATACAAATATGACTAGACTGGAATGTTGCATCACTTGTATCTAATATAAATTAAGCACTATTTATTATTAATGATTAATTTCAATCAAGATTCATCATCCGGGCCTTGGAAGTGACCACAACTGTCCCTAAGGTCAATATCAAATTGTATTTTGATATTGACCTTAGGGACAGTCATCATCATGGTGATCATAATAAATGCAATGCATCCCTACCTATGAAACTTCATTCCTTGGAGGTGGAATTTCACCTGCTACCAGAAAGTCTTCCCTACTCTGCAGTATGATATATGAGAATAAGACACCCTATCAATAGGACTAATATGCATTTGCAAGGTATCAAGTAAACAACCAAAAACACTCTAAAAGGGTGATTTCACCCATTAGAGAGTAGTTTGTAATTTATTTAAATTTTTATTATTAGAATAATATGTATAAATAACACTAATTGCCGCGCCCTTCCAGGGCCCATATGTTAACCTAACCTAAATTAAGACCTTTATACTTAATACATACATATGTGATGCAATAAACAAATGAATATGAATATTATAGTGAAATGGTTCACAAGACAGCGGACTTATAACTCAGCTCACAGGTGTTGAATCACCAGAAAATAATAATCAAATCATAACCTTATCTTTTTAATGTGCTATACTCGAGGTTTATAATTATTTTTAAAGTATAAATATTTAATTTTTCAATAGTTTTTAGTCTACCTTTGTCCAACCTAGATATATAGGTTGAACAGTCTAGATAGGTACTAATTTAGCATTGATCAGATGAGTAATGTGACAGTAGCAACCAACAAGTAAATTAATTTTCTTTTTTTTCTGGTCTGGTCACTATTCATGGAGTTAATTAATTTTATTTTCTAAATTAATTAACTTTCTGTGAAAATTTAAAACAAAATTAATATAACATGCTACCCATGATATTATTTACTATAATTTTGTTCTCATTTTTTATAGCACAGCATGATGGCTTCATAATGTAAAATGAAACCCATTCGCACAAGAGCCAAATGACCAAATCAATTACTTGTTGGTTACTACCACGGTTGCTACTGCCATGTCAGCCTATAATGTTATAGGCTATGTAGAGCTATGTAGCTCTGGCTATACACCATGGTCCAAATTACTACCCTAGATTTATTGTATTTCAACAGGACGATAAATCTACATTCCTAAAAAAACAGTCTATTTGTGAATGTAAAGTTTTGGGAAAATTAATAGAACATAAATTAATATTTATATGCAATCAGTTCTCGCGGTATCTGCCGTTCATCCATAGCCATGTGTCACCTCACCAACCTGTACTGTACAGGGTAGTGTTTTATACGCTAACGGTAGCAATCTCGGTAACGGAAGCCATGCGACGTAAAATATTTGATACAATAAGACTTGGAAGATTATAATTTTCTGTAGTTGGGTAAAATTAACTACTGAAATACTTTCAACATACATAGAGATAAGATGAATTTTGTGTGCTTCAAAATGAAATAGAAATTAAACATATAGGTATAAATGCAAGTTCAATCAATTATAACAAAATTATATTAGTAATGCTTTTCTGTTCCATATGAAAAACTTAAAAAAAATATTTTAGTTTATTTAATTTGATCCAATGATAATAAAATAAAAATATATGTCCTTCAAACTCAGTTATTTCGGAACATTATTTTTACAAGCGAATCTTTAAACCTTATCAGATAAAATTTGATGTTGCTACCAGTTCAGAGATAATTACGTAGTTGTCACTATTTCACAACCCTTTTGATGCAACAAACTTGACTTTATCTAAGCTCTTAAAAGTAAAATTCAGATACTGCATATCTTGCAACATTCATAAATTTATTTTACTCAATAATGGATGGAAAAATATTTCACTGTTTGGTATATTCATGTAAAAAAATTGCTCATTGTAGTAAATTATAAGGTAGACCCTCACTGTTGATCATTTAAACAAGATTATATATGAAGATGTGATCTTTTTATAGGTTATTTCCAACAAAAATCCATTATTTTATAAAATATGTCTGACTGAAATATAGATGACAAATAGCAGCAAAGGCAAGTAAATGGACTCACCGAGCAGGAGCAGTTTGAGTTCTCTCCTGGCATCTCGTTTGTCCTTCCGGAGTTGCCGCTCTATCTCTTGGTTGATTCGTTTTTGTTCTTTGGCTTCTTCTGACATGCAGCACTCCATGATTCCTCAGAGCGGAGGGCCGCAATCCGTCCTCACGCGCGGAGCCCTGTCCTTTCGGCAGGCCTTTCAACCGAGGCACACCACTCCTAGAAATTTTATTATTATTACACTTTCATATCACTATATAACACGAAAAGCACCATCTCGCACTAAACCACGTACCGACGCGACAACGCGCGAACAATCATCCGAACTAAGAACTATTTTATACTAAAACCGACAATCCGGCGGTCACTGGGTGTGGTGACTTATGATCGGTCATATACATAAACGCTTCTGTCAACTGCCGACATAAACACTTCGGAATCCGTTTATATACGACCGTGGAACCTTGCGAAGCGATCGTATAATCTCGTTAATGTAACTAGATTCAAGAAACCTATGGCTATTCACCACACGTGTGTATTAATAAGATTAAAACTGTAAGCAAACAGCGGATTGATGATACCTAGGTAATCTACTGATAACTAGAACGGCCTATGTCTAGGTTACGATGTGACTCGTCAAGGCTCACTACACAAGAATACACGCACCGTTGTTACATTTTTTAACTTATTACGTACCCGAATGTATATCCATAGGGCACGATCAACTGTTCCACTTCAATTTATTGCACTAACCACGATTAATCACTCAAGTCATACAACGTCCGCCTCTCAATATGGCGCTGGGAAATTTCGGGCGATAGATGTTCTGCGCGTGCGTTGTGAGAGTATTAGCGAATAAAAAATAGTTGACTGAAATTGACTGTACGATTGTTATACTGCTAAATTGTGGAAATTTAATCAAAAAATTGAAAATTTTATTAATTGAATATGAAAATTAGATCTAATTCCCATGTTCATCAAATTAATGACAGCTAAACTGTCAGTTGTCATTCATCTTCATTCATATTTTTGGAGTGAAATATCAAGTTATTTTTAGGCGTGGTCTCTGAATTTAACGATATTTTTTCATTGAATTATAAACATATCAATACAATAATATCTTTATTGTCTTATCTCTTAAGAATAAGTATAAAATGGTGTGGCAGTATGTTGATTTCTTTGACTTCTATTGATTTCAAAGTAAAATAATGTTTGTCTATGTATCAGACGTAGAGTTTCAATTGAATGAATTGAATACATATCGAATGAAATCGCGTTCTATTCGATAACATTTGTATATTGATAATATTACTATTATGGATGGCTTAATCTTTAGAAATAAATAAAAATATTATACATACAAACGAATTGAGAACCTCCTCCTTTTTCGAAATCGGTTAAAAATGAATTGATGTTCGTTAGTCTGATTAAAACTTGAGAACGGCGGGGCCGATTAAGCTGATTTAGGTTTTAAAATGTTTGTCGTAGTCCAGGGTAGGTATAAAAGGTAAATAATGGGTGGTACGAAGTCTGCCGGGTCAGCTAGTAATGAATAAACCTGTTTAAATTTTGTTAATGATTCCTTTGCACATTTAAATTGGTTGTCATTATATTGAAATAATCACTGTATCTCTATTTAAATTAAGTACCTACCTACCCTTGGTAGGCGATACGAACGAAGAAGCCGTAGAAAGTCAACTTAATACGACCACCGCACAATGTCGCGTGCTTGTCCTAGACATAAGGGATTAACCTTGAAAAACACCATCCACCATTCGCTTCGCTGGGAGGTAGCCAGTACCTCCTACTAATTAGGTAACTGATTATCCAAACATAAATGTAGGTACATATTATACGTATGGAACTACATAACTAATTTAATATAACAATAATAATTGTACGTAAATAAGTTTCGTATAAATGTAAATATCTGATAGATGTTGTACGTACATACATTGCTCCGATCCCAAAGCAGATATGTAGCTAGAGCACTTGTGTTATGGGTATCAGAACAAAGAAGGTACCCCAAATATGTATCTACTTAAATACAAATATATACACCCAGATACGGAACAACCATTTGTTTAGTGTTTTATCACACAAATGTTTGTCCCGAATGGGGAATGTGGGGATCGAACCCACGACATTTGATTTAGAAGGCAGGGAGCACTACCAATTGAGCCACCGAGTCAGTCTATCTTAATAATATAAAATATCATGTTTAGGTAACTAGATGTGTCTCCGTAACTTTACATAAAGTTAAGTCCTATTATTAAAAATCTACATAACTTCTTACTCTTAACTTATGTAATCGAATAATAGACAACACTACTTACGTAACATGCGGACGCGGAATATTAAAAAGTTTATGGCGGCAAATTAAAAAGTTTGAATACTTACTTACCTAACAATAGAGAGAAATATTTGAGGTGTGACTGGATTGTTGACGAGAAAAGGAACATCCTAAAGGTAGGTAATTGAAACGAATCTCTCTGCTTTTACTTTTATTTTTATTTACGTCCATACAATTTACAGAAATATATATTTTACGTTTGTTACACGGCCCTTGTTATTCGTAAATGTGTTACTATTCGATTTTTCATTTGAAAGGTGTGTGCTTGTGGTGTGCGTTATTTTTTTTAATATAAATTATTTTCTTAGGCCATAGGTACATATTCACTTTAAAATAGATTCTTTGTCGTTAAAAACAGGTTTTATTTTATATACGTATGGAAATATAGGTTTAATAAATTTTTGGCAAGTAATTTATATTATTACTTAGATTTATGATACAGATATTTATATTCTATACCTACTGGGTATGTACTTACAGTAAAATATTTCACGTGACGTAATACAAAGTCTTTTTCTTGCGTAATTACATCTATTTCTTGGCAAAGTCAGCGCAGTCGGCGAATATTATCGAAATAAAATACAAAACATGTTTTTTTAAATAAACACGTGATCATTATAATAAGTTTAAATAAATGAATGCATTTAATGGATAATATAACCTTAAACTTAGGTACACTGTGGATCAAGTGATGTTATTGATTATAGATAGGTAGATAATTAGTGATGTTTACATTAAAATCTCTACCAACATAAATCGTTTTTGATGATATAAAATAATTATACTTAGGTACTTAAATTATATTATTGTTGATAGAAGAAATTTTAATTACGTTGAGAATTATAATAAAGTACCTACATAAACATGGATTGAGGAAAATGTAAGATGTTATTTTAATATTTCTAGTAATTTCATATTTCCTTTAACCATGATAGGATTTAAATAGCTAGGTATTATAAATACCTATTTGGTATTTTAAACTGTTTTGACTGCCCGTACATACCTATTATGATTTTATTATTGCATGTATACGAGTACCTAAGGCATTTTAATACCCTAACTTATGTGTAGGTACAATATTGCATTCTTCGCAGGTACATACCTGATTTATTTTTACTTCAAATAGGTATGTAGGTACTAAAAAGGGCGACGTTCAAGCAATTTCTTGATATTTAGATACCTGTCTATAAGAAGCCGACCTAACGACTGAAATAAATAAAGAACCCATGTCGAATTCCGTTAGTTGCAGCTGTAGGTACCTATAGTTATGAAGGCCTATAACATTTTTATTTATTTAATTTTACTGCTTCATTAGGCCATACCTACTGTAACTTCTCAGGGCAGGATCGTACATTTCGTGCCAAATTAAAATGTATTTAAAAATAGCATAATAACTGGCAGAAAATAATCAAATAAAGCTTTTTCTCATTTGTATTATATTATTACATACTATTTGGCCCCCTCCCTATCACATTACGTAATAAATAATACTAAAATGTAACTATTACATCGCTTTCTCTGTCTCACGGTCACCTTTGATCATCATGACTTCACTTCAATGTATATCTGTCGCAGTCATCTGGTTGAATCTGCTATTCAATTGAATGACTAGCGCGTTCATTGAATGACGACATTTAATTGAATGCCTAAAGGACAACTCGTCAAGTTATTGAATGAAACGTTCAACGTCTTGACTGAACGTCATTTTAGCATAGTCGTTGAATGGGTAAAAGCCGACTATTTAATGTTTAGTTTTTAATTTTTCTTTAAAAGTATCCGGAGGCGGCATATTAATAGGTAAATCCATGCTGTCACACTATTTTATTACGTATAAGTCAGTTTAAAGTAAATCTAATCAAAAACGTATCAACACTCGGGTGATCATGTTCGACGCCATATTTGTTTTAGTGACTACTAACGCCACGCGGGAAAAAAATGAACTAAATTACAATCACTTGACTGCTTTTACGTCCGCTCTCTTCAAAGGGCTATGTTTCAATCCGCTACCTAGTTGGACGTTAAGTGACGCGTGTTTAGTCAACGTTCGGCCTAGTCATTCAATTGAATGTCGTCATTCAATGAACGCGCTAGTCATTCAATTGAATAGCAGATTCAACCAGATGACTGCGACATATCCACCACAATATTATGTATTATTGAACTACATTACTTAATTATTTTATTACACCTCCCTTATAATAACTTTCATTGGATACCATTTTATAAAACGTCTACGCAGTTTTTACATTAGTCAAAAGATCCTTATTAGGAGGAACCCACCCACCGAAGGCTTTTTCAAATTCCTTAGCAACTGCAATTGTCAAATGGTCGTTGTTTTTATTTGCCGCTAATTGTATACCAACTGGTAATCCCTTTCTAGTAAAATCTATAGGGCACGCTGTCACTGGCAACCCTAATGCATTAAATATGGTCAGGTAACCACAATTTAAAAATTTGTAGTAGATTCTGTAATGCAAATCCGCTGTGTACGGGAATGTCGGGAAGAACAGTACGCCATCATCAGACAGGATTCTCTGTGAAATAAGACATTTTATTAATAAAATGCTAGGTACCAAATTAAGAAGTGATATCTAAACACTAGTGTTAGGTATGTTATACTAAGATTCCGTAGTTCCGGGGACTAGGGTTGGACATATTTTTAAGACCCACGGTACCATCTTTGGGGCGCTTTGTGAAAGGGACCCGAGTTTTTAGTGTGTATTTTCCACCTTACTTCCATCATTCCGAGGCGGTGATGAGTCCCACATACCCCGTCCGCTTGTGCGCCCGCCCCGAGTGGCGGATATTCGTAAGGTGCAGCGCAGACGGCACACTTTTTGTGCGATATAGTCTCCGTCTGATACATTTAAAAAGAGCGTCTAGGTCTGCCGACAGAATGATCGACGATGTGCGTCGTGTGCGTTGAGTCTGTGAAATATCCGCGACAGATTTTTGCGCGTCGTGTGCGTTACTGCATATAATTGCAAAAAAGTGCATCACAGGTAGTCTGTCGTCTGCGCTGCCCCGAATGCATTCTCTCCGGTTTAAAAACAGGGTGATCAGATATAGGGTCGGCCAATCGTGAAAAAAGGCGGCTTAAACTTACAACACCTTGGCCCGGGGTCTATGTTCGCCACTAGGTAGGTATAGCTTCTTTAGGCCCCATAAATACTTAGTCTTGTTGTGTATAATTCGTTTTGGAATTGGATAGAAGCATTAACTACTGTTGTTATTGTAACAGTTTCCAAAAGACACAAAATATCATAAATAATAAAATAAAATGCGATGCAGTCATATTTTTTCATTCTTCTGCATTAATTTTCGAAATGTTTCATAAGAATAGGACTGAAAGCAAAGCAGCCAATTTCGATATAAAAAAACAGGTACAATGTACCTACGTGTTAAATTGTATTATAAGTAAGTTATTTTAAATAAAGTTGAATGGACAATGTACTGTGGTCGCTGTACGACCAACGTAAATTGGAAATTAATAAAAAAAAAATCATCGGCGAACTCACATGAAATTCCGCTTTGACCTCTTCGAAAATCTCAATCATTTTCTTATAATTGCTTTTTGGTAATGAATTGAAGAATTTCATCAGCGGCCCGTAAACCACGCAAGGGAAGTTGTGGTCCGAGAGACCGACCAGCCTCTTCATCACCTCAGGCCACATAGACTTCAGCTTGTCCGGATTCTCTGGGTCGGTGTAAATGTTCCGGATCTTCTTCAGATGTAGAAGCACTCGCACGCTTATCTCCCACATGTGTTCAATGTTCTTTATTTTAAGCTGTAACATTGAGATCTATTTTAGGAACACTGGATTTTGATAGTCTGCTCCGTCTGACTTTTTTTGCGGATATGCATACCTAGTAGATGGAAAAATGTTGGCCGTAGTGATTGTTGTGTTACATTTAGCTATCATACTTTCGTCTTATTACAATAACGTCACTTATTAGAATAATATCTACTTATTAGCCTAAACTTAAAAATAAAACAAACTAAGGTGAGACTGAAGATAATGATAGGTAGATAATAATATTATTTCGTAATTATTTTTACTGGATTTTTTTTTATTTATCTGTATTTGGTGGCTGGGATAGGAAAGGAATATCCTACAAAGGTACTCGTAATCATTTATATATTTATTTAAACTTTATTGCACAAAATGGTACAAAAGGCGAACATTAAGTTCGCCTTCGCCAAGAGCATTCTCTACCAGTTAACCTTTAGCTCATGCAGAGAGCAGATTTATATGTAGGTTATAATGAGGTAGAGTTAAGAGAACGAAGATAGATTAGATTAATTATAGAATTGAAAGCTAAGAAGGTAGCCTAACCTCACAGTCTACTTAATACATACAGCTACTCTACTTTAAGCCAGGTAGGTAGGTACGTGCAGATGACATCAATCTTGTCTAGATTAATTCTGTCAAATTTTCCTAAACAGTTTTATAGGTAAATGATGTGTGGCAGGCCTGAAAAAAAATTAAAGTTTTCCATATAAACCAAAAATAAATTCCCATACTAATGATCTACTGGAAATAATAAATAAACTGATTCAACATACCTCTTTCACTTCTATGTTGTATGTGTTCTTCATATATAGTCTCGCTTTATCCATAGCGTCTCTCACATCGGGACCAATGGCGTTAGTGACGTTGCTGCCATCTCCGTTCATATAATAAAACTTCAGTTTTGTTATGTCTACCTAAAAAAAAAAGAATGTTTAGTAATAATATCTTTTACATTAGCTACCAGACTCAAGTGCACTTTTAAACACAAGTAAAGTTGTAGGGTCCATGTTGGCGTATTAAGTTGGTATGTCTTTTTCAGTCTCATAAGCTATCTTGCTTATTATCTTATAAACTCATATTTATAGCTAAATTTATATTTCAGTTCACTTAAAGGCTTTTTAAGGACAAGGGCGTGATCTCAGATCATAGCCTTATGAGTGAACAAAAAGCTCTGAAGGATACTTTTTAGACCGAATTTCGACAACAGTAGGTAACCAATTATGATATTACCAGCAGATAGGACGTAGTTTCATACACTCTGTTATACCTACCTACCTATGTATATAGGTATATCACCATACAATTGTAAATACCGTTAGATTATAATCTATCTCGCGAGATTGTAAACTGTCGAAAGATTTTGAAGCGAAACATAATGCTTACAGTTTAACTATTATTTTTTGGTAGATTGCAATTGATCGAAGTGAAATCTATAAATTAAAATCTATCGCGCGTTAAACTATCAACAGTTCCACTTTGATCGATCACAACCTACCGAAAAATAATACGTTAAATTGTAAACATCATGTTACAGTTCAAAATAATTCTACAGTTTACAATCTCGCGAAATAGATTAGGTATAATCTAACGGTAGGTATTTACAACTTTCATTATCATCAGCCTGACATCAGTCCACTGCTGGACATAGGCCTCTTCCAATGTTCACCACTTTGATCAATCCTGGGCTTCTCGCATCCACACTTGCCAATCGTTCTGCGCAAATCGTCATTCCACCTGGCCTGAGGGCGCCCTACACTACACGTTTGCCGAGACGTGGTCTCCACTCCAGAACTCGTTTACCCCAACGGTTATCAGTTCTGCGGCTGATGTGGCCAGCCCACTGCCAGTTCAGCTTACTAATCCGGTTTACTTTACGGTGACAAATACATATTGTAGGCACCTAGCCTACTTTCATTGCAACCAAAGGGATAACATTTTCGTACAACTGGAGTTCATATTAGGTACTTATAAGTCAGTATCAATTCTTACAGGTTTATCCAAAGGGACATCAGGACCCGTTGGTTGCCGTAAGATCTTCAATAATAAAGTCAAGTCCTCCGCATAGCGGCATATTGGCCCCAATGCGAAATAGTCTTCGAAATCTTCGTCTCTGCTGTCTGGTACGTGCCCTGTATTAATTAAAGTAATTAGTAGATATTCAATTGTCTAATTGTCAATCAGAACATGCCACAAATCATAATTAGAGAAAGTTCTATTGAATATGGTTAGTATAAGGTCCTACCTATGCTTTAGCGTGCAGTTCCGACGAGCTGCCACCGGGGGTGCCATTCTGGCGCTTACCGGAGAGGGGATGCACGGACGAGCGGACTCTCTGGCTATAAAGCTTAGGGAGGTCCTGGCGGAAGACGTGAGAGTTTCCCGGCCTGAGAGATGCGTAGAAATGCGTAGTGTAGATAAGTTTCCCCAGTCGTTTGAGAGTTTGACTGGTGGCGGTAAAACCATCACGATAGAAGGCGCAGCTAAATACCACAGGCCGATGACGGGCAGCAGCGTCACCGGAGCGAGAGGCTACGCCCTGCGATCGCCAACTCGCCTGCCCAGCGTGGCGATTATGGGTATATCCTCCAGATGTTTGCCTTAAGTGGCGAGCAACTGGAGAGACCTATGTCCAGCTGTGGACTTTAATAGGCTGATGTGATGTCGTGGGTTTAGTGGCTTGTAAAGTAAAATTGCGCGTAGAGTCGCCAAATTAGAAAAAACCGGCCAAGTGCGAGTCGGACTCGCGCACGTAGGGTTCCGTACCACTGATTGAATGAAAAAATTAGGTAATTTGATTTTTGACGTTTAAAAAAAAACTACTGTCTAGATTTCATTCAAACCAAATTTCGTTAGTAGTTTTAATAGTAATACACATCATATATTTTTTTTAGTTTCATCATGCCCATATTTTAGAAGTTACGGGGGGGGGGACACACATTTTACCACTTTGGAAGAGTCTCTCGCGCAAACTATTCAGTTTAGAAAAAAATAATTTAAGAAACCTCAACATCATTTTCAAATACCTATCCATAGATACCCCACACGTATGGGTTTGATGAAAAAAAATTTTTTGAGTTTCAGTTTCATGTATGGGGAACCCCAAAAATTTTGAATTTTTTTCTGATTTTACTTTAAAATCTTATAGCGGTTAACAGAATACATCTACGTACCAAATTTTAATAACGTAGCTCTTATAGTTTCGGAATAAACTGGCTGTGACATACGGACGGACAGACAGACAGACAGACAGACAGACAGACTGACAGACAGACAGACAGACAGACAGACAGACAGACAGACAGACAGACAGACAGACAGACATGACGAATCTATAAGGGTCCCGTTTTTGCCATTTTGGCTACGGAACCCTAAAAAGGACAACATTTGTCCCAAAAAATATTAAAAATAATTAACGATTAGATATAGTTAGTATCGAATTATAGATAGGATATTCACCATACCAGTAACTTTGCCGTTCACTTAAAAAGTGAAAAGTTATTAGGTACATACATCTATACTAATATTATAAAGCTGAAGAGTTTGTTTGTTTGTTTGAACGTAACGCGTTTAAACTACTGATCCGAATTGAAAAATTATTTTAGTGTTGAATAGACCATTTATCGAGGAAGGCTTTAGGCTATATAACATCACACTGCAACTATTAAGAGTGAAGAAATAAAGGAAAATGTAAAAAAAACGGGGAAAAAATAACTATTCCACGCGGACGAAGTCGCGAGCACAGCTAGTTTTCTTATAAGTAGGTATCTACCTATCTCTACAGTTAACCAGTAACGAGTACTGTTATCGATTGATAGCGTTTAAATTCAGTGGGAAGTTCTATAACACGTGCTCATATGCATTGTAACAGTATACGGTGCATTTCCGTATTAAGTAACCCAGTATACAGTACAGTACAGCTTGGGCAATTTGCTAGAAATCGAGGCCGATGCATTCTCGTTCGTTTAATAATTCGTTACGCGTTTATTGTGCGATCGTTCTGATAAATGGTGGCCATTATTATTGTCTATGATTCTCCTGAAATGCACGCTACATGAGATTAGATTTGTTAAGAGATAGAAATGCATTCAGGGTCGATTTTGATCTGTGAATGATGCATTTTTGGACCGCTGATTTTCGATGCAAAATCTACTTGAAAATTACCAATTTTCAAGTATGGTATATCACAAGATAGGTACTATATCTGTGAACACTCTAACCATTACTCTGTTATGTAGTTGGGTAGTGGCGAAAGGCCAAATCTAATGCGATGCGACTCTATATGACTAGAGTTATTGTAGAGAAGTTAAACTACCTAGTTTTTACCTAGCCACATTAATTATAAACGGTTTTACTAATTACTTCACGATTCTGTGAAACATAGCTAATGTGTCTATTTCTATGAAGTCTCGGGTACCAGATAGATGTAAGTATATACCTTCGACAGATAGGAGCCTTGGTGTAGGTTTATGGCCGAATATTCCAGTGAACATGGGTGGCAGTCTCAGCGACCCGGCGATGTCGGATCCCATACCGATCACTGATGCAGCTGATGAAATTAACGCCACCTGAAAAAAAAATACATAAATTTGTCATATCGCTGATCTCGTAGCAAGTCGTCGTCGTCTCTCTTAATGCTAAATATATAAGCCTTTTCCACATTGCCGGTTGTAACTTCTAAGTAGCCTGTATCTAACATGCTTTTTAACTCGTCTGTTACTTCATTGATGGGTGTTCCATGCTGCGTTTCTCACCAAAGGGCATAGCCCAGCGACCGTCGGTTTTTCATCCTATAAGTATGCCCTGGAGGTCCAGGGCTGAAAACGTCTAAATTGGCGATGAACAGGTGTTTATTGCCACTTCAGCCAGCTAATCTCCAATTTTCTGAGCTAAATCCCTTACATTAGTTCTTCTAAGGAGCTTTTCTTTTGTGATTGGACCTCACCAAGAAAGTTTCTAGGTTTCATAAACATAACACAAGATGTTTGTCGTACCGTCGACCAAAAGTGCAGTTAGCCCGTTTCCTATAGTATTCTTATATCGACATTCGACATTAACTCGCAGCTCTCTTTTGTTGTAAAGAGACTGTATTTTGCAGACGGACGCTGTCACGCTGGTGGTAAGTATGTTGTAACTCATGCATATTTCAATTAGCCTACAGGGAGCCTTCATAAGTTCTTACTCACCTCCCCACCCGACGACCCGCCAGTAGTCCGCTTCTGATCGTACGGGTTCATAGTGACGCCCACTACGTTGTTATACGTCTCCCAGTTCATGCACAGCTGGGGGGTGTTGGTGACGGCTATCGGGATCCCGCCGGCTGCCCTGGCCTGCCTCACTACCGGGGCGTCCACTTTGGCTGGGTTCCGGTAGGGATGGACGGTGCCGCAGTCATTGCTCATGCCTGGAATCATATAAACTTGTATGTACACAAGTAATTTGAGATTTTTTTATACTTAATATGTTTAATCCTTTGGCTGCCGAGACATGAGACACAATAGAAAATCAATGGATTAATGAAATTTTTGGTACACTAGTCCTAGCTCTGCGGTTATCCTAAAAAAGCTTTTAATTAATACTAATCATCATCATCATCAGCCTATTTCAGTCCACTGCTGGACATAGGCCTCTCCAGTTGTTCGCCACCTAGGGCAAACTCCTGGAGGTATACCCATAATCTCCACGCTACCGCGCTGGGCAGGCGTGTTGGCGATCGCAGGGCGTAGCTTCTTGCTTCGGTGACGCTGCTGCCCGTCATCGGCCCCTGGTATTTAGCTACGCCTTCTATCGTGATGGTTTTACCGCCACAAGTCGGGTTGCCGGAGCCTCGTTTGTTGTTCGGCAGGATGCACCACGGGCAGGTGAGGATGGCTTGGAGCGAAAAGGTGATAGGTCGCTCCCTTACATCCCTAATAACTTACTCCCTAATACTAATTGCGCCAAATAATTTAAACCCAGGTTTCACGTGGATATCTCTCCCAACATCTGGTGATGTTAGGAGAGATTCCCAGAACACTCAGACCTTTTTTTTTCTAGAGGGGAATGCATTAGGCACCGTCATACCACCTCCGGGGTGTTGTATTTAATACTGAAATCTTTATGGTCCATATTTTCATACAGGAAGTCAACACTTTTATTTGTACTACTTATAAAAGCAGTAGGTATAGACTTGTATTTAGAGTAGGTAGATACCTACATAAGTGAATGATACGGTGGCTGCCGATGCATCCGTTGGCAATGATGAACAGTTATTAATTAATTAATTATGCTCACTCTTAAAGTGCATCGTTATTTTTTTACGCTACAGATCGTATTTTTGATCTGCTTTGTAGATAAGCTAGGATTATTACGCGAGATGATATCGATCTGAAAGAACTATGAATATAGACGAAATAGACATCCAAAACTAATTAAATTAGTTGGCTAGGTAAAGTATTAACATTTGCATGAATTGAACAATAGCACTAACTCTTTGTAAGTGAGTAGGTAAAGATCCCTCCTAATTAAAGTATGTAGCTCCGTTAATAAAGCCTACACGATTAGAGACCTCTATAGAGTATTGACATTACATTAAGAAGGATAATTTCAAAGCGTCCCCTAAATACTGCTTAGAAGTCTCTTAGATCGCTGAAGCTGTTGGCGAAAACAGCCATCGGAGTCCCTTACTTCACTCAGCGTTGCTTACCTTCGACTGCAATGCTTTCTTTCACCGTAAACGGGACCCCCAATAGAGGATACTCTTTGCCCAGTTCCTCAGGAGTGCGTGTAGTGGAAGCGATCATTTTGTCAATGGCTCGAGCTTCTCTCAAGGCCGCTTCGTATCGTGGTTCCACCACAGCGTTGACGTAGGGATTCACTTCCTTGCATCGCTCTATGTAGGCTGTCACCACTTCTTCTGATGTGATCTGCAATGAAATAATTAGTGAGCTTGTTTCAGTTTGCCTATTTGGTAGAAACCTGTTAAACCTGAGGAGTTCTGAATTTCAATTCCACTGAACAAACATCTATCTATGAACGCTTCATATTTAAAGATTTATCATCCTAGGTATCTAAAATCTTTGGAACATCCCTTGATTCCGATTTCCATAATAATGAGTACCCCTCTCATAGTTCAGTCGCCTGCGGTTCAGTTATGATGACAAAGTCGTTTGGGTATCTAATCAGACTAATCTTCCCGTAAGCAAGTTTCAAGTCGTCATCGAGTACAAAGTTGGAATATGTTGCGACATTTCATTGCATTGCGTTTCTGACCCATTGTAGTTAAACTTTCTCCTATTAAATAATTTATCATCATCGTTCTCCTGCCCTTATCCTGCTCTAAGTGGGGACGACACCACATGTTTTCTTCTTCCACTCTTCTCTATCAGTCGCCATCTTCACACTCACACCTTTGACACTCATTAAGTATATCATTTCTCACACAGTCCATCCATTCCTTTTTCGGTCTTTCTCTTCCTCTATATCCTTCCACATTCATACTCAATACTCATCTTGTTACATGCCTTTCATCCCTCCTCATAATGTGCTCAAATCATGCCAATCTGCTACTCCTCAACTTTTCTGTCACTGACGCTACTTTCAGACTTCCTCTGATATAATCTTATTAAATAATATTATTACTTATTAATTAAAATCACGTAATCACCTGTTTATTTCTGATCATCATCGTCAATGTGGTGGCGGATTTGAACAGTATAGGATTGGTAGGAGGGGGACATTTTCTCGTCCGCTTTATACTAAGAAAGTATGTAAGAGGGTAGACTATAATGGTTAGTAGCGACACCAGGAATCGGAGAAATCTTCTCATGAATCCGTTCAGCATGTTTGTCTGGAACAACAAAAGGGTATATTAGTTATGATATCTACTGTTTATCCGTCATCTTGTAAGCGTATGCTATACAACTACTGGTTAATGAGACCTCAAGTTCGGACTTGCGAGGCATATATGAGCGCAACTAGCAGGGGTCGCTATTGCCGAGCACAACACGCAGGGCTATACTATAGTATAGCAGTACCTATACTGTAAGAGACCTAATAAATGATAGTCTCGGGTAATGGACACTTGGTACCCCGGACAGTAATTGGCTATTCATAACTAATTAATTATTTTTTGGTACCAACGCTGTTCTTGGTTGATGTTAGGCTTGCCAAAAGATGCATACGTGCTTACATTCACATGACTAATTCGGTACGCTTGTCTAACATTGATTTTGAGTACCTACTACTTATTTACTATAGGTTTGTTCATTCGGAATTTCTCTATCAACAACTTTGAATGCCAATGTCAAACGGTCGTTCGTATTCAGCGTTAAGATTTGTAGGATACGATTTGATTTAAAAGAAGAGTGGGTGGTGTCTGGAACCGGAAGGGTTTCAAAGTAAAAGTTTATTTATGTAGCTATATTATTATTCTAGTATAATGCGCTCTATCATAATCCTACAAAAGCATTAATTTGGAAAACCTAAGTGACAAATAGTATATGACATACTACGAAAACGCAAAGGGTCCATTGATCTATTCCTGGTCCTAGTAAGGTCAATTTAGAAAACTATTTTCCCTAAGTAGACCCGTGTCTTCGCGGTCTACGAGATCGAAACCATACTTCTTCATGTATAACGTACTACGTCGGTAATTCTTTCTATGGTCTGAGTTGGTAGCCTATGCGGTGTGCAATATACCTACTTGGTGCGAAGTTACTTTACATTTCGTAGATCAGATTGCAGTTGCCCTGAATACTCTCTCGATCGCAGAACCTAAGAGCGCTAATAATAATCAAATAAATAGTATTTTAAGTCGGCTCTATCTACAATATAAGAAAGAAACTTAGGCTTTTCCCACGTGGCTTACCTTCGTTAGACTTGACACTAACAAATAGGTCAGTATTACAAGTAGATAGTAGCATTTATAAGCGATATATCCCCATTTGCATGTACTGTAAAAAGTACAAGTGTGGTACGAGTAAGCCTCATGTAAGCCTTTTATAACAGTGGTTTATGAAGCTCGTTTGATGCAATGCCAAGGGAATGTGTTTGTTTTGTACTTAGTGTAAGCACACATGAAGTTATTTAATGAGTGACCGTTGAAATTACTTTGATTAACGTAAGAAGCCGGTTCTGCTATAACCAGTTATGTGTAACCGAGTTGATAAGTGTGTTTTGGTATCATACACTGAATGGCGAAATTACGCGTAGGTGAGTTGGTACAACCTTTGCTTCTCTTGATTACATATAGATATGTATACTACGGTTTGAGCTGCCTTTGTAGCTACCTTCTATCAGGCAAAGTGCCACAATGCTGAGCTGATAGAAAAAGATACTTGAATTGAATTTTCATTAGATATAATGGCTCCTACAATACAAATACATTTTTCATAGACAAAATCACTTTTAGCACTCTCAAACGAATAGTTAAAAAATATACATATGTTTTCGCCTGTATCCTCTAGCAGGCAATAAACTTTAGTGCCGTCAAATTACAAAATTTCCGAAATTAGCATTAGACAAATAGAGCATTTGTATAGATAATAAAAAAATATAGGTTAATGACATTCAGTTATTTTAATTTATTATTTTACAAAGGTTGATAAGATAAGAACGGACATACTGATAAGAGAAATCAGACATAATTATTCAACACACAATTTCACTAGCACTTCGAACATTCTCTGATTTAGAAATTTTATAATATGTAATTAAAAAATAAATTATTATTGGTACCTCAGTGGCTACCACCCTTATGAAAAATCTGGTAACATTTGATACAACACTCTGGACTTTCGATATAAGCTTTTCCAAATACGGCGGGTAGACGAGGTGGTAACTGTTCAAAAATACTTCCACTAGGACAAATACTTGATATATAACCGCACTTAGAACTATGAGCACTGCACGAGTAATAACATTGACGCCAGCATTGAAGCAGGAATTAAAGAAATTGTTAACTAAATGAATCATTTTGGAAAGGGAAGCGACACAAACGTCCGTCCACATTAGATTAAAGGAATACACTGGGAACGAAGGTCGGGTCACAATGAGACATGCCACCGAAGATTACAGTACAATAAAGTTACATACAAAACGTAATCAATTGCAACGTCTGCTGGGTCCATCTTTAAAGCGTCGTTCTTATCTAGATGTTTGTATAAAATATTTATTATTATCGGCAACCCACGTTGAATGGTCATTGATAACAAACATGTGTAATTGTGTACCTAATTTGTTAACTACGCGTTGTATCTTTGTGTCAGCTGTTTGTTTGTATGCATGGTGATTTACGTGATGATAACAGATCAGACTGCATGTATCTACATTCAATGTATCAATCTCAATATTTCATAATTTCGACACGAAATATCTTGTTACGAAATAAACTTAGGAACTCAAACGCCGACATTAAGTTATTGGAAATAATATGTTATTACTTTTACCCTTTAATTGTTATGGTAAAATATTTGTTATAAAAATGCTAAATCAACTTGTAAATGCATATCCTTATCTATTGTACTAAGGTTCAGAGTGACTGTATTAAATAAAGGCGATAGCGTAAAGTGCAGACGATCCGATCCCGGTCTAGCCTAAATAGGAATATTTGAGCTAGAGACATAGTGAAAAGTTGGTAGGATATCATCATCATCATCATCAGCCCACATCAGTCCACTGCTAGACATAGGCCTCTCCCAATGCTCGCCACTTCGATCGGTCCCGGGCCTCTCGCATCCAGCACTTTCCAGCCGTCCTGCGCTAATCGTCACTCCACCTGGCCTGAGGGCGTCCTAGACTACGTTTGCCGAGACGCGGTCTCCACTCCAGAACTCGTTTACCCCAACGGTTATCGGTTCTGCGGCTAATATGGCCAGCCCACTGCCACTTCAGCTTACTGATCCGGTGAGCTATGTCGGTAACTTTGGTTCTCTGCCGGATCACCTCATTTCGGATCCGATCTCGCAGAGAGACGCCGAGCATAGCCCTTTCCATAGCTCGCTGAGCGACCTTCACCTTGTGGACTAGCCGTACCGTGAGTGTCCACGTTTCGGCTCCGTATGTCATAACCGGTAGGACGCACTGATCGAAGACTTTCGTCTTTAGGCACTGTGGGATCGACGATGTGAAGACTCGACGAAGTTTCCCAAATGCTGCCCAGCCTAGCTGAATTCTCCTATTTATCTCGTCCTCAAAGTTGTTTCCACCAACTGCAATGTCTGCCCGAGGTATACATATTTTTGAACAACTTCGAGGACGGCGCCGTACACTGCAATCGGTTCCGGTAGAACATGTTCATTGAACATGACCTTGGTTTTATCCAAGTTCATACGTAGGCCGATGCGCACAGAGGAGTCAGCCAGTTCATTCAGCATCTGTTGTAGGTCCTGCAGCGATTCTGCCATTTACGTTGATGCCACGTCCTTTCCAGTTCAGCGTGTTGAACATATCCTCCATTGCATTAGTGAACAACTTTGGGGAAATGACATCTCCTTGTCTCACTCCTCGATGCAACGGTATAGGCCTTGTTTACTGATTCTGTACTTGGACGGACATGGTGGCGGCTTCATAGAGACATCTCATCACTTGGATGTATCGCCAATCTACTTGGCATCGCTGCAGGGACTCCAGGACAGATCAGGTTTCAACCGAGTCAAAGGCTTTCTCATAGTCCACGAATGCGTCACAGGGGCTGATTATACTCTCCGGTCTTCTGTATAATCTGCCGCACTGTGTGGATGTGGTCTATGGTGCCGTATCCGCTCCGAAACCCAGCCTGTTCCGGTGGTTGGAATTCGTCGAGTCTTCGCGCAAGACGGTTCGTGACCACTCTTGAGAAGTCTCAAGTCTTCGGTGAAGTGGCGTGTTAATGTGGCTCTAGTATCCTCATTTTCGGGATCAGGTCGAGATGCATGCGAAGCGTATAACCGGCCGTAGAAGTCTTCTACTTCCGAAATAACCGCCGGCTTGGATGCAACGACTTCTCCACTTGCTGTGGTCAGCTTAGTCAGGTGGCTTCTTCCAAGAGATTGTACGAACACCTTAGACCCCCGATTTTGCTCAATAGCACTTTCGATCAAAAGAGTATTGAAGCGTCGGAGGTCGCGTCGTACGAGTTTATTGATCTCTCGGTTTAGAGTCCGTTTTCCTGACGAAGTGACCGGTGGGTCTTCACGTCGTTGCCTCATTAGCCCTAAGGTTTCTTCGGAAAGTTTCGACTTCTTACCCATACGCCGCATGTTGCAAAATCTCGATCCTTTTTCCCTGAGGACTCGAACCACATCTTCGAGTTTCTGGTTAACGTCAGTTGTGGTTTCCACGGCAGCGAATCGGCTTTCCAGGTTTAACTGAAACTTTTCAGATCCTGCCAGGCTTTGGAGTAGAGTAGGCCGGAGTCTTGACTTCATCAAGCGGACGCGTTCGGCTCTAAAGTCGATATTCAGAGAGCCTCGGACAAGTCTGTGATCGCTACCGGTGTTAAACCTGTTGATCACGGAAACGTCTCTGAATATATGCCGGCTGTCCGCTATGATATAGTCAATCTCGTTCCTTGTCATAGCGTCGGGGCTTTGCCACGTCCACTTTCTTTGGGGCTTCTTCTTGAAGAAAGAATTCATCAAGAAGAGCCCCTCGCGCTCGAGAAAGCATCTGCCCCCTATGATTTCTGACTCCAAAACCATGGGATCCTACTACCGATTCGTTGCAAGTCTGTACTCCCACTTTAGCGTTGAAGTCCCCCATCACGACATTGTAGTGGGCCTTGGTAGTGAAGTGGAGGGCCCTCGATATGTCATCGAACATTTCCTCCACTTCATGATCCGAGTGTGCCGAAGTCGGTGCGTACACTTGCACCACCTTAAGGCTATACCTCTCGGTGAGCTTGATGATAAGGTACGCTACCCTGTTCGACACACTGGACATTTCCACCACGTTGTCGGAGAGGGACTTATTGACCAGACACCCAACGCCACCTTGGGAAATTTGGTCTCCCTCGCGGAAGTACATAAGGTGGCCTGACTCTAGGGTTACGGTGTCCTCCCCCTCTCTTCGGACTTCACATAGCCCTAGTATGTGCCACCTAATTTTCCCGAGTTCCACCTCCAACTGTGCCAGATGCGAGTCAAGCCTCAATGTGCGGCCGTTGTACGTCGCCAGGGTCAGTTTTGTGTGGTGGCCTGCAGTAGCCCGGTGATTCTTGGCACCCCCTGCCCCGCCGTTACCGTGGTCGCCACCGTGACCAGGAATAGCGGGGCCGCCGGGAACTGGGGGCCGTGGCTTGAGTGTGCTTTCCATTTAGGAGGAATTGCCCATAATCGCCACGCTGGGCAGGCGGGTTGGCGATCGCAGGGCGTAGCTTCTCGCTCCGGTGACGCTGCTGCCCGTCATCGGTCTGTAAGACTTAGCTACGCCTTCAATTTGTAGTGGTTATACCGCCACCAGTCGGTCGCCAGCGCCCCGTTCGCTATTCGGCAGGACGCACCACGGGCAGGTGAGGTTGGCTTGGAGCGAAAAGGTGACAGGTCGCTCCCTTACGTCCCAGTAGGTTATAATAATATTTTATTATAAGGTACATAATATTGCTTCTTGTAAAAGAATCCACGGGAGGCCTCTTTGCTGTGCTACTATAAAAAACAGGTTTTTTTTATACCCAAAATGGTACCTACCTATGCGGTTTTTTTACATTTATTTTTATTTAAACACAAATCATCAAAAAGTGATTACATAAAATAATGTGTAAGGATGAGGAATCAAAGCCTTCTTAAAAAATAAAGGTTTATTCAAACTCAACAATATTTTACTGGTCATCATCAAGCACATTTAAATTAATTTGTTATTGAATTAATTAAGCACTCTCTCAAATGTGTCAAACTCTCAATCATCATCATCATCAGCCTATCACAGTCCACTGCTGGACATAGGCCTCTCCAGTTGTTCGCCACAGGGCAAACATCTGGAGGATATACCCATAATCGCCACGCTGGGCAGGCGGGTTGGCGATCGCAGGGCGTAGCTATAATATTAGTTCAATAAGATACACTTAATTACACCTAGTTAAAGATAATACCGCCAAAATTTTGTGAAGGGAATTCGCGTATGTTGCGCAGTACTTAGGTAGGTACCGGCCTGAGTATAATCGGTCGCTTGCTATACCTCGTTGGGCAACGTAGAATATTGCTAAAACGCTTCTGGTTGGTCAAGCCTGCTTACAAAACAGCAGCGTTTTCTCGGACTAAGAGCGAAGACGACTTGAAGCAGAATCTCCTTATTAGTACATAGTCGATTCTTTATACATTTACCTACCATCGTTATAATATGGTGATGATAATGTGTAGGATTAAGAAAATACATAATAGGAGTTAAGAACACGATCATGTTGCCAATTTTGGGAGGACATTGGCTTTTACATTTAACTTTGGTAAGTTATGTCGTTCTCGTCATGTATGTATTAGGTATACCTACTTCTATGTATTAGATAAGTATGTATAATATATCAGAAATAAACATCATTTTTGTTTTTAGTCGTAGGAGCTTGGTGGATAACATTCATCGGGAACTTTAGTTACTTAACTGATGTTTTGTTTATAAATTATCGTAAATAACAAATAAAATATCAATCTGACCACAAAAAAATACCCACTATTTGAATGGGAACTGAATCCACGACCCCGATGAAGGAAGGATCACTACAAACCTATATTTCTTTTACTCAGTAAAAAGAGTAAGAATGAATTTATTAATAGGTAATTTCAAAAACAGGTTGCAAAGAAGGTCATTAATAAAACTGACCGACATTTAATAACTGTTATAACGGTTTAATGATTGCGAATTATAAGCATAATAATAAAGTTACGTTTTCTGTTAATTACTTAAAATAATTTACAATTTATACACGAATCGTTCGCATTCCAATAATGAGTAAAATACGAGTAACTACTGGAAAGTGAAATGCAGAATTACGTTAAATCGTCTGCCTAGATGCATTTAGATTGCCTGGATAGTATGCATACAAAAACAATGATCCAAGACCAATTTACCTAAGAATGTGATGGCTTAACCGGACGAGGAACGGGGACGAGCTATAGTTTGATGCAGTATTGGAGGTAAATCGTGCCAATGTGTTAGACTTAGCAGGTACCGTTTCTCAAGACAAGTTAGATATAATGATGAAAGAATACACCGTTAGATGGCGATCAAATCTTCGTATTCTAGTGTTACAGCAAAATTGTGTCTCATTAGGAATAATTTTTGTCATTTCGTGTAGCGGACGCGTGATGATGTTGAACAGTGATTCGTTACTAATAAATGATTATTATTGTTTGGCACTGCACTTGTTATGGTCTCTCGTATTGATTTAATGGCAGGTGCATGACCACACTCGCCCGGTTGCATAATGAAAAAAAAGTGCAATATCAGTATGTACCTATTAATAAAGGTAAAAAATCTGAAAATTAGATATTTTTTATAATAGGTCAGCATTGTGGCGCCCACTTGACGGACGCCGTAAGATAAGCCCAAGTTATTATGGCAACGGATAAGTACGCGTAACTTAAACAGTCACCTGTCAATTGCTCTCACCAGCTGGTCTGCACTTTATTTACCAAAAAGCGATAAATATGACTTCACGGATGTTTCGCTGAGTGTACGTGGTGGTCGACAACCAGACGGATATACTGAAAATCTCTTAGTCGACCCTTATTTATGACATCCGCGGGACAAAATGCGGTGATTTTAATTCTTTATCACACACAAAAAATAATTAATCTGTTTGGAAAATTACCATTTGTTCAAACACCAGGAGTATTTACCCATGATCGCCACCCTGGGCAGGCGGGTTGGCAATCGCAGGACATAGCTTCTCGCACCGGTGACGCTGCTGCCCGTCATCGGCCAGAGCCTAGTTTGTTATTCAGCAGGATGCACCACGGGCAGTTGAGGATGGCTAGGAGCGAAAAGATGATGGGTCGCTTCCTTACATCCCAAATAAAATAATTTGATTTGAAAAATGTTAATACCAGACTCAAGCACACCTATTTATGGTTTAGCCGACTGGTTCTGGTACCTACTTACACTATACTTTGTCGTTTCTTTTTCGTTTAAGTAAGTCGTTGCGTCAATTGAAATCACATTGGTGTCTTTTCGTGTTGGCAAACTGACCTGCAGACCGTGTAGCTGTTGTGTAAGATGTTATGATTTAGTTCCAAAACATTAAGCATAGCTTGCCTAGCGTATCTGTACCTACTATTCATTAGAATCCATGTTCAGCCGTGACCGATTCATTGTTTAAAATTTATTTGTTCGTACGAATTTTGGTACATTTAAAAATACGTGGGCTCTACGCATGATATATTTACGATTGTGTCGAACTTTAAATGATTATGTTCTTGTGTTTGTCTACAACTGTGTTTGCGGACAGACTTCTACGTATTTACTTACTAAGGAGGACCAAAATACGGTCAGGAGATTATTTTGAGCTATACCAATTTATAAATAAATTAGCTTTTCATCATCATCATCATCATCAGCCCGTTTCAGTCCACTGCTGGACATAGGCCTCTCCTAATGTTCGCCAAATTAGCTTTTGTCCAGGACAAAAGACAGCAGTAGTTCTTTAACTATGAGAATGCAAAGCTTAAAGAAGATCGGCTAAGTAACTAATTTTCGCATTTACTTAAAATATGATTTTATGATGCACTGAAAAACGTAATACGACATACCGATGACTGGCAGCAGCGTTACCGGAGCGAGAATCTACGCCCTGGGATCTTCAACCCGCCTGCCCAGCTTGGCGATTATGGGTAAATTCTCCAGGTGCAAAGTGGCGAGCAACTAGAGAGGCCTATGTCCAGCAGTGGACTGCGATAGGCTTATGTTGTTGGTGATGATGATGATGAACAGCGAACACTGAACATCTCGTACAAATCTAAGGCCGTCCTTCGTACTATAAAGATTGTGGTGAAAAAAATCTTAAGAACATCTAGGCCAATCGAAACTTTCTGACCATCAGCGCATTGACCGAATGCCTTCGAGGTCATTAACGTTACGTAATAAAGTTACGACGAGTTTATTTTGTACTTAATCAAGATTTTCTCAATGAAAAGCCTCGTGTTGATGTCGTTAGTGTTATCGACAAATACGAGTTCCTTGAAGAATATTGCAAATGGATGGATAGTTAAGTTCTATGTAAAATGTCATACCTCCAATAACTAAACCTACTTGCAAAACTGAAGGCAGGGCTCAAGAAACCGGTTTCAAGTTATTGTCGTAATGTAAGTAATTAGAATTTAGAAATATTCCGCTGGATTATGTTTGTATAATTAATCATCATTGTAGGTATATTACCTATTCCATAATTGCAAATTTGTTAAATTTAGTCATAATTCGCCGACACTAACTAATTACCTACGCAAAGGTATTTAAGGGCATTTGTATTAGCAAACATAGGTTTACTGTTAGAAAAACTAAAGAAGCAAACATACATGTATCTGGTGACCATCACTTGACATTAGGACAAGAAATCACAGTATAGTTTCCAAATTCTATCATGTTTGAGGATAGTAAGTAAATTGCTTTTTGTATAGGTACTAGGTAAATATTTGAGAGCTCATTATCACCACACCATCTTGAGAATTCATTGTTGCAAAGCCTTTGTTATGGTAAATACCGTGGCATATCTAAATGTAACGACCCAACCAAATCGTGATGACACAAAATCCGTTATTGGTCGCTTCGTGAATGTCCTCACTGTGTGGGTTTATCGACAGGTAAGCAGATGTGTCTTGTCTAGAATGGTACTCCATCGCAGCCGGTATGTGAATCACAGCTAAACAGTGTTATGTTGTGTCGGTGTCTGTCAATAGTGTGCTTTTTCCATACTCAATGTATAAAACCGATACACTAATGACGGGTCGCGACGCGCCACGACACAACACAGTAATATGTTCAGCGTTAGGCAAGCCCACATTTTTACCAAATTGACACTAGAAGTTTGTACCAGAGAAAAAGTGCTTGCAGCGGTATTCTTTATGACAGATTATTATTGCAACAAAACGTGTGGACTAGCTAGCGGACAAATAGTGTATTATTACTAGATACGAGTACTACTAGATATTTCGTTTGCTTAAGTTTCGGGGTGTAAAAGTTATTTTATGAATATTAAAAACAACATTATTAAAAATATGTAGTAAGTAACTCCTAACTGTGCCTTAATTTCGTAATACCAGTTGAAAGTGCAGATTTATCTTCAACACTGTGTACATAGGTACACATTATTATCTACTTAGCGAATAGCGCTTGCGGTACTTCATCTATAAGGAATGTTGTTGTCATCTCGTGACTGGTTTATCCAGGGATACTACAACATCAGAATATTTATTATACTCGTAGTTTATTTCTGTCATAGTAGCTACGAGACTTCCAGTTCATCAGAGGGAGAAGACGATAGTAAATGACCCTAGGCAGCCTGTAAGTTTTAAACATGTGATCCTAAATATACAGCGTGTATAATCTAAAAATGAAATTATAATACTTTGTTCAAATTAGGGAATATAATAATTTTTTTGGTACGAAAGGCTAAAAAGATCGTGGGTATTATCATTGACACTGTTGTATAACAGTTTGACATGAAACCATTAATTTAAGGACTAATTAGCACCTTAGCATTGCATTCATTAGGCGACGACTTTTCGAGAAAATTACATAAGCTGGAAGCACTTACTCATTCTAAGTGTTATTTTGTTTACTAAGCTAAATTATTACTAACTGAATTTAGAGTTACTTATTCTTCTAGACCAAGTAATCAAAAATCCATGACAGTTATGTAGAGTTTCGCTTAAGAGCTGTGTAGAGCTTCGTTCAAAATCCCTATTAGGACAAGCCTTTGACTGTCACTTTGTCAGTATTTAGTAATACGAGTTTAAAACTTATTGAACTGTTTATCTAGGCTAAGGGTGCTATGCTGGAAGTATCTTGACGTGATAGATGTCGGAATGGGGATATCATTTTACGGAAGAACTGAATTGACCGAAAGAAAATAAGTTTCTCCTCTGATTCAAATTCACATAGCACTTTAAAGTCGTAATGCCCAGACTTCTAGACACAATAGATAAAACAATGGGAGTTGGATTTTGAAAGGACATTGGGCATTACGAGGTTAATACGGTGATTATCTAATTATACTGAAAGTATTCGATGAGGATCACGAACTGATAGACTATCAATCAGTTGGATTATCTCTCATTGCCTTACGCGCTGGTCAAGCTATCGTGAACTGTTACAGACATTTTCCTTCTTCTTCTTAGTGTGTCGATCAATCTAAATAATTTCTGACCAGTATTCAGCCACCGAACCGCATCTCCTGTGACCAACATAGGCTCATCGCGTGTGCAGAAGAAAGGGCATGTCGGGCAGGATGTAAGGTGACCCATGGTTTTGGGGGTAGAAACCACAAACGCAGGCCAGGTCAGACTTGTCCGTAAATCCCCATCTGCTGATAAGGTTAAATTAGGTAGTTGGTAGATAGATGATGACAGACAGACAGCACCAGGGGCATCGCATGGACTTTGCCTATATCAAAATATAGAGATTCTAATAATTTTCTCTATACAAGGTGACTTTTTAATCACTATCCAAATTTTTTCTGGGCATTAGGTATCGTTAATAGAGCCCATTTCTGCAATAAAAAATATAGGTCATATTTTCACAACAAATTCATTGTACCGAACCAATTATAAATATCGCATGGTTACCATTTCTAGCGTAAAAATTTACTACGCAAAGCGATAAACATCAATGAAAGATATCCCGCGCCCGCGCGGGGTAGAGATGGGGTGCGGGGCGGAGCGGGCGGGAGGGTAGCGAGCGAGCGACCCAAAACAAAATGGCAAAGGTCAAGAGCAGTCGCCCGCGCATCCCCGCGCAGCGATACTGCGCGCACTGCGCGCCATTTCCGTGATTCGCACGTGTCGCAGTAGAAACCCCTCCGTCGCGATGTATTCCAAACATTTCCAATCGTGAGTTTTATGAAATGGTGCGGTGTCATTTGTTAAGTGGAGAGAGTTTGAACGGAGCTCAAAGACTGTACGAAGCGGATAGCCTTCCTCGCCTTCGCAACCAGGGTGTGTCAAGTTCCGAACCATGCAACGATTTTAGCTGCCGACCAAAAGCTGTTAGATTACGGCCAATTTACTACACCTTCACATGCAGAAGGGCCAGTGGAAATCGAAAAAGAGATCTTCGACTTTTTCCAAAGAAACCCTCGTGCAAGTACTCGAGACGCGGCGAGGCTTTTTGAGGTTAGCCAATACGCCATATGGAAACTGCTTAACACCGCTGGCTGGCACCCGTATCATTTCCAAAAGTGTGACTTTTTTGTGGGGGGAAATCAAAAGACGTGTGTATGTGGATGGGATCCAGAGCCTGGACGCCCTTAAACAACAGATTATTAGAGCATTTGATAAAGTGAAAAGTGAGACTTTAGTCCTTAACAAATTAAAAGGCAATGTGGAAAAACGTGCGAGACTGTTTGGAGAGAAATGGTATGCATTTTGAACAGTTACCTATTAAATTACCAATAATTATTGATCAGTTTTAGTGTAAGTTGATTTTAATTTTAATTAATTTGTACATAGTTGATTCAATTTTTTTAAATACGTCTTATTGCAACAATGTACTACCTACTTATTGCCGTCTTAGTTTAATTTCAAGAGCATAAAGTCAACTTTGAAAAATATTGTATTCACCTATTGGGTCACCCAATAAAATACCCATTGATAAATGCGTTTAAATTGGACAGTTTTCGCTGAGAACGTGTTCGGCGGTTCGTCAATTGTCGATAGGCGATTGCGTCAAAGTTATAAGGTGAAAATTAGGTAGGTAGGCATTTTTGCAATCTGACGGTCCTAAGCCCGTAAAAATATGAAGGGAAAATTTGCAACTTATGTAGGTACGAGTACCTATGTGTTTTGCTGTTCTGCAAATGGCGGCTTTTTATGAATGAATGAAAGGAGCGGGGACGGACGTGCCCGGCGGTGGGCGGCGCCCGCGGCGCGCGGTGTTTATTTATTTCGTCTTTTTTTAGACAACTTGGAATGCTATTTTCTCAATATTTTAGTACTGACCGGTATTAAAAGAAAAAATACGTATTTAGTGATTTTCGCCATAGATTATAATATAAAAATTTGGATAGTGATTAAAAAGTCTTCTTGTATATGCTGGTGAAGTAGCTGACAGAATCTAATGACTATGTGCATACTTAATAGTAAACAGTAGTATTAACAATTACAATAGGTAATAGGCGTAAAAATACAGTTTCAGTGACATTGAACTTTAATTTTGAACCTTGTAGATAAAACTTAAATAAATATAAAGTAAAATAGTTCTTTACTTATTTAAACTTATTCTACATGCAATATTCATAAGTTGTTTTTAAAAAGTGCCGTTTTAGTATTGTGTTATGCATTAGTTTGTGATGGATCTTCTATCAGGTGTATTATTTCCTAGATATTGTAGAGATCAAGTAGTGCATGAATGCGTTTCTTGTCTATCAACAAATATTCAAGATTTGTAGTTACGAAAAACGGAAATTAACTTGTGTTATAACTTCAGCACAACACATTGTCTGTTATGCAGCAATATTCGCCGAACTGCATATCCGATGTATATGTATAAAGAATTGTTTAATTTATAATCACAGAATAAATTATGTTGTATGGAACAAATGTTTATCTTGATTTTAAAGCCATGTACCTATTGAATAATTTGTATGTTATTGCAATAAGGTTTAATCTTAACTAATATTATAAAGCTGAAGAGTTTGTTTGTTTGAACGCGCTAATCTCAGGAACCACTGGTCCGAATTGAAAAATTCTTTTTGTGTTGAATAGACCATTTATCGAGGAAGGCTTTAGGCTATATAACATCACGTTACAACTATTAGAAGCGAAGAAATAATGGAAAATGTAAAAAAAAACCGGGGAAAAAATAACTATTCCACGCGGTCGAAGTCGCGAGCACAGCTAGTAATTAAATGAAAGGAACGTTAGCTTAGTATTGTAATAACTTACAGTGGACAGTGAAGACTAAATTGGAGATTTTCGGATTACCAACCACCATACTATCATAAGCTTATGTGACTTGTATAATCAGGTATCAAATGGGACATGACAAGGACTGTAGACTAATTTTGCAATCAGAGCAATCTTTTTTAGATCACCTTCGAGTAGAAGCTAAATAAAACATAGAATGGGGCAGGTGGTATTCATTTAAAGTAGAATTACGGTTTACTATGAATAAAAAGCTATGTAACATAATAAATATCTAAAAACGGAATAAGGGAAATAATTTCCGCAACCAAAACATTATAATTTTCGTTTAATATCTAAATATAGATTTACTTTGATATCAGTTTCAAACTTCTAGCGTAATTAGAAAATATAAATTACATAACACCTTTCATACACATACATAATTCAGGCAGACGAAAAAATACGTGAAAAAAAATTAACAAAACTTTCACTTACAATTTTTTGGTCACTTTCGAAAATGGAACGCGGTCTGTCAAAACAAAACACTGTATTGTACCCGCGTGCGCACTGCGCGGCGCGCTCAACCGACTTGCGCCCGCGCAGCGTTGGCTCCGCGGCAGAAAGTAGATAGTATCCGATACCGCTCTCCTAATGCACGCTGCACACTCCATGCAGCTAGTGAATTAACATTGCATTAAATCGGCGTCTGCCTTCTCAATGTCGATTGCGTTAATCTGATACGGATGTATTTAGTGTACACTAGCAGCCCGCTCCTCGCTTCGCTTCGGATAAATCAATTATTTAAAAGTAATTTCGCGAGGCCGCAGGCCGAGCTGCGTATCGCGAGGCCGCAGGCCGAGCTCCGCGTAGGGCGAAGCCCGGAGCGTCCAGCGTCGCAGACCTAGCTTGAGCACGCACGCGCGAAGAGCGTGCGGCGAAAGCTAGTATAACCTATACACACGCTTACAATGCTAAAATTAATGGATGCTAGAAACAACATGAAGGTACATTCGATTCGAAGGCTGAGAAATCTGAACATGGTTTGACACATAACAAACGCAATATGCGATGCAGTTAACATAAATGCAATAAGTTGTTCAGGCCTTTTGTTCAGGAACCACCTGCTCTTAGCTAAGGTTCAATTAGCTGTTAGTTCAGATGAATAAATATATATCTAGCGACGTCTTTTAAACACTGATGACTTTAAGAGAGGTAGGGCATAGCGAATCTTCGCTCGAATTGAGCTGCCCGTCCGGGGAAGGACCTCCATCCTATAGAATACCGCAGCCAAATGATGGTTCGTGTTTCTGCCGGTGAGTAGCGTTACCGGAGCTCGTGGGGGGTTTGGGTTGGGCCAGCATGACAGTGGCAACTGACAGGTAACTGACCAGTTACTTGCCGTAAACTCAAAACCATTTTTCATTGTTCATCTTTCATCTGCATTTTTCATCTTAGTACCTACATGAAATTACCTTAATAATGATTTAGCGATAATGATGCCGACCAAAAAGCAATACCTACTTTAATAGCGCTATTTTCTTCCGACATGCGTAATTCATCATCATTAGCCTATTATAGTCCACTACTGGACATAGATCTCCATAATCGCCACGTTGGGTTGGCGATCGCAGGGCGTAGCTTCACGCTCCGGTGACGCTGTTGCCCGTCATCGGTCTGTAATATTTAGCTACGCCTTCATCTGTGACGGTTATACCGCCCAGAGTCGGCTGCCAGCGCTTTGTTTGTTATTCGGCAGGATGCACCACGGGCAGGTGAGGTTGACTTGGAGCGAAAAGATGATAGGCCGATCCCTCACATCGAACCGTGGGTCGAACACAAATTCGCATCCCCTACCCCATGCGTCATCATCATCATCAGCCTATTGCAGTCCACTGCTGAACATAGGCCTCTGCAGTTGTTTGCCACTTAGGACAAACACCTGGAGGTTATACCCATAATCGCCACCCTGGGCAGGCGGGTTGGCGATCGCAGGACGTAGCTCCTCGCTCCGGTGACGCTGCTGCCCGCCATCGGTCTGTGGTACCTAGCTACGCCTTCAATTGTGATGGTTATACCGCCACCAGTCGGTTGCCAGCGCCTCGTTTGTTATTCGGCAGGATGCACCACGGGCAGGTGAGGTTGGCTAGGAACGAAATGATGACAGGCCGCTCCCTTACAACCCATGCGTAATTAAAATTATTTTATTAGGCTAAAATACATACATACTATTACATAGTATAGGGTACAGAAATTATAACATCGGATTAGAAAAGAAAAAAATTTATTATGCATGCACAGATCGCAGTTTTCATTATGTGAGCCTTCCTAAACCTTGAAAGAATGCATTCATATTTTTTGGGTTCTTAGAGCTTCATGACACTATGATTCAGGATGCCTTGTGCCTTACGGATTATGCTAGGTCTGTTCGACTGTGCACTATTCCTAAATGTTGTTCCGATTTGTTGCTAAATGAGGAGACTCCAAGCTGATAGCAGCATTGATGCAGGAAACACCGGTGGTGTGTTTTCATGTTGGTCGTATTTTTAGCTATAGCAATTTGCATTTATAGTATTTTCCGAAGAATTTTATCCTGAAAGTAAGCCGACGGTTCACCAATATTTATATCACTGTTTGTTGTGAATTTCCGATAATTCCGTATTTACTTCGATGTCAGTACCTGTCATGTCAAAATGACAATTTCTTTGACAAATTCAAGAAAAGACAGTATCTATGGTCATTTCAAAAAGTATGTAACATATTTTGCCGAAATTGTTAATTCTAAAATGTATGATACCCTTGTAATCTATAGCCTGTGTGTAAATCTGATGCATAAATAACATTCCTGTAAAGTTTCATCAAAATCCTTTCAGTAGTTTTTACGTGAAAGTACGATTTCATATTAGAATTTATTTATTTAGATGTCATAACAGTTTCGGTTGCTATGGGAACGATGCCAAGAGACGTCAGTATGTAAGATCTTTTCTTTTTTTGTAGATTAAAATCTTTTTGGTAAATTTGGGTTACATTATTGGAGTTTTAGCACGGATCCCTAACTTTTTTTTAAATATAATATAGCCTATGTTCAGCGCAGATACTGTAGCTATCCGACGGTGAAAGAATTATTCAAATCGGTCCAGTAGTTTCGGAGCCTATTCGTATCAAACAAACAAACAAACAAACAAACAAACAATCAAATCTTTCCTCTTTATAATATTAGTTTAGATGACAAAATCTCGGATCTTATTTTTTTCACTTAACGTAATTAAAAAAAACCGGCCAAGTTCCGTAGCACTATACAGCTAAATAAATGTTTTTCTTTATTTTTTATTACTGGAGTTGATTGATAACTGACGTGAATGACGTTTAATAACAAAACCACTGTCTAGATCTCATTCAAACCAATTTTCGTTAATAGTTTGCATAGTAATACACATAACATAGGTATTTTTTTTCAGTTTTATCCTGCCATATTTTAGAAGTTACGGAAGAGTCTCTCGCGCAAACTATTCAGTTTAGAAAAAAAAAATATGTTTGAAACCTCAACATCATTTTAAAATACCTATCCATAGATACCCCGTACACGTATAGGTTGGATGAAAAAAAGTTTTTGAGTTTCAGTTCTACATAGAACATATGGGGAACTACATAGACCCATACATGTGGGGAACCCCAAAAATTTTGGATTTTATTTTAAAATCCTAATGCGATATACATAGTACATCTACGCACCAAATTTCAATAATGTAGCTCTAATAGTTTCGGAATTAACTGGCTATGACATACGGACGGACAGACAGACAGACATGACGAATTTATAAGGGTCCCGTTTTTGCCATTTGGCTACGGAACCCTAAAAAGAAAAGAATTAATACGTCAGCAGTGTTTCCATTAGTCAAAATTTCTTAATTTCGACTGAGCACTTTATACTCGTACTTCTAAATATGACTTGATCTTGAAATGCACTTATAAATTCTTTATTAAGCCTTATTAAGTATATCGTCCTTTATGCATTACGATTTGAAAACATGACTGTGATAAAGATGTGAAGTAGCAATTTTTACTAGATTAAAGGTATTATGAATATATTTAAAATTCGAATAGTTAATGCATTCAATTTAAAAAATTTGACTTAATTTACAGCTATTATGTAAACGTGTATTATTTTAATTTCTGATAAATAAAAACAGTAAATACCATTCTGTTCTTGGCCATTTAATTTCAAGAAAGACAACTTTCGATAACGTATAGGTGTAGAGAGGTGAGAGAGCCAAAATTAACACGGCAGTAATATAAGCACGTTATAAGCCTTGATCTAATTCGATAGCATCGGAAGAGATTGATCAGTAGAATGCCCAAATAAGCAATAGGTATCTTCAGGACTTACATGAACTTAATTTCTAATGCTGACAATTAGGTATTCAAGCTTACAGTTTTAATATTACGACTACCTACGTATAGGTATGTATTAAAAAGCTATTACATTATAATAAAAATATAAACATTTTTTGTAAAAATCCCAATACAAGCGCATAAACTGTACAATAAGTATACTATATGTAATTTTAAGTGAAGTGCAAAATGCACATAAATAAATATATCTGAAGACCCAAAATGAACAACATATTTGTTTATTTTTAAGTTATAATTATTACAACCTTCACCGAGTTGTAAAACGTTGTGGCTAGTATGCAATTACGCAACTAACCTTGTAATACGCATGTTACAACCGGCCGGTGTTCGCATTCAGTGTGTAACATCCTTACACAGATAATGTGCAGTCAGTAGCATCATAGTGCTAAGAAAACATCATTAAGTCCTACTATTAGTTGGCCGACAAGAAAGCTGCTATGACTAGGTCATATTGTAACTATAGACCGTTTTCTTAATGTAGGTGAGGCATTCGAGATGAAACGTTGCTTATGAGTTCCCATAGCTGTCAGATGTTAACGTATATTGCAACTTAACATTGATTAAAAGATTTTCTACACATAATTAGAGACGATCTAACTAGCTTAACAGAATTAACAGATTTAAATCTTGGTCACTTTCACCAAATTTAAAATAGTGATGTTATATCTAGAAGACATTCTTCTTAAGAAAGTTAACATTTGAAAGCCAATTAAAATTCAAAAATTTGCGTATGTTGATATACATTAAATCTCATACATGTTGGTAGGTAGGCGACACATATATTTTTTTAATAATTTCTAAAAATATCTTAAATGGTTTATCATTAATTTTTATAAATAAAAAACCCAGATATGCCACCCTGGGCTACACAGCGTCATCTATTCCCAAACTAAGCCGAAGTTTGTACTATGGATACTAGACAATTGATAAACTTACTAAAAAAGCTGAAACTGCCAGTTTCTGTTTCATCAGATGATAATTTAGTGAAAACTTTAAACAAGAACGCATGCAGGTATATGTGTAACAGTTGTTTCTCATTGTGTAAGTTAGAATATCTATTCCTACACACCGGTAACTATGTGAGTAAATATAGAGGTACGCAGGCTTCCTGCCACTCGTTTTCACAATATGGGTTTGGCTTAGTCAAATAGTATTTACCTGGTACTGTATGGCCATGAAGTTTAAGGTAGTATGTATTTTTGTTTCTTTGTTAGAAACTATCAATGGCAAATCGACAAATTGTCAGTTGATATTATGCAATTACTTAACGGAATGCATAAAAGTTGTTATTTGATGCCGCTTTGATTTCAAAAAAACGTTACATGTACCTTTGATGATTGTATGATAATAATTAAAATTGCTATTAGGTAAATCGTTTAACAATTAGATTAACTAGAAGTTCGTATCTGTAGTTCTGTATCTAGATCTGTCTTAAAAAGTTTAACTTTACCTAGAGATATGTTGCAACTCTATTGCAGTTCATATTTTTAATACGAGAGTCCTTAGACCGAATTAGTCATTTGGAGTCATTCACAAAATTACTTCAACTCTAAAAGCTGGAACAAGAATGATATAAGT
The DNA here is from genome assembly GCA_031163375.1 of Conogethes punctiferalis. Lineage (NCBI taxonomy): Eukaryota > Metazoa > Arthropoda > Insecta > Lepidoptera > Crambidae > Conogethes > Conogethes punctiferalis. Next base: position 11,796,554 of record CM062083.1, on the reverse strand, counting down.
AATAATATAACTAAATAATGAAAATTTAAGTAGATTGTACGTAATGAACTAAAAGACATCAACGCGCGCTGTACCTACTATAGTACTAGGATTATAGCATAATATTTGTTTTATTGTAAGATGGTGCATTTGTAATGTGCTTAAACCATATTTTATGTAGGTATTTCTTAAGGTAATGTTTTTATAAATTAATGAATGCGTCAGACAGTAGAGACACTACCTGATCAACCCTTTTACTACCTTTACCTTTAGTGTGAGTATGACAATGATGTAGGCATTTCCCAGAATACCTAAACTTGAGTAAATTAATAAAAAAACCCATTAAAATCTTTTTCAAAGGTTGTTTTTTGGGTATGCGATTGCGAATATTGAGTCAAACAAACTTCGAGGCACACAAAGAAAACTAGATACGGTTTGGTCAAATTAAAGAATCCCAAGGTGTCATTTCACTTTTGGCGGTATAAACATCACAATTGAAGGTGTAGCTAAATACCACAGGCCAATGACGAGCAGCAGCATCACCGGAGTTAGAAGCTGCGCCCTGCGATCGCCAGCCCGTCTGCCCAGTATCAACATCTGGAGGATATACCCATGATCGCCATGCTGGGCAGGCGGGTTGGCGATCGCTGGGCGTAGCTTCTCGCTCCGGTGACGCTGCTGCCCGTCATCAGGCTGTGGTCGGTTGCCAAGGGCAGGTGAGGTTGGCTTGAAGCGAATAGATGATTGATACCACTGGGGTATTACAAAACTTATAAACATACTTAGATACTTCTTTTTTGTAAATAAATACATACTTATTGTATTATACATAAGCGCTTGAGGTTTACAAGCTGCGTCTGCAACGTATGTATCGCGCATGTATTCAAACGCACGTCGACCACAAGATAAAATACATGGTGTGCGCATAGGCTAAACATGTTTCTTCATTACGCGTATCTCAGATTGTGCGTCGCATTAACCTTGGATGACGTCTCGATGTCTAATCGCGCCGAAAGTGCGCTAGTGAAAGTTGTGAGAGTTTTTGCCGGGCCTGCCGTCAGCAACTGTATCCAGGTTATAGAGAACAATAAACATTTACGAGTGAACGCTGTTGAGATATGCGTTGATGGGCTCCTTGGATAAATGCTCCGTGATTTTTCAACGATGAAGACATACATTGTCATTAAAAATCATAAGTAAGTAGTAGTAGTGCGAATTAGGTACAATACACTAAATATATGGACTAAAATAGATAACAGATAATATAATACAGTACCATTTCAGCAAATATCATCTACCTGAAGGTTTTCTGGAAGAGATCGCTTTCGGCGATAAGACCTCTACATTGTACTACTATATTTCTGTATAACACCTTTTTCCTGTACATGTTTTATTCTGGTGCATGGACGTAGAAAATAAACGGACACCGCGTCAGTAACATCAATAGTGAAGCAATCAAAGTAAGACGGCGTATCGTACCGACACGAGCGCACGCACACACTTACAGCAAAGTAAGACGGACGGCCGCCATTGTCTCGGCGCGAGTTGAAGTTGACACACGGTCATACGTATTTTGTAGAAAAATTATAATGCCATCCTGTGTTGTTAAATGCTGTCGAAACAATAGTGGTTTAACTAAAAAAAATGAGGGGATAACCTATCATAGGTAAGTCAGTCAATTACTTTATCTTTAATAATTAAACAAAAAATACATAATTTGTAGGCAAGAAAATTAGCTGACACTTCTATGATTACTGGTGTTGCCATTTATAGAATATAAAAATTACCCTAAAACGTGGGAGATTTCTGTATGTTCTGTATCTTTTTACATTTGTTGTGCTATATTTTTCATCTCATCGTGTCTTTAAATTAATAATGAAGAAATTTTTTTTAATTTATACTATCACGTCTTTTATTCTATCTATGACTGGGTAGACAGAGCCTAGGATCTTACGACCCAAAGGCCACATTTAGTATAATGGTGTGGTGGGCATCTAGGTGGAAAAGGAAATCATTGTATGAAGACGATACTAGCTGTTATATATAAGAGAATGATAATGAGCCTCTGTATGAAACAGTTACGAATATTTGTAATATTCGAATAAATGATTAAAATTACTGATCGTTTTATTTTTCCTTTTATTTAGTTTGATAAAAAAGTGTAAAATTACATTATATACGAATTGATGCAACAGACAAAATGCCAAAATATGCAAAAAAAAGACACTTAGTAATTGAAATACATTTTTGTAATTATTGGGTAATTTTCCGCGTATGGCAACTCTCCGTCAACTCACACAACCGTACGTCGCCGCCATTGTTGTGCTTCACTCCTTATTTAACCAATGCTCCGTCCGTTTATTTTCTACGTCCATGTTCTGGTGCAATAAAGAGTATAATATACTATCTATCTATAATACAGACAGTCACTCGGTTCCAAAGAAAGCCTTTGAGATGTGGTGCTGGCGAAGGATGTTGCAGATTCCCTGGACTGCTTCCTGTACCAATGTGTCCATATGAATATTAAGACATAGAAAAAACACAAAATTAAGTTTAATTCATGAATGTCTGTTCCAGGTGGAAATCAAACTCACGATCTTAGGTTCAAAAGTCATAAATGATTTCAGTATAAAACACCAAATAAGACATGGAGCCTGTTCAGCGTGTAAGCTTATCGCCTAAGGCACAGATGAATTACATGAAATTTTCAATAAATTAAATTATAACTTAAATTCTTTGCCTATTAAAGGTCATTGCAAGCTGATGACCTCTATTGGTGGCTGTATAAAACATTAAGTTCACTTTTGTTAGGTGACTGCCATCTAGTAGGGATATTCCGGACTAAAGCTCAGCGTAACAGGCCAAAACAAGACAACGAGTAAGCATTTCGAAAGATGGCACTACCTGCTTCGAATATTCGGACGGACAAAGTTTGGATTTTGTGTGTACAGTGTCCACTTAGTTTCAACAGTTTCAAACTCATTACAATGACTTCTTCAAAAATTTTTAAATTTACTCTACCTACTAACTGTATAAAATTGTTTAAGATGGTATGTACTTATCCGAGAAAAACTCTTCAATCTTTTACAATCATGACATTGTTTCGGAAAAATAAAAAACATGCATAGGCCATCTATAAGAATAATTTAAAAAATAAGAAATTCAGAAAGTTATGGGATTTATAAATCTTAATAATTATTATAGTCAGTTTTGTTGGTTGCAACTGCAACACAGTTTTGTCGCAAAACAAACAACTCGCAGCTACTCGACGCTAGATGTCGTTACTTGTAAAAATATGGGACTTGAATCATACTATTGCTACAACAAAAACTGATGAAAATTTAAACACCTGCGTATTAGATCATTAATATGCCTGTTACTTCAGATATGTAAACATAACTGATATAATTAATAATAACTGGAATCAATTTTAAATTATTATTTTTGACTTGGCGATTTGGCGGGAAAGTATAGTTTGAATCAAAACAACCAAATAGAGAAAGGATAAAGAAACTGATAAGAGTTTATTATGATCAGCTTACCTATATTATTGAGAATACAAAAATTTCATACGCTAAACTTATTGAAATGTAACGTAAAAGTTTATATAAAAATCTTATCTTGTTCAGATGTTATTTACAATAAAATATCCAAACATTGCAAGCAACTAAGTATCATATTATAATACCGTCTAATTATCTACATACTAAATAGTAGTCCTCTATATAGCATAGGTCTATTAAGCTACTTCTGCCATGTCAATTTCCGCATGAAAGTGTGTTACCTTCCCTCCAGGGAAGAAACGACGGTACTGGGTATAAGAGATCTAACATTATTTCGTCTTATAACTGGATACGCTAAGGGCTAGCGCGTGGCATTACCATCAGGTGTACAATTTTGTTCATTCTGTTACGTAATAAAAACTTCACCGGAGCTAGAATCACCTACGCCCTGCGATCGCCAATCCGCCTGCCCAGCGCTGCAGCGTGGCGATTATGGGTAAAGCTTTCAGGCGTTTGCCCAAAGTGACGAACAACTGGAGAGGCCCAGCAGTGGACTGCGATAGTCATAACATCATAATGTTACATAATAAATAAAAAAAATGTCTATGATGTAAAGTCCTTAAATACATCTCCACTCACTCACATCATGGTAAAAGTTCGCGAAAGCGAAATGGTATAAAAATCAGTTAATGACAAAAAGCGAGTACCGCACGGGGCGGTCGGGCGCCACGACACGTTACCATAAATCAGAGAGGGGCCGCCACCCTCCGCGATGATCTTTTCCTTAGATCCTACATTTTTATAACGGGTAACATCCAGCTTTTCCCCGTGTAATAATCCTGTGCGATGTACGTATTTTTAAGCGAGTTCGAAAAATGATTCGCGCGCATTTTATTTGCTTTTTGCTTCTGTTATCTGGGTATGGCTACGCGGAAGATTCGGGTACGCAAGATTAACCATTGGTTTTAATTCGAATAAAATATCACATTATTTAGTGATTAGGTCAGGGCTATCCAATCATTTTGATACCAATTTCCATGGACTAATTTTAGCGTACTTATTGGGTTTCTAATTTAATGCAGTGAATAATAATGTAACAATATGGATGCTCCAATTTCATGTAAATAATAAATTGAAATTTATTGACACAACTTTACCAAAAAACTTATTTGGGTAAAAGATAAATAAAATAAATAACAGAATACATGCCACGCTGGGCTACACAGCACCATCTAGTCCCAAAGCTAAACCGAAGCTTTTACTACGGGTACTTAGTTATATTTTGTAATTAAAATAGATATAGGTAACATTCATCTATTAATATTGTTATATGGATAAAGAAACTATTGATAAGAAAATTATGTGATCACACTTCCACACTTTTTACTAAGAACTGAAATCTGTTCCAACTATAAGTCCAACAAAGTAGAAGATAGCTTGCTATTACCCTTTTTAAGTCAACTGAAACCTTTACAGAAACATCAGTATTTTAACTAGTAGGTATCTTAAAATCCACAGACTACTGCGCTCTCCTAAAGCTTCCTTTGTTATTCTGGCACCCAACGTGGTACATTGTTGCATTGCGGAAGAAGTAATTCATGTTTGCTTTGCTCTAAAGATTTTCCACACAGAGGGTCTATTTAGGATTAACATTATACTATGTAGCTCCTACATTTCTTTCTTTATAGTTTACGTTACTTAGATGTGCAATAAACTATACATAATTGTCTACGAACTAAATTTTATACAAATTGTTGTCATCAATATACTATTTATAAATCTTCTTTACTTATAATAAATCTGTAGGGAGGTCAATTATGTATATTAAATATATTTTCAAAATAACTATCAGAGGGTGACGAGTGATTGATACTGATGCCAAAAATGCAATTAGTAAAATTTTTGTTTGTCTGTCTGTCTGTATGTTCGTTATAGAATAAAAAATTACTGGACGGATTTTGACGAAACTTGGTACAATTATTGTTCATACTCCTGGGCAGGTTGTAGTATACTTTTCATAGCGGTACAATCAATAGGAGCAGAGCAGTGATGGGAAGTGTTGGGAAAACTGGAGAAATTTGTACCTGTATGTTTGATCGCGCATCACGCGAAAACTACTGCATGAATTAAATGCGGTTTTCACCAATGTATTGCTGCAAGTCTAACTTAAAATTTAGGCAGGCCATTTTATAAAAGTCCGTTATTTTTGAAACCCGATATCCACGCGTGCAACGCCGCCGGCACAGCTAGTTACTAATATACTTTAATATAATTATTATTATACCTACAACTAATTACCTAACAAAAGTACGGAGCAAAAGTTATGTAAGTAAATGTAACTTACTAATTGAAAAAAATAACTACAAAATGAACTAGCTTGAATTACACAAATGTTTGAAACGGGTCAAATGGCAGCATCACTTCTAATCTCTCTAAAAACAGCGATGCGCAAGCGCACCCAAACTTTATGCATTAAAAAACTGTAACAATGTTACAGATATTCATAACAAAATCTTCAATATCGTTGTGAAATAGAACCGAGGTACAGACAGCGAAAAATATTAAAGATTTCGTGTTTAAGTCAATACTTTAGAGAATACACATTTCTGATCTCAACTAGTTACTACGTGAGCTAAATTCTAAAACATTTGTGAAGGAACTACGAACACTGTTATGACCGTTGCTGCATCAATATTAAAACAATGTGTGCGGCTTCCAAACGTTTGTGGCTCATATGCTTTATTGTGAGAGTGGTTAATTATATGTTATACTTATTCTGTATAGGTATTCAGAACCTATAAATATTGGTTGAATAAAATAGATTGATTTTTAAACTGTTAAGTTTTGTCTCAAATTTGGTCAAGCTCGTCAAATAATATGATACAATAGCTAGCATGCGCAAGTAGGCACTTGATGACACTGCGCATATTAAGATTGATTTTTTCTTTTTAACATTGGATCTGTACAAAGGAGTACAAAGGGCAAATGGGGGAATACATGTCATTTTGCGTTCTTTATCACAAAAAAAAACACAATGCACCAGCAAGAAACCTAATATCGTAGGTATGGGATTACATTTAAGGATCACATACCTAGTTAAGATCTAGGTATTTTAACAAACAACTGTGAATACTTATTAAGTAATAATAAATCATAGTTACGATTTTCGTTTATGTTATTTATTAAGAAATAGACATCTAACAAAATAGAGGTTGCGGAGTTTTCTAACTCATTAAATAGATAAATACCCTCAAACCCAATGTGGATATCCCTTACCATATTTCTGATCGAGATTCTGCTACCATAAAATGTCATCGAACTGAGATTTAGATTACCATATTTTAGTGATTTACTCGTGCTTCCTGTAAGAAATTTTCTACAGAAAATAGGTGGTAATATTGACTGTTTCGTAGGCGTAATATGTACGGTTGTGAATATCTTAGAACAACCGATACTGTAACATTAAAATTTGTGTTTCTATCTAGTTTGTAAAGTTTTTGTGTATATATATTGTCCTGACTGAACGAGCAACGCAGAGCCGAAACCGCTGAAGCGAATGCAACGAAATTTTGCATGTAGGTTACATTTATGACGTAGGCGCCCGCTAAGAAGGGATTTTTCGAAATTCACCCTCTAAAGGGGTAAAATAGGGGTTGAACGCGGGCGTAGCCGCAGTGGCACAGCTAGTACATGATAATTTCTAGCAGTTACTTTTCATCTGATGGCTGGCATTAAAATACATTTTAAACTAGATTTTTAAGAATGTTACATCTACTTTGCTTTTAACTACGGTCCTCATTTCCTTGCAAGGATTAAGATAAATAAATAACTCGAGACATGCCGCCGAAGCTTGTACTATGTGTACTAGACATTTGATAAACTTACGTAGATACTTTTTTTTGGAAATAAATACATATTATACATAATGAAGATACATTTGTTAATAAATGGAAATCTGCTCTGTATAACATCGCATAATAATAATGTTTTTACGAATGTAAAAAAAAATGTTATTAGACAATTCTGTCACATACAATGCATTGCATTGTATTTAATTTACATGTATAATAATATTTTTTCTGTTCATGTATTTATGTATATATCTCTATTTATTATATGTATTTATTTGTTCACATTATTATTGTTATCCTTTCAACAGCTTATTGGAGTTACCTATTGGCTCATTCATTTGATTTTGTTTTTTTTTTAATCACTTCATAGCACTGTAACTAGATGTTAGCTTTTCATGCTGTGTACACATATTTGTGGACGTGCAGCCTAATAATGTTACCCTTTTCTTTCACCAATTATCATGTATTGTTGTACTCTGTTTTGTGTACCAATAAATAAATAAATAAATAAATTTATACTAACCGAACAGACACGTTCATGCGCACAAAAGGCTAGTCTCCGTATTATCCGCCACTTCTGTTTAAATTCTACCAGGAGAGTATTATCATTTATTAATACAATAACAATTTCATACGTTAAAGCGATATCACATGCGTTTTGAGTTAATGCTTTAGGTGCACGTCGGAATTGGTTATTTGCGTTACTGGCGATGTACATTAATATTAAATTAAAACAGTGAATATTATAGTGCTGCACGATTAATTACGGGTGAATCTGTATAGTTATTCAATTATTGCTATTATTGCTAAAGGGGATGTAAGGACCTATCATTCTTCTTTTACCAAGCCATCCTCACCTGCCCGTGGTGCATCCGAATAACTAACGAGGTTCTGGCAACCGACTGGCAGCGGGATGACCATCATGATTTAATGACGGGCAGCAGCGTCACCAGTGCTACGCCCTGCGATTGCCAACCCGCCTGCCCAGCGTGGCGATTAAGCGTAAAGCCATGCGTTTGCCCAAAGTAGCCAACAAATGAACAGACCTGTGTCCAATAGTGGACTTCGATAGGCTGATGATGATATTGTTAAAGCGATTTCAAATGAATATTCTATATGCGAGTGTGAGGTGATTATCCTTAGTAAAGGCCAAAAGGTCGGTTGACGAATATGCGAGCACGAGTCTTCGGCGTACCCTGCGCGGCGATCCGACCCTAAGTACCTGAAAAGGTGCCAATAAACAACCGAAACCCAAAAGACCTGACGGCCAAACCACACAACTCTAAATTCGATCTTAAGCTGCTACAAATAAAGTCGAGTTTTGATTGGAGAAAGCCGTAAATACGGTAAGCAAACGTTGGCACCGATGGAAGTTCTCTAAGAAACAACGGGTTTTCCTCTATGGGTCACCCTAGGGAGTGGGGCGGGATCCCATCTAAATCTCCCGAACGAGGGATTCTGAAGCGAATTACCGAAAAGATGTTTCGGTACAAACTTCTTGATATTTTCCGGAGTATTATTGTGTACTTGTGTAATGTGAAACAATTTTCTATTGTTGTCATTTCGATAATAAGTAACTTATTTTTTATTTTGTCCGTGATGTTTTTCTTTTTGATATTTGAGTGGGTAGCGATTCTATTATTTTATTTGTACCTTTATTATCTACTAGCTGTGCCGGCGGCGTCGCATGCGTGGATATCGGGTTTCAAAAATAACGGACTTCCATAAAATGGTACCTAAATTTTAAGTTAGACCTTTAGCAATACATTGGTGAAAACCGCATTCAATTCCATGCTGTAGTTTTTGCGTGATGCGCGATCAAACATGCAGATAAAAATTTCTCCCGTTTTCCCAACACTTCCCTTCACTGCTCAGCTCCTTTTGATTTTAGCGTGATGAAAAGTATACTATAACCTGCCCAGGGGTATGAAAAATAATTGTACCAAGTTTCGTTAAAATCCGTCGAGTAGTTTTTGTTTCTATAACGAACATACAGACAGACAGAAAGACAGACAGACAGACTGACAAGACAGACAGACAGACAAAAATTTTACTTATTGCATTTTTGGCTTCAGTATCGATCACTAATCACCCCCTGATTATTATTTTGAAAATATATTTTATGTACAGAATTGACCTCTCTACAGATTTATTATAAGTATATATAGAAGATGAAATTGATAAATAGGTAACCTAAAATATGCTACGCTGGGTTATCATCATCAGCCTATCGCAGTCCACTGCTGGACATAGACATAGGCCTCTCCAGTTGTTCGCCACTTTGGGCAAACACCTGGGGGCTCAACCCACGACCACTGTTTGCGACGCAGTGTTTACTACCGCTGAACCAAACTAGTCGTTAAAAATTAAGAGAGCAAAATTTTTATTTTTCTTCATCTTTAGTAAAAACCCTATAATAAGCTAGACATCCTTTGTGAATATAATTATGCTAGAATTTAACAACGAACACTTGAGTTCTTATATCTCTGTAATAAGGTCTAAAATTGTGCTAACACTATATACGAGTATATCACCGGTTTAAATTAACGCTCTCTCTGGTCAAACAAATTACTTTAGCGCCTTTTGGTAATCTTATTCTAAGTACAGTCAGCAGTGCAGTCTATAACGAAATGTCATAATAATTTTGTCTGTATTGAAATGTAGTTGTCAGATGTCTTTTTATACTCGTAGTTATATGATTAAATTAATTTTAAGATTTGCCCATATTTACCATTTTTCAATTTACGTCATGATACCGATAATAGTTTTACACTTTCTTTATATTAAAATTATTGGAGCAGGAAAACAAAATATAACTTGTGCACTTTTGTTACATTATGAACATGTTGTGAATGTGGTAGGCATAATGTTACTACGGATCTATTTGCAATAATTTCCGTTTAATGTCATACCCGCATACCATCCAGACGATGGTGGCGCGCACCAAGAGGTTTAGTTCCTCGTTCTTGCCCCGTGCCATTAAGTCATGGAATGCCCTTCCAGCTCACATGTTTCCTTCCTCTTACAATCCTGGGTTCTTTAGGCGGGGCGTGAAACGGCATCTCAGTGGGCATTCAGGGTGAGGGCGACAGGCGAAATGGGTTTGTTCTATTGTGCCTGTCGACCTAACTTTTGGACCTCACGACCGCTTACCAACAGGTGGGGTGAGGTCATCCTGAAAGCTCTTCTTATACAAAAAAAAAATACCCATAAGAATCGAAACACGATTTTCTTTAGACCTTGAACTTAGAAAATTCATTGTAGTAAGATAGACAGAGAATATACCCCACTCGAAAACCCAGAGAATGTAAAGCACAAAACATTTATTTAAATAAAGGCAACTACAACCACATTGTATAATAAACAACGACCACTAGAAATTAAGAAAAAGTCAAAAAGATTAAAAAAATAATATTAAATCACAAATTTGAATATCAATATCCCCAGAGCAATAATTAAGTACGTAATACTATTATTTTACGTTTTGCCGCCTTTTTTTCGCGCCAAACTTTTTCAATATGGCGGCCGGCGAGAGCCACGCGCTGCCACCATTAACCACCGACACTTCACCGTTGCTATAAACTCACAAATCATGAAATGTGCCATCGGTATCATCCCACTCGATTTTCAACTCAACGCCCCAAACACAAGAGCCATTATTAGAACACAACCCGTACGGCAATCGCTGGGAACAAAATGTTCCACCAAACAAATTATTTTGAACCTTGAAACCACAACGAGGAAAACTTATTTTCAATTAATCCTCATGGAAAATCGTGAAACGAACAAAGAGAGCGAGAAACGAGGCCAACATTCGTTAATAATGTAATGTATATTTATTCGTCTACATTATTTCGCCGTTCAATGTCGGTATGCCCAAAAATTTTTTTTTAGTAGGTACACACGAAAAACAAATTGAAAAAAAACCAAGCAGTAACAATTTCTCGTAATTATTTAAATATTTATATAAAAAAACGTTAATAATTTTTTAATATAGATTTTTTATTTAAAAATAAATGAAACATAACTACCCATTAAAAGTGTATGCCTCAAGTTTACCGCGCTTTTTCAGCCCTCCGTTGAAAACTGTTCAGTCGGAGCTGCTCTGTTTACTCAGCAGTTCGGAACAGCGGTGGCGAGGCTGCGGCACGTTGCGGGCTAAGAAAAAAAAAGGATTTAATTGAGTAACGACTTAATATAACAGTAAAGTGTTTTTTGTTGTAAATACTTACTTGAAATCTGTTTTTCTGTGCGGCCTAATTTATATGGCATCGGGCGTTCCGCATCTAATCAATACACGGGCTTACCGCGGCGGGCGCGTCGGGCGCTCGGCCTCGCTCGGCGCGCCTCGGGAGTGAGCGAGATGCCCAACCAACGTTCGGGTGCTCTCGCTCCAATCGTAATTCCATTTTCCGCCCGCCTTGGCAAATTGAAATGTCGTAACTCTTGGGGGAATATCGGCTTTCTGCCCAAGAAAAATATTCTGCTAAGGCATTGTAACGACGCTCCTTATATTATGGAATATTTCCAGTCCATCATAGATCGGGGTGCGCCCCCTAAAATAGCTGTAATCGTGATTCGGCCCGCCACTTGCCCGCTTGTATTGCTCTGTCACTTGTAACGTCAATTCACATTAAATATTATTCTTTTAATTTATTGATAACGGATTTTTGATCGTATTATAGATAATTTTATATGTCGTTGATAATTAACATTAAACTATATTTAAGACTATCGAAGGTACTTAATCACACCACTACTTAGGAAGAATCGTAACAATAGATGGTGTAAGAATATTTTTAAATCGCCTAAGCATTGAAATGTTTGTAGTACGTAACTTGAGCGTCTCAACATAAAAGTTGAAAAAGTCCCTTGGTTTAAAAGTTTAAAAGTTCTCATTACATAAACATTGTTATCGACCGCAAAATGTTTATATAAGAGGTAAATACAAGGGTAAACAGAAAAAAACCGGGCAACCAAAAGGAGGTACAAGCAATTCCGACGGTTATATTAGTAGAAGGCCCAGTAGGTCAGATAAATTGAACCCTTCGTGGCGTTGTGTTCACACGTAAATAACATGTAGAGTTCAGGGGACGGGTGGGGTGTACCCAAACCCTATCTGCCACACAATCCCAAATGTCGTCTGCCACGCGAAAAATCATGCGATTCCCAACCTTATATGCCCGCAATAAGGACGCCGAGATCACCGCCTTCGTTCAAAGTCAATATGGTCTAACGTGGCAACTACGCAATAGTTAATTTTCCGGATTCAAACACTTGTTCGCGCAGTTCTCGCCCTTAAGTGGAGGGGATAAGGCGGAAACTGTTTTCCCGAATCGGAAAAGGTTATCGGACCATAAGAATGGATTTCGTCGAACACGCAACAGGAGTAAACTTTTGTCACGGTTTGTTAATCTTGTATTTTATAGTTTTAGTTGATTTCTGAGTTGTAATGATTATTATTGTCGTTGAGTCTTAGATATATTGGGCCGAGTTGGTGAGTTGACACTGGAAGTTTAGTAGGCACTGAGCTGGTACGACATTTCTTGAACTAAGTGACACTATATGGTAAGAAGGTTCTCGTGTTCTCATTTACTATGTAAACAATGTTTAATTTGTTACCAACTTAGTACTCTACCTACACATTTGGTTCAGACTTAACTTGGAAAGAGTGGTTGAAGGTGTTTATGGTGCATTAAGTCTGCCTTTTGTACACTTTTTAATGAATGTTTAAATAAAATATATTATTAAAAAAAAAGAATTTAAGCCATCCACTTTTGTTGTTGGCTGTACTAAGGAAAACCTTATTTTGAGACTTACCTAACAAAGTTATTTGTTATTTATCACCGTTATTATTTACATAGGTTCGTCTCACTAAATCATCATCATCATCATCAGCCTATATCAGTCCACTATTTGTAAATAACTTACAATAAATCTTGTACCTACATACAGAGATGTAAAAAAAATATCAGCCGGACGACTCGTGCGCATCTCTATGGATGGTAACTACACAAGTTTAAGGTACTGTAATGGTGTGTGAGCAGACAATACGCCACTGATCATCTTCAACCCTTGTATCGGAAAGTATGTCATGTCTTTTCTTGTACTGGCGAACTTTGTGTAATACATAGTATACCTATCCTACCTATATAAAGGGTGTTCCAAAGTTCTATAAAATCCAACTTCAGATATTCCACGGAATTTCCTTTAACAGGAAATCCACTAATTTTTGTAACTGTATTTTTAGGACGATCGCGTTTCTTGGAAGATGTGCGCCTGAAGGGTTGGGGGTCGGGGGTTCGGAAGGGTGCCGAGGTTTGCATTAATAATGCCGGCATCGGCCTTCCTTCCGATTAATTTGATTAGTTAACTTGTGTTTAGGATAATCGACGGCTATTACGTGTGTTTTGCGATTGTAAACCGTTATATTTGCTAGTTTTGGACAGACTACAAAACTTTGTGTGGGTAGATGAAGTTGAATATTGATTTTCTTACCATTAATTCAGATACGGTCAATTTGTACTCCCACGCCAAGCCTTCATGACTATTGTGTATTTGTTTTTGTATTAAAGGTCAGAAGGAACTTGAAAAATATCTTAAGTGGTGCTGTTTATTCTCAAATGAAGAAATTCTAGACAATTTGTAGGGGAAAAGAGTTGCATGTAAATGATGTCATTTGATTGGCGGTTGGCATTGAATTGGTGACCTTGTAAAGCAGCAGTCGACTCCCGTCCGGGACAAACATAATGATGTTTTTAGAGTATATAATTGTGGTATTTCCGTTGACTCTGATTTCCAATACAAGTGCATAAGGCTACTAATATTGGGATCAGATCAATGTGTATAATATGTTCTAATATTATGGGTTTTTATTTACCTCGTACTATTATCTTCTATAGACATTCTTCTTTTCTGCGTATCGATGGCAAATCGAAATCAAACACGCTGTGCCCAGTGCTCCGCCACCCCGACGGCACCCCCAGGCACGGACATCAGCTCACTGAGCGAGCAGGTCTCTCCACACGTGGGACAGCAGACCAGGATATAGACATTTAATAGACATGTAGAAACATTTTACAATACTGAAGGAAGCCAAGTATTATACAACACGGATGAGATGTCATAATGTGGCTGTCGTAGAAAACGAAGGAACGGAATATAAGGGCCCCTACCACCAAAATCGAAAAATTTTGCACCATAAATTCCTCCCATTTGTCCCTCCCGTGTTTCAATATACGAACTAAAATTCGTCAAAGTCTATTTTAATTTATTTAATTCATATATAAGAACACGTGAGGGATAAATAGGAGAGATTTATTTTGCACAATTACGCGATCCGTTCAACGAACGATCGTTTTCGATTTTGGTGGTAGGGGCCCAGAAACGGACAGAAGCGTGTACTTGGGTACAAATAAAACCTACTGCGGCCACCAACCCGCCTGCCAAACGGTAAATTATCATTACGGGAGGTCTATAAACAGCAGTTGGCTTCTACAGGCTGATGATGATGATGATGACGATCTTTTGCGGTCCGGCACCATACTGCGCCTGATCCGAAAAACATACTCAATTTCAAGGTCAAATTCAGTTTTATATAGTCACTAGTGGTTAGCGTCTGTTTGTTAGTCCGATTCACAACTGGGTAGATCGCAGACAGCGATAGATGTCGTTTAATAATTAGGATCGACGTCCGTTATTAATAGGGGTCGTCGGTACGGTTTGGTGGAAGCTACGAGAGACGCAGGGCTCGGGAGCCAAGGTGACCGTGTTACGCTGTGACGTAAGCAACTTTGAAAGCTTTCGCAAGGAAATTTTGCACCGAAGGGAATGTAATGTATCTGCTGCTATCACAATTTGCTACGGGCTTTGAGAAATTTTTACGTTCGCTCTTAAGTTGCTGATGGAAGCTGATTCTATAAAACCGTTGTACGTTGCTAAGAAGTTCGGGTAGAATGTAAGTATCATTGTAGAACTTGACGATCCATTAGGCAGTATCAGTGATCTATCATCAGCCTAGGCCTCTCCAACTTTCCACCATGTTGATCGATCTTGAACTTCTCGCATCCAGCACAGCCAATGCTATTAATGTTGTATGTTTTTTTTTATATTGGTGCCATTTTTGTAAATAATATCTATACATATTCTCTACCTGCAGGTAGCCTAGAAGAGATTAAGGATTTAATACCAAAATAGTTAAGCTAGTCCAAATTAGTACACCTTTGAAAAAAACTGTGTTAGGCCGAATAACCCGCACAGGCCACTTGGCAAACGTTGATGACTAAGAATTACGCCCTAATTTAGGATAGGCTAGAGTCCCTCTGTGGGGACATATAATATAAGCTGTTGATGACTTAAAATATTGTAATAATTGTCTGAAGAAGTTGAGAAAACAAGCACCATGTGGTTTGTGCTTACTTTCTTATTGACATTATACTTATGTAAACTCGCTATAAGTGTTTCACTTACGTGTTGATAAGGTTTCCTCGAACTCGTAAGTTCTAGGAAATTTTTAGGAAAAATAATTAGTGATTATTATTTATAAAATATAAGCACGCGAAATTGTGATGCGAAAACAAATTATTTAATTACGCACAGCCGAAAACAAAAGGCGGCCCGCCGCCCAAATCCATCCATTCCAAAAACAAGATTTGATTGTTAAAAAAAGAATTAATTAACGTTCAGCGATGGGAGATAATAAACTTGCATTAAGCGATACTTTGGGAAAATTCGGGAATGCTGGGGGGTGGCGCCCACTGGGGGGCGCCTTAACCTTTCCATAAGTTGTACAAGTGAGATTGAGTACGTAAGTATATAGAGCAACTTTAATTAAGACGCCTGCCTGTTTTGTTAGCGTGCATTGTTTATGAGGACGGAATAATTTGGTGCAAATTAGAGTTCAGTTGGGATTAGATTAGGCGTGGGGCCTCACGTGTCTGCGATATTTGGTGACAATAAGTGACACACTTTTGAAATGTTACTTATATTTATGATGTAGGGATTCAGATATGTGCTAAGAAATCACTAATGTAATTAGCTATTATTCTTACGTCTACCTCATGTAGTGTACACAGTGATGCATTTACCTATCTTTAATTTGTACCTTCATTGAAAAGTGACATAATTTGGGTGGTTTTACGTATTTAGGAATAAAATCGCATACCTACTTAAATCTAATATATACGTTTACCTAACCATTTTTGTGTTTGTTTTATTTCCTTTTGCTAATGAAAATTGAAAGAAATATTTGTTATGAATTACTTACGCATCTAGAAATCATTGTAGATATTTACAAGTATTTAGCAATGAGCGGGGATTTTCCAGTTAGGCATTTGGACTGATACTAATCAATACGTGCAAAGCAGTTTCCACATCAATAAAAATGTAAAGAAACTATTTTACAAATACTTCTGAATAAAATTATCTCGATGTTAAGTATTAACCATTACAAATGTCTTCAAAAATGTCACACCGCAATGATCGCTGTCACAGCTGTAACACCACTCGGCAAGTATTCCCAGACTCCCGGCTTGATCTAAGTTTGACTGCGGAAAGGAAAGTTTGGACCGATGAGGCGGTACAGACAAAGAACCTACCTATAGACCAAAGGAGCCTTTATTAGAGCAAAATTACCACCGGCATGTACCATACTGATTTAAGGTAGTAACAGCAACTCTATATCCACGTTCATTAGCTTTTTCAGAGGAGACATATGGAAACAACAATGTCTATAAGTCAGTCTTCTTTTATACGAAGTCTTCAAATTCTGAAAGAAAGAAAGAAAAAATGTTTCTTAGGTAGGTACCAAAAAATACACAGAAGCACAATAACGTTTAAATAACATATAGAGAGTACCTACCTAAAAATCTCCGCTGGCATCATATTATTATGTTTCTTATATATATATTCATTGTTCATATATGTATTCGTTCTAATAACGAATAATAATCCGTAAGGTGATTCGACAGAGAACCAAAGTCATCGACATAGCTCAAAGGAATAATAAGCTGAAATGGCAGTGGGCTGGCCATATTAGCCAGAGTACCGTTTCTCGGCAAACGTATTGTAGGACACCCTCGGGCCAGGTAGAGTGATTTACGTAGGTTGGTTGGCAAGTGCTGGATGCGAGAAGCCCAAGATCAATCAAGGTGGCGAACAATTGGAGATGCCTATGACCAGCAGTGCTACTTTTATAATCGTACAGAGAAATATGTATTGGTAATATGGTAAGATATTGGTAATAGCGCCATGACTTATCAATACCATGGTAGGTTTTTGCTATTTTCTACCATTCATTCCCTTTGCTAGTTGTGGTATTTCCGAATGAATAGTTGGTTGGGGTCAAAACGAAGAGAAAATTAGTAGGTTTTGAATTGCTGGGTTTCGAATGTTTCGTACCAACTATTGATATTTTGATTAAAAAAAGATCAATCAGTAAATGATGATCGTTTGAACATCATAACGGAAAGTAACAAAAAATCTCCGCTCCAACGTAGGCATCGTTGCTTAACATCGGGCGAGTTGGAGTCAAGCGCTACCCATATACTTATAAAAAAATGTTACTTGCACATAACTAAACTAAAATAAAAAAGTATTAAAATAAAAAAAACATCGTCTACTCCCACCGTCGCCCTGTTCTGTCGCGACGAAAGACGCTCTCGCCTTGCTGTGCCGTGAATAAATTATAATGATAAGACTCATGCCTTCGCAATATTGAAGGCGTTTTGATCATTAAGCGGCAACGCCCCACTCCCGGAATTTTACGGGAACTAGGATTTCGAGATTCCCTACCCTTTTGGGGTTCCATGGTTGGATAATGGAGACATAAAAGCTATAGCTTGACAGATATGCCATTTGTGGTAAAAGTCTTGAATGTTATAGCATAGCCTACCGTGACGAAAAAAACTCTTAATAATCACCTTCAAGAAAATGTCCTTTAAATTAACTTTATGGTATCTTCCCCAAGGGCTTACTGCAGAGCTTTTAGCTCTAGCTCTGGAATAAACGATCAGTCTTCACCATGTGGGCAGAACACGTATCAAGAAGAATAGGTCTTGAGAGAAAGTTAGACAGAAAATGTGGCGTCGCAGGGGCTGGTTTGGGGTAAGCCTGTGTCCTGCAGTGGCCATCCTGCGGCTGGATATGATGATGATAATGATGATAATCATCAAATGTCATAAACTTACCTACTGCTTATCTTGGTACTAACATTTATATTTATATTTACATACAGTCAAAAATATTACTTATGTCATGTCGTTCAGCAGATAATCTAATTTCGGTCATTTTAAAACTAAAGTGCAGAACCCTCTGTGAGCGATCATATCACGTTCTCATCGTTTTTTTTTATTTTTTGCAAGCCCGTGGCCTTCCCGAGAACTCTCGAGGCCCTTTCATCTCTGGTTTGGCGATGCAAAAACAAAATGGCTGGAGACAACGATAAAAGGAAACTCTAGTATGTCATACTCTAAAGAAATCGAGGTAAAAATGGTGACGACTTAAAATATTTTTGTGAAAACTGTGATTTGTATTAGAACTCTTGAAGGAGTGTAGAATTAATTATCATCATCATCAGCCTCTATCAGTCCACTGCTGAACATAGACAATGAAATAAGTACAATTTCATATTTATCGTTATAAAATATTAATTAATCAAATTTCACCTATTAAATTCACTGAAGGCGGTGCTGTTATAATAGAAAATCTAATTAAAAATCATTATCATCATCATCCTGGCTTTAGTTTGCTATATGTATGAACCGGGCATCGAACCGTCATATGCATAAATATCGATAAAAGTTTCGCGTTTAAGGTCGTCTAAATCTAAGATATAAAAAAGTATATTGGGGTAAAATCCTTTTGGCATTATGTCTATACGCGAAATAATAAAAAACAAAACGTAAAAAAATAAATTAAGCCAGTGTTTAACTATACTTATGTGGTACATGTGTGTTGCGCTTTAAGTGGTCTTATTAAGGGGTGCAGAGAGCACTCAGACCAGACGTAGGGATGATGATCAATGGCGATGACGTTACGTTACGCTTTGACATAAATGGCGGTTCAATTGTGTCTGACGTCATTGAAAAGATCAAGGCAACTGGCAACGAAGATAGCTGTAGAAAATAAGTTAAGTACTTACTGAGAATGTTTATTGATTTACAGTTTCGTTTAAAACTATTTAGTTTTACAGAGACAGCACAGTCTCTGTATTTTTTTAATACCTACTTGCTCCATTAGTACTCCTTTATGCCCCTACTTTTTTGTAATAATTAGGTATACTATAAACAAACACACTTCACACTTCTATGATATTTAAACAGATTTAGTAATCTACTAGCTGTGCCAGCGGCGTCGCTCGCGTGGATATCGGGTTTCAAAAATAACGGACTTCCATATAATACCCATCTATACCTTGTACCTAAGTTTTAAGTTAGACCTCTAGCAATACATTGGTGAAAACCGCATTCAATTCTATGCAGTAGTTTTCGCGTAATGCGCGTTCAAACATACAGGTTTAAATTTCTCGCGTTTTCCCAACACTTCCCGTCACTGCTCCGCTCCTATTGATTGTAGCGTGATGAAAAGTATCCTATAACCTGCCCAGGAGTATGAAGAATAATTGTACCAAGTTTCGTCAAAATCTGTTCAGTAGTTTTTTTTTTTTAAAACGAACATACAGACAGACAGACAAAAATTTTACTGATTGCATTTTTGGTATCAGTATCGATCACTTATCACCCCCTGATAGTTATTTTGAAAAAATATTTTATGTACAGAATTGACCTCTCTACAGATAATTTATTGTTCAAAAGCAATTTTACCATCTTTCATAGTTCAGAGTTATAAGATAAAAGCTGTCCTTTGACAATCTTCTGTACTTTTTTTTTATAGTAGCTCGACATAATGGCTTCCCTACGCCTGATGGAAAGCGAAAGAGAAGCCCAAGTCCCTGTGACAACTGGCAAGTAACTGGTTAGTTACCTGTCAGTTGCCACTGCCATGCCGGCCCAACCCTAACCCCCTACGAGCTCCGGAGACCCTACTCACCAGCAGAAACACGACCCGGAGGTCATTTGGCTGCGGTATTCTATAGGGTGGAGGTCCTTCCCCGGACGGGCAGCTCAATACGAGCGAAGATTCGCTATGCCATACCTCTCTTATATTTATCCTGAAGAAAAGACCCTTTGGGGGTGCCTAATTACTTTGAAATTTTAATGTGTTTTTTTTATATCCAACTTAACTCGACAACCTCTATTCTTCATCACATAGCACAATAAAATAGCGCACTTACCAAAATTACATTCTCACCTTACAAGCGAAAATCTACTTTTATATCTTAAACGTTACACCTGATGTCTCAATAAAGTTAACAAAAAGATCTATAAACTTTAATCTTACAATGTCGGTACATCGGTAGCTATGTCGGATCACCTCTAGGCTGTTCACATCTTCAGTTATTGTAATGTCACCTTGGAATGACCAGTTGCAGACTTACGAGCGCCTAGATCTCGGAATGTGGCGGGTAATAATGGATATGGCATTCGAACATGGAATTAACTACGTCTGGAGCTGATGGTTTCAGAAAGTACTGTTTTTAAGTCGTGGAAAATGCTTTTATGTATCGCCGCTAACTGGGGGAGTAGCGGGGTATCTGGGACACACCGCCTCGGGAACGGGAAGACGGCACCCTGCCTCAATATGGAAAAGAGGCAAAGAACACCCACTAAAAACCCCGGGCCCTCCGTCACGCGCCTATGGGGGTGGTGTCGCAGGACCTAGAATGTCTAGAACTACCGCAACACCACCAGCGCTGCCCGCAACGTAGGCCCTACTGCTCCCCTCCTAGGGGAGTTACTGGAGCGGCTCGAAGGTCAGCCCACTCCCATCTGACACAGACGAGGACCCATGCAACGCGCGTGGAGGTGCCGCACAAAAGCAAAAATCAAATAAACGGAAATAATGTACCTATAGTTGTGAAAATTTCTGATTTCAACCTATGAAATTACATTTTACCTATAGTTAAGTGAATTTTTAATTAATTTAGGATCCTGATAATTTAGTTCCATTCAATTAGTATAAATACGAATTGGGTGGAAGAAGTTTTTTTTTTATGCGAGAGGCGGCAGACGAGCAACTGTGATGCCTGCTGGTAAGCAGTCGACACCGCCCATGGACACCCGCAGCTTAAGTTGGATTAAGTATGTAGATAAGAATCAATAAACCTTATTAACTTGGCATATCCATTATCCATCTGTTCACAGCTCGCGGGGTGTTCGGGGGCGACCGAATCAGTCTGGTGGGCGGGCGCCCGACCCGGGGCAGAAAGACTCGACCTGCAACAAATACCAACCAGCTTACGAGACTTCATTTTCCTCGCCTTTATTGTTGAAGTACATATGCAATTGTATTTGAATATCAGTTCGAGTAATTGTAAGTAATAAATAAATTATTATGTTTTTCTTATAATAAATGCGGATAACAAAACGATTCAAAGTTATTATCATTATCATCCATATATCATCACATCATCACTTACAACATATTTAATGAAAATATCAGTACATACACATTATTGGATAATTTCGGGGATAGGAGGAAAAAATATACTTACTTACCTAAAGTTTTCTATTTTGGTTACAAACCTATAAGTATTTTATCTGACGAAGATTATAAAATAAATAAAACGGTAATAAATATCTAATTAACGATAACTACATACTAGATTAAGTAATAGTAAGAACTACGTTTAGTTACACCTAGATACAAATTCCAATACTCTAGACTTGATGCACTTAGCAAAGGCTTAGCCTACATGTATTGTATACTTGTTTGTAAACATAAATTTATACTTGTCTAGCAAAACACAAAGGTAGATGCCATCTCATAACCTCAACTGTGTTATTCGCAGTATCAATTCATACGTACGACTTTGTGATTACATTAGAATGAGGTGTTGGCTCAAAATAAACAGGCGCCTGACGTCACACAGTTTGTGACGTCACGCGCCCACGGACTAGGGAAAATAGACTTCTTTTGTTTGTAGGCAGAGGCTGTAAGTAAGCCGCAGTCAAATGTCGAGCCGTTTGGGAATAATTTTCATTGAACTGTATAGGTCATGCTACCTCTGATTTTTATCTGTAAATTGGAACGTTACTGGCCGGCTATTTTTATTTTGACAGAAGGCGTAGGTGTATTAGATGAGTACACCAAAATGTATTCGAACAGCGACCACATTTTATGTTCAAACAATCATAATACCTAGTGAAGCGTCGAGTTTGACAAAAATGCACACTTTAATGATGAAGCGCTTTCCTATGTGTGCTTAAAACACATACTTAGTCCAAAAGTCACCACATCAACTTTAGTCTAACGGACACAAGTATGTGCGCAAATTCAATTACACTGTTTTTCACAGCCACAGCCCCGCAGGAGAAAATAATCGTCATACCTTCTGACTAACGGAACGAAATTCATAGAAATATTGCTGACTCTGGTATTTTAAGTCCTAGATATAAAAATAGAAACATCAAATGTGGCGATTAAAACGCTACGATTTAATAATGAAATTTAAAAAAAATCTAATTTGTGAGCAATAAAAAAAGGTGAAATAAATTGTAGCAATGGAAAATACTTTTTTAACAAAAATTGTTTTTAGAATTAAGATTTGTTACACGCTATATTATTGATTTTAATATGTTTAGCTTTATAAACTCAAATGCAAAGCTATAGAACATTTCCATATCATGTTTGATAACAAGTTTTGTTACTAATCTGCACCCTAGCGAGTATCAAAACTGTACCTTTTCATTCAATTCAATCCAAATACATCGCTAACACAACACATCACTGTGAACTTAATTATCTATAGGAATTGGCATTCGCATAGGCTATGAGTTTACGCGGGTCAATTAGTAATCAAATCTGCAGCGATACTATTAGGGATCTATCGATAGATTGTCGGTGGTATGTCACTATTGGCGTTTGAATGTGTGGTTCCGCAGGTGACGTGTGTTGTGGATCGTCTATGTGTGGAGTAAGCTGCGCATATGGCCGGGGAGGGAGAAGGCTGGGGGGTGAGTAACTGCTCAGGCTTGTAGCTCGGTACATTTTATTGTAGCTCGCCTCTCTAGATACTACTGACGCTGAGTGGAGCTCCCGCTTTATCGATGTCGATAAACCAAGTAATAGCGCGCTGTTATTTTTCTTACCGTAAGAATGCCGTGGATTGGATAGCTGAGTTTAATGTTTTATGTTTACGCGGTGAGTTATGTTGCGTTTTAAGTATTGTTGCTCAAATCGTTTCTAATTTGAATAAGTAGGTACATTCCGTATTCTATACTGGTTTGATTTTCCTTTTCGCTAGCTGTTGGTTCTCATACCTAATTAATAGGCAAATAAGGTTATTTTACTAGTATTATATTAGAAACAATGCACCTAATTGTAAGCGCACTTAGCATTTTTGAAATTGTCATAAAATTTTGTCAAAGAGAAATAATGATGCATGTATAAAGTAAATGTACAAATATGGAAATATTATCTTTTTTCATCGAGTACCAATCCAATAATGATGTAGGTACTAAATCTACCAACCTAATAAAAGCAAAGGATGAATAGAGAGATTGCAGACTTAGTTTCTAAACCGAACGTTATCGGTGAAGTCACATCTGCCATATTTCGTTGGTTGGCTTGGGCATGTGGATGGAAGCTGACCAGCCACTGAAGCGAGCTTGCATGGGACGGTCTCCGATACCGCTGAAGTGACGAAGTGGAGTGGCTTCAGATCGTCACTTGATCTAAGATGTCTCAAAATAGGGAAGAATGGCATGTGGCGTTGTGTAGAAGGCAAAGACTACTACAGGGTCGCTGGGCCAGCGGATGTAATGTATGTGAGTGTTATGACAAATTATTGTCCATTTACCGGCTGACTTATCGATATCGACCCTGCCTACATCCCTCGCTAGGTTAACTCGTCGTCACTGGGGCGTTGCCTGGCTCTGTGTGTGGCCAATAATTTTATTACAAGTTCATTAAGACGCGTTGCGGCAGTCAACTCTTCATATGTTGTTTAGTATCCCGATGGAGTCAATCTAAAAGTGCTACAAGGCTTCCTATACATTATTAGATTGTCCTAGATACAACGGCTAAAGTAGTTTGTGTCATAGATACGGATTCGGTTTCGCAACATTGCATCAAATATTTTTATTAATTAAGAGATAACTACACAATTTAACAGCCCCAAATAAATAATAAGTATTAAAAATTAATTAAATTAACCGATTATTTATATAAACCGCCGTCACAAACCGCTCTCCCCTAGTTTATTATGGTATCCATAATAATAATGAAACCCATAGAAATAAATTTAGAAATTTCCTTCATACCTAGTAACCAGATTCTAGGAGCAAAGTTAATCTGGGGTGTAGTGTACTCCTAAAAAAAACAAAGAAAAACAAAAGTTTAGGACCCGATAACAAAGTAAAAGCATGTTCATATTTCTTAACAAAATATAAATAAGTATAACTATCAAGACACGCTGACAAGAACGCTTTGTATAAATAATAGGTATAAGAAAACTAACTACCAGGTCTAGGACATCCATAACCCATATCCTGAATAATTATATTCTCCTAAAAATCTAGTTTTGATGTCTCATTTATAATTTTTAGAGAATCTGACAAAAAAACATGTTTGTTTAACAAAAAAGCTTTCCTAAAGCAAAGAAAAATGAATGCGTTTTCGCTATCTGCTATCCTTTGTTAGAATTTTTTGCAGAGCATATTGTACGTAGGTATCTTTTACGCAACATTTTACTCGTACAAAGATTTTTCCTACTTATTTAAGTGTAATAAAGAGAACGCTTGAATCTTGAGTTGTGGTCACGGTAAGGGACAGTCCGGTTCAATTAATGAAAGTCGGAGAGGGAGTGACCTAAATAAAATACTTTTCCCTGTAGAAAAACACAATAAAGGCGGTTTTACAAATTTATGAAAAAACCACGTTTTCCTGAAAAGGATGTTTAAGTGACCTATTTCAGACCTAGACATTCAGGTCGGCGTAAGTAGATAATTTAACTAGCGACTTTTATTGGACTAGTATTTCTGCAAGTCGTCCCATATTAAGTGCTTTCTTGAATCTTCGGTAAATTTGTTTTTTTAAATATCGTAATTGTGATTACTTTTTTTACGACAGAGGGGGCAAACGGGACTGAATGATGGTATGTCATCACTTCAGCCCTAGACACTACAACACCATAAGAGCCACAGGTGTGTTGCAGGTCCTTGAGAAATTTGTAGGCTTGCTTTTTGAAAGGTCCTTACCTAAGTTGTATCCTTTTGAAAAAGTTGCAGCTGGAAGCTGATTTCAAGGCAACGTTGCACGAGGCAGAAAATTGCGCGATACATATCGTTGATATCGTGGAAAACTTCCCAACTATTAAGATGATGAAATCATAAATTGGTACGAGTTGTACGATGATGACAAATAGCAGCTGGTATTAGATTATTATATACACATATTATTACTTCTTATTACTTCTTCTACTCGTATATACATATTATTACTTCTTTTCAAAGTTAGAGTTTCTTTTTGCATAATAGATTTATTGTTGTTTTATGCCATTTAACAATACTCACTTACAAAGTACGATAACAATCTCTCTCTGACTATTTTGCAAGTGAATTTTTGTAATTGCATTTCGATAAGTTGAACGTCCACGTGACAGACAGTTTTATGGTAAACGAAACTGAACTTTACGCTGTAGGGGTAAGGCTTCATTTTGGGAATAGTGCAAGTTACAAGGTCGACGTGAGTCTTGGCGATGTTTTGGGGGGGAGCTATGATTCTGATACTTAAATGATGCACAAGTTGTGGTGGGGTAAGCAAACTGTTTTGCTCATTTCTGTTAATATTGCAACAGTATTTAGAAGGTAATTCGATATGCATAAGTGAGAGCAGGGGTTACAAATGTTTATACTTACTTGCTACTACGAGTTTAACGGGATAGACTGTTGCAAGCTTTTTTGAAGGAAAACACTTCCCTTGGAAGTAAGATTTGCTGTGATGGTGTTTTGTTTTCTGATTGATACTTTTGATAAAAAAATATATTTAGGAAGTAGTGATGAATTAGGTTTTTGATGATCTTGATCAATCAAAGACGAGAGCGAACAGTCAGTGATATGAGAATTTTGCAAAGCTTGCTAGAATGACTGGCAGTAAAATAATAATTCACCTAAGGAGAAAACGAATTTCAACTCTTAGGGCTATTACGTTAAGTCGTTAATCCTACTCAACGGCTATGTATTTCGGTTTAAAACAGAAAATGGCGACGTAAAGTGGCCGAGCCTCCAGAGGGCAATTAAAATTCGTAATAACTCGAAAGCAAAGTCAACGTAAGTTAAACAAAGCGGGAAAAATAATTAATCGTTGACACGCCCGCAATCGGCCGGGGCGTTAGTTTCATTGCGCTGCGAAACGTTAAAAAAGCACCGAAAAGCGCAATAAGTTTATTGCAACCTGAATAAATGATAACATCGCGGTGAATTTGATGTCAATATGTGTTAACACTAAGCTATTTAGTTCACGACTCGGACCCCTTTCCGCCCTGTCTCCCTCCGCACACACAGACACGACACCAAATTCACCCCACTGTGCAGATGTGTGCGACACTCAAACACAAACGAAAGCAATTTTTCACAGGTTATCGTACACACACAGCTGTACAAAGACGAATGTAGTGAGTCCCTTGCCCCACGAAAAGTTTTGTAGTACAGAATTTGTTCACTAGTTGTGTCTAGACATGCCATGCTTTTAAGTTGGAGGTGAATCCTTGGAGACTTGTTTCATAAACTTGCTATGAATAAGTATTGAATTTTTCATTGTAACCAGAGTGGATTGAGTGCTACTGAGATTATTGTAAAGCAATTCACTTCTTATTCAGTAGATATTGTTTTATGTTTACACAGAGAAATGTACCTACTAATTGAAGACAGGCTCGAAGAAAGACGAAGATATATTTAGAAACAGCTTTTATTTTTAGAATTAAACTTTTGTCTTTAGTTATTTAACTGTCTTTTTTATTACTTAACAATGTTTATATATGCACATTAACCAAAATGCATTTTACACTTGTAACGGAGTGCACTGACAAGGGTCATCAGAAATCAACATTATCCAATATTCAATTCCAAATCGTAACATTTTCATGATGTCGATATCCGTTGAAATGCAGCGCCTTTTGTGTCGAATGACATAAAACATAAAATGCTAGAATACCAAGTGCCGCGGGAAAATCATGGCAAGGGAATGCATCGAAAATGATTATGGAATGTGTTCGAACGAGACGGGAGATTGCAGTCGCAAGCCGCTCAGTCGGTTAGACAGAGATCAAATATTGAATATCGCAGATGCGGGGGAAAAGCACAACGTTTTTGGGCGGGGAAATGGGAAATTGCACCGTGGGCGGACGGCTTAGAGTGGGAAATTTGCTTGTAGGTCCTTCGACATAAGTTGTACTGGGTGCAAGGAGCGGAGGGGTGGCGGGGGACTCGGTGGCTCTCAACTGTGGCAGATAATCAATATCCGCTTGGCTTGTGGACACTATAATAATATATGTTATTTTGTGGCTGTTTCTTTCGCGCGCGCGGTCGGGGTATAGGCGGCGTCTCTGTCGCACCATTATCTAAAATGGACAGTGGCGTAGATTTGGTAAATGATAACTGTGAGAAAGTATTTATCACGACAATGAAGCGTGATATGTAATTATATAACCTATTTATGGTATAGTGGTGATATGTGTGGCGAGGTGTGGGGTGGGTTGTTAGTGATATATTTGTTTTTATTGGCGCTATCTGCGCTTCTCGTCGGCACGCGATGCGGGCTTCTTCATTACTCGTGAGCTTGACCGAACTCGTGGGTACTTAATTGACTAATCAAATTGTACTCGATACTATCAATTTGGTGTTAATAATCGATTTATAATTAATGCGATATTTTATAAAACAACCCTGATAGATACAGTTGTGTAAGTAAGGTTTTTGTTTCAAATAGATATTTTTGTTACTTGCCTAAATAAGTTCTAGGAATAATTTTTAAATGTGCTGAGCATTTTCTTCCATTAAAGTTAATAGGCGTTTGAACTAAAAGGCTTTATTTTTAGAAACGACTTTCTAATAATTGGGAATAAAAATGATCCTATAAAGAGGTTAATGTAATTTTCAGCTGTAATTCTCGTAGGGGCGTTCAAAAGCGCGGTGTCTTCGGACTTTCATTACAGACTCGTCGTCGTAGCGTGGGAGTATACTTGTATCTACCGCGCCCGCGCATTCTGTATAACACGAATAGCGAATTTCCCTGTGGGTCGGAAAATCCTGGAGACATAAATGCAGCATATATGTATGTAACGGATTACGGATTACCTCGCACTTTTTGTTTTTTCTGACTGTTAAAAAATATAGCAGTGAAGTAGAAAAGTCCTTTGTAGGCGGATAAGCGTGGGCGTGTTATGATCAGCTATTTGACCTTTCAATGATTGCCTAGAAGATTTACGCTACGCAAAGGGCATTATACAACGTGTTTATATGGGATATCCATTACTCGTGCGTTTTGAAAAGACAACAATGCAAATGCTAATATTAAAAATGCGAAAGTTTTTATGAATGAATGTATAAATGTTTGTTACTCTTTCACGCAAAACTACTGAGTGTATAATATTTATTTATTTTAAAAAAGTATTTAAGTAGGTTTATCAGTTGTCTAGTACCGACAGTACAAGCTTCGGCTTAGTTTGGGACTATATGATACTTTGTGACCTATCATAATTAAAAAAATGTTTTGTATTTTTGTGTTTCAGCGAATGGACAGGGCGGTAGCTTGTGCTATTATGTACTGGGTATATGAAAGCTCATAACTGTCGTCTCATGTAACAGGCGTAGGACATTAATTAGTTGCTAATAACTTTCGCACTGCTGCATAGGGTAATTATTTAGGTCAAATATAATTTTGGCTTTTCATGTAACCGTTAGTGCATTTTACTTTTAGTGTGTTTTACATAGTTGTCATTCTAGTAGACAAAACACATAATAACAAAACAAAACACAACATATATGTTATGAAATGAATTTTATTGATGTTAAATTTAAAGTTAAAGTGTTTTAGTCCTTTCGCGTTTATAAATGAAAGTGTCATTGTCGGGACTGTCACACCAATGCCTACTTAAATTAAACCAGTTAAAAAGTATAATAAGGTTATTATTATTAATGATCTTCTTCAATGTTAAAAGACAAAGAATAAAAGGTACTTGGATATAGTATTTTATAATAAAAATTAAAACTAGACAAAATAAACAATTGTTAGTATTTTGTAACAATTGTAACAATTTAGTTGGTTCTATCGCTATGAGCGATCTCTTCTAGACAACCTTTAGATAAAGAATAGGAAGATAGAAAGGGTTAGGCACATCACCTCACTCAAGTTTAAACGAAATATGTAAGAGAAGTGGCAAATCAATATTAAACCAACTAACATACGTATACAAACAAAAAAAGAGCCACCACCCACTTAGTTCAAAACGTGGGTTTGTGATTGATTCCGTAATTAATTTGCAAACTGCTACATTTTGGGCGCACACGTTCGCCCTCACGGGCGTCGATAGGCGAAAACGTCCCCGAATGATAATGGGGACGTAACTCGATTGGCCCCCGTCTGTCGACTATTCAATGGAAGATGTAGGGTCGCCTGGAAAAGCCCGTGGGCGCAACACTGTTGGCGAAATGTAGTTTCTGATGATTTTTGATGCGTGAATTAATCTGTTAAATTTGTCGGCGTATAAATAGTTTACTTACCAGTTGCGGGTTAAATTGTAAGAGTTAAATCTCAGAGACTATAGGAAAAAATATAGAGAATGCCTATGTGGCATCAAGTCCGCCTTTTACTTGTACACTTTTTTACTGTGCAATAAAGTTAAATAAATAAAAGTAAAGTAGCGTAAGACTTAAGTTCCACTGATGGTACTCGTAATAAGCTTAGTTTAGCCCGTAGTAATAAATAGGTATAGTAGCAATAGTAACTGGTATGATGCCGACCTGTATTTACGAGTAGGTTGCGTCACTAGGAAGGTCAGTGGTTCCCAACATTTTCATGCCTGTCGGACCACTCAAAGACTTATTGATGAAAAAGAATATCTGAATTAATAATGTAAATGCTATATAATATTTCATAATGAAAGACATACCAGTGCGTTAGTTTAACAAACAATTCACATTACACGAATTATTTCAATAAGCGTGCTTCCAGGGACCATTAATGGTCACCGGTTGGGAACCACTGAATTAGGTAATCGGGTATTATGACTACTAGTCCCGGGAAACATGAAACCCTAAACGGGAATCACTTGTTCTTTTGTTTAAGTAACTTGGAGTCGTTGTGCAATAGGACGACTTTCTTCAAACGCCGAATCTAGCACATCTAGATTTTAAATCATTTCTCCTAATTCTATGGCCATTTAGATGAACAAATTACTCAGATATTTCCTGTAAATAAATTCAGCGTATTGATTGCTTTCGTATTTACAATTTCGTCTTTTATTAGCTCGGTTCCGTAATAGAATTCCGCTTGGCTTTATAGCAAGATGTATATTATTTAGATTGTACGTTATGATTATTTAATGCTGTGGAGCCTTTACCCACTGATGGGTAAGGCATCTAACCTCCAATCCATCGTTTGCGGTTCCTAAAATGAGTAAACTCATCTGCTCATAGATTCTTGGGTTTACCGCACGGGCTGTCATTTATTTTGAGACAGGTTACTGGCCTGCATAAATGAAGGACCCGCGGGGCTATTCACAACACGAAGCAAATACTTTGCTTCGTGATTCACAACACTAATTTCAACTCGTTTTACATTCAAATTTGACATTGATTTTCCACAATTTGACAGCTTCCGTCGTAAACTTTACTAAAGCTCCGAGGCTGAAAATCTTATAAAATTACACCCCTTTTCACAATTACAATTACCATGAGGTCTCACAGTATACGCGGACGCACAGGTATCCAAAAACCTATTCATAGACAAGACTTGAGTGGCGGTCGGCATTGTAAATGCCTTAAAAGCTTGTACTTCGCATAGTATTGTATAGTTTTCATAGATGAGTATTGTTTGTGAATACGTGTGTGAGAATCTTTGAATGAACGGAACCGTTTCGTCTTAGAGAAAAATCTTCCCACAAATATTGTGAGTAGCCACGACTGTCCTGCTTATCGGTACCTTTTGGTAGAGCGGTTCTAATCAACCTGCATACCTGTCATGAAATTATTAGTTTGTGTAAAGTCGAATAACCCGCACATGGCCAATATGGTTGACTAACACCTTATCGTCCTAGTTAGGGGTAAGCTCGAGCCCCTGAGTGAGGACAAACATGAGAATGTTGATAAAGTAAATCTAAAGAACCGTAAAATGTCAATGTCAATTACAAATATGTCACTTTTGAAATCGATCGCCACAAACGCCAGTTACCTAACAGCTTACCTGGCCACGCTAACGCCACGTTACAACATAACAATGCGCATTCATTGGTATGCAATCGATACCACATACGCAGACACAGTTCCCA
This sequence comes from Conogethes punctiferalis, assembly GCA_031163375.1. Taxonomy (NCBI): domain Eukaryota; kingdom Metazoa; phylum Arthropoda; class Insecta; order Lepidoptera; family Crambidae; genus Conogethes; species Conogethes punctiferalis. The sequence goes on along the minus strand of CM062083.1, from coordinate 11,764,617 downwards.
TTATGGATTGATGCAGATTCCCTTAATATTGTTTGCGGATTACAGTCTACACATACGGGAGTGCATACCTATCGTGTACCTAATTAAACCGACCATTCAACGCGAATCACAGGGAGTAATATAGGTAATTAATGCTTGCAAATCGAACGTCATAATACTAATAGAGAGGTGGAGGTATTGTGATGTATGGTTAAGCTTCAGGCTGCGACTTCGTTCGATACAGGTAATTGCACAATAATTTCACATTTATAGGGCTGGAGGCCAAATCTTTGGTTAAAGAGATACATAGCACAATTTCAGTCCAATCAAACCGCACGTCAATCCAATACGCACACTATAAAAGCTTTTTCTAGTGTTCGTTTCAAGGAAAACGCGCAATCTAACCGAAGTTGGGCGATATGGTGCGGCTGCTGTTTTGAACGTTTGAATTCCAACTCTTTGTTACATAATCAGGTTTCAGGTGCCAGATCAGACATTCAGGTATTCTAGGCAAGAGTAGGTCTGTTTTTTTTTTGGGTAAGCGCGCTTCATATAATTAAACACAGGCCATAAGACTTTTCTAATAATGTTATTTACTCAAAATTAAAACTCCTGCCACGCACGGTTATTTAATACAAAGTAAGTCTTTTCAAGTAACGTTTTTTCAATTAAAGTGGACACGGGCGGGTGTATTTTCCAAGGGATTATGGCCCTTCGACACGTTGCACCCCAGACATATTGCCTCGACCCTCGGTGGAGTGACCTCGCAATGCAATCGTGGATCAATTTATGAATCATCCCACAGGCAACACTATTTTAAGAACTCAATTTCGTTGAGGGTACAGTTTGGTACTTTGTGCGATGAATGTCTGGCAAATAGAACGTCTGGATGCGTAATGCTTTGTGTGTGTTTAAAACAATGACAGTGTTGTTGGTAATGAAATATTTTTGAAGTTGGTGAGCTACACGAGAGTACAATAAATATCTAGACATACACCATGTACGTACAGACATATAGGTATAAATCATTGTAAGCAACTTTGATTATACTCTTTGCCAGAGTACGTATTCCTCGATAGATATAATATAATCTTCAGATTTTCAAGGCCAGGGTGAATCGGTTTTTGTTGGATGAGCGCGCTCCATCGTTTACTCTAACGCCGTTACTCAACATCAGGCGAGTTAGGGTTAAGAGCTACTTATCGAATTATACCAAAAAACTTAATTATCGTACGTCTAAGTTAATAATCAAAGAAATTTCGCTCCAAGCCACCCTCACCTACCCGTGGTACATAATGCCGAATAATAATCAGAAGATTGTAGTTATTGAAATTTATTGATGTTCTTACTCTTACTCCGATTACTATGGGTACATCTTTGAATTTTAATCTTATATAGTCCATAATATCAATAAATTTTATTCTGTCTAGTCTCTTGTCAAATTTGATCAAGAAAACCTTATACAGTTTCTATGAGTTAAAATTTCAGTAGCTATGAGTTAGAATTTTTATCAAATTCAATGCTTCTTGGCCTTTTAAAAAGTAATTCAAGGCCGGTGAGTCCTTCGATTCAATCCTGGCATATACGTGCGAGTACTACTACTCGCAATAAGTACACTAAATCTAAAAAGCTGCAAAGTTGGTATATTTGAGTGTATATTGTATAGACTTGGACCTCTGATTAGAACAAAGGTCCCATAGCTAGCTAAGCATATAAACCATTAAATTCTATGACGTGTAAAGATATTACTTCGATAGTGGTGCAAATTGAATTAGATTAGATGTTTTACCATCAGCTCGACGCCAAACCCCTTCAATAATAATTAATCTTTATGACCGTTGTAGGCGTAAAACAGAGCATTGGCCTGTTGATACTGAAAATCGCTGTTGTCTTAATGAAATTTCTTTGAATATAAATACCTCTCGTATTATGGAATAACGAATTAAAAGTTGTAAGGGGGCGAGCATCTTTTCGCTGCAAGCCACCCTCACTTGTCCGAATAATAAAGAGGCGCTGGCATCCGACTGGTAGTGGCATAACAATCACGATGGAAGGCGTAGCTAAATACCACAGGTTGATGATGGGCAGCAGCGGGGCGAGGGGCTACGCCCTGTGGTCGCCAACCCTCCTGCTTAGCGTGGCGATTATGGGTAAAGCCTCCATGAGATGTTTGCCCAAAGTAGAGAAGAACTGGAGAGACCTATTATGTCCAGCAGTGGACTACAATAGGCTGATGAAGCAGAACATGTTCTAGGAAGATAATACTTATTAGTGACTTTGTCCTGTTGAGACTTCCAGAGTAATACCTTTATATAAAAATCATGTAAAAATATGAAACAAAGGTCTCTGTAGACTAGATCTAGAAAGTTCTAGCCCTAGAACCAGTATAGGCAGACCCTTATTTCATTATATGACGTGTGGAGCGACCTTACGCCTCCGATGCACAAGTCCATTCCAGCGAACATAATAAAGTAGGTGGTGCTTACTAAGCGTTTTCAAGGCGAAGACTTTACATTTTCTTGAAGGTTTATGGAAAGTTGTTTGTCTGTAAGAAGCTGGAAGGTATATCCCTAGAAAATTTATAAGTAGGCGGGTATTTAGTGCTATTATTGTTCTCAATCGTCTAACTCTATTTGTCGACCATGTTCTAATTGGCAGCTTAACGAAGTTTCTAAGAAACTGCTCCATCGATTATTGTATTATCTCAAAAGACTATATAATCCTAATTGATGTAAACTATTTCACAAGTCATTTTTACTGAAATCAGACGGCTATGTACCGTATCTCATAATGAAGCGACTAAGCTGTTAAAATTAGTCACATAACTTTGGTATTTACACTGTTTCAACAACGCCCGATCATTGAGGTAATCAATTAATTCCTAGCGACCCGTTACTGTTCCGATTGAACACCAAATCACGGGACAGTCAAAAGTTAAACCAACAAAGTGCGAGCAGTACCAAACTGAATGTAACATTTGATCTTTAAGTCAACCTGATAAGGTCTATTTTTGAGTAAAGCTGAGTGTTTGCGTTTGCTTTTGACTGTACAGTGTGAATAGTAAGTTAAGCCAAGTGTATCCCGTGCCCTGTGACAGCGCTCGAGGCGATCAATTACTGCGAATCAACGGTGAATCAATGTTCATCGGGAACCCCCAGCCAGTGTCAATATTGCGCACGCATTCCGTCACAGTGTACTGGCGATTCAGAGAAAATCAAGCGTACGCACAATTGGACACTTATGCTTCTTCTCGTGTCAAATCCTCATCGAATGTCTGCGTTCATCTACTTATTCTGTGCTATCCTGTTTAAGTCGGCAGCGTCGTTAATATTTGTCCTTCTGCTTTCCACATTATCCAAGCCAGATTCTCTTCTCTGCCCCTCCGTTTCCCTTTTAGTATTTGTACACAGGGACACTATTAATATGCGACAATTTTTACTAGGTATCTAGGTACCATGCATAAAAATTTTATAATTTTTAAAGTATTTACGGTTCATAAGCCTAATCCTTTCCCGTTGATGTGACAAAATTGAAGAGGCGTTTATATGGAGTTAGCATCTTTTGTGTCTCCAAAAGCCAATCAGACTGCTCAAATTATAATATCAAGTTTTAGATTTGCTTTTGTTTAAAACTTCAGAAGTCTTACGTGAGCCATCAAGATCATTGAACTTAGCTCAAACTGTGTTCTGGCACGGTCTGCCATGTAACACTGTGACGTTCTGAATAACGGAGTTTGCTAATTAGGCGAATATTACGCCCACAGGTTAATGAGGTCGTCAAAATATTATGTAGCACAGTACTAAAAGTGGAACTTGCCTGCACTTGTGTTGTGTTCCCTCTTTCAATGAAAGAATCCTTTACGACCGTGGAGAAATTCGAATCTTGAATATCAAGGAGCGAAAACAGCGATTTTGAGGTCTGTCCTCATAATTTAGTACTGTCCACTGCTAAACGGCGCTTTGGTTGGATACTCTTGGAGAGACCCCAGAGAAAGCCAAACATCCCAATGCTTTTTTTACGTCAGGAATGCAATTACCAATTCTAGATTTCATCTTTATCAACTTAATAATTGGAGGTCTTCCACGGTGCGTTTTGTCCGCAATTTTTTGCCTCGTGTAACTGGTCACCACCAACTGGTCTTTGGAATCAGCTTCCGGCTGCAATTTTTCCTATAGTACTAATCTGGAGTAACACTTAGTGATGAGATGATGAGATATCTCCGAGTTTCTCAAGCTGCTACTCATCGTTCTGCGAGAGATCCTTCGGTCTAAATGCGAATTCCATTAGAATGTAAGAAGAAGAGTGAAAGAAGACAAAAAAACAGAAAACCTACCTGTGTTTTGCTTGTTTCTGAATTTGATTGTATGCTGCCACCATCACTATTCGTCACAAGATCTGATCATTCTGTCGCCTGGGAAAACAAACATTGTGATCGAAAATATTAGATGGAGAAATCAAGCAAGCTTTCTCCACCCTACAATGTGTATGATAAATGAATTTGTTCCAAATTTGTATGTTTACTTGAGAGCTCAATTAAAAAGCGAGTTCGCTGCTAATCTATATTCTGGCGTATAGGAGTGGCGTAAACGTCAGCTTAGTTTCGTCGGCTCGGCGCTGATTTACATATTATTAATTTACATGGCAACTCAGACCCCAACCGCTTCAATCTGTGTAATTTGGGTGTTTAGTGGTGCTCCCGTAGTGTCGCGTGTAAGTAACGAAGCTGTAATTACTGTGCAAGGTGATAGCTGGCAACACTGTTGAGTTAAATAAATTGTTATACTATTGTTAGTAATTTTGGTGCAGTCGTAAAATATTTGGAAACTCGGTCGAACGAAATATTTAGGTTGTTCTTTTCTTACTCTCCATCCATTCATTTCATCAAGGAGCATCTTTATTTTCCTAAACTGATTCAACATTTCGCAGAGACTATTTACTTAATTCTATATTGATTTATAAGAATAGGCCACAGAATTTTAGAATCAAATATTTGATGTTACTTAATTTTTGCAAATTTTATTGTTTCTTTTTCATCTACCATATTTATCAATAACTAAAATAATTGACATTAAATTATTGGTTGTAATACCAAAATCTAATGATTGAACGTTAACGTTTTCAAGGATTCTTTTTTATTAGGACGATTGTTTTGACATATCATAAAATACTCACGAACAAAATAGCTGTTAAAAGCTAGCCTCAATTACCTATCAAACATTTCCTATGAGCCCCAACTTTATTTGTACATAACACCCGTTTGACCGGAACAGAGGTGTGATTTCAGCTGAAAACTAATCACTCAGCAACTTTGTCGATCTGTTTGTAAATAAACACTTCGGACGAATCGAATTAGCTCAATTGATTTGAATGGATACAAAGTGGCTGAATGGCAAATTCCGCTTTGAACTCACTTTGTGTACCGACGGGGTTATAATGATTATGAAAACATTGTACGATTGAGATAGGTTTTATAGTAGTGATGAATGTGTTTGTTACTTTTGCATAAATAAAGATTTACAATCTATCGAATTCGGTACCTACCCGAAAGTCATAAACGTTATTGGTGAAATGTGGTGACTGACCACATTTAACATAACTTTGGTAAATATTTTGCGTTCATTTAAATTAATTTGTATAATCCGGAAAATATCATATCGTTATTTACACATGTTTTATTTGGAGATTTGGATCAGCGTAATTCGGGAAATCATGATCAATAATCTTTCACAATTTTCTGTTCAACTAGCTTATCTTTACTGATTGAGAGTCCAAACTTGTCTTTTGTAATGTTTTTGTTATCTCTCGTTTTTCAAATCATTACACACAATTTCACACTGCCAATAAAATTCATCCCACTAATTCAAGATATGGGATTAATCAATCAATAGTTATTTGATAATGGCTCTAAGTATCCGTTAGATCTCAGAGTTACTTTGCAATCTACAAGCTCACATACTTCCTAATCGTTTACACATTACTTATACTTCAAATTTAGTAGCCAACAATGACTCGTTTACTTACTTTATCACACATGTATTCCCAAAAAGTGCATCAAAAAGTGCATACACTTCGCAACGAAACTAACTTCAATAGTCACTCTGTAACGTCGATTGCAAACAGCATGTGAAAACTGCAGGTAGGATAAGTGATTGCGTAAACAAATAGTGAAGGGGGCAGGCTACATATTTTTTGACACCGTCATCAGGGGAGCGGTACTCTCCCTTTTCAGTGTTACCAACACGTTCAGACTTCAACTTGCCATTTCAAAAATATTTTTAGCATTTGGTTTTACATCTAGAATAGACTAATCCTTTTTATAAGAATAAGAAAAGCATTTGGACATCAGAACACAACAATAATAATTACTAGACACGTGTTGTCAGTTTCAGATACCCATGGTACTGTGATATTGAAAAAAAAGGAGAATACTTTGCAATATAACCGTATATTCAGAGAAACAATTTAGAGTACGGACAAACAATTAATTTAAAAATAAGGCTCCAAAAATATTATTGGCTCCAACATTCGGTGCAATAGTTCCTTCTATCAGTCGTCGTTCTAATGTATATTATTTTTTATAAGTATGTCTATAGTATAATGTATAAATATTTATTTATTAGTCTATTTTATTCACAATTATGGATTATAAAATATGTATGTTATTATAAAACTATATTATATTTATTTCTATATAAATGAATATCTATATACATGTATTTTTTTTTATTATGTACGTATTATTATATTGTATTACTTTAATATTTATTGTTGTTCTATTATATTAATTTTCAAATTTTGTTTTTCAAACAAACTTTTTTGGCACACTACCCTATTGCTAGTTTCTGCTTAGCCCAATGGTTGACTGGTAGAGAATGCCTATGTGGCATTAAGTCCGCCTTTTGTACACTACTTTACTGTGCAATAAAGATTAAATAAATAAATAAATAAATAATTTTTCAGTTAACAAAGTTAAGAGATTTATCCGGTGAAAATGGCGCGAGATTTACCATAGACGCAATGTAGACCACAGGAGATAATAAATATATGTATAGTTAGGTATTGTAACACATGAACTCGAGTCAATAGAAAAAGGAAGCTTTATTGCTATAAGTTCCAATACCCTTACCTACCTCCAATGGCGTTGCCATTACCCTACCTAACAGAGCAGCTTGATTACCCAATAAAGAAAACCTCATGAAAAATAAATAGGTATGTTACGAAATAAAGTAACAATGTACCAATCAGTGACTAATTAAAATGCTGTGTAGATTTGCAATGTGAGAATACATTTTAGATACAAAATACCAATACAACCAACATTTTAATCATCCTAACAGTTACCAAAAGTGTACAATTTCCGAGCATTCGGCCACGACGCTCCCTACCCATTGATTCGTAGTCCATCCAGCCGGAATGAAAAGTAGTGGGTAATATCTTCCATTTGCATATTTTAATTGTGATGCGAAGCGCCCCCGCTGCGCGAATGTGGCATAAGCAACTGTTTTGCATACATAGACGCAACGACGGACAGCAAATTGCTCTATCTGTAAATAAAGTGAAGTAATTGAAATTCAAAGTGCTAGCAAATCGCTGACAAGAGCGTTTGTTATTTTGTTTTGTTCATAAAGTATGATTTTGATAGGGGAATTGTAAACACTTTTGTATGATGCAAAATAATTTTATAGCGATCTAACCAATCTCCTGGAATGTAAGGGAGGGCCCTATCATCTTTTAGCTCCAAGCCACCATCTCATGCCCGTGATGCATCCTGCCGAATAATAACGGGATAAATATTTAAGGCGTAGCTAAATACCATAGGTCGATGTCGGGCAGCAGCGTCATGGGATCGAGGAGCTACGCCTTGCGATCGCCAACCCCCCTTTCCTAGCTTGACGATTATAGGTAAAGCCTCCAGATGGTTGCCCAAAGTAGTGAACAACTGGAGAGGCCTATATACATTAGTGGACTGCAATAGGCTGATAATGATGACTCCAGCTAAAGTACCAAACATGAAGCTTTCTATTAGGACCGTCGCGTTACGTAATCTTATTTAAAAAAATACAATTACGTCACATTCATTTGCAGACAACACAGCAAGACTTCACCAGATGGCCGCATCAAACTAGAGCTAAATCGTTAAAAACAAAAACAAATCGATTGCGTATTCGGCAATAAACGTGTGTTTAACGCTCATCCGAAACGTTTCCAGACTCCGAGGTGGGTGTAAATAAAGAATTGAAGTAACAGCGATATTTTTGATTACAGAACAGATGACGCGTGAGTTTGATTAAGCGCTACAAGTTACTCTTTTGAAGCGCGATCTTAAGACGTATGGCGTAAGGGCTGTTGTTGCTCTTGCTATATCTTAATAATGTACTCATAGATAGATTGAGGAGACTGTAGCGCTGGTGACGTCATGGCTGTGTGTTGAAATGTTGTAAGGTTGTCAATCACAACTACTGATATAATGTTTAGATATCTTTTTCTTTCTTTTTTTAGTGCTGGATGCGAGAAGCCCAGGATCGATCAAAGTGGCGAACATTGGAAGAGGCCTACTCGTATGTCCAGCAGTGGACTGATACGGGTTGATGATGATGATCTTTTTCTTATAGTGGAGGAATGGGCGAGGATCGTTTCACATTGGATACCAGAGAACAGCTATCGCCTAAGAGGATGCCCAAGAAATGATGGTGTGACGATCTGGTCCAGTATTCAAAGGATTGGCCACCTCTGACAGAGAACTGTGAAAAAATTTGGAGGAGACCTTTGCCCAGGAGTGGGCCATTGCAGGTTGATAAAGATAGAAGTGGCACAATATCAACTTCTTCGACCTGATAAAAGTGATAGAGAAGCCCAAGTCGCTGCGGCAACAGACAGATAAGCCCATCAATCACTTTTGAGCCTTGGTACGACAAGTAATTCGTTTCTGATATATTTTTTTAAACATTTTTTTTAGTGTTCATAGTGTTTTCTATGACACAAATGCTTGTCTGTTCTCACACAGCGCGCGGGCGCTTCGCAAAATTTGGTTTGAACTTTCAAATCTATCAAAAAACGAGCTCTCTTAGAAACGTGGGCTGGTAAATACATTCAGAACTTTGAATAGGCTGAAATATATAAATTCAAATCTGTTGTGTGCGTTGAGTAACCTTCTACAGTCCTGCACAATATTGCAAGTGCGTGTCACGCTTTTAGCACACACAACACGCCGTTCTATCCTTTGAACATATCTGTACGAAAATCGCTCACTTGTGACGTCAATTCCGCCATTAGTTTTGCTATCCGCCGCATTATGGCGCCACTTGCCTGAAAACACGAAGTGTAGCTAAAATTCACAAGTTCACAACAGTACCTACATAGTATGATAATTAGATAATTCGATTAGGTTATATTATTTGTACATTGATGATAATAGATATTGATGAAACTTAATACATAATTATGTAATTTCATCTAGCGATCTAAGAACTCATGTTATACATTTAACAATTATGTAGGTTTATACAAGGAGTAACAAGTGGGTAGTTGGATATTTGATAACACTCAATAAATATATTCATAACAGGTTAACCAACAATAAAATTAAGCTATTAACTAATTATATGGAGCACGCCATCTATCGACGCACAGCGACAACATACGACATCAAATCACCCCAGTAATTTACATCGAGTGTGTACAAATTCCGCCTCCCAGGTCACTTCCGGATACCCATACATTAGTTAGAAACGCCATAATTCTACCGTTGAGTAATTTTCGGACCCAAATTCGGCTGTCACACGCCGATGTAGGTGAACTCCTGAAAGTTTAATGTAAATTCGTCCATACTAGGGCGCTCGCACTTACCTACTGGGGGTTCCAACTATCAAACAATGAAGATTTAAAGTTACACCAATATAATGTTTCGATGTGCGTAATACTAGGATTTTTTTCTTAATTATTTATGGCAGGTTTCAATTCAAAAAGTCATCTAAGGTACAGATGGCGCCACATAATTTTATAATTTTCACCTTACAAAATTAAATGAACTAAGTATGGTGCTTAGTCTCCAAATTTTAACATCTAAAACGTATATTTCTTACACCCTGAACACACTGAGAGGAGAGTAGAGGGGCTCTAATCGACCGGCAGATCAAGCGTCGCAAATTATAATTGGATCGGCCACACGCTCCGAAGGGACCCTGACCACTGAGGCAAGCTCTAGTCTGGATTCCCAAGGAAATCAAAACGCGGTCACCCTAAGCAATCCTAGATCGGACCATCACTGCCGAAGTCGATAGGAATGACCTGGAGCGAAGTGAAGGAGGAGGATGTAAGGGAACGACCTATTTTCGCCCCATGCCACCCTCACCTGCCTGTGATGGATCCTGCTGAATAGCAATGAGACTGTGGCAACTGATGGCGGTATAACCATCAAGATTGAAGGCGTAGTTGTTAAATACCACAAACCGATGACGAGCATCAGCGTCACCGGTGCAACGAGTTACGCCCTGCGATCGCAAATCCGCCTGCCCAGCGTGGAGATTATGGGTAAAGCCTACAGGTGCTTGCCCGAAGTGGCGAACAACTGACGAGGTCTATGTCTAGCAGTGGACTGCGATGGGCTGATGAAATGAAACGCGAAGCTCAAGACCACACGGGATCGCGACGTACTGTAGACGCCCTCTTTCCCATCCAGGGGACATAAAACAGTAAGTCAAGACAAGAACACTCTGAACTCCACAACAATCATCTACATAATTTATACCAACTGAAATCGAACTCGGACCATTCGAATCTGTACAATGCGCTTAATAGGGTCATGTCTGACGAATCATCTCCGAAGATGTATCGTCCTCGTGCACCTGTTCCAATTAAATCATAGCCTAGATTGAGACTAATCCAGTAATTAAAGTTGCATGGAGCTATGAATACAAGGCAATGCCTGAATCTTTGAGCACACGCCGGCGCTGCGGTCAGCTAGAGGGTCTATTAATTTAGTGTCTGTCCAGGGACATGTGTAGTTGTATCCCGGGAATGACCTCTGAAAGGTCAAGAGGAGAGGAGATGGTAAGGCTTTATGGACAAACAATTTATAAAAGTGCATGAACATTCTACTTAGATTATTTACGTGGGTATAGAAATAAATAGCGTGCGATGATGGAAAATAATACAAATCAAAATACAAAATGAGAGGTAGTGCATAGCGGATCTTAGCTCGAGTTCCGGGGAAAGACCTCCACCCTATAGAGTACCGCAGCTAAATGACCTCCGGGTCGTGTTTCTGCCGGTGAGTAGGGTTTCCGGAGCTCGTGGAGGGTTACGGTTGGGCCGGCGGTGGCAACTTACAAGTAACTGACTAGTTACATGCCCGTTGTCACAGCGACTCGGACTTATCTTTCGCTTTTTATCAGGCGTAGGGAAGCCATTATGTCGAGCTACTATAAAAAAAATCACCATTCTCATTTTATCCCGAGCGTGTCGTAAGAGTCAATTAAGAGATTTTTGGGCTACCCATATGGCAAGCGACCACCGTACACTCGGCGAGAACCCCTTGAAGAGACTGTGGGCTCGTTTTGGGATCGGTCGGTGTATAGTCGGTGACTTGATTTGTGTATCGCGGCACAGCTCCTCTCCTTTTTGCTCTACCTCAGTGGAACTTGAGCTTTAATATCGACACATTAGTACGGACCGCGATAGCCTACCGTCCGATAATATTGACCCAGCGGTATATTAGGCCTCTCCTCTAGGCCGGTGACCCTCAATTTTTCAGGTCGCGCCTCTATCGACATTCACCCATCGATATCCGTGTTCTGTTTTATCACACCAATAATTCCTCGAGATTAGAAGCCGAAAAGGTGGCGTATTTTTACGAATTGCCCGCTCGATAAGCTTCACAGTTTATCCCCGTTATTTAATGTGGGTAGTAAAATCTGGCTTCTTTTATAGGGAGGTATTTTGGCGGTGGGGTTATGTAAGTATTGGTCCGATTTATGCTTACAATGATAGGTACATATTGTAATAAGATTTGAATCTGTAATGGAATTGGAGACGAGTACAGTTATCCTCAGGTTAAGGTATACCTACCTACCTATGTTGTGAATTAACGTTCCAAACGCTAAGAGAGGTAGGGCATAGAGAATCTTCGCACAAATTGAGACGCCACTGGTATGTGCTAATAAAAAAAAACAAAATATAAATGTCAAACAACGTCACATAGGTACTTGATCTGATCCCAAAGCAGGTAGTAAGATGTGATCAGCCTATTACAGTCCACAGCTGGACATAGGCCTCTCCAGTTGTTCGCCACTTAAGACAAACGTCTGGAGGATATACCCATAATCGCCCTGGGTAGACGGGTTGGCGATCGCAGGGCATAGCTTCTCGCCCCGGTGACGCTGCTGCCCGTCATCGGTCTATGGTATTTAGCTACGCCTTCAATTGTGATGGTTATATCGCCACCAGTCGGCTGCCAGCGCCTAGTTTGTTTTTCGGCAGGATGCACCACGGGCAGGTGAGGTTGGCTTGGAGCGAAATGATGATAGGCCGCTCCCTTACATCCCAATGAGTTATTTCGCAATAAAATTAAAAGTAATCGCCCAGGGTTGCTTTCGAACCCGCGATCCTGATTGATGTTTCAGGCAGGTAGATACATCTCTAATACAATTATTATTTCTGATAATATGCGCGATAGTTACATACAATCCTTCTAATAAGTAAGTTCCATTAAATCAATTCGAACTTTATACAGTTCCCACGTGTTATTTGCTGTGTGTACCCCATTAGATCCAGTTTAATAACCCTACAGCGAAGGTTCCACTAACCTAGCACAGATCTAGAACAACGTGTTGGGGGTAAATGGGTCGACCATTGGCCACTTTAATTAGGCCTCCGTTTATACACTCCTACAGAAGGGGGATTACCCACAGAAATGGGGAAGTGTAGAAAATGAATTTGTGCCGGAATTAAGTAATATCTATCCTTTTTAAGAGAAACTTTAAGAAAGAAAAAATTTATTGGCCCACAAAAATAGACACAGACAGATCACATAAACAAAGCACAATAATTAATACTAAAAAAAAGACGTTGATATTTTTTTATTGTCTGTAGTATTCTGTACATAATAAAAAAAATATAAAATTCTTGAATAGTATACCTAGGTACAAGCTTCGACTTATTTTGGGGCTAGATGGCGATGTGTGGCCCAGCGTGGCATGTCTTGGGTTATTTATTTATTTAAAATGTTTGTCATTTGACCCGCATAGGAAACATCGAACCACGACCCTTGGTTCAATAATAGTATTAACCCGACTTCAATGTAGCGACAATGGGACCAAGTAGAAAGTACACCCTATCGAACAAAAAAAAGAATCTTCTGAAACAGGGCAAACATCTAGAGGATATACCCATAATCGCCACGCTGGGTAGGCGGGTTGACGATCGCAGGGCATAGCTTCTCGCTCCGGTGACGCTGCTGCCCGTCATCGGTATGTGGTATTTAGCCTATGGTTATACCGCCACCAGTCGGTGGCCAGCGCCTCGTTTGTTAATTGGCAGGATGCACCACGAGCAGGTGAGGTTAGCTTGGAGCGAAATGATGATGGGCCGCTCCCTTACATCCCAAAAAAAGCTCCGTTAAAATGCACCGTCACTATCAAATGAGCCACCAGTTGAAATAAAAATACATTTTTTTTTTTTTTTTTATAGTAGCTCGACATAATGGCTTCCCTACGCCTGATGGAAAGCGAAAGAGAAGCCCAAGTCACTGTGACAACTGGCAAGTAACTTGTTAGTTACCTGTCAGTTGCCACTGCCATGCCGGCCCAACCCTAACCCCCCACGAGCTTCGGAGACCCTACTCACCAGCAGAAACACGACCTGGAGGTCATTTGGCTGCGGTATTCTATAGGGTGGAGGTCCTTCCCCGGACGGGCAGCTCAATTCGAGCGAAGATTCGCTATGCCCTACCTCTCTTAATGCGAATCAATCAAATTCGGTCTCAAAAGGTACCTAGGTAACATGCAAAAGACACTTAAAAAAAACACATTTTGATTCGACATAGCAATTCACCATTCGTTACGGCAACCAAAATGTTGCTCCAAAAACAATACTGCATTAACAATTTTATTTACATCTTGAGTATTTCATGAACCAGGTATGTTCGTGTGTGGATATTTGCGCAAATGTCCGCATTTCCTGACATGACCTCTAATATTGTTCGTTTGTCCGCCTACGCTGTTACGCAGACATTGGTAGGCAAACATATGGGAATTGGACAATTATGGTGTCTATGTAGGTAAGATATATTATGGTATTGTAATGTAAAAAATTCAACATTATTCTTTTTCAGTGGTGGGTCCGACAATAAATATGAGCAGTCCTCTTGTATTCGCTTGATTTCAGCATTGAATAATCATCTATTAATTTTTAATGTCTAGCGTTCCGAATTGGATCGAATCTGTACCTAATGAACATATCCGTGGTAGTCGGCGACGTAGCGGACAAGTTGCAGGAAAGTCCATCTCCGATGGTACGGTCAGGTAAAGCGCAGTCAGTTTCTACTAGACAGACAGAACAGACTACGTAGGAAATAAATGTCTCAACCTCACTGTCCAAGGTCCGAGACCACGCAGCAGGCCCAAGAAATACGGCTGGCTGGATAACACTGAAACGCTAGGGCGAAGAAGAAGAGGGTTCCCAAACATCGTCCGAAGAACAAATAAACCTTGGTTGGAATCTTAATCTGACTATGTATTATCAGCTTGCATACATCCTCCGCTATACCTATGTATGTAAATGTGTAGGAAAGGCCTATGCCTTTCCCCGATAACAATTGTCATTATAGGATTTACCTTAGTCACCACGCTTTGCATACGGTTTGGTGACCAGAGTAGGTTTTATTTGTACCCAGGTAAGTAAATGCAGCAACGTTTTCTGATATTCCCTAAGAAATCTTCTACAACACCCGAGGTGTGATGGGGTGATTCTATTCTAAATACAAACGGACCAGAAAAGCTATTGGATTTTCCAGCCCAGAAATGATGACATTTATCTAGTCAATTCTCACATGCTTCCTTAGCTAAAACTAAATCATTTAGTTCGGTTTGTTCGGCACACTAATACTCGTAGTAAACAATGCTCCAATCGGACCACCCAGACAGTACAACTATCCCCAATCCCAGCTTCGTGATTCACCATCTGGACTATTTTATGTGTTTTAATAAATCTCTGTACAATATTGAAGAAACTACTGAGATCTTTATATAGGTCACGAGGCGGGGCATGTACTCGTATATCTGTGAAGTAGTTTATCACCTAGATACTTTTTAAATTAACGATTTCTCGAAGGCGAGAATAGTCCAGTATGTACGGTGTACAAAAAAGTTTGCTACACTTTTTGACTCATTGTTCTTGTTTCCTAAGGTTTTAGTTTCTGTTTAATGTACACAATAACAATTGACTCAGAACAAGGCACGCAATATACATTTTGGTGTACAATTTATACGGATAAACGAGTAATATCTATAGTCAGCGTATGCATCTAACTAAAGCCGCAGAGCAGTGGTTTTTCTTTTGACTTGGATAAGAAATACATTTTTTTCGCTATAATAAACTGAAAGATACTAGGTATGCTGATTCTGAAGAATATGATTTTCAAATGGTGAAAGAATCTAAAAAATTGATACATAAATAAAATATCTTTCTATTTTGTATCTAACTATTACCTATAAGTTAATTAGCATAGTTGGATATAGAATAGCTAGCAGTTTCCCAGTATTATGATTCTGGAAAGAAAGTGCAACAGGAAGATGCGAAGGCCTTTTTATGGGATAGAGCTCGTGTTTTGAGAGGCGTGGCCAATCATAGTTATCATCTGGTATACATATCTAGTAATGACTACAGCAAGACAAGATTACATATTAATAGAAATACAAACAAATGGAAAATTATATTTTTTTGTAGACTGTACGTGGTCTATTCCCATCGTATATATGAATTGTCTGGCGTATTCATTTATTTTATTTACTTATAATAATATCTATTTTAACCTTTTGCATTGTTGTTTATTTATAGATTACAGAATTTGTGTTGAGAGCTAATCTGAAGCATTAGTTTAGGTATGTGATTTAATTTTCTGAAGATCTGTTTCATTTTTAAACCATTTGATGACATGTATGATTGTGATAAAGTACAGTGAATTAAGCACATATAATTTTTAAATTAATGTAATAAAGGTGGGAAACAAATGTAACAAATGTAATGCTGGAATGTAAATTGATTTATCTTTTATCCATAACAACGTTACATAACTAAAGATAACTGTTATACATACTAACGTTACCAATAACTATAAAAGAAAGTTTCGCAAGTGCGGTAAATGATTTCACTGAACGTGATGATCTAATTGTTGAGATAAACGGTACTCTGCGTTATCTGAAACAGATAAATGTGGTATGCGCAGGATTGATAAAAAATATCCAGTTAGTATATAAAATGACGTAGATAGATAATGTCATCGTATTTCAATTAATATCAATTTCAAAATTTTGAGGTATAGAAATATTACATAGTACTTGAGTAGGTAATTTAAATGAAGTGCTCTTACAAATAACCAAAGCCATCGACCTAACTGACTAATTAGTAAGTGAAGTGGCTGTCGGCTATATCAGCCGCAGAACCGATAACCGTTGGGGTAAAAGAGTTATACAGCTTCTCGGTAAACGGAAAACTTGAGGAGCTCGGTGGCGCCGCGGTCTTGTTCGCTTAACAATGATCGCAACGTTGTGCAACCATTGGCGCGGTCAATCCGATGATGGGTGACCAAAATTTGACACCGATTTCCTCCGTGCTTCGGAAGGCACGTTAAGCTGTTGGTCCCGGGTGCTATCTTTACCAACTCAGATAGCAGTCGTTACATCATATTAGAGATGATGATACCTCTGACGCCTAAACTGGGAATGGGTATAGCTTACCCTAAGTGTTGCGGAGGTCTGATGGCAGTCGCTCTGTGTAAAACTTAGCCCTCGCCAAATCTCTCAGTTTGGGAAGCCGACCCTGAGACAATCGGGAAAAAAAGGCTAGGATGATGATGATGATGATGACAGCTTCTCGGTAAACGAATGTAGGATGTCCTCAGGCATGGAACAACGATTTGCCCAGGGACGGCTGGTAGATGCTGGTGCGAGAAGCCCAGGGTCGAGAAAAGTGACGAGTTTAACTACAGGCCGTTTTCTTGCAGTGTAGGTAACACGTTAACTGCTTTGTAATTGATTACCTTTGACCGTCAAATATTTTTCAATTGTGTCTGGTTTAACGGCATTTAAAGCCTAAAACTACATAGATTTCATTGAAAAATGTTTAATTTATTTCAGCAAAATTGTCAAGATGAATAAATTTATAGCAGTACCTACGTATATTAAGGGAGAGAAACATTTGCATAAACGTAGATATACGTTTACCAGGTGGTAGACGAATAAAAATAGAGATCAAATTTTTCTTGTAATAATAACAAACAAAATTTGACCTCCATCGATATTATTTTCTACTTTTTGTAATTAAAAAGTGACATGCTGTTTATTTACATTCCAATTAGGTAGGTAGCTGCTAATGTATCGACGAAGAAAAAACATAAACACATCGCAATTTGCCACGTTGAACTATTAAAAATCAATTACCTAGGTATCCCGCTGACATATTAAATTACAAAAATAAAAAAAAGCAAATCAGATGTTGGAATGAACACGGAGCTATCTCGGTGTACCGTAAGGTAAACACCGTCTCACCAAGAATAACCATTGGTCAGGGAATGCGTGATGTAAAAACATCTATTTCTAATGGTTCTTTGAACAATGATGGCTTTAAATTTAATGTCTCAAATGTATGAATGTGTGGTGTTTGCTCCACTTTAGATTTTTACGGACGCTAAGAAAAAATAACAAAAAGATGTACCTACCTTCTCATTTCGGCAGATTTTTTATAGAAGGTTTTTGGTGCAACTACGTCAGTACCATACTATATCCTGTTAATTAAAAATTGCTTTCAAGGTATGAAGTAGCGCCCATAACTACATACAAAGTTCCTCGTGAGATAAATACGCCTAAATCTTAGAGAACACGCTAGGTACTAGAGCAATTAAAAAAAATCAAAGAGTTGTCGTAAATGTTTGACAACTGAATAGTTATAATTATATTATTTCAGTTTAAAAAAGGAACAATATTAACCGTATTTTAAATATTAAAAAAATGTTCTTACAAATTACTTAAATTTTTCTTAACAGATATAATCTTGGAAGAAGCAAATCATGTTTTTATGTTTTTTTTTTTAACTAAAACAGCGCGGGGTAGGTAGATCTACTTTTGAAAGTCTGTCTACCAAGTGTTATATAAAAGTTGACACGACACTACAATTTCATTCGAAACCTCCAAGGACAGAAAGTCACCCCATTACGCGATCAAAGTGCCAACGGATCCGTCAAACACGTTTCCGCATTTTGCCGCTACTCGCCAACAGATGGCGTTAGTAGTCTCCCAAATGGCCGATTGCTATTTCACAAGTAGTTACCAAGTTAGCGCGCTTGCCTGTTATGTTACCAAATGAGTAGGCTTGTTACAATTTTTGTATCATTTTGCATGTGAAGTGTTACTTACACTGTATGTAATTACGGGATCTCTAAGTAAGTACATTAATAATAATGTAGGTAGGTAATAAATGTGTAATAATAATTTTCTTTTGTTGCATACTGTACAATATAATTAATTATGTAGATCAAATTCATGAATATTAATTCAAGTAAGGATTACCTTACCATGATTAGTTGTAAAATAGCTTCAGATATTTAAGCGGTTCTGAGCATTGGCTAATAAAATTACATAAATGGATGCACAGGCACACCTTACTAGAATACAACTCTCAATAATTGTTTTTAGTTTGAAGCGTCCGTTGTAATGCGTATTTCATTAGAATAAAAGAGCTTAAAAACTTGTTATAAAATAATAATAACTGGCCTTGTGGCTCTTTTGGTAATGAGCATGCCGGCTCCTGAACCATGCTTTGAGGATTCTATGTCCGATGAATGTGTGTATTAAAATTTGTTCTATGTCTGAATGATAATATTGATAGAGTACCTTTGCTTATTCCGTTTTCCATAAGCAAAGCGTCATGTTAAGCGGTTACTATTGCCTATGGACGCCTGCAATGAGATTGGAAATACATATTAACCAGAGACTCCAAAGAGAGACGTCAAAGTAATACTGGCGGGAAATCGATGACAGCTGTTAGTGTTACCCTAACACCACGTCAACGTGGCGAACAGTGCTGTCCATAGTGGTTGATTTTCCTCTAATAGTACATTTTAACCGCCAAAGGCTGGTCACACCACCCGTCGCGTCGCTTGGCACGGTGCCTCAAACGAGTTTGGAAAGCTTAGATTTTCCCGAGAGCAGAGCGGTTTTGGCCGGCTAATTGCTGACCCGGCATAATAATGCGACTTTATACAGTTTTGCTGTCTACTATGTTTACCTAATTGGCATTGTGTTTATAATCACACTAAGCGATAAACTGTAGCTAGGATTTTGAGCACGTGGGTGACAATGTCAAAATTTGACGTCAAAAGTGACATTTTGTATGATGAGGGCGGGCGTTCGTTCCAATTTCGGCCACGTTCTAACATTTTTTTTTCTAAATGACTACGATGATGGCTAGGGCGGGCTTGTCGTCATCCCCGGTCTTATGGGGGAGTTCACGACGTTTTAACACATCCTTGTCGGTACATAATCATCATACTCAGCCGATAGAGGCCGCATCCAGCTCCTTCTGCGGCTTTTATTATGTCGCTAGTCCACGCGTCGTCTATCGAACGGCTTCCAGAACATTTCGGTCCCAACGGTCATCTGTTTGTCCACAATGTGCCCCGACTGCCCAGTCCTCAGCGACTACAGTCTGAAGTTCAGACCGTTATTCGCTGTTGCACGTGTCTTGCTATTCCTTTTTTTACATAAAAAAATTATTTTTAAAAAAAAAATTAAACCGACTTCAAAAAAAACACAAACGACCAAAACTAAAAAGCGATAAATAACGTAAGTAATTCTATCCTTAATACATAATTATTTAAATATTACAATTATCACTTATTTTTGAATTTGGTGCCAGCCTCTCGGTACCTAACGTAGACTGTTGTTGTATGACGCGCGCGGCCGGCAAACACACGACAATATACATTTATTTGTTTGGCTGGCACCGACTTCAAAAATAAGTGATAATTGTAATATTTAAATAATTATGTATTAAGGATAGAATTACTTACGTTATTTATCGCTTTTTAGTTTTGGTCGTTTGTGTTTTTTTTGAAGTCGGTTTAATTTTTTTTTTAAAAATAATTTTATTTCTCTATTTTTAGTTGCGTTAATGTGGTGTGACCTTGAATAAAGGCTAATTAATGTCCTTAAGAGTTTTATTTAGGAATGAAAAATTTTACTTTAAGTCAAGTGAAGACTTTGCGATCTAGAATCAAGCATATCACTTACCAAATCACCTGCCCTATTAGCCCTGCATAAGTACATACTACTACCTAGTTTAATATCGACCAATGTCAGTACTGTCCCCTAACTCCTAACCGTTAAGGAGTTCTGTGGCTTCATCATCAGCACCAGATGTTGACGCCCGGAAGCATATACCTGAGTAAAATATGATTACGTAACAAAAACACCATATGAGCATACAATTTTCGGTTGTTGCCCTCAATTTCTCCAGGATCCCATCATCAGATCCTGACTTGGTGATAATGGGACCACCTCGGAAGTGTCCCCTGTCGAACTGTCGAAAAATTTTTGAAATCCATCCATAATTGACGGAAATATCGGTGAACATACATAAAAAAAAAAAAAAAAAATATATTGTACATACAGACGAATTGAGAACCTCCTCCTTTTTTCGAAGTCGGTTAAAAAGAGCATTCATGTTGGTCTCTCTCCACCTGGTGGTAAGCGGTCGTGAGGTTCAAAAGTTAGGTCGACAGATATAATAGAACAAACCTAATGCGCCTGTCGCTGTCACCCTAAAGTACTACTGAGATGTCTACTGAGACCTTAGTCCTAGTATTCTACGACACCCATAATTTATAAATTATTCATCATCATCATCATCAGCCCGTGTCAGTCCATTGCTAAACATAGGCCTCTCCTAATGTTCGCCACCTTGATCGATTTTGGGCCTCTCGCATCCAGCACTTGCCAGCCGTCCTGCGCAAATCCTCACTCCACCCGGCCTGAGGGCGCCCTACATTACGTTTGCCGAGACGCGGTCTCCACTCCAGAACAAGTTTACCCCAACGGTTATCGGTTATTATATATAAATTATTAACTGACAGGTATTAATAACTTTACAATCAAAAATGGAATATTAAAATATTGGATAGGTACATGACAAAATATTTACACAGAAGGTCAAACTGGCCTCAAAGAAGCTTGGTGTGCTCAACAGATCGAGCAGATATTTCACGTCGGCTCATCGCCTTCAGCTTTATAAAGCTCAGGTTCGGCCGCACGTGGAGTACTGCTCTCATCTGTGGGCGGGGGCACCCCAGTACCAGCTTCTCCCTCTTGACCGCATGCAACGTAGAGCGACTCGAATCGTCAATAACCAGGAACTTACCGAGCGGCTTGATCCATTGGCGCTGCGTCGAGATGTAGCATCACTCTGCATCTTCTATCGCATATATCATGGGGAGTGCTCCGAGGAATTGTTCGGAACTATTCCAGCCGCTGCCTTCCGGCACCGCTCTTCACGACAAGCTTGCCATCCGTACCATCTCGACACCTGGCAATCCACAACTGTGCGCTTCTCTCGCAATTTCCTGCCCCGCACGACTAAACTGTGGAATGCTTTGTCGCCAGCGGTGTTTCCGGACCGATACGACCTTCAAATCTTCAAGAAAAGAGCATACCTCTTTCTTAAAGGCCGGCAGCGCAGCTGTAACTCCTGATGTTGCAGATGTACATGGGCGGCGGTTATCACTTACCATCAGGTGAGCCGTCTGCTCGTCTGCCCCCTATTTCATAAAAAAAAAAAAAAAAAACACAGAAGGATATTAAGTATATCAGCCATGTCAATGTTTGTAATGCCATTTTGGTAACATTGCTCAGATGTATCATTCCTTTATAAATAATAATAATCCACGACATACCACGCAGAGCTGAAGCTTATACTCGTACTATGGATACTAGACAACTGATATACTTAGATACTTTTTTTGTAAATACATAATACATAGCAATCACCCAGAAAAACAGGCACATTGTTCATGCACAAAAATGTTTATACTGCGCGGAGATCGAACCAGCGAACAATTTTTTTCATTGTTTCAGCATCACTATGCTACTGCTTCCCACCGCCTGATGGAAAGCAGGAAAGGAAGCCCAAGCCGTTCTGACAACGGGCGGGAAACCACGGTTACATGCTGGCCTGCAAGATGCTTCTTCACGCTTTGTTTAAAAGTATCCCATACTATAAGAAACACAGTGCTGGCAGAGAGTTTCACTTTTTAATGGTAAGGCACAAGTAAGATCTACCAAACTTTTTCGTGGGCAAAGGAATGTTATCTACCGCTAAACAGTGACATCGCTAATAATTCTATATTTTTCTATGTTACATGTTTCAAATAAAGCTTTTTGCTATCCTATTCTTTTGATAGGCCTTGTACGGGACTATACGAAAGGTCACACAGATTCGTTATGTCTGTGAATGACGGCGCATCACTCTAGCGCCCTCTGTGCTATACAGAAGGTACTCCCTTTGCTATTTTCATTACTCCAGGTGAAAGTGATAAATAAAACTGAATTGTTTACGATCCCTCTTTACCCACGTTTATCAAATACTTACAAATAATAAAGTAAAATGTCAGGTAATAAAACGAACTTACTGGAAGTACGAACGATCACTATAGGTGGTCGGTATATATTTTTTGGTATTAATACGTTTTTAAAGATGTGATAATTGTATAACACGCACAAAGAATGAGATATAAATAGGCTGATGCGTGCGCATTCCTTGGCAATTAAGAAAAATGAGCAGGAAGGAAAATAAAACAAACAACAGTAATATTTATTGCACTTTGGTAATCAGCTGCCAGTGCTGCCACGGTAACGGAGTGGTCTGTTCAGCATGTGCGGTGACAACTAGTGTTGTACTCGTGTTTATTTGGGACCGGTGTGTCAAATTTTGGGACCTTTGAAATTTTAGTGTCAAAAAATTTGGTTTTATAATGAAAATTATTGACGATCTATTTGGGCGCATAATACGTTACAAGTTTCTTTATAACAACTAAATTAAATGTTGACATTATAGAAAAGCCTTTCTAGTCGTAATAAATGCTGCAGATATTCTTCCATAAATGTTAGATACTAATTGTTGTAAGAAAATCTATTAAAATGGTCTTATAGTTGTAAATTACTATGTACCTACCTACTAAAGCTAATGCTTTAGTAGGTAGGTAGGTACATAGTAATTTACATTACAGATAATCTGTAAACGCTGTAGTAGTAGTAGATAAGTATAATTTTTAATTAGGTTTATTTTTGTAAATTTTGCATTTTTAATATTGATATTTTGTAACCACGATGACACGGTGTAGTTCAAATTTTATTACTTTTCGTCAAACTTGTCTAAATTGTAGGTTGGAAAATGTTTACTATCCTACCTAGTTTTATGTGAATTGTACTTATGGTGTGCAATAAAGAATATTTGCCTACTTGCCTTATAAAAATGTAGCCCTACCTACAAGTTAAGGTCATTGAAAAATCGGGATAAGCATCTACACGATCAGGGTTAGCCTGTTCGAAATCGGGACGTCCCGCGCTAATCAACACGGCAACACTAGGTGTCACCTGGCGGCGCGCGTTCGCCCAGTTATCATAGCGAGCGTAATCTATTCGCCGACGCACCAGTCGCCACTATAAAAAGCCAATATAAACCTAAACGTCGCCGAGATCGCCCGCATTATCTCGTGATTATCGCGTGTCAAAACATCGCCACGCTCGCGATACTTCGCATGTAATCTGATAAACGATGTACTCTGCACGCTTCGCGCTCCACCGCCCTCCTTTTCCCACGCACGCCGACCTCATCTCTCCGTCCCTCTCATACGGTCATCCGTTTC
This sequence comes from Conogethes punctiferalis, assembly GCA_031163375.1. NCBI lineage: Eukaryota > Metazoa > Arthropoda > Insecta > Lepidoptera > Crambidae > Conogethes > Conogethes punctiferalis. The sequence goes on along the minus strand of CM062083.1, from coordinate 11,740,508 downwards.
ATTCATGCGCGGTACACCTCGGTGGCGCACTGTTTACAGACACAAACAAACAGTACAGCAAACCGCTTAGCTTTAAGTACGAGACCGTGAAAGTGATATTGTCAAGTGCATCCGTCTCGCTCTAAACGCCGAGCGGTAGAAACGCCGCGTGCCGATAGATGTCGCTAGCAGTTCCGTTTTGTGGTGGCAAATGGAGTAAATGTCACAATAATTTGGGCGCGACGTTGCCGTTCTTCGCCACCCGTGCGGTGGCGGGCGCGAGTTTATGAAGCGGCAGGCTTAGTGTTGCGGGTGAATGCGACTGTATTAGCGGGTGGTAAGGGTTATAATTGAGTGTTGGGTGTTGGTTTCTGGGTGGTATTCGAGTGTGCTCGTCACGTAAACGTAACGAGCGTGGTACACACACGTACGGAGCTGTCAGTAGGTAGCTAATGCGAGCCGCTGTGATCGCTTATTGTGGTAGAACTGGTAGAGCGCCCGCGCGGTTTATAGCGTTTAATTCAATTTAGTAATTGATACGTTTGTCGGTTGACTTTATCGCTTTAATGGTCTACATCTTTTAAGACTATGAAAATGGCATGAGTAAATAAACGGATTAGCAATCTTGAATGAGAGTTGTTTAATTATTTATTAATAGTTCTGCATTAAGCGCGTGTACGCTCAGGTGTGCTCTTATGGTTAATAATCTACTTTAATTAAAATTCCATCTTTGTTAAATTTTTACTCTGTAATTAATACGCATTTGTTGAACTTAATTGCTTAAAAATAGGTTTGCACATATTCATAAATACACAATAATTAAGTCAAATATTTAAATAATAGGTAAATATATAATATAAATAATAAAACAGCCAATTTAGAGAGTAGAGGAGGATATAGAAAAGTTGTAGATATTATTATGTTAATTAGTTAGTATGTATATATTTTTAAGCAATTAAAAAATATTAATTTGGCTTTTTCAAACAAAGACAAAAAGTAGGTAAATGTAAACTTCAACAACGACGCAAATTAACAATCATGAATTAATTGCTAAAGCATTACAAGATCACTTATTAATTTTTTAATTCTTGAATCACACAGTAAAAAGATTTAATTAGCTAATGAGGTATTAAAAATCACTAATCGTCCGTCCCATCAATCTAAGCGGGACAAAATAAGAGCAAATTGTCACTGACAACTCCCTAAACATGGTAATTCACGCCGCATTCTTCGATACTTCGCTCAAGCCGTTGCGTTGCGCCGCACACAGTCACAAAACATTCTCATTGCCTTAATACATCTTTTTTAACAAACGACAAAATCCACTTAATCCCATTACACATAAAGTGCAAATTCCGTAAACAGCACTTAGGTCGTTCTGCCGCGTGACATCGCACACATTGACCGTTTATGAGTACAGTAGTCGACGTGTTGTGTACAATATGACGTTCTCGTATTGTACCTACTATTATAAATGAAATGTGTAGCTTTCACGAGAGCACACAAGCGTAACACGTTTCGTGTACGCCGTTACCAATGTAAAATCAACCTTATTGGTTACATAACTGAGTATGTTTTAAAAAGTGTCGTTATTGCATTGCTTACACCCTTCTTGCCGAATCCATAGTCCGGGTGTCGGTAAACGTGTGACCTGTTATTGTGTGTATTAGGTTGCTTTAATCACAATTTCGAGTGGGCCGCGATATGACTTTCGAACTGACGACCTAGCAACACCGCTAAATTGAATTTTTATGTCTAATGGACATTATTTAATTTAACGGATTCGGTCCGTTCGTTTGACCTGTAAAGGGTTTTGAGCTTGCCTTTTTATGGTATTACACGTAATTGAACGAACACAGTAGTTTATAGAACTAATTAAGCAACTACAATTATAATCTCTATGTCTTATAATAGAATACATCTTGTGTAAAGATGTTTCTGTGTCATTTATATTATCCGCCTATGTCCAGCAGTGGACTGATACAGGCTGATGATGATGATGAGTGGTTTCCGGATATAGAAGATGACTAAGGTGATACCAGGAAACGGGTAGCAGCGTTCTATCATCAGCCTATCGCAGTTCACTACTGGACATAGGCCTCTCCAGTTGTTCGCCACTTCGGGCAAGCAAATAATCAGCGTATACCTGGGAACAAATAAAACATACTGCGGTCACCAACCCTCTTTCCAAGCATGGTGACTAAGTCAAATCATCCCAAATGACAATTGGCAATGGAAAAAAAGAAAGAAAGAAAAAGAAAGAAAAAAATGTTTATTAGGTACCACAAACGACTTAATACTTAATGGGGATGGTATTTGAAGAGGACAGAGAATGAGCAGAGGACATTTGCAGGCTGATGATGGTAATTAATTAATTACCTATGATTTGAATATTACCCCAAACCATTACATAAATATAACACCAGATTATCTAGCTGAAGTGACACTGAGCTGGCCATATCAACCGCAGAAGCGTTAAAGTTAACGAGTTGTAGACCGCGTCTCGGAGAATAGCGTAGGACGCCCTCAGGGCAGGTGGAGTGACGATTTGAGCAAGTCAGTTGGAACTGGGTGCGAGACGCTAAGGATCGAGCAAAGAGGCTAATAGTTAAGGAGGTCTATATCCAGCAGCAGACGGAGGAAAGCTGATGATTTAAAAATAATTATTCATGTCGACCTACACCAGGGCTGCTGTACCAAGGGTCGATCCTTAGGTACCCAAATACATTTGTGTTTGCGTGTAAATATTGTATTAAAGGTTTTATTTGTGGTCTGTGGTAAATTCCGATTTCCATAATACAGTTGCATTTAAGCTACTTTGGGATCGGATTAATGCGTGTGATGTTGTATGATACAAGCGACAAGGATGTTGGTAAGTGGACAAAATTGGCACTAACGTCATCTCTCTTACAAAATGTCACTTTTACAGTAACGCTACCATGTCAACGTCACTCTCGTACCAAAACAGTAACGGTTTGTACATTTGTATGATATTGTCAAATATCCATTTCGCACCTTTACAGTCTCGGCAGATTCACCTCTTAAATCATCAAGCGCAGGCCGCATAATAAGTATGGACAAAAGACAAAGACGGTAGGCAGAGGCGGGGCGGGGCGGGCGGCGCGGGACGCATATGCGCCATACGTACAACGATATGCATCACTGCAGTCGCGGAGCTGCATTCCTGCTTCTGCCGAACGGTGGACTAGTGTGGATAAGCCCGGCCGTTACAACAAAGTCGATGAAAATTTCATACTTGACTGTCAACAATATACTGGCAGTTTTGGTAGACTTGTGTCGTTTTGAATTCGTATTACGTCATACTTCTAGTTGTCCATACTAATATTATAAAAGCTAAATAGCTCTGTTACCTTTTATCAGCTAAACTAAAGCTGGTTTAGCATTAGGCGGACCATTTTGCTAGAAGTCAATATTATAAATGTTTTAGTTGTAGCTGATGTCGTCTAAGAGATCAGCAAACTACTGTTGAGTCTATTCATCAGATGTTCCAGATCTCCAAATTTTTGTTAATGCTCATGAGACTGAACATTTTTAGCTTGGGACAATTGTCATTATCTTTTATAGTTTAGCTGGATTATGTGTTTCATGTCTGTGTGGTTTCCAGATTTAGAATAGGAAAGCAGTAAAGAATATGTATCTGTAACAATTTATCTTTTTTTTATCGCAATAGGTTTACGCTTCACTGCGATTCGCCTGTTGGTAAGCGATATCGTGGCCTAGGATGGAACGCGCTTACCCAGCAAAAAACGGAATCACTCTCGCCTTGGAAGATTATATCTCTTGGGGAACAAGGAACTCCGCAAAGAGTTCCATGTTTCATTGTATTATTCTTGTTTAATTAAGTGCACGCCTGCATCGTTTATCTCGGCGTATCCTCATCGTCTTTCGCCGGCCGCCGGGCCGACTCCTCTTAGTTTAGTTATAGTCCGGTCGCTCTCTAATTTACTTGGCCGCCGCGGCGCTTGGGCCGCGCACAATAACGTCGCTATTCACCTTTAGCGATTATAACACTTTTTGCACACCACCTTAAAACACGCCGAACTGATAAATACAATAACGTAGTAACTCAAAATGTGACTTTTTCTGAATCGACGAATAATTTATTGTTGACTTCAGTTTGGAGTTTTGGAGACTATAAAGACATAAGTATTTTTTATTTAGCTACAATGCTGCTAACAATAGATTTAAAAAAATGTAATATTTGATTATGCTTTTATTTTAATTTTGTAATATTTTGAGTTATGTCACTATTTTATCATTAGTGTGACTTGTTTATAATATGCTCAGCTAAAATTATTTAAATGCTGCTTTGAAACAATTTAACTATCGGAATCGCATCGTGTGTCGAAATCGTCTACTGGGTTTGGTTGCCGGTTGTAATTTGTAATAGGATAGTAATTTATAATATTATATCATTGTTTAAACAAAAGAAAATGCCCCAAAAATGTGAAATCATATTATAAGCGGTAAAGTCCTATTCAATTTTCTGTATTGAACAAGTTTCGAGAGGATAAGGGGATGACATTAGAAGGGACCATCATGCTTACCATCAGACATTATACGTGCTCGTCTGCCGCCTCTCGCATAAAAAAGGGATCAGAGTAATCTTCATAATTCTATATGAAAGTTCGTGTTATCAAAATCGGCGAGTAGTTGCGATAATTCAGCATTTTAATGAGTTAATTAGTTTGTTTGATGTCATGTCAATTTGATTTAAAAATAAATTATTTCAGACTGAGTCCATATGAGATTAGTAATAGATACTTTAAAAAAACGGGAATCACTTTATTGTATTGTCATAAAAAAATATTATGAAAAATTGACATCTGAAGTAATGTTACTGTTACATAGGAATGGACAAATTGCCTAACCATCTTTGAAGGCAGGGTTCATCTTACAGTGACATCTAAAAATATTTACGGTTTTATGTCCTAAATAAATACTTTATGTTTGTACGTAAAAAAATATTTGAAATTATTTTATTGAAAAAAAAATCGATTATAGTATTAAAGACTTCAACGCGCTACCTTCTACGAAGTGACCTCTACAAAATAATAGTAACTGTATGATATAGTGTTCGGTAAAAATACCTAATTAAATAAGAACATTTTTATATCAGATTTATTAGACGTTTGCATGCTTTTCTCTTACCCAAGTATCAAGATATGTTGGACTAAGAAACTACTACAGTTTATGTATCCGACACCGCTTACAAACACAGATACAAATACATTAATTTGTTCTTGAATTCGGCTCTTGGGATGTAAGGGAGTGACCTATCGATCCTATCATCTTTTCGCTCCTCGTGCTCAGCCATGTGTATCCTGCTGAAAAACAAACAAAGTTCTGGCAACCAACTGGTGGTGGTATAACAATCACAATTGAAGGCGAAGCTAAATATCACGGACTGATAACGGGCAGCAGCGTCACCGGAGCGAGGAGCTGCGATCGTCAACCCACCTGCCCAATGCAGCGTGGCGATTATAGGTATATCCTCCAGATGTTTGCCCTAAGTGGCGAACAACTGGAGAGGCCTGTGTCGAGCAGTGGACAACAATAGGATGATGATGGCTCTTGCTTGCATTTTGACTTGCCTAGAATAGAATACAAGTTCTAAATGTCTGAATATCTAGTCCCATTAGTAAACTATGAACTTGCTCTAAAAGCTCATACCCTATTCCATAATCTGAAAAGCGAATAAAAGAGTGAGAGGACACTATATGGTCTGCATTGAATCGCTAAAGCAATATCTTTTAGTAAGTATATAAAAAGCCTTACAATACCGGAGCTTTATATACTATTTTAAACCTTTGTTACAAGCGACAAAGTTCACATTTGCTTGTTCTTTGAACGGATGAAATTGACGGAATTTTAAGGTTGTTACGAAAAGAAAGTAGAAGCTGTGTGGGTAAAATTAAAGGGTATTTTTCTGTTTGAGGGAGAGTGCATAAGGTAATAATATGGGGAGGCTTGATGAGCAATTCAGGGGAAATCTGATTTACATGCATCATAGATTTTCTCAACATGTATGTTTTCTAAAGGAAGATTTTTTGTAGGAAAATACTGATTATGTCTGTCTTTTTATCCAATATCAACTGATTTTGTTATTCTTATACTAATAAAATAAATGTTTAATTATAATGTAAATTATTTCGACGTTATTCTAGGTAGTGAAAATAAAGTAAAACCTTACATACACGACTTTTTAATTGAAAATTTTAAGTTTTGTGGTATTTAAATGGAGTTGTACTTAATATGTAATGCAATTCTTATTTATTAATTAAATCTTATTGTGTAATATAAAAATAGTGTGCAAAACTTAACTCATAGGCATTCTCCAGTCCATCATATGTTACAAAGCTAGGAGTGAGCGTACTATTCTTCAAAATTATCTCCTTCAATTTTTTTTATAGTAGCTTCCCTGCGCCTGATGGAAAGCGAAAGAGAAGCACAAGTCGCTGTGACAACTGGCAAGTAACTGGTCAGTTACCTGTCAGTTGCCACTGCCATGCCGGCCCAACCCTAACGCCCCACGAGCTTCGCAAAACCTACTCACCGGCAGAAACATGACCCGGCGGTCATTTGGCTGCGGTATTCTTTAAGGTGATTTTATTCAAAAACACGCATTTCTTTCAAAAAGCTAGTAAGTTTGTTTTTTGTTTATTCTAGCGTTAAAATATTAATCAAGAGAATTTAACGTAAAACTAAGTACGGAAAACAGCGGAGATAATATGAAAAAAAAGTTAGCTGTGTGCTGGCGTGGTGGAATTAAAAGGAGTGCCTACTGCATTATACAAAAGAAGCTTGATTACACGTCACAAGTAAGGAACCCTTTGTTTCTTGGCCTGTGCTTTTTAAATGCAGGGAAAACAAAGTAGGCGTGCTATGATGTAAGCATTTTTAAACTATTTGCCAGTGCATTGTGACTATTTAAAAACGATTAGTGTTTTGTTTCGAACGTGAAGATTTCTTTTTGGAATTGTGTGAAATGTCATGATAATATTACAGGCATGGCAGGGGCAACTAACAAGTGATTGTTTGGTTACATAGGCCCCTATTTCATTTTCCACCAGGGCAACGGGAGGCCTCCTGTGCTACTGTAAAAAAATACTAAAATTGCAATATTATCTAAATACTGCCAGTTCTCTGGAAGAGTTCGCTTATAGCGAGACTGCCTAATTTGTACAACAAAGGTCTAGTGTGTCCTATCACTACAAATTACAAGCACTAGTTCCGCCTGCTAACAAGAGCTTGTGGGGGGTTAGGGTTGGGCCGGCATGGCAGTGGCAACTGACAAGTAACTGACCAGTTACTTGCCCGTTGTCACAGCGACTTGGGCTTCTCTTTCGCTTTCCATCAGGTGTAGGGAAGCCATTATGCCGAGCCACTATAAAAAAAAAAGAGATGGCGATGTAACATCCGCGACAAGCATGATCCATACTGAATGAAATTGCGGCATTTACGTTCTATGGAAGACCTACAACGCACATATGACATTCATCGCGACTCAGTACCTACCTATTATATATAAACGAAAAATCGAGATGATCCATCAGACCGCGATCCTTGAACACGATCACCTAGCTCGGCGGAGATACTTCCACGTAAGAATAAGGATAATTATGTTCCTACTATGGTGTGCAATAAAAAAATATCTATCTAGATATGTATCCTATATACATACAGTCTATGTTGAATTCAAAATCTCTAAATACCCTAAGTTTTTTTATTTCAAAGAGTATTAGAAAATTATATCCAACATCTACTGGTGAACAAAATGGTAGTTTCGAATACAGAGCCACTTCAGACACACTTTCAAGAAGGCTTTGCTTTAATACAGAGAAAGAGCTTGCTAGTTTAAAGTTGGCTGTTTTTGGCTTGGTATCAAATACCATGAATTCTCGGTAATACTGCGTGGATTTCTCTCTTCATCTTGAAAATAAGACGCTAACAAACAAGTTTATTATGTGAACCAACTTATCTCGCATCAGAATGTAATGTACCCGCTTTATATACGTTTTTTAGTTATACGTCAGTTTATATGAAGTCAAATGACGTCGTAATAGTCATGCATTATTCTCTTCATGTTTTGCGCCACGATAGAGATATCATCATCATCAGTCTATTGTAGTCCACTGCTGGATATAGGCCTCTCCAGTTGTTCGCCACCTAGGGCAAAAATCTGGAGGATATACCCATAATCGCCACTATGGGCAGGCGGGTTGGCGATCGCAGGGCGTAGCTTTTTGCTCCGGTGACGCTGCTGCCCGTCATCGGCCTGTAGTATTTAGCTAAGCCTTCTATCGTGATAGTTATACCGCCACCAGTCGGTTTGCCAGAGTCTCGTTTGTTGTTCCGCAGGATGCACCACGGGCAGGTGAGGATGGCTTGGAGCGAAAAGGTGATAGGACGCTCCCTTACATCCCGATAGAGATATGACCTCCTTCCCATCATAATGAGAAAGATAGAGGGAAAAAGACGGGCAGGGCCACGGAAGAAGTCATGCTTGCGGAACATCAGAGAATGGACAGGAATTGCAACGGCTTCCCAGCTGTTCAGACTCGCGCAGGACAAGGCCTACTATGCGGAGATGACTGCCAACCTTCATTGATTGGAGAGGCACTTAAAGTAGATTATTTTCAGGTAACAAAAAAAATTGCCCATTAGTAGAAATCTTATTAGAGGTGGGCCGCTATGTCCAAATTTCGCTTAAGAGTAAACACGAATTAAGTATTGAGACCAGTTGCTCATCCCGTTAAATGGCTCACATAAAAAAAAAGTAATTTCATTAAACCATCCGCTTTCCGCTTTTAATATCTCTTTGTTTTATTGGCCGACCTCCTCAGAGTCCGTCAAAAATACTAACAGCCGTGGATTCGGTAAAAAGTTACGCGTAATGTCCCAGAGAGGCAGACACAGGGTGTTCCGACGCCCCCTCTCGCACCCTAATAAATCTACCAGGAAGGTTGCCGCTCTCGCATCCAATATTATTTGGAGCCGGATCAATGCTGCGTGGATGTTATTTGGGACATGCATTAACCGCTGGATTAGGCAAGTGATTCTGTTTATTTTTCTTGTGAGCAGCGTTTATTGGACCGGAAATGATGTAGTTAGCTGTGCAGTTGTTTTTTTTAATCTTTATTGAAGTAATCGTGATATTATAATGTAGCGTTATAGTATCAGAGCTTTAATTCTTAATTAACTAAAGGAGTTGATAGAATGGCACCCAACGTGGGGCTACACTATTCGTAAGTCGAATGTAATTTGTGGTCATGAAAGTATACCTGACAATCTGCTGTTAATTAAGTATACTTATTAAGAGAAAAGTCCCTACACTATTGCGTATGCGCCGATTTCTCAGTGAAATGAAACACACTTACCCTTTTAAAAATGCTACTATGAAAATTTCACCTGTAAGACTGTGTGAAGTCGACCAATTCGTATAAGACCAGTTTGGTTTAGAAGTCTTAGTTGGGTCATTATATGAGCTGTTGATGACTTTCAGATCTTACCGGTATCGGTTCCAGATACAATAGAAAATGTATTGTTTCACGCCCGATATCGCGATAATGAAACTTGACTGGTTATAATAAAACTTATTGGCAATAATTTACTGCTTCTTTGAAATATTTCTGTTTGTTATTACTTAGCACAAATATGCGCATTTATTTTATTGCATTTTATTTTCCGTAATAATACATCACTACGCGAATAAACGAACACAAAAATGCCAACAAACAAAACCGCGCAATGTACGTCGCCAACATTTTTTCAGCAAATTACACGCGCACCAAATCATTACACACCCAAACAGAGTCAAAGAGGCAAACCGAAACACTCCTGAAACTTCCGAAGGCTTTCCGGCCGCCAGAGAGGGATAGAGGACTTTGCGCTACCAATGGAACTCGAACGGACAATGTATCTACTCATATTACAATAGATTTTCTCTTGTAAAATAGCGACAAAATGTCCACTTAATCCGTATTGGGATTAAGAATAGGACCACCCCAATCCATCTCGTGGGTGTCGTAGAAGACGAGTAAGGAATTGTCAGGAAATGGTTACTGTTACCCATTTACTGGGGTACAAAAAAACCTACTGCGATCACGAACCCGCCTGCCAAGCGTGGTGCCTACGGCTAATCTCTCCCAAATGGCAATTGTCATTAGGGGAGGCCTATAATACCTACGTACACTTTTGGATGCTGATGATGATAAATGATTATTGAAAAGGAATTAACGAATGTTACTAATATGTTTAAGGGTTTTGGATTTAGCATAAATAAATTATGACTTATGAGCTGCTCAGTAATCGCTAGTTTCATAATACGAACAGCCATTTAGCATAGATATTAACCAGATTATGTATGCTTCTGTAATTTAATCCTTTCTGATTAACGAATACTGGCCAACTAAACTGGTAAGGTGACCGAGCGGTAATCAACCATGAAGTGATAATAAAGTGAGGCCATCTCATCTCATTATCACTCATTTCCAAAACTTTCATATTTCTTAAGTTGCTGAACAGGATTAAAACGCACTTGTCCCAATTTAGGACGCAGCCTGCACGGAGCTTAAAAGGGCTCGAAAAGTATTTAGATTTATAAACGTTGAGTTTACTCGATGTTTATCTCCTTTAAGATTTATTGAAAGCATCAATTAATTATCTCATGGCTTCAAATCTTGCTATTTATAGAAATGCGAAGTTGAAAGATCAAGAAAATCAAAAGATCGTCTATAATTTACAGGTTTACAAACACTATTCCAAGAAATTTCAAATACATTATTTTTGAGTTGGTTGCAAAGGTAAAAGGATCCATTTCTCCGAAATATGTAAATTCTTGGACATTTCTGTAAAATATATAAACTGCTTCTTATTGGTACGTACTCGATATTAGTAGTATAAGTTAGACTTGGCTTGGTGGCTCAATTGGTAGTGACCCCTGCCTTCTGAACCAATGGCCGTGGGTTCAATTTTCACCCGGGACAAACATTCGTGTGATGAACACTTGTGTTTGTTCCCTGTCTGGGTGTTTATATGTGTATTTAAGTATATTTGTGGTACCTTCGTTGTTCTGATACCCATGATTTGAGCAATGTATGTGATGTTTTCTGATATTTATATAACCAACAAACATCCATCTATACCTCCATCGTCATCTATATAATATTAGTCGGATAAGACTATTAACTACTTACTAGATCATCACATTTAAGTATATTTTAGTCACTGGTAGGTGGGCCAACTGAAATTCCTTGTCTGCATCAAAACCTTTATTACTATAAACTATAAACTAAAACCTATGCTTTTGTTATAATTCGTTTCCTAATTCGAACCTATTTCCGAGGACATGCACCGGGGGTTTCAAGGTTTAGCCTAACTTAAACTGGAATTCAAAATTTTAAACGTACAAAAGACTACTTATGTAGGTAACCCATACAATCTACGAACTATTTCTCGTCTCACCAACCCCAAATAACAATCGCTTACTCTCGCTACCCAGATATAATCTATACTGATACTTTATCGACAATTAGACCAGCGGTAGCGAGACCGTGGTATGGGGCGGGTGGCGTCGTGGGGGCGGGGGCGAGAAAGTTATTAATTCTAGAGGCGAGAGGCTCCAGCCTACGGTCTGACTGCAACAGAGGCTTACCTTAGACTCGTTTAATGTGCTCCCGATATTATTATTGCGATGCGTACGCGTGAAAAAGTTACACGGGCCACTTCCGAGTGGTTGGTTGTTTGTTTGCTTTGCACCAGTATAATATGAGCTAATGCAGTACTACTAGTATGGAAGAAGATCTTAGCTCTTCAGTCTTAAGTTACTGACTGGCTCCGTGGCTTAATAGGCCTATTGCCGTAATCTAAAAGACGGACTGTCTTTTAGATTGTTCAAAAATAAAAGACACGTATTTTTTCATTTGTAAATTAAACCAAAAATTACAAAGTTATATCCCGTTGAAATTACGCGTGATGTCTCACGGTGTGGCATTTATACGGGACGGAGTGACGTCAAAGACCCCTACTCCTACATTTTGATGCCTTGTGTCTTTGTTATTATATTTGTATTTAAGTATATATTTGTGGTACCTTCGTTATTCTGATACCCATAACACAAGTGCTTAAGCTACTTACTTTGGGATCGGAGCAATGTATGTGATGTTGTCTCATATCTATTTATTTATATTTATATTTTGTTATTTTTTGTTTGAATGAAATAATCTCCAATATATTTTTATAATCTAAAATACTAACGGACTAAATATAATGTAATTATTTTGGCCCTGGAAATATCCCTATTGGTAGTGATCCCTGCCTTCTGAACCAAGGGCCGTGGGTGCGATCCCCACCCGGGACAAACTTTCGTGTGATGAACACTTGTGTTTGTCCCGTGTCGGGGCGTTTATATTTATGTATTTTTTTGTGGTACCTTCGTTGTTCTGATACGCATCATAAGTGCTTAAGTTACTTACTTTGGGATCGGAGCACTGTATGTGATGTTGTCTGATATTGAAAAATAAATTAAATTTATCATCATTGTGTGACTCGAAGATCCGAGTCTTCGAGTCCTTTAGACTTTTCACTCATTTGTGACTCAGTTCATACGAGAGGAAGATGTGGTAGTTTTGGAGTTGGAGAGAGTAAGAGAGGTGAATGCTTAGAATGTATTTATCTATTAAACATTACTTAGTGGCAGCATGAAACCAGGAAGACGTCGATGACCTTGTCTATCAGATAGTACGACAAACTGTTGGTTTTATGACTGGTCTCTCCGGTCTTACTGGTACCTTGGTTGTGGCAAGAGCTATCTGACCTACCTAATTAGAAAACCAAACTATTTCGATCATGATTGCAGTTTTTCAAGATTATGAATATATGCTGTGAATTCGTAAATACATTTCTTAACACTACTAGTGTCAAGTCATTGTTCATAGGGGGTCCACCATGACAGGTGTGAACCCACGATCTCCTGAGAGAGGTCAAGGTCCTCGTAATAATAAGCTATCACTGCTACGTTTGTATTCAAAGGGATCATCTAATTTAAAGGTCACCCTCTTATATACCTTACTCTTAAATAATTGACATTTCCAAGATATATTGCAATCGTCTAGCCTGGGGCAAAAGATAATTATTAAGAATCGCATTACCAATTGCCAGACAAAAGATCGCACCATCACAAAAGACCGAAACAGAGCCGAAGTTATTCAGAACAAAATCAATTCATTAGTAACCTTTATCGTTCGTAGGTGTATGTACCTAATAGCGACTGAAATTAGTGTTGTTTGATGGAACTCGAGTCCTAATCGGAAGGAATGGACTCGAATGGTTAAGTCACACAGTCAGTTTTGCATTATGGTGAGATGGGCCTATGCTAATGCAATTTTATAATACGCGACATGTTAAGATGGCAATCGGGACATACTCTGAGGCGCCAGGAAGGAAAACTCCGCAGCGTGAATCTCCTTGCACGCCTTGTGATATCGCGTCTTCGCGATTCATGATTCCGTATCGGTCATCGGTCGATAGACCGCATTTATCGATGACATCTTTCTTATATTGTTATATCAATTTTCTAAGTGCCTCTTGTTCTTTTTAACCGACTGCAAAAAAGGTGGAAGTTCTTAATTCGACAGTTTTTTTTGTTTCTTGTATGTTTGTTATCATATACTCGTATCTCCGAGAATTGTGAATTGCTCTGGAATATTTTTTTCGTTCGAATGGTTGTACCTACTCTCCCTACTTTTAGTTGGTCCCATTGTCACCATATTGAAGTCAGTTTTTATGACGTAATTTTTATGTGTATGCTATTTACAACATATTATATGAATTATAGTGGTACTTTTGCAATGTCATGAAAAATTACCTTAAATAATGATGAAGTAGTTTTTAACACGAAGACACAGTCAGAACAAACAGTCCTTGACTAATTTCTAGTCGGTTTGTCTCATTAAACTCCCGGCTTAATCTAATATATCTACATAGGTACCGCAAAAGTCTCGTGTCGTAATGACATCACGAGATTCAGGCGATATCGAAGCTTCATATTTAGTTTTGGCTTTTGAGTCCAAACTGTATGTAGTGTAGGTACTTATATTTTTACATTATGTAGGACTCTAAAGTCAGAACTTCTTACTGATGGCACGACTCATGTAACTCTTTTTTCAGTTTTTACTAAAGACTCGAGTCCTGAAGTAATTTCGGTAAACAAACATCTCTTCAGAGTAAAAAATACTTTTGACTCGAGCTCTGCACCATCCAACACTCTGTCCGAATACAATATTAGCTCGAAATTACGTTTTGATTAGTGTAGCCTGACCTCGGACCAAGCAAGCGCATAGAGTTGTAGCTACTCATATCGATCTTAGTATGAATATTTGAAGCCGGCCCGTCCTTGCATGCCGCCATAGACTTACAAAGCTATGTAAGAGTACGCTATTGTTTACGTAAGGAGAAAAGAGAACTGTTTACTTGGACTCAACTTTATGTATTCTGATCTGTCTGTAACTGCCATAGCTAAGAAAAGCGCTTATCTTATAGTGTGGTAGAAGTCAGGAGAGAGTAATAGAGTATAGAGTAATATGGACTTTTACGGGCTCTTCTTGTAGTGATATCTTGCTAAAGTGTTAACCAAAATAAACCAGGGAAGATTCTTGGATCAATTCCCGATAGAAAATGAGGTACAAGCAATCCTAGGTTCTTTATGCGAGGCGTGAAACGGCATCTCAGTGGGCCTTCAGGGTGAGGGCGACAGGCGCAGTGAGTTTGTCCTACTCGTATTGTGCCTGTCGACCTAAAATTTAGACCTTACGATCGCTTACCATGAGTTGGAGTGAAGTCATCCTGAAGAAAAAAACGCAAATTCCTGAGCCATCCTCTGGTTCTTGGAAAAGTTTGATCTCTGCTGAGCTGCTGATGTACAATGGCTGGCAAATATATTGTTTTAAACCTTTAACTACTTAGAAATTATTGGCGTGTGGTTCATTATGTTTATCAGTATATTATTTAACTAATGCAATGCGAAATATACCCCCGTATGGTTCGGTGGTTAGTGAGACAACTTAATTTAAATAGAAACGTATTTCAATTTGTATGCAAACACTAGCAGGCGTGTGGTTTACGATTTGTTCACAGATTTTATGTTCGTAATTGAACTCTGCTATGTTACCACTAAAATTAATTTGGGCTATGAAATCCATTTTCATAATGAAGCTTTTAAATTAATTTACCGTAGGTAGATGTCATTGTACCGTCCAAATTAAAGTATCATGATATTTTACTAGTAGTTAATAGCTGTGTCTATGGTTTCCGGATTTAGAATAGGACCACCCTATCTCATTCCGTTGGTGTCGTAAACGACGGCTAAGGGAATATTAGGAAACAGGCAGTAGCGTACCTGGGTACAAATAAAAGCTACTGTCCCCGTCTTTTATATTATTATATATTTTTTTAAATACGTGTCTTTTATTTTTGAACTAGCTGTGCCGGCGGCGTCGCACGCGTGGATATCCGGTTTCAAAAATAACGGACATCCATAAAATGGTACCTAAATTTTAAGTTATACTTCTAGCAATACATTGGTGAAAACCGTATTTGAATCCATGCAGTAGTTTTTGCGTGCAGATAAAAATTCTCCCGTTTTCTCAACGCTTCCCGACACTGCACTGCTCCTATTGATTGTAGCGTGATGAAAAGTATACTATAACCTGCCCAGGAGTATGAAGAATACTCGTACCAAGTTTCGTTAAAATCCGTCCAGTAGTTTTTTTTCTATAGCGAACATACAGACAGACAAAAATTTTATTGATTGGATTTTTGGCATCAGTATCGATCACTTATCAGCCCCTGATAGTAATTTTGAAAAAAGTTTCATGTACAGAATTGACCTCTCTACAGATTTATTATAAGTAGGTATATAGATTTTTTAATTTGGGATGTAAGGGAGCGACCTATCACCTTATCGTTCCAAGCCATCCTCACCTGCCAGTGGTGCATCCTGCCGAACAACAAACGAGGCTCTGGCAAACCGACTGGTGGCGGTTAAACCATCACGATAGAAGGCGTAGCTAAAAACCACAGGCCGATGACGGGCAGCAGCGTCACCGGAGCAAGAAGCTACGCTCTGCGATCGCCAACCCGCCTGCCCAGCGTGGCGATTATGGGTATGTCCTCCAGAAGTTTGCTTTAGATGGCAAACAACTGGAGAGGCCTATGTCCAGCAGTGGACTGCAATAGGCTGATGATGATGGATGATGGAGATTTTTTAAATACGTGTCTTTTATTTTTGAATAAGCTGTAAGACGGACTAATTACCATTTTAGCCATAATAGCCTGCTGTATTGGGAGAAGTTTTATCATAATTAACACGTCCACTCTACAGCTGACTTAGGTCTATAGTCGCGTCGGAGTCCATAGATGCATTAACAACTGAGCAATGGGAGTTAGTGACTTAACCTTACCAGTGTACCGGTGAAACATAATATATACAGTAACAATTGCCAATGCAACGTTTCAAGGTCTTTTTCTTTTATTATTTATGTACGTTCGATAACAATACAGTACAGTTGTTACTAAGATCCGCTTCAGTGTGAACAACTGTGTTTTACAAACGATTTAAAACACTAGTTATAATTAACTGTCCATAATGAGCATGTACTATGGCTTTGAACATTTGACATTGGCAGAAACGTCGACTTTTCTTTATGTATACTTAGGTAGTCTACAATGAAAAGGTTCAGCGTTGTTGCTTCTTCAGTTGTAGTGTAACCGGTCTCAATAATCTAGGTACCTACCTACTAATTAACCAAAAGTTACGCAGGTTCCTATTAACTACTTAAATAAAATAATACCTCAAATCTACGTATGGTATAGATTAGGTATTAATTATCTACCAGTTAGTAAATAGACTAATAAGTTCATAATAAGTTACTGAAAATTCTGGATTGTCTACTATTTATTTGGGTCGTAGCTTGGTGACCTTTTTTGGAAATGTCACCTCTAGACAAATTGGCTAGTTCTAACAAAACTACAGATTGTCCCCAATTTCCTGTGGCTCAATTCGTCATGGTAGTATCATTACAATTTCTTAATACATAATAAGTGACTTTTCGAAGTTACTAAGAGATCAAGTGTGAATTGGAACTGAGTGAATTGGATTAAAAAAGTTTTTCTACATATTCGTAAAATTATATGTTAACAGTTTTCCTTCACTGTAAGAGCGTCGAATAAACGTACCTACATATTAATTTCAAATTTAAAAACACATTACTTAATTTGCTCAACACATAAAAAACTAAAATTAAATTTTGTACACACTTTATTCCACGGACTGTCTATTTTAAAATAGTCGCCAATATAATTAACGTTGATGGGTATCACAAACAATAGCTTTCCAACAAAGCCTTTTTTTCACCTGTAGTCTCGTTAAAGTCACACTGTTCGGTGTCATTTAATGCCTTTCAACTCTGATAAATTATTTCTGCGATGCAAAATCAATTTATACGCCGCACATGAAACATAACAACGTATGTATGTCGCGGTCGGTTTACAGAATGGCTATTTTAAAAAGTGTCTGTTACCTAGTTATTTTAGATTAAGCTTAAAAAGAGTAGTTTGCGATAAAATAGTATTATTTTACTATATTGTTTTCTTTCTTTATAACAATTGGAGAGGCCTGGGAAAAGGCCCGGTGCAAATAAAGGACTACCTAAATACGAGTTCACCCAGACACAAAGCAAACAATGTTTTGTTAAAACGCCATACCTATACCTTATAATGTGATATCATTAAATAATGATTTTCTGTTGATCCTTGGCTTTTTTAGTCCTATGAGAAAAGGTATATGAATTTTGGTTGACCTTTGTTGTAAAAGACAAGATTAAATGCGTTTGTAAGGACTATAATCATAATCCTAATCTACAAAACTTGTCTTTTATTGCGAAGCGTGTATGCCCTATTAAAGGAGTCGCGAAATATTTTGCGAGCCCAAAACACAAACATTTGACGACGAACCGCAACCATTGACACCTTACGCGACGTATGATGCCCAGCGTTTCTCTATAGATAAGAGCCTTTAGTACCAGCCATTCGAGATTCGTAATAAAATGACCCAGTTTACAAAACAATTTTACATACATAATATAAAATGCTTCCCATTCTGTTCATAAAACCCGGTAGGTAATCGGAAATACGTGAAATAATCGGATTTTCGTGCTGACTGTGGCGCCCATACGTTGCATACATACGAGTAGATAGTAATTGGATTGAATTGAACTGGTACGATTCCCGGCGCCTATTTAGGTCACAGTGTCGTGGGTCCAATGACTTTCGACCTTTGTGTCGTTTGTTATTAAAATTAAAGGTTCAACTAAATTATAAAATTGTGTGGGCCTAACGTAATTAAGCAATTGGGAATAGGATTGAAGTATGTGCCTATGTAATATAATGTGCTCAATGTACAATCGACCATGATAGTAAATAGTGAATTTTATCATTAAGCCAATGACTGCATTGACTTTATTGAATTTTTTTATCAAATGTATTTGAATGTTGTTCATTAAATGGTTTACTCATTGCGTCAGCCCAAGATCGATCAAAGTGGCGAACATTGAAAGAGGCCTATGTCCAGCAGAGGTTCAGATCATTATGAGGTACTCAGCGAAAAACTGGCTTAACCCACACTTCTTTTTATTCAAAATCTAACCCTAACTTAGGTACTATACAGTAAGTGATACAACGCATTTTATACTCTCTTCAAGGAGAAGAAGGTATTTACTTTACACGTAGCATTCTAGAGACTATACCGTAGACTACATAGTCTACCAAAATTGCTCTAGAAAACCTGTGAAGTAACTTTGGTTGCGTTTCGGAATCAGTCGGTGCAATTAAGAGAGGTAGGGCATAGCGAATCTACGCTCGAATTGAGCCGCCCGTCCGGGGAAGGACCTCCACCCTATGGAATACCGCAGCCAAATGACCTCCGGGTCGTGTTTCCGCCGGTGAGTAGGTTTTCCGAAGCTCGTGGGGGCTAGGGTTGGGCCGGCATGGCGGCGGCAACTAACAGGTAACTGACTAGTTACTTGCCCGTTGTAACAGCGACTTGGGCTTACATGCAAGTATGGCGGTGGCAAGTGACAAGTTAGTGATGAATTTGGTTACTTGTCCATTGTCGGATCGATTTGGGCCTCTTTGTTTGGAGAAGGTACGTCACTGTGTTGTCCTATAAAAACAAGTATTTAAAAGCTGTTGTTTCATTCATATTCGTCCAAAGGGTCTACTTTAGGGGTAACTATAGAATACCGCAGCCAAATGACCTCTGGGTCGTGTTTCTGCCGGTGAGTAGGGTTTCTGGAGCTCATGGGGGGGTTAGGGTCGGGCCGGCATGGCGGTGGCAACTGACAGGTAACTGACCAGTTACTTGCCAGTTGTCACAGCGGCTTGGGCTTCTCTTTCGCTTTCCATCAGGCGTAGGGAACCCATTACTTCGAGCCACTATAAAAAAAAAACTTTAGCATCTTAGTCTATTAATGATACTTCCGGTACTTTTCTGCTATAATTGTCTAACATCATTATAGCAAATAGTTTATTGTTATGAAAACTAGTCTGAAAGTCTCTTCGCTCTTGGTACCCCGGGCACGTCCCAACACCCAGATGCTATTACCGCTTTATTATTGCGAGTCTTTTGCACTCAATTTGCTGGCATCCGATACCTATAATGAAAGTATAAGAGCAAGGTCGGTATAGTAATCGTCTAAATTAAAAAAAAACTTTGACCTCGGGTAAAAAGGGATGGTAGGTCAAATAACAAAAGATTGAAATAAGTGCAGCACTAGCTGAGATTTCTCCTTTTGTCTGTCTGTACGACTATATTTACCTATGTCATCGTCATTATCCGCCAAAACGTCCACTCCTGGACAAATACCTCTCCAGTTGCTTGTTCGGCACTTTGGGCAAACATCCGGAGGCTTTACCCATAATCGCCACGCTCTGGGTAAGCGGGTTGATACTGCTACCTGTCATCGGCCTGTGATATTTGGCTACGGCTTCAATAAATCATGATTGAAGCCATATTGCGGTATATAGCCGTAACCACCAGGGTATGCCGCCACCAGTCGGTTTGTATCGTTTGTTATTCGACAGAATGCACCACGGGCACGTTAGGGAGCCTGGAGCAAAAAGATGGCCCTTACATCCCTCAATTTACTTACTACTATAAATACTGAGAATACAATAAACATTATTCTCATTCTTAAGTGATAAGAATGTATAGAACGTGCAATTGAATGTTAAAGATCAGTGTTATAATGATGATGTAAATGTTTCATCATTTGCCTGCCCTGCTCCCATTATCTGGGGTCGGCGCAATATGTTTTCTTTTTCCATACATCCCTATCAGCCGTCATGGTCCCATTCACTCCTGTATGTGTAAATGATAATGATATATAGAAATAACATAACTCAACCAAGCTTTAGTTTTATCACAGATAGATTTTATAAAAAAAAATTACATGTCCCACGGTGATAAATCAGCTCTGTATTTCGTATCTAAAATGCTCGGTAAACATTTTTAGCAACGGAAAAAGTGCAATCTGCTGCATTTATATCACAAATTTGTTCTAGAAATGTCACCAAAATATGTTTATTTTGCACTGTTGCAATTTGGTATTATACTAATTCAATGGTTTTATTTTTTCGAGTTATAAATACTCTTAGACAGCTATTAGCTACGATCCTTCCATGAATGTATGAAAGTTTTACGATAAGCTATTCATCATCATCATCAGCCTTTCGCGGTCCATTACTGTACATAGGCCTCTCCTATTCTTTGGCCGTCACCTTACTCAAATTGGGCTATCTAAGCTATTCTGCCTAAATTAATTATTGAATAGTCGTTATGAAAATTTCACCATATCAGCGAATGGAAATATATAATTTACGCAGTACATTTTTGAGGAAATTCGTAGAAGTGTTAATCAATGAATGGGACCGATAATGGCGCACGTGGTAATTACTGCTGAGCGCTATCAGCCCTCCTTATCATATCTGTTAACCAATAATATCGCTGAACCGATATTTTCCTATATGTAACTACGTAGACCTGGAAACCGGTAGAGATGAATAATATTTTGCACTCCCCATAATTTTTTTATGATAGACTGGGCAAACGGGGCTGCTTGTCACCTGATGGTAAGTGATCACTTCAGCCCATAGACACCGCAACACCAGGGGAGTCACAGTCATAATTACAAATTTTGCTACGCCTTCAATTTAGATACTACGGGCCGATGAAGGCAGCAGCGTCACGGGAGCGAAAAACCCACTCGCCAACTCGCCTGCCCAGCAGTGTGGCGATTATTGGCAAAGCCTCCAGATATTTGGCTAAAGTGGTGATCATCTGGAATAAACTATGTACTATGTTGTGCCTACCCAGTGGACTGCGATAGGCTGACGATCATAGTTGGAAACGTTTTAGATTCAAACGATTGATACTGTCTGATCATTTAGGCTTGGAAAATGGTACGATGCTTTTCGATACCTTGTCGTTCTGTGAATTCACAAAATTGTGTTTGTGTGCCAACTTACACTTGCGAGCCATATATGTATTAGCACACACGTGAATGAAAAACATCAGATACATACCCAACTCATCTTTCTGTTTATTTTTGTATTTATGTCTTACAAAACACGATAAAGTTTAAAATTATACATTACTGTACCGTATTTACATTTACCCGTTTTTTTCAGTCAAAAAACCCCTAATAAATAATAATAATATATAAATACCCCGTATTAAAATATTTTTTTTAGTTAGTCCAGTATAGTATTTCGTAGATCTACGCCACTCGACAGTATGAAGCTCTCTATACCGTCACAGGCGTGGCTCGAACGTTATTTAATTTATTTGAAAGCTTTTAATATTTACTACGCACAAAAATGGGCTAATCTGCGTGTGGTCCTACCTTTAATAGGTATTTGTACGAGGAAGGAGGTCATTTAGCTCAATACACTTAACTTTGTTATGTTTCAATTAATGCATAGGTGGGTACTTAGATAGAAACTACTCACTTGTTATTATCATACAAATGATTATATCAGAATCTATACCATTCTTGGGAAAAATATTGATTTTCGTGCGGTGTTGGATCAGAATACGTACTACTATTGCCACATTCTTTTTTCATGATAGCGAGGGCAAACAAGCCTGAAGGTCACCTGATGGTAAGTGATTATATCAGCCCATAGACACTGCAACGTCCGCAACATTAAAGGAGTCACAGGAGCGTAGCCGGCCCTTGAGAAAGTTGTGTTGTAGGCTCGCTTTTTGAATGCCCCTTAAGTCGTATCTACACTGATAGAACTCTTAAACACTCGAGTTATATTGTAACGTTGTCAATTTTTACTCGACTGTCGCAGAAATGTACTCTTGAAAAGGTCAGTTGTCATAAAAACAAATGTATATAAATAACTCCATAAATTAATCACTAGATAATTCTGCGAAAACAAACCTAAGTTCATTCAAATTTAGTCATATGTAAATCTTATAAAAGTAACTGCTCGGCTCTGAAATTCAATTTACGTATTTGAATAATAAATTGCCTACATGCGATATAGAGAATCAACAATGTACTATAAGTGTTTAAAAGAAATATGCTAGGTTAGGATTTCGCCCTTGAACTATATTATTATTATATGTCTTGATGTCTGAGAGAATATTTCAAGAATAGCTTGAAACGAGATATTTCTGAGTAGTAGAGTAACGTCAACAGCAAAAGATGATTCATGTTTGGACTGCGAGTCAAACCCCATAAGTGTCGCATGTAAGTCCCGTTAATAAAAGTTTTCATTTTAGTGGACAGCGTAAGTTTGAAATCCATGAAGGCAAAAAAGAGTTGATTGCGTTCTACAACGCCTTTTCTCCTTTACTTTCCTCCGACATCAGCCTCTTTCCGATATAAAAAGTGTATGGTTCATTATGAAAAAGACAAAAGGCAGTGTCGAAATTCGAATCGGTTTCCGACGTTTTCTGGATAAAGTGGCCGACAAGATTGTGACCGGTATCACATCGCGTCTTCCACCTTACGTCGATATTAAATTAAGAAACTATGTCTTAAACATCTAAATTTTGAATTTGTTCTCCTAATGTATCGATTAAAATCCCCGCCATGCGTTTAGGGTCGCCGGGAGTCGATAATCTGGTTGACATTATGTGAGAGAGAACGTCTACAGGTCGTAGAGGGCACGTAACTTTTGTCCGCACCGGTTTTTTGCCCCGACTTTCAGTTGGACAGATAATAGTCTATACCAATTAATTTACATGGCAAAGTTTTGATCATTTTATTGGATAAGGTCCATACATACATGTATACGGATTTTTCATGTGATATTTTATAGTGATCGCATACAATCATGTTAAAGTTTTGATATGATTGTGTGTTTGTGAAAGTTTTACATGGGATTTATTGTGTGTTAAATAGAAAGAGAAGGGCAAAATGGCTGTCGGTTTGCCTGATGCTAAACGGTTCATCATCATCATCAGCCTATTGCAGTCCATTGCTGGATATAGATATAGGCATATCCAGTTGTTCGCCACTTATATGGCGCCACTTATCTAAAGGTTATACCCATAATTGCCACGGTAGGCAGGCGGGTAGGCAATCGCAGGGCGTAGCTTCTCGCTCCGGTGACGCTGCTGCCCGTCATCGGCCTGTGGTATTTAGCTACGCCTTCAATAGATCACTCTTGAAGGCGTAGCTACCATCAGGTTACCTATACCGCCACCCGCAGGATGTACCACGGGCTGGTGAGGTTGGCTTGAAGTGAAAATATGTTACCTAACATTTCTCGTAAATAAATAAATAATAATATCAAAGCATTTTCAGGCGTTCCATAAGTCATTCATCCGTCATTATGTATTTTGTTCTCAGTGATATTTACAGTAAAATCTTCTCTTTAAATAAGTTAAAAATAGCTTATTAGGTTTGAATTGTTCGTCTGTGTTTTTAGAACTGGCAAGTCTCTCCACATTTGCATAACAGGGAACGGTTTATTGTTTCAAACTTGTATTTTATTAATAGATAAAAAAAATTAAAGTTATGTCTGCATCTGACGTTGTTCAAAACATCTTCTTCTTCTCAAGTCGACAGCAAAACTATAAGAGTGGAGTACCTTCCCTCCCCTGCTCCTGTTTGTTCTGACAAGGCCGCCTTGTCTATCATCGTATTAACAATTTTTTTTTGTGGCAAGTCAAAGACTTTTTTATTAGTCACAGGTTTGAGGCAGCGTCTGTACACACGAATTCTTTTTTTTTTAATTAAAAACAAGACACGTCTCATCGCAGACTCAGCCAGGCTCCAGACGTTTTCCGTACACGTGTCTCAGGCGAGTCACGCCCCCGCCCGCCTACTCGGCACCACGTGGCCGGTCTTGACTTCAAGCCTTCAGAACCAACTCCTGGCGAACCTTGTAAGTAATCAGTACATTGCGTTTAATGGTATTGTTGGAGTGACCGACGTTATCCGGTAGCTGTGGGCGTATGCAGTATTTGGCGAGGTAGGCTTTAATTAGCTGCTTTCAAGATCATATTGTGTGAGAAAAATAATATTAATATTTCATTTAAAACGTTCTAGATAAGTGTTCCGTTTTCGTTGTCCGTGTAGTTTCCGTATTTGGAATAGGACTACCACATCTTATCCCATAGGTGTCGTAGACGACGACTAAAGGAATATCAGGAAATGGGCAGCCTGGATACAAATAAAACCTGTCAAAGCGTGGTGACTAAGGCAAGTTCCCCACATGGACAATTTGTCATTAGGGGAGGTCTGTACCCAGCATTGGCCGTTTGCAGGTTGATGATGAATTTCAAATGTCCAAATTCGAAGGCGTCAACAGAGCCAGAAACTACGCCCTGCGATCGCCAACCCGGCTGCTCAGCGTGGCGATTATGGGTACATCCTCCAAATGTTTTAGGTCAAACATGTCGAACAACTGGAGAGGCCTATATCTGTGGACGGCAATAGGCTGATGATGATGAATTTGATGTACCGCAAATGCCACTTGAAATGTAAGTAAAATTCCATATGAAACAATTTTCTTCTGAAGAATTCAGGATGCCTTGAAAATTTTCCGCAATACATCGATGAATATTTCTAGCCGGCGAAATTTGTTAGCCATAAACCAAAGACTGTTAGAAAATTATTGATAACTTACTTCTAAAGTATGAACATGCAACTATGGCAGTTTAAACTTTAACATTCACCCACACTTCATGCGGCAAAGGTGACTCTTATGTTACGTAATGGATTGCAGTAGGTATGTGATAAAGATATGCCACGAACTTTGCCCTATATAAATATTTGAGGTATTACTGTCAACTTCTGCGATATCAAAAAACTTTATTAGAATAGTTTAATAGGATACCAAGTAGAAGGGATTATTGCATTAGTCCCTGACTCAACCTGATGATGAAGAGATGAATTTGTGCAGCAATTATCACAATTAATTGTACATTCAAAAGTGATATACGTATAGGTATAATATTATATTGTAATATTTATCGGTTTGGGAAGGGGAAAATTCGGTTTAGAGTTGACAACGTAAAAAAATCACCTATTTGTCTTTGTTTGTAAAATCTTAATTGATAAAACGAACACTTCTAAAGACTTGAGGCAATGATGACAGGTAGTAGACATCAACATTACTTTAGACGTGTAACTACAAATCATTGGGTCGGGTCAATGCTAACAGCTTATTATAAACTTTTAAGCTTCCATTAGGTTCCATCATCGCAGGGGACTGGTCCAGTCCTCTCCGTGACATCGTCGAACTAAAAAGTTATTTGCGCGTTTAACATCAAACACATCTTGTCTTAAATAAACAAATGAATGTTATTATTCCATATTACGAGTATTATCCAAGCAAACATAATCCAGTTTCCCTAGTACACGACCATCCATCTCCTGTCAGATGGACGTCACAATATCTGCCCTCAGCGACGTCAAGTAGCCTAATTGTGTAACACATTTGCAACTGCTATCGTTTTATTTTGACAGCTGAAGACAATACTCATCGAAGTGATTGATTGATCGTGATTTGCCTGTCGAACTCATAATTATGGTGGTGATTGCTGATGAAAAGTAATTATACGGCAGCTGTTTACCATCACCTTGTAGTATGAGAGTAGCGTAATTGCGCAGTCTTGACGTTATCAGCTGGTTTGTAGATTAAGTCGTGACTGCTTGCTGGACTGGAAATGATGCGCAGTGTTGGTAGAACGAAAGCTGTTATTTAAAGGTGAAGGTACCACCGGGAGCATTTGCGGGTAATGTAACGTTACATAAAGACGTCAGCCTTCAAACGTCCACAGCTGGAAATAGGCCTTTCCCAACGACAATAGGGATGTTTCCAGGGTCAAAATACTTACATTATATTTAGTCCGTATTTTCAATTATAAAAATATATTGGACACGTATTTTTCCTTTTTTCATTTACATGAAAAATAACAAAGATACAAAGCATCAAAATTTAGGAGTGGGAGTGTTTGATGTCACGCCGTGCGACAAAATGCTGCACGGCGTGACGTCACGCGAAACTTTAACGGGCTATATCTTTGTAATCTTTGGTCTAATTTACAAATGAAAAAATATGTATCTTTTATTTTTGAATAATCTAGAAGACGGACTAATTAATTTTTTTAATGAAACAAGCCTGATGATTACGTTAGGCAAGCGGATTGGTGACCGAAGTAGGTTTTATGTGTAAACGCTGCTGCCCATTTGATTTCCTTTCCTTAGTCGTCTTCTATAAGTCCCACGGGATGAGATGAGGTGCTTCTATTCTTAATTCGGAAACCACAAGAATTGCATGGATATAATAGCCGATGGACAGCAAATGACAAATTTGACTGGCTCGATGGCTCATTTGGTAGCGACCTCTGCCTTATGAGCCAAGGGTCGTAAGTTCGATTCCCGCACAGTACAAACATTTGTGTTCATGAACATGTCTGTTTGTATTGGTCTGTGTGTTTAATATGTATTTACAAAAAAAAACTGAAGCTTAGTTTGGGGTTAGATGACGATGTGTGGCCCAGCGTGGCATGTCTTGGGTTATTTATTTAGGAAAAAATATATCGCCATGAAACTTAGATCTCAGAAAGTCTCTTACCTTAACTGGCACCAAAAGGAATAATGTTTGATGTCTTATAAATGTCACCACACAAGTGATTAAACATTTTTTTAGTGACGTGAGTTCTCCAGGACCCGTGGTAGTGGCGAATTGCGGCGTAGATCGGCACTCGGCGTGAGCATCGGGGGGCGGGCCGGCCACCCACTCTCGTTACGTGATTGAATGGAAACTGTTTATTCCGAGGATTTTTAAGCGGTAATTAATAATGAACTTCCGAGATTTCAAATGTAGGTGTATCTTCAGATAGGCTGGCACTCCAGTAAATATGTACGACGTAAACACATTTTTTATGTTCTAGGGGTGAGAGCCTTCCGCTCCCCCAACAGTCGGGTGATGATGACAAGGCCACTGTGGCCATCATCGTAGTCATTTAGAAAATAAAAGTTAGGTAAGGGTCGAATAACTGTGTGTATCGAAGTGTACTGCTATAGGTAATGATGGTGATAGGTCTTGTTAAGATTTCGATGGAGCATATTAAGTATGTAATAAAATATCTAGATTATAATCCCCAATGTTGAAACATCTTTAGGAGCACGACAGTGACACTGCCAGGTTCATAAAACTAGCTCTACATTTCTCTCGAAATAACCCATGGTCATTTTATAAAACAATCTCGTAGAGCAAAATAAAACGCCTCAATAAAATTACTGACTTATGTATTTACGGTAACAACTACCTTCTTATAATTTTACATACACCTTAAGTTAATGGATCCTTTACCAAAACGCCCCACGCTAAAATATACCTACTCAATTAACACCTACACAAAACTGTACCTCGTCAATAATTCGCAATGTTTATTAGCAATCAGTTTTTTACGGATTTAATTAAGAAAAAATACAATTGAAATACGCAAATCGCTTCGTCGAGATCGAGGGCGTTAGCCAGTACTTTTGTTTAATTAAAAATAATGTCTGAACCAGTGTTTCCTCGACAATAACCAAGGCTGGGACGAGATAGCTTGTTATATAAATTTCTGCGGGCTCCTGGGGGACGCACTGGGAGAATAAGGCGAGGAAGCGGCGGTGGTAGTGTGAGTATATTATACCCATTTTCTGGGTCGTCCTTCCTACAAATACGTTTTATGCGGAAGCTAGTCAGACTCCGATAACGTAAGCGAAACCCAGCCTTAACAGCCAGACGCTAAGTCGAGATTCATCTGGAGCGAAAATCCCGGTAAAAGGTACTTATTTGATTAGGGTGTCAGGCGTATCACCGCGAGAGTGTGAGCCAAGCCCCGAGGTTTTGGATCAAATTTGCGTATTTCGATTTTTTGCTCACCGCGCCCTCTGTACACAGAATTGATGCGAAATTGTTTCTGATATGGCGTCACCGTTTCATTTTCGCGTCGGCGTGTACGATAGTTGTTATCGCGTATTAGAATTCATATCGAGTCCCGTGAAAGCCCCTCCGTCTTTCATGGGGAAGGACCTCTATAAATCATCGTAAAAGACGTTAATATCTGAACGCAAAAAGAGCGTTCAGTATTGTGGAAAAGGGTGTGGACAGCAGGTTTTATTGCAGACTGTCGTGCGCAAACATTAGTCTGCATGCAAACTAACTGCGTCTGGTCAATATGAAATGCAAAAAAAAAGGGAAAAGGTTGAAATGAACGGTCGATCGATCTCCGGTGACGCGCTCCCGGATTTTCCATTGGGAAATGAATTAGCTGCGAGCTGAAGCGGCGAATTTACATTTTTATTGACAAGCAATCTATTTTCCGAGCAGATGGCAATTGGAGTAAGGAATCTTTTATGTAGCGGAAAACATGAGGGGTTATTAAAACGTTGGAGGTAGAATGCACGGGGAGAGCTGGCGTTCTTTGTTATTGTGTCTGCGTCAATAGTCAACGTTCAACTTTACATTTCTCGTGTTACAAGTAGAACTGCTGTTTATTTTTAGACTAGCAGTGCTTACGACTATTTTGCGTGGTTGGTTTTATCAGATATTTTTATAAGGTGCACTTTTATAAATGAATACATGCCTATTCTAGAATCAATTGAAACTGTTCTTACAAACAACGCAACTCCTATAAAAACCAATTTCAATTTATATTTCTAATTAGGTATCTTTCCACATTTGCTCTCAAATGTATGAGCAAATGTATTATTATTTAAAATTTCATAGACAAGTCTCTGTTACAAGAAAAAAGCTCCCAAAAGTCCCCACTCATCCCTAAACGGAGCAAAAAGTATCGTAAAATCAAAAAGTGCAAAACGAAACGCAAAAACCGCCCAACAATTAACAATTTCATCACACCGCCACCGCAACGTAAAAGTAATACGTACGGACGTCAACCGGGGCGAATCGGCGGCCTCATATACAAATTGAGCCGAAAACGCGGGGTAATTATTTAAACCGTCATATAAATTACTGTAGAAACTTTTCACGCCCGCCCTGCGTGCGAGCACGCACACAGGCGCGCCCCGAGTGGGTATCTCGCTGTGGACTGAAAATGGTTCCATCATTTCATTCCTCCGTCCTTTTTCAGCATTGTATAACTTGTGTACGGGGCGTAGTATATGCGAAATTCAGATAAAACGCTTCGCGCGTGGATACTGTTGCGTTAGTGGAGATTACTTAAAGGTTTTGTTTTGAATTATCGTAGTAGAATAGATTCAAATAATATTATCATTTTACTGCACCATGTTCATAGGTGTACATATGTAGGTATACTAACTAGTACGTCAAATATCTTGTGAAGGCATGAAAACATTTATTATCCTCCTAATAGCTCATTTTTGCCATAAACTTTTGCGTACTATTAGAAATACGAGTAGTAAGCATTTCTTCATATAACCAATTTTCATTAACAGCTATACGACAAAATTAATTTTCAATTGTATCTGGAATACTCCCAATGCCACATAAATTTAGGAACTTAATATATGTGGTATTGGGAGAATAGATACTTATTTTGTTAGAGTTAAAAAAAATTAACGACAACGAATTCTTATTATGAAATGTTATTTGAAATCAATTTTCAATAATGTTTGATAAACATATATACATTTATTACATATTAAAAATCTGAACCTTCACAGCACTTATAATCTGAAAATTCAAAGGTAACGCTGTCACTATTAAAGCTCCCAAAGCCGAAGACGAAAGTTCCCGACACTTCGCTAAAAGCCCAATTTTCTCTTCCAACTTCCAGCATACTACACGGGGGTAAGTATCAGCTTGAAACATATTTAGCTTTGTTCCCTTCACTACGGTTAATCTGTCCCGTTTCCTCCCGTGTCAAGTGCAGATAGACTTTTTGGGTCGGGACGGGGGGAGGGGTGGGGGCCACGCCACCCATACTGATGATGAAATATTGTACACGTGGTCTGATTTTGAATGACAACGCTTCCTTGGCCGTGCTTGGGAGGACCGCGTTTTATGGCGAATTGAGGATTTGCGTGTAACGATGTACTTTAATGTGCTCTTTTTTATCAGCCTACTATTTTTAAGAGACAAAGGAACTCTTTTGGGTCGGATTTGGAAACGATGAGCGTTGTTATGTAAAAATGGCATTTTATCTTTTGGGTTAGTTCCTTGGCATATGATATGATTGTGACAAACGAAGAGGCAAATCTACCTCTTTTAAAATGTCAAACCTTTCCTACCAAATTCGTTATAAGTAAATCTAAGGATTCGCCTATAAAATTAGTACAGTCAACAGCATAAGTAGATATTTGCTAATATTTTATTATTATAAATTTTGAACTCTACGCCCGCGCCATACTGATCTTTTGCATTCAAATTTAATGAAAAAAATACACGTACGAATTAGTTTCGGAAATATTACAGAATCCAATTGTAATTATTTTCATATTTTCTGAAAAAAAGAATTATTTTTATTTTTAGCAACAATCTAAAAACGCCAAATTCTATGGTATCATGTAAAGAGGTTTTAATTATAGACGTCAGATCAAGCATTCAATCATAATAAAAGCTGGGGTGTCTACAAAATAAATGACAAAACCTGGCCAGTAACATTACTAAGTTATTCACATAAAAGTAAGTAAGTAATAACATTTGAGCACGTGTTGGCGGCTGACAGCGGTGAAATTCAGCGAGAGCCTCAGGTGGCTCGTATCCTTACGGAACCTTCGCACGTGACACTTGCGCAGAAGGGCGAACGGATTGGTTACGTCACAGTGCGCGAATAAACATTATTTTCAAAGAAGAGCATAAATTGATACGGTTATCAAAACGTATACTTATGTTGAGAATGGGAAAGGGAAAAAGGAAGAAAACCGGGACTCAAAGACTGTAATAAATTATAAAAAAAATAAAAAATAAATCGTGTTTGTAACACGAGAGATTTTGAGCAACACAAGCGAAACAAAACACAAACGAAAATCAGAAAAAAATATTACACCAAGGAGGCCGGCCGCCATGCGGCCAGTCCGTAATAGAAACATGTATTCTGTTGATTTGCCAAAGAAAGTAAGGCTTTATTTAAATAAACTTAATTTAATAAAATGTACAAAATGTTAAATAGTAAAAAATAAACAGGTTATCCGAGAGGTTTCCGGATTTTCGGGGCCTGGGTTAAGTCAGAACCATAAACTATATAGTCAAGCCTAACAGTGTGGCTGGTGTAGGTTCTGGATGGTGCCCTGCGGTATGGGGCGTAAGAATAGGTACTACCGTGGTATCCCTGCGTGTTGTAAAAGGCGACTAAAAGATTTAGTGGGCCCGCCATGCGGAATTCCCCTATTGACAATTAGCCATTGGAGGAGGCCTATGTCCAGCAGTGGACGTTTACAAGAGGATGATAAAGAGTCGACTAAGGGCCTTGTTGAAATTTCAGCCATTGGTAGATTGTATCCCTTACTGCCTCATTCGGAATCAGTCGATGCACAACATTGGCACCATGCTAGGTATGACAGTTGCAACTGACAAGTGACTGATCTGGTCCGTTGCGACACTTGCGACAGAGACCTGGGCTTCCTTCGCTTACTACCTATCCATTATAAAAAAAGGTTAGTACATACCAGCCACCGTTGCGTTTCATTGGCATGTTTACCCAACAATTAAAACACTTGAAAATACTTTCAGGCCAAAGATGATGAACCCTATTTCCCCCAGTCAAAGGTACAAATGACTGGTAAAGGGGACAAGGATAGGGCCTAAAGGTCGCGGCCCATGTCCTTGGCCGGCATGTTTATTAATTCGCGCCCCCCTCCCCCCCAGCGCCCGCCCAAGCCCTAATGGCCGGGAAACAACGCAGCTTTAAATTCGGGACCTTTCTCAAATTTAATCAAGTGTTTTTTTGGTTTATGGCTTATGGAATTAGCTTATTTTGTTTAGGAGGTGATTAATTTGGACGTGTTTGATAAGTATTTAAATTTATAGGCTGGTGACGGTATCGCGACGGCTGCTAAGTAGTAGGGTCCGAAACTATTAGTTGACAATTTCCTTTTAAACAATGTTTTTTTCATCAGTATCAACCAGCACTGTAAATTCTTTATAATACTTTTTTTCAGGGCAAATGGGGCTAAAAGCCAGCGATGGTATGTGATCTCTCCATAGACACCGCAACACCGCGGAGTCACAGGTGAGTTGCAGGCCCTTGAGAAATTTGTAGGCTCTATTTTTGGTTAATTTATAATCATTAAAAATTTATAGCTCTTTCAGTTTTAGCACTTAAAAGTTAATGTCTGGATGGTCTAGTAATCACAGAATGAAATGTATTTTCACTTCCAAATTTGAGATCTTTAGGAACTTGATTTATATAATTGTAGATCATTAATCAATGTTGACATAGAGTTCAACACCTATAGTACAAAAACATACTTCATCATCATCATCATCATCAGTCCACTGCATACTTATGAAAACCCAAATTTGTACCTATTTTTGTAACAAAATGTATTTTTTTCTAATCGGATCTATGTGTCATCAATGCGTAAAATGACTTTGACATTGACATTTCAGGGTGACCGGGAATAGAGGAAATCGGAAATGGAGACTCGTTCCCAATTGGGCGGGGAGGAAAATGGCTGAAGCACCAAGTAACCTTGAGATGATAGTCGCTGCAGACTTGGTGGTCCCAGAAACAGGCTCAGTCTGGGTTATTGTTTGTGAACTTGCTCATACGATTAAATACGCTCTTAATGACGAACCTGTAAAACGGATCGCTGTGTGAACTCGCCATCGCTACAATGTAAGCGAAACTTTTTTAGACTTCAGTTTCAATGGATTAAACCTAAAATAAAAAACAAAATCGGTTCATGTATGCCTAATCTGCCACACCCCCTGTCTACAGTCGCCATAGCAGTCGCTTTAAAAGAGGAAATGTGTTTTTACTTCATAATTACATTCGCCCCAGTTTCGAAATAGGTATATAATCTGTGTTTAATATGAAACGTTTACTATTGTGGAGTATTTAATTGCTTTTCCTTGATAAGGTTTCATGAACATAATAACAGTTTCAGTTCGCTCACATGACATTGCATTTGCAGTGAACGTAGTACATTAATAAAACGCAACGAAAACCACTTGGCTGACACGCTTCCGCGTGTCTAATCAGATTCTAGACTTAATACTAGAACTTCTGTCTAAAATATAAAATAGAATACTATGTGTTCCAATTAGCTTCTGAGGCCCAGAGACTCTTGGTTCTTACTACTTATTGGATCATATTTTAGTGTTGAGAAAAGCTTATCGTCGAATCTAAAGCCCATCATCATCAGCTACTATCAGTCCACTGCTGGACATAGGCCTCTCCCAATGTTCACCACTTTGATCGATCCTGGGCTTCTCGCAAATCCATTCTTCCGTTGTTTTAAAAGATACTGGTACTAGCTGGGTTTGACGCTATCTATTTACTTAATTTTCGATCTAATTTTTATCCATTGAGGTATTGATCATAATTTGTAGAAGAGTACGAGACTCTTACGTAATGAACTACCAAAACCTAACGAAACCGTTTCTTCTTTTACAAATATACAAAAGAAACGAACGAAAAAGGCACTTCACCAGATTTTGTTTACTCAAGTAGTAAAATTGAAAACACATTCGCCCGTAGCAGGTAAAAGGAAAACAATAGCGCATCGGTATGTAATCAAGGAGTGGGGCCATTCCTCTAATTTATGTTGCACCACCGATTCTGAACACTTTAATCTCCTGCGAGTGTATCGGCGGAGAAAGCCCTACTATTTATTCCCACTTCTTATTTTCACCTGCCGAACAGTAAATACGGATATGCCGTCAACCAAATTTGCGTCTACTGCAGACACTGTAAGGGTGGTTTTTGTATGCGAATAGGCGATGTGTCGACGGACAGGTTTGTGGATCAGTCGAGTGATTAATTCGACCCTTACCTTCGAGAGGAGATTTATTGGTTCCGCCGTACGCAAAACTGCAAAAAAATCTCTATCGAAAATTGAATAGAAAAGCCATCTCGTTTCGGAGGCCGCGAACGAATCTGTTGATATGCGCGTCGGTTCACGGCTATCTTCCTCCTATTTACGTGGGTGGCTTACACCTTCTATTGCTTGTGAGATTGGTAAGGAATGGGAATCAATCGATTCAGTGTAAGTATTTGATGGTAAGTCATCGTTCCGGCTTTGTGACAGTTGCTTACTTAGCTTACATGTGACCGAGTTACGATGGGATTAGATTATGCCTTACCCACCTTACCTATTTGCGTAAATTGATGCGCAAACGTACAAATAATCATGGCTTGGTATCCTAAAATTTTACTCTATCCTTATCTGGAAGTTCTAGAACAAGACTATGACAGCTAAATTGTACAACATGTTTAACCACGTTCAATCGTATTGTGCGTTGATATGAATATATCGAAGACATTTTGATGCACCTACTTATATTGTTTCACTGTTAGATGATCAAGATCTCTGCGAAAATGTTAAATGACAATTCGCATTGTCGTAGAGATATTCCAAATTCAGTTAACGTAATTTACATAGTAAACCTTTACTAGCAGCAATACAATATTAAAGCTTTATTAAACGAACGCCAGCTGCTACGAAAAGGATTAATAGTTACACGGAAATACCAAAAGAAAACCGACGAAAACACAATTACAACGCTATAAAGTCGTTGAACCACCTGATCCCACCCCGTTTTCAGTTCCGCCGTGTAACCGCGTAATCCAGTGCCCTCAATCATCGAAATATTTACACTAAAAACTGTACCGGCGGTTTATTATCGCAAAAAATCAGTGAATCCGGAACCCCGAGGTGCGATGCGGCGTAATATGTTCGGGTGGCCTCCTCCCAGAGGGTGTTTTTATTTTCGATCTCGTG
Source organism: Conogethes punctiferalis (assembly GCA_031163375.1). Classification (NCBI taxonomy): domain Eukaryota; kingdom Metazoa; phylum Arthropoda; class Insecta; order Lepidoptera; family Crambidae; genus Conogethes; species Conogethes punctiferalis. The sequence goes on along the minus strand of CM062083.1, from coordinate 11,705,061 downwards.
CCCCCAGCCGCCCCGCGTGGACATACGTGCCGGTGGAGCCCCGGGTTCACCCATAGAGAAACGGCGTACAGACTAGACAATGTTACGTCGATAACGTGTGAACGAAATAACGGGTAACGGTTTAACCCTGCATTATCACCATCATCATTCTATGCCTAGGCCTCTTCAATTGTTAAGTCGGTAACTGCCTACTCAAAATCCATCATCATTGTCATCTTGCAGACGTCTTCAAACGCCCAGCAGGTGACAATTCATCAGACATCGTTCTTCGCGACAAACTTGCCATCCACACCATCTCGACACTTGGCAGTCCACAAGTATGCGCTTCTGTCGCAATTTTCTGCCCCGCTACTATGGAACTTTACCCGCTACTATGAACAACTAAACTATGGAATTTTTTGTCGCCAGCGGTATTTCCGGACCGATACGACCCCTAAATCTACAATAAAAGAGCATACCTCTCATCTTAAAGGTTAACAGCGCAACAGAATGTACATGGGCGGCGGTTATCACTTACCATCAGGCGAACCGCTTGCTCGTCTGCCCCCTATTTCATAAAAAATTAAATAAAAACATGCCCATTAAGTTATTGGTCCGAGTGGTTTCTGGATTTACTTTTTTCTAGAATAGAACCACCCCATCTCATCCGGTGGGTGTTGTAGAAGACTAAAGAATTTCAGGAAACGGTCGACAGTGTTTACCTAGATATAACCAAAACCTACTGTGGTCACCAACCAACCTGAAGCTTGAGGATGTCAATGTCCAGCAGTGGACAATTGCAGGCTGATGGTGAGAGTTAGAAACCCAAACAATTACATAATGCTGTTAAAAAATTTATTGATATTTTTTTTGCCATCTAAAGCTATCCTTAGTCTTTGACAGGATGAATGGGGAAGTAGGCATATCTTTTTGTCCCGAGGAGTGAAATAACGTTCACAGGCTCCACAGCCACCTCGTTGAGTTACGAGTAAACAAACACCATTTACGGTTAGATTTTTATTTATTTAAGCGTTATTGCGTCATCGGTGAAAATAGAATGTTGCCAAAATTGGTACAGTGTGGTATGTGTTCTGTAGTTATAGTACTGCATCAGTGCATGCCTAAGCTGTGCACGGTAAAGGATAGAAATCATCGCCTCATTTCTTCCCGTACCTAGATGTCGTGAAAGTCGATTTCGGCTAAGGACTTTTTTTACTACTACTAAATAAATATATTATTATTATATTATTATTATTATTTACGTAAGGAATGCCTTGACGCATACACCAGGACCATAGCAAGGCCTTAAGATACTTATCGAGGTATAGATAGAGAAGGAGGCGTAAGAATACTATCGAGTATGCTATCGAGTATTCTTACGCCCCATATCGCAAGGACATAGGCCTCCCCCCAATGACCCAGGTAAATGTTGCTGCCCCTTTCCTGATATTCACTTAGTCGTCTTCTACGGCACCCATTACCTATGTAAACATGATGTACCAATCAGTGAATATACATAATATAGTATGTAATTGGTTTACTTTAATTGGTTCACTATTATACATAGGAGTATCATAATTATTGTGAGAGATAAAATTGTGACCATAAATATGATTTAGGTTTTAACACAAATATTTAATTAATCAAGCTAGTTGAATAACGTCTGGTCTTTGTGAGACAGTTGTCGAACCCTTCTTTACATTGACCTTCAAAACTTATGTTACATATTCCTGTTTATTGAAAACAATTAATTATGCTTTTTATTGTAATTCTATAGCAACTGACCTCTCACGCAATGCGTTAAACAATGCCTGTTAAAGGCAAGTTATAATTTACGATCTATAAGCATATTTAAAGTGATCAGCTAAGTATCCTTGAAGTGTAAACTAACAAAGTTGAGTCCTTGGAGTCAATCCAAAAAGGTCATGCTAGGGTTTAACAATGAAACGTTAAATATAGGATCGCATGACTGCCCAATGACGTCACAGTAAAGTTTGTTTACGAGAACGATAAGGCTTTACAAATGATCCGTTGAGCATAAAAAAGCCGTACTTGGTAATTTTTAGATTTTATCTTAGAGTTGTTTGTCTTTTTAATTTTATTTATTTGTTTCAACTTTATTGCTTAAAATTGTGAGGAGCTTAAATTTGAGACTTTTACTATGAGTTTAAAAAGCGCGTAAAGCCGTCAGACTATAAAGGAAATAGATGCCTCAACCTCCAAGGTCCCAAAACACGCGGCAGACCCAAAAAAAGCTGGTTGGATGTCGCAAGAGTGGACATGGCAAGAACAATCATATACCAGAGGATACCGAAGATCGGGTAATAATTGCACGAAATTCAGCAGAAAAGGTGACTTTAGCACTAAGCCCGGCAAGCTTGAACGAAGAATGAATGAATTTCAAAATTCGTGAATCCCGATCCTGAACTGAGTGCATTTTACTTAGAAAGAAAAAACTAAAAACTAGCAATGTTCAACTGTTCCTCCAAATATTCTGCTGACGCACGAGACGATCTCTTTAAATAGTTAACTGAACATGACAGAAAGAAAAGTGAGTCCTATGTCTACTAAAGTAACGATGTGTGCATTAATGCAATGAACAATGTGACCTGAAACCTCTCAAATTGTTTTAAATATTCAAGCAACCTTAATAAAAGCCATTGCATACCGCAGCCGGAATAAAATATTTACGAAGATCGATCATCCGTACAGACGGCAAAATACGGCATTGTTAGAATAGGCGTCGCTTTTCTCACGTATCCAGCCTTTCACTCACCTATTACCAAACGACTTACTCACATAATACGTACGCTTCTTTAAAATCTGTATTAACGATTGTCAATCTTATTACCATAACATTAAAGACCCGGTTACCAACGTTCATCTGCATCGTAAGCTTTGTAAAACATTCGAGTTATTGTAGTTGTCCATGCGTGGAAGTCATTTGTATGTATGTAGATTAGAGGTCATCATACCGTACCATTGAGAATTAGAGAGTTCTAATTTGGTTGACACAAGAATTCGGTTTCTTACGACAAAGAGTAATAGCCGTAATGACTTTGGAATTTATTATTTTTGCACAGTTCTAGGTTAAAAATTCCATTGTGATCTTGTTGCCTTTAATCGTCACACGTTTATTACTTATTATTAACAGCTATAGAATTTAACAAATTAAACTGAATAAATAAAAAGTTACTGAATTTACTTAGGTGTTCAGGTATTGTAGGTACAACAAAATCAATGAAAATTTGTAGTTCTTTCAAGTACGTCGGTATGTATGCTCCAATCAAATGTGAGAACGCACTTATTGTCAAGAAGGCGATTTTATCGGCCATATTATTAATATTATCCATATCACCATAGGCGCGGAGGATTTGCCTTAATGTGCCTGTCGATCTAACATTTGGACCTCACAACCGCTTACCATCAGGTAGAGAGAGGTCATCCTGAACGCTTTTTTTATAAAAAAATAATAATATTGTAATTTTTCAATTACTTCTTCGTCTCCGTCCTTTACTCTTGGCAAAGTGGTCATAGGGTCTACAACTTTTGTTACCGCCTTCGCGATTCATCACCACCTGTCTTTGCAAGTTGCATGACCAGCGCATTCCACCACAGATGTCTTAATGACAGATCTGATGGTGTCTGTCTGATGGAGGTGATCGGCCACGTGGTTTGTTGTCCCCGACTCTGCCCTGAATCACCAATCGCTCCATCGAGTTGTTATTACGGGTAGCGTGTCCAAAGACTCTAAGAAATTGTACTTTCAACTAGTTACCTACCAACTATATGGCTAGAGATTTGTCAACTGCACATATAACGGTTAATAATACCGTACATAACAATGATACAATCTCAAGACGAAACGATGACATCATAGTGATTTCTAACCTTTGCGAAAGTTACAAAACACACGATCTTGACGGATTGGCGCACGAAAGCTAACTGGGCCCATACCTGCGGTGTAATCGGACGTTTAACAAATGATCGTTTTTACAATGCGCGAGCGCACCGGATACGCTGCCGTTCCTGTGAGAATGTCGAACCCGATTTTTTATAAACCAAAAAGCGGATGTCCTTCATTCGACCGGCTTATGAAAGGTGTTGAACATATGTCTGCATTATTTTCGAGACGATTACGCGTCATTTTTGAGGGTTTCGATAAATGTGATTTAGACAATGGGTAGGTACTTGTTGATTCTACTAATATTTTAAAACCGAAAGTTTGTTTGGATGAACCTTTGTTACACTTTCACAAAGAAACAGATCTTAATGAAGCTTTACACTTAAAGAGATCATACATCAAATTAACACGTACCTATATATTCTGTAATTGTATTAGAATATTTTCATTTTACATTATTATGCCTAATCACACGGGCAAAGTCTCGGGCTGCAGCTAACAGGAATAAAATTAATGTTTACCAGATAAATTATTGTTTTATATCTATTGTAAACATTGTTCTCAACTTATGTTTTAATGCACTACCACCAATAAAGTAAGCAGCATTGATGTCAGTGGGTAACTTTTTAATTGCCAATTAATTATAACTAAAACTTCTCTTAAACTAAGAAAATAATCCTATTGATTGATTTTAATCTTTGCTAATATTTATTAAAAATGTGGTTATAATTGAGAACTTACATTCATTTACTAGATTATTTATAGGCACAGACAGTTTTTTTTTATTTAGTATTATAATTTAGTGCATTAATTACCGCAATGTCGATCAATCGTCACGAAGATTCTAAGGTTGTACCTCATCGAACACGGACACGGACTAAGTTCCACACAAAAGATAATACCTACTACTAACGAAGCATTGCTTCTGAAACATTGAGATCACCGAAACTTTGGTAATAGATTTCGTAGTAAAGTAGGCCCTCAGATATCAACACGCCACTCATGATCAATGTTGCTATCGATCAGCGAACAAAATTAAATTATAATAAAACTACAAAGCGTGATATCCGATTATAATTTTCTAAGCGTGGCATTATCTTGTACGAAAAAACAAAACGGGCGGTGTGCGCGGGCGCAGTTAGCGTTATAATTTTGTTTTGACCACCTGTCCCGTAATCACCTGCCGACGAATGGCTAATACGCCCTGCGCATGCGACTGTGCCACATGCGTTTTGGAATGTTTCCATTGTTACTTAAGTGATGAAGATGATGATTGAATCATCAGGGCTACCTACTTTTTTAACATCACATTCAGACTTACAGGGATTGTTTGTATTGGTAAGCGCAGCATGCAAAATAAAAAGCATGTTAATTTTAGATTAGACAGTTTGTATTGATGTAAACAAAGATTGACAAATCAATGACAGATAGATTAAAAGAATAAACAATTTATAAAGAACGTAGAACTGGATTGTTGTAATATGCCAACAGTTTGGGGTAGTTGTGCGACATTGCCACTAGTCGGTTGCCAGACTGGTGGCGGTATAACCGTCACAATTGAAGGCGTAGCTACCACAGGCCGATGACGGGCAGCAGCGTCACCATATCGAGAAGCTACGCCCTGCGATCGGCAACCCGCTTGCCCAGCGTGGTGATTATGGGTATGTCCTCCAGATGTTTGTCCTAAATGGCGTACAACTAGGGAGGCTTATGTCCAGCAGTGGACTGCAATAGGCTGCTGATGAAGATGATGTGTGATATTGATATGAGAGCGTTAGGCTAAGCGTATGCTGACTGAGGGGACGCAGAACAGCACAGCACAGCGCAGCACGAGGTGGGGCAGTTGAGGCAGACATTATAGGACAGTACCATACCACATCAAGAAGGTATTTTCCTTAAACAACTTATGGGGCATAATCGTTTTTGTAACCAATTTAAATTGACTAGGTAGGTAAAACACAAACTCCGATTCAGTTGATAGCTCTCCTCAACCTTTAATGTTTAACTATCCTCTACCATAAGGTTGTCTGGAAGAGATCGCTTATAAGACCGCCTAAATTGTGCAACAAATATGGACATTCTCTTAAATATATAGAATTAAAAGGTGACTGACTGACATAGTGATCTATCAACGCACAGGCCATACCACTCGACGGATTGGGCTGAAATTTGGCATGCAGGTAGATGTTATGACGTAGGCTTTCGCTAAGAAAATATTTTGATCAATTCCACCCCCAAGGAGATAAAATAGGGGATGAAACTCTATTCCACGCGGACGAAGTCACAGTCTCAGCTAGTACCCCATATAATAGATCATACCTCGATTTAAGTCAATTGTATACTGTGCAATAAATAATATCTAATTTTACGAGAACGTAAGTAATCTCTAAACGTTTCATGAATACACGTTACAAACTTAAGATACAACACACAAAATAAGTACAGACAACACAGTACAATATAAGTGGTCGCATCGCTAATTGCTCTTAAGTTATTTTCCATAATAAACCAGACCTGACCTGAAACGAGAAGAAAAATAAATCACTTATGTAGCTACTGCATTAAACATAGTCAAAACTCCTCTTCTAATAATGGTCAAGTAAATACGATCACTTTGCAACCATCGCTGTTTGCCCACAGCGGATAGACTGGCAATAAAAACAATTTTAAATTTAGAACGGTGTCAGTGTATAAATAGGTTTATTGGTAAAAAAGGTGGGTTCGCTCAGACGAAAGGTGTTCGCTCGAGCCACGTGCGCGGAGCAGATGTCACAGATGGTGACTCCTGTGCTAGCCAACGGATCATCTTTATTATCATAATCATAAGAACTATATTACCAAATTAAGCTCATCTAGTCTACATCTCTTTTTAATGTGACTTCTGTTATTTTTACGGCAATAGTACGTTAAGTGTTCGCAAAATTAGTTTATTTTCAGACGCGTCTTAATTAAATTAATCGACAATGCTTAGTTAGTGTTGTGTATGTAATTGAAATTATAGAATAGCAAGATTCATCACTATTTATTTACATGGCAGACATATTAACAACTTCTCTTGTTGCTACGCAACAATCTGGATGTCACATATATGACACGCCTCCCCAGCGATTCCTGGCTTCGGCACGAGGGGCGCCGCCAGCATCTGGCCCCGATGCCTTGTCCACGTGGCACCGTGACTTCGTAATGGAGCCGTACCCTGCGTACTCAATTCTCTCAACAAGGCTCCCTCTCTCCCCCAATATCACTATTTAATAGCAAGATTCATCACTATTTATTTACATGGCAGACATATTAACAACTTCTCTTGTTGCTACGCAACAATCTGGATGTCACATATATGACAGTTAGTACGAGTATTACCTTTGTGGGTTCTGGAAGAAGTGCCACTTCTTCCAGAGTCATTAATTGCATTGGTGCAAGGCATCAGCTAATGTCTGATTATAATTAGGGTTGATTTTTTTATAATGTAGGTGACAATAATGCAGGATAGCAAATAATGCTTTCATAGTTCTTATTAAGGTATCTTCCAGCCAAGATCACCATGAAAAATTGCTCCTATCCCATAGGAAGTAGCTTGAGTACTCATTTCTAAGTGCCATAACAACATATTGGTATAACAAGTAAATATAAACATATAAATACAAATACATACAATCATATTCTGTGTGGTTTCGTGATATAGAAGAAGTGTCGTAGAAGACGAGTAAGGGAATATTAGAAAACGGGTAATGATAATCATTTATTGCATTATGTGGTTACATACAGATATAAAATGTAAGTACAGACTTCACATGAACCCTGCATGGGCACAGCAACTTCTTAAATCTAAGTATTATAAGTAACACATGAGAAATGGAAGTCATTCAAACATATGGATTAATATACACTATATAACCTAATTAAACCTAACCTAATTATCAAAATACTCCTTTAAATTGTACGCACATTTAGCAGTTAAGAAACACTTTAAAAATGTTTTAAATTCTCTATCATTATCTACATTTTTAATATTTACAGGAAGATTATTATAAATTTTAATGGACATATGATAATAGCAGCGTTTGCCTGAGTACAAATAAAACCTACTGCTGTCACCAACTTACCTGCCATGCGTGGTGATTAGTGCAAATCCCCCAAAAAATAATTAAGTAACAAGGTACAAAATGTTTATTTTGCTTAAAAATTATCGTCCACTTCCTTATACTATTCCATATAATATAAGAATTTTATATGTATAGGTATTCCATAACATACAATAAGAAATGATTTAATCAAATTATAATGTATTACATTAAATAAACTTATTATTTATAATGTATGATAAAAAAATCGTTACATTGAAATGAAGGCGTAATACAATATGTTTAATGTAAAATTAAATTGTATTTCAAAGATTTATATGGAACGTAATGCGGAACGAGAATGAAATACGGCTGTCAAAATTTGTAAACAAATATTAAAAGCCAGCGATGGGGCAACGTCGCACGCCGCACGCTCGCTCGTCACAATATGATGTGACTGTCATCTGTTCAGCTGTTTGTGCCCGTGTTGTGGCCAGTTGGCGGGAACCGTCAGCTCAGCATCTTCCATCTCGCTCGCACGCGGACACAAGCCACGACCAACGCGTCTAACCACTGCCCCAAAGCGCACAGTACACATCGATAAATTCAGGGGAAGGGGCGCGTCAATCGCTGCGTTAAAGTACTAATGGCGTTCGATACAGCACGTAAGTTTTAATTATTTAATTTTTTTTAAATTATTGGTCTTGTAATACATTGTTAATGTTGTCGCTGTGTGGTCAGCATATTAATTTATAGATCGACAAGGATTTTTGGCCTAAATCAGAACGAACGACACTCTCATACAAAACGTCAATATTGACACATCAGAGAGTTCGATATTAGACCTACAAGATCTTTGTCAATCTGTATATTTTTTCTAGGCTAATGTTTTAATTAGGTAGGTGTATGTTTATATTATGCCTATTTATGCGATGATTTAGTATTTAAGTACACCTACATACAGCAATACAGGTATTAGCTTGATAAAAATAAGGGAATGTCATTTGTTAATTGTCAAAATGTTGTCTGATGTTTATTTTTTGCTGTTCTTAATTCCATTACCTAATTCCGGTGACATAACTTTGACAAAGCGTGTTTAGAATTATTATTATTATTACACCTACCCTATTATTCCATGATATCTTGTAGACTTTTCTTCCCCTAAGCAGTTAACAAATCCTCATCGGATACGACGTGTAGATTGTAGCTTGGCAGGCCGATTGTTAGCTCAAAGGTGAAGTTATTAGTTATTGATTAAAAAAACAAGCAACAAAATAGATCGACCATGAGTCCCGTTTAACTACCCTCTTAATTTCAGGTTAAACTAATTTTAATAAAAAAAAATTTAACAATAATCTTCAAAGGATACCATGATTTAGAGCAACTGATAACTTTGGGGAATATAACACGTGATGGTTTACATATTAACCGTAATTTTTGATAAAAAATTCTTGGAACATCATTCTTATAAACATAAATCCTCTTTTAATTTATAGAGACAAACTGTAAGCAATCCAATCATAACGAAGAGGAAGCCGAATGCTCGATGAGAGTGTTTGTGCAAATCGTCGAACGATATCCACAACTGTACAGTACTGATATAGCAAAAAACTACCGAACACAAGGTTTAGAGGACATTGCATGGAGTAGTGTGTTAGACTCTGTTAGGAATGAACTGAATTTGGATTGCTCAGGTAAGAAATTGTCTAGAAAAAAAAACTAGATAAATAAGGTGCATGGAGAAATTTTTATTTACATATTTTGTTTATTACAAAATGCATCAATATTTTTGCTTAAGCGCTTTTTTGCTATATCTATAGTACAGTAATAGTAGACAAATCATTCGGCTAGTGGTGTGTCAGTGGTGTACTATTAGCCCATTTCCTATTGGTAGAAAACACAATCTGAGTATCCCTAATAAAGGAGAAACGCTTTCAAACCTTAGCAGCTTTAATATTAATTTTGAATTTAAATTCTGGCTGTCGTTGAACATCTCGAACACGATCTCGACTATGCCAGTGTCTGTAAACATAACTTATTTATATTTTATATTATAGTAAATGAGCTAAAAGCCAAATGGAAAGCAATACGAATATCGTTCGCAAGTTACTTGAGTAAACATTACAAAAGTGTTCGATGTGGAACAGAAGCCCCCTTGAAATATTACCTTGCCGATGCTTTGGCTTTTTTGGAACCACATATAAAAGATCTTGTGTAAGTACATTTTTAAATATTATCTGGTTGCATTCAGTCGGGTCATTCACATCAAAAAATCAAAAAGCACAACATCATCAAATAATTATAAATTTCCAAATCAACTTTTTGTACACTCTACTGAAGTGTTGCACATTTTTGAATGCTTCCATTTTGTTTTTTAGTTTGAAAGTACAAAGAGATTATTTCAATAGGTTTGTAAATATCTTCTAGACGTATTCATTTCATAGTCGGAACCTATTAATAACCGTTTTTGGTGTTTTAGGACTGAATTTATACCTGAAATGTACACGACATTCATTAATGAAGAAGCAGTTAATAAAACAATGTACAGTAATTCATACACAGGAGAATCTAAAATTGTTCTTCCCAGTTGGTTACATGCAACGAATGTTGATATCATTAAATCTGAATTAGATGAAGATAATGGTAATATTTCTTATACTGAATCGGCAGCTAAAGAACCATTACCGAAAAAATCAAGAATAGAAAATAAAAATGATAGTGATAATGAAGACTTAAAATTTTTCGAATGTATTTTACCAGATATTTCTAAATTTACTGCCAGAGAAAAAAGGAAATTAAAAATAGGAATATTACAATTAATAGATGATATAGAAAATGATCGTAAACAATAAACTCCATCATGATCTTATAATTTGAGTTGGATTCATTTCTCCATTCTATTATTTTACACGATACATCAGTAATTTTCCTATTCACCAATTGAGTATATAATACAAGCCACTATAATTTCATCTTTCTGTTCTACGTCGCGGCGTCGTCTAAATTCAGATTGTACCCAACGATACTTCTATTCATCGGCACATTGAACATTTCAAAATGACAACTCTCGGTTATTGAATTATCTGAATATTAAAGGGATTGGAAAAATAAACTCGAATATTTCGTGGTGACACTTGTATTATCATCGTCAATGCAGAAGGTATGTACTAAATTTTACTTTAATAGTTTAATTGGAATATGAATAGTGTACATGATTGGTTAATGTACTTCAAATTGAATCAATCATGGCAAGCTAAAAAAAAACCGGTTCACCGTTTTTTTGTGTTGTAAAAATGAGCAATACATAAATATCAGACAACAACATACACATAACAATATTATTATACCAACCTACATTCCTAAGTAAATTTAAATCTGTTTAATTTTAGTTTTCTAAATACTACTAATTAAAACTGACAGAAGTATCGTATTTTTACACTCTGTAATAATATAATGTAATTTTTACCAGCCAACAGATCCGATTACAATTTCTGGGAGGACCAAAAAACTATGACAGGAATCGTAAAGATTATCGAGCGACATCCAGAAATTTATGACAGTGAAGCGAGTTGTCGAACCGTATTCAACATAGCTAGCGCGTGGAAAATGGTTATTGAAGAAGTCAGGGACGAGTTGGGCATAGAATGTTCAAGTAAGTAGATCATTAAAAGTATTACTACGAGTGGTTGGGCCAGACAAGACTTCAAAATGAAGTCATAAGAAACCCAAGTGCAGAGATCGGTGATTGCTGTACCTGCTTTAATGATACTAATACCTAAATTGAATTCATTTTATTTTAGGCGGCGAACTAAAAGCGAGGTGGAAAGGAATACGTTCATCATTGAGTAGATACTTAACAAGGTGCCTTCAATGCAGCCAAGATGGATCCAACCCACCTAAAAAATATTACCTCGCTGACGCTCTGACGTTTTTAACACCGTTTCTTACCGTAAAAGGGTATGTTGGTAATTTAATTTACTACAATATGCGTGAAACAGAATCTTAGTTTATAAATAACAAAAAATACTATTTGTAAGTGCAAAAACGATCAAAGTTCTATAACTATCCGAATACATGTTTCGTGAAAAATAGTAAGTAAATAGACATTTTTTTAAATTACTGATGCAACTAAGATAACTGCAATGATGAACTTAGCTGCACTTTTATATTTCATTTCTTGATCAAAGCTATCTTTTTTTAGATTACAATCTACTGAAATTTTGAATGGTCTCAACGATGCTTCACTACAAAAAGTAGATAGTAATATAGAAGAATTTGTTGCCCCTCATGACGAATCATCATTGGGTGATGTCAAAATCAAAACTGAATCAGAAGATGAGGAAACATATGAAGCTGAAATACCCGATATAGTTGAACCGGTAATTAAAAGAAGTAACGATGAGATATCTGACGCTGAAATATCAGATGTATTAGAACCACCACCAAAGAAATTTAAGAATGATGACAGAAGCAATGAGGAAAACGAAGATTTACTATTTTTTAAATCTATTTTACCAGATATAGCACATTTTACTTTAAAAGAAAAAAGAAAACTAAAAATAGGCATTTTAACATTAGTGGACGAAATTGAGCGGGAAAAGACTTATTATAAATCGTAAGAATCTAAATGATGAATATTGGAATTAATATTAAAATGTGATAGTCCAAAGGAAACCTTTGTTTTATTTTGTGACTAACCCACATTGTGAACGTAAACTTTTCGAAATTATAAAAAATATATAGGTACCTACTATTAGATAGGCACAACTGCCTGTGTAGGTAGCTACGTACTCGTATAATCTGTTGAAGCTTAATTACATTAATTTTCATCGGAACGCCACCTTGCTTTCTAGATGTAGGTATCAGTAAGTAACCTGATCATAAAGCTTGTAAATTTACAATAAACATTAGGCGTCAACAAATATGAATACAGCGTGAAAGCATTTTCGTGATATTAGCATAATATATTACCAATCGAGCGAGTATAACGCGACCTATTTGAGATAAATCTTAGCGCAGTAGCGACACAGGCGCGGCAGCAACCTACCGACGTCCGACGTATAACGTCTCTACCCTCATTTGCATGGAAATGAGATCTGAGAACATTCTCAACGGCGCAACCCTCAGTGTTCCGACGCCTTCTTTGCTTAATTACAACGACGACACATAATACGATGTTACAATAACTTGGAAGCAAACCAGCGTGTTTTAGATTTGAATTTTTTCAACACTCCCTTTTGAAATTTAAATGGACAGGTAGGCAATTATTCCTTGTTATTTTTATTTTATGAGTGAAACTTTTAGTTTATTTTATTAAACTATATTTACAATTTTTAGATACGATGAGGAAATAACAATGTTTGCATCAGATATCACTATCATCAACATCAGCCTATTACAGTCCGCTGCTGAATACAGGCCTCTCCAGCTGATCGCCACTCAGGGCAAATACCCAGAGGATATACTCACAATCGCCACGCTGGGCAGGCGGTTTGGCGATCGCAGGGCGTAGCTTCTCGTTCCGCTGATGCTGTTATCCGTCATCGGCCTGTGGTATTTCGCTACGCCTTCAATTGTGAGGGTTATACCGCCACCAGTCGGTTGCCAGCGCCTCGTTTGTTATTCGGCAGGATGCACCACGGGCAGGTGAAGTTGGCTTGGAGCGATGACAGGTCGCTCCCTTGCGTCAGGTGACTATATGGTAAATACCTAGTGTCGACAGCTTTTCGTCAACGCACCGTGGCGAACCGATGTGGTAAATTTATTTTTGATGATTAGTAAATGTTTATTTTAAACTACGCACAAAAATAATATTTTCATTCATTAATCTTCTGTCAGTATCACTCTCAATGTGTACATTGGTAGTTTAACCTGTACTAGATATTATAGCTGATGTTTAAAATTGACTTCAACATTGCATTTCTTCTTATTATCTTTATTAGATTTCGTTCACAATTGTACAAAGTGAATAGGATGTTTTGGCACGTGGGTGATATTGATGTGAGGGGGTTACTGTGATACAAAAACTTCAAAATCAACGTCAAAGTGACATTTTATATGAAGGCGGCAATTTTATGCCACACATGCCAAAACATCCTAGTCGGACTGTACGTTGCCTTGTCAGCTAAAATCACAATTTACGTGACATTACATACATGGTGTTCCAAATATTTTAAGTACTAGTAGTAAGTGCTTTATTGAGGCTTTCATTAGTTAAGAGGTACATTAAAAATCCATTTCGATGATAAGTCACGTGCGGTCTAATTATGGAGGAGTGTACGATCGTCAAATACGGCTAACAGAATTAACTACCTGTTACTTACGATGGTAGAACTACATACTAAACATTATTTGGAATAGTAAACGACCGCATGATTCGTTCGTAATCCTATTCTTATATTACAACCTTAGAAGATAGTCAAATGAGCCAACGACTTTTCATCTAATAGGTTTGATGGTCTCGGCACCGGGTGTTAGTAGATGCCTCAAATGCCTGGTATCATTATCTGGTACCCTCGTGTCTGGAAAGTAAATCCTTAGTATGAGACCAAGAGACATGTAAATTATTTATTTAACTGTTATATATTATTTAAATATTTATCTTATTGCTGCTTTACATAGGTATATGTGCAAAACGATATATAGGTAGGTATATAAGATTCCATGGCAATCCTTTGTCATCGCTGCATGTGCATATCTCCAGATGTACCGGCGTTAATATATCATTATGGCTGACAATGTGATGTGTGCATAATTAACCTGTGGATCGGTAAACTTAGTTCCTAACTTGGTCACAGTATAGAAGGGAATCAGAGAAGTCGCTGAAAATTATTGCAAATACAACCACTATGAAAGTAGGTAGGACGGCAGAGTCCTAAGTAATAGGGTTCCGTACCCAAAGGGTACCGGAAAAAGGAGTGCAGGAGAGAAATGCTCGCGCAAGTTTTATGAATGTTATATCTTCATCATCATCTGCGTCTCGCACGGACATTATGTCCGTCCAGCTGTGGACACTGGAGTTGAGTGGCATAGTGATATCTCTACAAATGTTTGCCATTTTGCCCGAACCTGGGCTTCTCACATCTAGCTTGCCAGTCATCTTGCGGAAATCACCACACACCAGCTGACACCCCTTATAATACAACGTTTGCCAAGAAGCTGCTTTGTCTTAATTTTTATTTTTGTTTATGTTTTCTTCATTGAACATGAATGGCAGAGCAACATTATCGAAATGAAAGTCAACACGAGAGTTACCTCTACGGTTGTCGAGAGATTTGTGCATTACAGGCTGTTTGTTTCCTCCTTCTATTCTGTCATACTTATCTTTTCCCCATTAATCACTAAGTAGGTACATCAGTGTATCAGTCGTAAATAATTTATTATTATGTATAAATAAATCATTGCGCAAAATCTTTGCGCAGGTTAAAAAATACACTTACGATTCGTCAAATCTTGAATCTACATATGAGAGGATAACAAACACGGTATTACATATTAAGGATAGCACAAAATAGTATTTCGTGCAAATAACTTACTGTCATCCACCAAATTGTGACACCATGCTCTGAATACGAACGCACACTAATTTGCCCTAACCGCATTTTCACTGGCCGAACGACGGAATAAACATTTCCCGTCTCACTTCACACAGTACACACCGTTTGTGCCAGAACGAGACAGGAATAGGCTTCAGATAGTTCATATGGTGGAAACGCAGTATGTTATTATGTATGTATGGCACACATGAGTGTTTCAGACCACGTGAACCCCCCTGCTTGACCCACCCCGTTCAAGCTAATACCATTACAGTAATTAGGATATGCTTGGGCATAATTGATGCAGTCATAAACTAGATTCCTTGTGTGGTTTGGCTATAGTTATGAGGAAACTTGTGATGTTGATCTATTAGGTGAAACGGAGGAGGGAATTTCAGAATACTGGATGAGGCGTATTATCGTAATAAGTTTAAGATGCTCCTGCTGGTAGGCATCGAAAACGCAAGTTTTAGTATGAAGTGGGGTTTGAACCGCCCATGGAAGTCAATGGCTTTAATCATTAGGCCACTGAGGAGTCGAGATACTCTTGGTTGATACCAAGAGTATCCCCAGCTGCTTTCTGTCTGTCTGAGTGCTAAACTCACACACATATCTTCTTTTGTGGGATCAGTCCAGCGGATTGGCGATCGTATTCGTGGTATTCTCCCATTCCACCTTGCCCACAACCATGAGCTTTTTGAGGCTGTCTGGCTGCCTCTAAGCTATGTGATCGAAGTGATTATTTGTAGAGAGTCAGATCCTAATCTTCAGTCGAGAATGGATTTATTTATTTATTGCGGTCTGCTACTTGATTAGTCATCCCACCCAATGCTTTACATCTCTTAATAAAGGTCGAGTTCAATATTAAATTAACGTACTGCTACGAAATACCTATGTGAGCCTTCGCGCAGACGCGACCTAAATATAAACAATTATAACAAAAAGTAATTCGAAACATTTATGCACAGAATTAGTACCTACCTAAATTTTCTAAGGAACTTTGACTGTTAAATAAACCTATGAAATACCATTGCACTTAAAAACATTATAATGCAAAACACGCGAAATGTTTCTAAATTGATTACTGAATAAATTAGAAAAATTGCGAGGGTGATTGCCAGCGGGTGGCTAAAATGGAACCCTTGTAACTGTATAGTGACGTCACAACTCAGATTATACCTTCTGGTGTTGGTATAATTGAACAGTGATTGAATAACTGTACCAATCGAATGCACTTATGGACTCACACTTACTCCAGTTAATATGTGACAGGTGCGCCCTTGCCTATGCAAACCATTCTACGCCTAAGAATCAAAATTAGTGCACAACTGTAATTATTTTTACATCATCATCAGCCTCTATCAGTCCACTGCTGGACATAGGTCTCTACTAATGTTCGCCACTTTGGTCAAATTTGGGCTTCTCGTATCCAGGATTTGCCAGCCGTTCTGCGCAAATCGTCACTCCACCTGGCTTGAGGGCGTCCTACATTACGTTCGCCGGTACGCGGTCTCCACCCCTGAACTCGTTAACCCTAACAGTTATCGGTTCTGCGCTGCGTCTGATGTAGCCACACCATTGCCACTTCAGCTTACTAATCCGGTGGTGATTTTTACTTACACTATTTATAACAGTCTGATAGTTGCCTGTCCTCCACAGTGCATTTTATGAGTATGCCTTTTGATTAATTGTTATAGTTTTGATATTTTTATTATGTGTTTGATTTCAAATCATCATCATTATCATCATCATCGCCAGAGTGGCTCGTGATGATACCTACATAGGCCTCTCCAATAGGCTGCTTTCAGCATCGATATCAAGTACTTACAGCCTTAACGTCTTTTACAGACAATTCACACTTGTGTGTGCTTGTGCTTGCGCCCGGCATGTTGATGCTATTACTACCTTGGTGGCGCCTCTCCCTCCTGTCGGCTAGTACCCTGAACCATGTCTCATCGCATACCTTTCGACCCTCCGCAACACGCCCACGCCACTCGGGACGTCCGTCAGCAACCCTTTCCCAGTTCCGGTAATCGATGCCAAGCGCAATAATGTTCCGCTTGACACAGTTTTTAAAGCGAAGCCTCCCAACTTCCCATTTGGCGTTCGTAACTTCACGCAGAAGAACACGACGCGGTAGGCGATAAGGTTCCATCCTGTGAACATGCCCAACCAGCGCAAGCGCCTCTGTTTAAGAAGCGCGGTTATTATATTAGGACTCCTCGATTTGATACGAGCTCATCAATTTTTCATAATATTTTTTTTTATAGTACAAGTTTCGGCTTAGTTTGGAACTAAGTACCGACTTTATTTTGATACGCTAGTTCTATAAAATAACAATCCCGTTAAAACGTAAATAACCAAACAACTACACAAGCGCAAGAGCTTTAACTTGATAAATTAATACAAATTTGTCTGTTGCTGATTAGCGCATTGAAGGTTTATAGCCCATTACATGGAATAGGTAACTAAACACATAAACATCCATATTGCAGGTGGGTAGGGTAAGGACATGAATAACAAATTAGATCATTACACGGATACGCGAACGGTTTAGGCTTTAGCTGAAATTTGTACCTGCGCAGGCTTGCATTTTGAACGTAGTTAATGTTTGCCGTTCAGACTGTATTGTCAGACTGGTTAATATTTATTATGTACTTAACCTAAGTATCTACTATCGTAACGATTCCGGTGAGGTAGACTTTTTTAATCGACTTCAAAACATGGAGGAGGTTCTCAATTCGACTGAACAAAATATTTGTTACCACAAATCTTCGGTAATTTTGAGTGTTTTATTCGATAGGCTGTTGTTCTTCACAAAAAACCGACTTCAATTTGGTGAAAATTTTGGTGAAACCTTAGTTGGTCCCATTTTCACCAAATTGAAATTTTTGCTAAAAATGCTGTTATATTATACGGTTCGTAATATAAGATATTATACTTCCGCGTTCAAATTACACTTAACACTTTTACAGGACACAAACACGACATGTACCTAATGTTATTGAAGTCGGCAGACGAGCAAGCGGCCCATCTTATGTTAAACGGGTACCTGATGCCGCTTATAGACTCTGCAACGCCAGGGCCATGAAAGATATTAAGTACCTATTCTAAGTCTGGCGACTTTGATTTTCATGACTTAATTCAATTAATGTCTATTGGAAGTAATACACCATGTGTAATTTACCTAGACGTCAGTATGTGTTAGAAATCAATACATTATGGTTAGTGATGCCCTGCCCAGAGGTGTTAATCGGAACATTGATTTCGTACCGGGACAGATTTAATTTCGATAAATTAAATTGTTATTATTTCATTGTTGTTCCAGTTACATTCTTAGCTTGCTTTTGAAACAAAAAACAAAAACTTTACTACTACAAATTTGGTTGTTAGAATGGAATACATAGTTTTGCTTTTATAAAAATCATCTTTGTAAAATGGTCATACCACAAACCGTAGCATCTGGGTACATGCCTGACGCGACAAGGAATTCATCATACAAATGGGTTGATGATTATGTGTGTGAAAAACTAAGGGCTTTCAGCCTAAGGAATTAAATGCATTCTGTGCTCATTTAGTCCGTCCGTGGAGTAAATTAAGCCCATTAAAGACCGAGAACTTATCTACCGGAGCTCAATAAAAGACCCGAGTATTTGGTGTCCTAATCAGTGATGAAATCGCTCCAAAATAGGGACGTCCCGCCGAAATCGAGACATAATCGCATCACGGGCCGATACACTAATACACGTGATAGGAATAGCTCGACGAAACGCCGCAGTTTGATATTAATACGTAATTAGCTGGGCGTAGCTATGTGAACATTTAACTTCGGCTAAATTTAAACTTCATGGGAGCTCCATTGTATTGAACACTAACTACAAACTTATAGACCCGAAATAAGCATTTATATTTATAGCTACTAGCGGATCGGACAGACGTTGTCCTGTATATGATATTTTGGGCGATGAGGGTATTAAAAAAAGTATGAAAAGAATAATATAATAACCAATAATATAATAATTCCGCCGTGTTGGCCCTGCCCCGCGCGGTCCTGCCCTGCTTGGCCTCGCCCTTTTGGCCCTGCCCTGCCCATAGCTGCGCCACTCAAACGCATACAGAAAATAAAACATACGGTCGAATTGAGAAACCTTCCTCCTTTTTTGAAGTCGGTTAAAAAATAATTTAAATCGGTCAAGACGTTTAGGAGGAGTTCAACAGCGCCATCTGCCGGGCTTATTTGTGAATCTAAACCATCCAGGGCGCCACTCAAACGCATACAGAAAAGTTCATTCAAATCGATCCAGCCATAAGAGATAAATAACAAAGATATCGACTGCAGCGCCATCTGCCGGGCTGATTTATGAATCTAAACCATCCAGGGCACCACTCAAACGCATAGAGAAAATTTCATTTAAATCGGTCTAGCCGTTTAGGAGGAGTTTAGTGACAAACACACGTACAGCAAAATTATATTATATTAAGATAGGAATGAAATTTATCAGAACAATGTTTGCTTGACCTTGGTGTGGCGCAATGGCTAACCTTTGTCGTCTATTGCGAATCCGAAGGTGCGGATTAGTGCGGGGTTTGGTCAATTTAGGACATGGACTTTTCTATATTGACAGCGGTCTAGGTGTTCTGGAATAAGCCCCACAGTAATCGTTTGGTAGAACAAGGGAAAACATTAGTTCGAGGGGCTGGTGTGAAAAATTACCATGTGATATTTCTTTACTATCTGTGCCAGCGGCGTCCCACGCGTGGATATAGGGTTTCAAAAATAACGGACTTCATAGGACGGTAATAGGTACATTGGTGAAAACCACATTCAATTTCATGCAGTAGATGTACAAAGTTTTGTTAAAATACGTCCAGTAGTTTTTGTTTCTATAATGAACATACATACAGACAGACAAAAATATTACTGATTGCATTTTTAGCATCAACACTGACCACTCCCTGATTAGTTATTTTAAAATATATTTCATGTACCGAATTGACCACTCTACAGATTTCATATAAGTATAGATAGTTATGTAAATATTATAAATTGGACTAGTAGAACCTAATATCTACTCTCTCTATAGAGTCTGGGGATACTTACTCGGTCTAGGCATTTGTGCCCAAAAATGTAGCATAAGAACTTAAAACCAATTTGTAGGTATTTATTGATTTTCATAATAAGTAGCAAAAAACATTCTTATTATTTTAACAGAATTTAGTCAGTGAGTGATTTATAATATTTTACCGTCATTTATACAATGGTAGTAGACAGTATTCACCCTAAAGAGATAAATCGAACGGAATTTGAATGTCGCAGTATTATATTGCATTTTATTGCATAGTATGTTACTTTTAGGGGCTAGTTTAACGTGCGTACATCATGTATTGTATTCACAGTGTAAATTGTATACGCTTACAATATATTAAAATGGTTGTGGAGGTCTTATTGGCTAGTAATATCATATAAAGTCATTATAAATTACATTTTATGTAATCTTAGATATCACAGAATGAGTGAGATCTTGCATCTAAATATGAATGAAATGTGGCTCAAAAAATCCACAGTGCCTGAAAAATAGAAGATATATGTATTAAAATACAGGTAACTAATGACAAGGGACAAGAATTGCAAAGTCTAATACCCAGCACGCTAGTCCTGAAAGAAATGTGTAGGTAGGTACACAAACATTTTAGGGCATGGTTTAACAAATTAAAGTTTGTTTACCTACACTTTTTTTTATTCCTAGACAATACCTCTATACAAGAAACCACTACTTACTAATTTAACTAATACAATATCTAAGAGAAAATGGTATCAAAAAAAATAAGTAGATTAATAATCCCCATACTAGTTTTTGACACAATAAGTTTTTGTCAAATTAATCAAAAATCTCTTTTAAGAAAAAGCCTAAATATTTTTGAACATCTATGACGATATACGAATTTATATCCTCCTAACTATGCCAAAAAAGAATATATGAAGCCTTTAACGTCTTAAGAAATAAAATAGGTCACAAATAATAATTTTGTAATCCAATTGGCAGTTGCAGAAGATGCGCGCAAACGCAGCGCAAGCGACGAGGCGACACACAGTAAGGTGCGACGCGAAACCGGTCGCGGGCGATGTCCCGGCATTCCTGGACGCTCCTGCGCCGAACGATCTTCCAGATTCGAATTAGTTCTATTAGCCAGGCATTATGCAACGTTTAAACTTAAGGCTGCAACGACCGAGCAAGTATTGTGAAGATCGTCAACATAGTTTTGTTCCTGTATTTTCGCTTGGTTCGAAACTAACTTTGCTAAATTAGTTCAATTCTGGGACCTCTGAAAGATTTTTTGACTCGTTACCTGGTAATGGAAATGTTAAACAGATTCTCCATTTCTTGTTTCCACTAAAAGTCCAAAAAATATTTAGAGGTACCCCCTTGCAATGGTTGATTACCTAAATCTCTTTCAGGGATACTTTTTCAGACTACTCTTCTCATAGGCAGATTTGAAGACAACCCTACTCACACTACAACTATCCCTCAGAAACCCTGAAAACTACAGCTCTCAATCACGGCTTAGCTTCTACTAAACAAACAAGTTTCACCATCTAGTAGCTATTCTGTACCTGTACATGATTATTTAAATACTGCCCGCCTCCAAATTAAGGAAGTTTTACTCCGACTGCAAATTTTAAAGTAACCAAGTAATTTAATCCCAAGTAATTTATCCGGGACAAATTTTGCCATCTAAACGACAAAATTAATAAGTTTGCACATTTTCATAAACTTGCCTCTGAAGTAATCGCTTTACTTGGTCCAGATGATTTTAGATACGCCGCACAACGGCCAGCCAACAGAGACGGAGGATTTTAAATGCAACTGGTTCGAAAAAGACAACATTTTACTCTCTCATCCTTAAACTGCCTTAAAAATGTATTCGCCATCCCTCAAAAATACATTCTACCATCTAAGCACAGAGTTGATTTTTAAATGCCCCGCGAAAATGGATATTGCAACTTCTATTTGAACATTGAGGTGGCTACACATTTTTATTTGTGGGGAGAGTGAGTTAGAGAGTGCACCCTAGCCCGTGCTAGATAAGGACCGATACATCTGGCATTTATATTCTGGGTACGTGTAAGTTTCAGGCAACGGTCGCCGTGAAACTCGTAAATGGGAAAAAAGCAACAACGGAGAACTCAACCGCCTCTAGTGAGGGGAAATCGCTTCACAAAGTTTATGGACTTGTTAATATTGGGAAATCTTATCAGGAGTTTAACTCGACCGGAGTAGACGGAACATGACGTGACTCCCATGTATCATCTCTGGCACGTATTGTTGTTACAGTCGTCTTTTTATTTAAATGAACAATGGGTGGGTTTACTGATATCTTATTCGAATCTATATTCTACACACGCATATTTCCTACTACTTATTGAGTTTGATTATTGTTGTGTCGATATTTAAATGAATACCTAAACTGCTATTTTTTTAGAGTAGGTATAGTTTCTCGGCGTGGATTAAAATTTTGGGTACTAACTTTGGTATGAATAGATGTGACTCTTTATTCACTTTACATCATGTAAATTAGGTACTACCTTCCATTACAGTAGGTATCATTTAGCAGTAATTTTTCGGTAATAATATTAATAATCATTTTCTCATCTATTAAAAAAATTCAAATTCTTTCACAGATTATTTATCATTGTAAAATAGCACATAACTCAAGATAGTTTTGGCATTAACAAAAAATAGATGACACAATACTCGTAGTAGGCACCTAAGTTAAAGTAAAACATTTTGGTAAAACTAATCACCAGTAGTTAAGCGTTAAACCTCTAGATGTTACCTAACACATTGATTCCTAGTAGCCATTCAAAGGCCATGATTTTAATGGGAAGTAGCTTAAAGCCATATTAGATACTAGAATCACATAAACGGAGACTCATTAACATATAAAAACATGACGATAACGACAAATCTATTTGTCTCTTGAATCGTATGAATAAATCTCAAGGAAGCCGGTTGATTAAGACATAAGGTTTCCGTAATTGATGTTGGTACAGTCAGCATCACAATAATTATAATAAGTAACATTGCAGATGACAAAATCATTGTCCTTCTTTATTGGTTTTTATCTGTTAGCTTGTTATTCTACAAGATGCTTGCCTCCAGATTCATCCAAAATAACTACATAATATGATTCTTGTACTTCAGTGATAATAGTTGAACTCAATTCCACTATCGTTTAAATAAAGATAGCGAAATTTATTATATGTATCAAATGTAGATATTTCTGGTATTTACAGTGTTTTCATGACTTTTCTGCTAGAATCGCCATCATTCATTATCCATGCCTGGCGTTAACCTGTCTTTCAATCGTAGGAGTTCACACACGAAGCGAATTTGCTTAGTGAGTTCACAGATCATGAATTCATGATATTAATCCCTCTATTGATCTTTTGGATCGGAATAAGACGTTTGTGATCAACATGGTTACATACGTTACGCTGACTGTATGGTACCAATGTTTTTGCGCCACTACTCGTTGAATCACGACAGCTGATTAAAAAATCAGATCACGTCGGATCACTCACACGGGTGAGGTAAGAATTTATATCTGCCACAATGGCTTGACATTGTGAGGTACACATCAAGTGCGCGAGACAGAGCAATGATATTTTAGTAGTCACCTTTAATGACTCGCTTACTTATCAAAGGAGTAAACGATCTAAATGTATTGTTTATGATTGGAGACGTTACTTGGTCGACCTTCATTTGTCATGTTTTTCTCGACGGCATTTATGTGTCTGTAGGTGCCTTAGAGGTTTATAGCTTTACGTAATTGTAATAAATGTTTCAAGGGCAGCGTGATGCGTATGTTTTTGTATGTGATGAAAAATAATTGCTTCGTTACGGCTCAATTGTGGATTTATCGTATTATATTAGCTTGCATTTGTGTCTTTGCCCGCATCTTGATTTCTGGCAAAAAAATATCCATGTACAACGGATTTCCTGTAGCTGTTCTATAAATCTCAAAGTAAACTATGTACCTATTGATACACATTTATACAGTTTAGTTAAGATTTTTGGTTGAGGTAAGAAATGCAAAAAAAATATGTTCTTTACTTAGACCTGTAAAGCAAAAGTACGATTGTCTACCAATTTGCAGTGATTATTACCTACACTAATTTGAAACAATTCATTTAGCCTTCATTTGAAAAAAATGGTTGTTAACATATCCTTATTACCTACATTGACCATTTATGATTCACAATACCCTTATACCTATTTAGGTTCTGTTCCATGTCTGATATCTTGCATCATCTTAATCATATTAGATTAAATGCGTCGTAACTACCTGTCTATTTATGTGACGATCAATTTATTACAAGTATCTTAAGCTTATATTTTTTTTAGGTATTAGATTGTTGACAGCTGTTGAAATGTGATCAGGGGCCCTACTACAGAAAACGAAAACGATCGTTCGTTGAACGGATCGCGTATTTTTGCCCCATAAATCCCTCTCATTTGTCCCTCCCGTGTTCGAATATACGATCTAAAATTCGTCAACGTCGATTTTCAACAATTTAATTAATATATTAGAACACGGGAGGGACAAATGAGAGAGATTTAGGGGGCAAAAATACGCGATCCGTTCAACGAACGATCGTTTTCGTTTTCTGTAGTAGGGCCTCAGACGATCGCTGTGCATTATATCGGGATTTGCCTCAGTGACCACACTTGTCACACAAACATTACGTGTTCTGACATTCCCTTAGTCATCTTCTACGGCTTCCACAGGATAAGACGAGGTGATCCTATTCTAAATTCGGAAACCACACGGAAGTCTGATAAAGATCACACAATTCATTCATTTGAATTAAATATTCTATGCCTTTGGCAGTTCACTGCTGGACATAGGCCTCATAAGCTGTTGGCCACTTTGGGCAAACATCTAGAGGCCTTATCCATTATCGCCACGCTGGGGAGGCAAGTTGGCTATCGCAGGGCGTAGCTCCTCGCTTCATTGACGCTGCCCGTCATCCAATCATCCGTCATCCAAACCATCAGCCCGTGGTATTTAGCTACCACTACCATCGTGATGGTTTTACCGCCACCAGTCGGTTTCCAGAGCCTGGTTTGTTCGGCACAATGCGCCATGGGCAGGAGTGCTTGGACACACATCATCAACACATACATCCCAATATTGTAATTTGTGTGTTTTGCGCCAAATAACCCCTTTTTTTCAAATATAGAGAACAAAGTATCGACAAATACAAGATGCTGCCCCATCGTCCCCGCGCAGCCCTGGCTCTCGTCATCAGTGCGCGAGCCGCGTTGATATTTCCACGTAGATTTCACTCCGTAAAACCTTTGCCGTTTATTTTTGTATACATTTTTGGTCGGCACATCTCTTTTTATTTACGGCCACTTCGATACTGTTCGCCAGCCTTCCTGGGATGTCTAAATTAGACGCTTTTATTTCAACTAGTGATGGTTTGCGGTTTCGTCTGCTTGAACTCCGTTCTCCTTGTCGGGTAAACATTCTTAAAAGGCAAGTAGCATTTTTTTATATATCTAAGTAAATTGGTAGCACTTGACTCTAACTCGCCTGATGTTAAGTGATATTAGAACGCAATCACCCACCAAGAACCGATTCACTCTTGCCTTGAAAATTTGAAGATTAATCTATTATGTTACCGGAATAAAATATCTAAATCAATCTTCTATTAGGCATCTAGATGAATTTAGATATTTTTTCCAAATTAATTAGATAGAAAATTATATACATATATATGTTATATAAATAAGTGCATACTTGCGCTTAAGTGGGTACAGTCAACAAAAAAGTACGTGGTATAGACTTTCCTGAATCCAACACACCCTTTTCTCAGAACATCACTAAGAATTTGAATAAGTCACTAATTTTGAAGACTGTTCCAAGTTACGGCTAAGCAAGCCCAAATAAATTCACTTATCGCGCATCGATACTTACTTAGTGACTTTACGACACACGCCTGTTACATTTTATATCACGCGATCGTGAATAGGGTGCATTCTT
The DNA here is from genome assembly GCA_031163375.1 of Conogethes punctiferalis. Lineage (NCBI taxonomy): Eukaryota > Metazoa > Arthropoda > Insecta > Lepidoptera > Crambidae > Conogethes > Conogethes punctiferalis. Next base: position 11,678,530 of record CM062083.1, on the reverse strand, counting down.
ACTTAAACTTAGGTGAGTTATTTAAAAACGTGTGGAAAATTTTAATAAAAGCGAATTATTTATTAATACAACCATCCACACTTTTCTGGTTGCGGATTAAAGTTTTCATAAGAAACCAAAGTTCTATGTGATTTATATCCAAAATAGTGATAATCTTATTGCTTCTAATAAACAATACAACAATACATAATTAATACAATACTAGACGACATCACATCACATACATTGCTCCGATCCCAAAGTAAATAGCTTAAGCACTTGTGTTATGGGTATCGGAATATACGAAGGTACCACAAATATATATTTGTGGTACCTTCGTATATACTTAATATAAGTATATACTTAAACTAGCTTTTGCCCGCGACTTCGTCCGCGTGTTTAAATTTATACATACAAAAGTTTTTTCCCGCTAACTCCCGTTCCCGTGGGAATTTCTCAAAATACAGCCATAACTAAACTCCTGCATGCCAAATTTCAAGCGTCTAACTTAAGCGGTTTAGATTTTTCATACAAAAGGATTTTCCCGCTAATTCCCGTTCCCGTGGGAATTTCGGGAATTCCTTTCTTAGTGCACCCCTACGGTACCTAAGCTACGTCCCTTCCAAATTTCAAGTGCCTACGTTTAGCCGTTTGGGCTGTGCGTTGATATGTCAGTCAGTCAGTTTCTCCTTTTATATATATATATATAGAAGATACAAATATAAACACCCAGACACGGAACAAACACAAGTGTTCATCACACGAATGTTTGTCCCCGATGGGAATCGAATCGACGACCCTTGGTTCAGAAGGCAGGGGTCACTACCAATTGAGCCACCGAGCCAGTCATCAATCAAGATCGGGAAAGTCCATTTCAAAAATGCAGTAGTGTACTATGCCGTCATATCGTACTCAAAGAAGCGATGCATTTAATAAACTACGTTAGTAGTCGTATATATACTTTCCATAAGTGCGCTTACCCAAGACTTGCATAACAAGAGATGACTGAGACTGCACTGATTTCGTCAACGGCCGGCTGCTATTATGTAAAGAGAAAGCTTGGATTTCAATTCATTTATGCAGTACGTACATAAGACTCCCTTTAGGAAAATTGCATGGGTATGTAAGAGTTGCTTGTTGATGAATTCACTGGCAGTGGTGAGTCACCCTGAATTCGTTTAATGGTACATATATTCGATTGATACCCAGGAAATACGTAGATACTTGTGCAGGTTTGCAATAGTCAATTGGAAAAGCGAATGTTTGATATTTTGTTAAATTATACTATACTTCTTATTAGCTGTAGTCCGTGGATTTCTTCCACGAATGTCGTTGATATCTTAACTAATATTATAAAGCTGAGGAGTTTGTTTGTTTGTTTGAACGCACTAATCTCAGGAACTACTGGTCCGAATTGAAAAATTATTTTTGTGTTGAATAGACCATTTATCGAGGAAGGCTTTAGGCTAATATAACATCACGTTGCAACTATTAGGAGCGAAGAAATAATGGAAAATGTAAAAAAACGGGGAAAAAATAACTATTCCACGCGGACGTAGTCGCGAGCACAGCTAGTGTAAAATAATATTCTTATAAATTAGAGCCAGCAGTAGGTTCCGAGCTTAGTGCTTTTTAGTATTTTATGAAAAAAAACCATTTATCGACGCTCTTCCGATTGCATGCCGGAATGCCGAAATTATCATAGTCCCAAGGTGCACGCACTCAGAAACCGCGTTAATAAACTATACTTAATGATAGTGACCCTGAAAGTTTAATATCTGGCTGACTGGCTCGGTGGCTCAATTGGTAGCGACTCCTGATCCAAGGGTCGTAGGTTCACCCACCCGGGACAAATATTCGTTTGATAAACATTTGTGTTTGTTCCGTGTCTGGGTGTTTGTACTCGTATTGTATTGTGGAACCTTCGTTGTTCTGATACCCATAACATATAAGTGTTTAAGATACTTACATTTGGTTCAGAGATGTTGTCGGATATTTGTTATTAATTAAAATAATACATTTAATGACACTACTTATAGGGATGAGAGCTTTCCGCTCCCCCAACAGTGATGATGACAAGGCCGCCCTGGCCATAATCGTAGTCATTTAGAAAAAAAACGTGTAACGTAACCAAAACACATGCCCTCCGTACGCACTAAGGGACCACTGCAGGGTCCTACTCAGTTACCGCTGCACCCGTGGCTGTGATTCAATCTCAAGACAGGGCAGCCTCAAGGCGCTGCGGCGGGGGCCACGCCGCGACAGTGCAGTCGACATAATCTCGCCCGCTATCTGCCTCAGATCTGTCCACATCTGAGCAATACATAGGGATTAGTGTACTGTGACAGGCGTCGCTTTGGTGTGACGAATTAAGCAAGCCCGAAATGTTATTGTTGGGTTCTGTGTTAATCAGGCCGATGACGGGTGTGTCCTGCGATCGCCAACCCGCCTGCCCATTGCAGCGTGTCGGTTAGGGATAATTCCTTCAAAAGATGTTTGGTCAAAGTGGCGAACAAATGGAGAGGCCTGCAGTGGAGTGCGATAAGCTGATGATGATGAAAAAGTAACTCCGGGCGCTTAATGGTTGCACACCAGTAGTACCGCTGCAGGGACCTAACCTACAGTTAGCGCTGCACCCAAGGCTGTGATTCAATCTCAAGACGGGGCAGCCTCAAGGCGCTGCGGCGGGGGCCACGCTGCGACAGTGCAGTCGACATCTCGCCTGCTATCTGCCTCAGATCTGTCCACATCTGAGCAATACATAGGGATTAGTGTACTGTGACAGGCGTCACTTTGGTGTGACGAATTAAGCAAGCCCGAAATTTTTATTGTTGGGTTCTGTGTTAATCAGGCCGATGACGGGTGCGTCCTGCGATCGCCAACCCGCCTGCCCATTGCAGCGTGTCGATTAGGTTTAATTCCTCCAAAAGATGTTTGATCAAAGTGGCGAACAAATGGAGAGGCCAGCAGTGGAGTGCGATAAGCTGATGATGATGAAAAAGTAACTCCGGGCGTTTAATGGTTACACACCAGTAGTACCGCTGCAGGGACCTAACCTGCAGTTAGCGCTGCACCCAAGCTGTGATTCAATCTCAAGACAGGGCAGCCTCAAGGCGCTGCGGCGGGGGCCACGCTGCGACAGTGCAGTCGACATCTCGCCCGCTATCTGCCTCAGATCTGTCCACATCTGAGCAATACATAGGGATTAGTGTACTGTGACAGGCGTCGCTTTGGTGTGACGAATTAAGCAAGCCCGAAATGTTATTGTTGGGTTCTGTGTTAATCAGGCCTATGAGGGGTGCGTCCTGCGATCGCCAACCCGCCTGCCCATTGCAGCGTGTCGATTAGGGATAATTCCTTCAAAAGATGTTTGGTCAAAGTGGCGAACAAATGGAGAGGCCAGCAGTGGTCCCAGTGGAGTGCGATAAGCTGATGATGATGAAAAAGTAACTCCGGGCGTTTAATGATTACACCAATAGTGCCGCTGCAGGGACCTAACCTACAGTTAGCGCTGCACCCAAGGTGATTCAATCTCAAGACGGGGCAGCCTCAAGGCGCTGCGGCGGGGGCCACGCTGCGACAGTGCAGTCGACATCTCGCCCGCTATCTGCCTCAGATCTGTCCACATCTGCGCAATACATAGGGATTAGTGTACTGTGACAGGCGTCACTTTGGTGTGACGAATTAAGCAAGCCCGAAATGTTATTGTTGGGTTCTGTCTTAATCAGGCCGATGACGGGTGTGTCATGCAATCGCCAACCCACCTGCCCATTGCAGCGTGTCGATTAGGGATAATTCCTTCAAAAGATGTTTGGTCAAAGTGGCGAACAAATGGAGAGGCCAGCAGTGGTCCCAGTGGAGTGCGATAAGCTGATGATGATGAAAAAGTAACTCCGGGCGTTTAATAATTACACCAGTAGTACCGCTGCAGAGACCTAACCTACAGTTAGCGCTGCACCCAAGGCTGTGATTCAATCTCAAGACGGGGCACCCTCAAGGCGCTGCGGCGGGGGCCACGCTGCGACAGTGCAGTCGACATCTCGCCCGCTATCTGCCTCAGATCTGTCCACATCTGAGCAATACATAGGGATTAGTGTACTGTGACAGGCGTCGCTTTGGTGTGACGAATTGTGCAAACCGGAAATATTCTGGTGGGGTTGATGTGTGTAAAATAGTGTTATCATAGATAGTATGGACAAGTTTTCAATAAGATATAAGTATAATATGCAACGAACGATTTTTGTTTTAGCTCACAAATGGATTCGGTGCTACTTTAATGATAGAGCACTGGGTTGGCCATATCATACGAAATACTACGAAGGTGTAACTTATTTGCCCGTCCCATGGGAGTGGGCCGTCTCTCCGGGCCGTTCCCGCCGCTCCCCTTAGAGGGGGCGGCAGTCCCAGTCTTTCCGTGTCTCGTGACACCATCCCCATAGGCGCTTGACAGGAGGGGCCGGGGTTTTTAGTGGGTATTCCCTGCCTTATTTCCTTATTACCTTAAGGCAGAGTGAGTCCCACATACCCCGTCACTTCCCCCGGGTGACGGGGATGCCTGAAAGCATTTTCCGCGGCATAAAAAAGGTGTAACTTATTTGTAAGCTTTAAACGAGCTCTAACAGCAATTATGCAGGGAACGGTGAGGGAGGGATCAAATGCGAATTAACAAAACCAACTTACCTACTATTTACAGTATCAACCCAGTCACGAGGATAATCGCCTATTTCGTAGGTATTAACATCTCTATACAGATATAAGTTAATCGGCGCACATACCGAGGCAGACCGCGTCGATAAACGCTGCCCGCTCGCCCTCCCGTATCGGCGTGCGTTCGCCTCACCTCACTCTCAGCTTACTTTACTGAGTAACCTCCCTCACTGAGTAATTTGCGGATTACTGGCCGCGAATAAACTGTCCGTTTGTTTCTTTCTATTTGTCTCAATGCGGAGTAAAACGAGCCGATGCGAGCCCGTTGTCGGTAGTTTGCGACCTGTTTCGAGTGCTTATTTACTTTTTTGATAATATAATTAAAAACGTGCAAGATATGCCGGCTTTATTGTCTATTTACATTTCGTATCCGTGTGGTTGAGATTTTTATCGAGGGTAACTACTTTTGAAGATATATGTGGGTATTCTAGTGGCGTTTTTAGGGTTCCGTAGCCAAAATGGCAAAAACGGGACCCTTATAGATTCGTCATGTCTGTCTGTCTGTCTGTCTGTCCGTCCGTATGTCACAGCCAGCTTATTCCGAAACTATAAGAGCTACATTATTGAAATTTGGTACGTAGATGTATTCTGTAAACCGCATTAAGATGTGAAAATAAAATCAGAAAAAAATCCAAAATTTTTGGGGTTCCCCATACGTAGAACTGAAACTCAAATTTTTTTTTTCATCAAACCTATACGTGTGGGGTATCTATGAATAGGTATTTGAAAATGATGTTGAGGTTTCTAACAACATTTTTTTCTAAACTGAATAGTTTGCGCGAGAGACTCTTCCAAAGAGGTAAAATGTGTCCCCCCCCCCCCCCCCCCGTAACTTCTAAAATATGGGCATGATAAAACTGAAAAAAATATATGATGTGTATTACTATAAAAACTACTAACGAAATTTGATTTGAATGAAATCTAGTCAGTAGTTTTTTTTTAAACGTCATAAATCAAATTACCTAATTTTTTCATTCAATCAGTGGTAGGGAACCCTACGTGCGCGAGTCCGACTCGCACTTGGCCGGTTTTTTAACATTGTGTTGTCTATTTCCTTCGATATGATACCAAATCATGCCATCCTTGTCAAATGAATTATAATTAAAATTTTGTATGTAGGGCGCTTCTTTGCACAGTTTCATCCCGGTAGGGTCAAACTATGACTTGGTATTTTTAGGAAATTCTAGGTGATTGGTTTTCTAATATGTAGTTGAAATGCTGATTTCAAATAAATGAAATTTATTTTGGTGCAGAATTGTCTGTACGCACACAAACTTGTTACTTGCAGTGTAACAGGCATACCTACTCATTCAAATAATCCGAACATAAACGTATATACGGAGACTAAAAGCGTATGTGGAGCAGTAAATATTAAAACAATCCTCTGTAGAAAGAATGAGTGGCTCCAAAGTACGGCGCTAGTATTATCACGCCGCGCCCACGTACACAGAGATAAATTTCCTCCTTGTTTCTACGTCTCCTTTTTACATCGAAGCACTTTATACGCAGTAGGCCCTCTCTTAGTCTGAAGGCAAGTAAGACATAAGCTGAAGCGGAGTGAGAACGCTAGGAGGAACGAATGCTTTGATGATACAAGGAAGAAAATAGTGGGAGATAATACACTTGGATTTAAAGTAACATGAAATAAAAAACTATGGCGGTGCTAAGTTGCAACGAACCCGATGGACATCGATTAAGTAGGTACGTAATGTTTGATTGCCAACCAAAACAAACAAAATTGTTTAAAGAGAGGTAGGGCATAGCAAATCTTTGCTCGAATTGAGCCGCCCGTCCGGGGAAGGACCTTCCCCCTATAGAATACAAATTACGTCCAGGTCGTGTTTCTGCCTGTGAGTAGGGCTTCCGGAGCTCGTGGGGGGTTAGGGTTGGGCCGGCATGGCGGTGGCAACTAACAGGTAACTGACCAGTTACTTGCCCTTTGTCACAGCGACGTGCTTCTCTTTCGGTTTTCATCAGGCCCTGTCGAGTTACTATAAAAAAAACCATTTATAGGAGCATAATATGATTAGGTAAAGTTTGAGAACTCGAAGAAGAGAAAAAAATATGTTTTTAACATACTTACTTTGTGTTAAAAACGACTTCTGAGCGATAACAGGAAAGTAAAATATTCTGAGAGTTGGCTGGAACGTGATCTCTATTACATCAGTAGCATTCCAGCGCTCACACTCTAATGGACCAAACGGAGTACTTATAAACTCCAACCGCTAGTAACTTGCGGCGCGCCCGCACTAGACATGCGTATGTCTATGCAGACCACAGTCAATGAACCGTAGAGGTCAGGTGAAATTATCTCGTGCGCTCGCGACTCGCCCGCCTTATGCGACATCACACAATGACCGGATGCTTTATCTCTCGCTGCGATGCTGCGGCATTCGGGAGTAGCCTCTAAGGCCGGGAAGATTTGGAAATCGAGCCATTGACGGGATTCTTGTCCGCCCGAGAACGGACCTATTTGAACAACAGGTTTTGGTGTATATGCTCTTGGTGGGTCAATGGACAAATTGTATACAGTTCAATTAATTCATTTTTGATTTGGTGGTTATGTTGATGGTTTGGGTTTTGTTTGAATACACTATTTTAGTCTACGTTAGTATAAAGCCTTAATGATTTATTAACTCACTAAGTAGCGACAGCTAAGCCCAAAATCTCAAATGATATTTGGAGAGGCCTACGTCCAGCAGTGGATTGCGACAGTCTGATGATGATGAAGTGGCGACATAGCGAAAAATATTCTCAAATGCTTTGATCCCGTATCAGCCTGCAGAGGTCAATGCTAATAGCTTTATTATAATAACCAAGATACGCCATACTTAGATCATGGGCTTCAAGCAAAAGTCAATCAAAGGCAAAATATTACTTACTCGTAGTACCTAGAAGAAAGCTAATTGGCATTTAAGCGTAATGTAATAAATGTAAATTAAGAACCAAGGTAAGTACCTTATAGAAGCTACAATAAACATAAGAGACTAACACAAATATGCATGCAGTACCAACGAGCCATCAATAAACAAACATTGTAAATTCAACTTTCTAAAATGCATGGAATTTTAACATAAATAGGTTCTTAAACTATCTAACTTATACAATAAAAGCCTCTTAGAGATATTGCGCAGCTTCACCCAAACAACGGTTAATCAAGAAGACTAACTAGAACAAGTAGGCTGCACTCAAACGCAGAAATGTACCTACGTCAATATATTTAGTGCAGAAAGCAAACCGGCTATCGCCTACTAGGTGACCAAGCGATGCAGCCTCCATAGATCTACAAATCGTGCAGGATAATATAATTAAGTATTAATTCAAAGAAAAAAAAATATGACCCTCGTCAACTATCTATCACACAGACTGTTTGGCAGTGGACTTATGTTTATGAGTTTTTATCATTTTTAATAGACTAAAACATATAAAACGAGTTTTAGTTCCTTTTGACTCGAAAAACCGAGAAATTTTAGTAAAACTTATGTAACGTCATATAAAGGGACTTACTTGGGCTTCTCTTTCGCTTTCCATCAATTTTTACACACCATATATTGGCAAAACATGTTGACACCTAAAACTAACACGGACATCTGAAATATATTCATGCAAATGTAATACGAGTATGTTTTGGTAAATAAATGTATCTTTATCTTTATCAGGCGTAGGGAAGTCATTATAAAAATAAATATTTGCGATTGTAATATTATTATCCTGAACCCTGCTAAGTTTTACGAAAATACATTTTTACCACACTTTTCCATCCAAATTCTATTTTCCCATACATTTATTACTTATGCACAGTAAAAAAATATCCACCTGATTGAATCCCTCCGATATAGGAAATAGAAGCTCTGTTCTATGAATGGCCCAAGCGTAATCCAGCCATTTGATGCAACGTAGCAGCATTCAATGTAGCCATGTAGTCTAAACGCTTATCACATAATCGAGACGCTCTGATTGGCGCCACTTAGTAAATCGGCTAGACCATTAGTCTGATTAATCGGATGGGCTAAAACTATACGTAGAAAATAAAATAAATCAACAATTAGAAATACATACAATACCATTTACAGAAAGTTAGCTTATTAACCACTTTATGAAGTAGTCTGTTCATCAAAACCCATAAATTTCATAAAGATGCATTTTGCCGGTACCACAGCAATACAAATAATAAACTGCTGAGAAATGTATGTGCGAGGGGGTGACATAAAAACATTTTATAGCATCTTTGATTGGCGCACAGTACAAATGAAGTCTTCACGCACCCATCCCGAAGCTATCGTTGGGAAAATCGGTTCGGAGAAAAACAGTTTGAGAAAAATTCCAAGCCGTGATTATCGCCCTTTGTAGCACTGCTAGCAGTTTACTATCCAAAAGACAATTAATAGGAATGCTTTTATGGTATTTATTACCCACCTGGATTGTTAGAAGATCAAAGAATACTGGTGGAGTCTTGTTCTTTTTATGTTTATGTGCGTATTATTTCACACCAGACTGCGTATTGCTTAATGCGTGTGTGAAATGTGTGTTTGAAGCACAATCATCTGTGGCGTATGTTGGTTTGTCGATTCCCTACTTATTTTCATGGTTTGATTTGACGTCCTATTGTAAATAAGTAACCTACAAACAACTGCATTCTTGTTACGATAGTATTTAAATAACTATTTAAAATTTTGTACAATGTTTGCAAAAAAGTGTCAGACTAACACTTCAACTGCCTTAGAGGTCACCGGTGGCCGACAAATAATACTTTTTCTATTGTCAATTGAAGGCTTGAACAACTATCACAACCGGAACGATTAAATGTATGAGAAGAAAATGTCACAAATTTTATCTAATATTATGTCAATTCAAATATGCTAATGACACATCAACACACCTTCATTATCTAAATATGTATTTTAAGTAATTTGTCAGATCATTCTAAAAGCACATTTAGATAATGTTGTGTTAAATGCGCTATCATACTACTTTAATATACAATAAATCTTCACAAGTGTAAACAAAGTGTTTGGTCTATGATTTCGCATATTAAATTACGAAAGCTTATCTCGAAGCTAGAGATAGTTGTAATTTGTGTAGATTAGCATAAAACTATAATATATCGGATTCGGTAGGTAGTAACTTTGTTATTTAGCAGATTTGAGAATTCTACGAATTTGCTTTTTGTTTAGGTATAAAACCTTTTGACTTAAAGAAGCCCTCTTTTCCTTCTGTCATTATGATGATGTAAATGTTCTTGATTAACTTAATATAATATAAACTTTTTTTAAATTGGTTTGAAGAAGAATATTCATCATTTCATTCATTCATTTAATAATGCTAATTCGTGATATGATATCGGAAAACATTGATTCTCATCAAATTTGTTGTTATGATTTATTTACGAAAATAAACTTTGATGTTTGAATCGAAACCTGAAATATATAAACGGTTTCTAATAATGTCTCCTCTGTTAGAATCCAAAGTTCCAAGTCATTTGTGTTTGTGTCTCTGGGCAAAGTTTACGAGCGATGTCCTATCGTGCACTCCACGGCCAGCGAAGATTCTAGATTCAAAACAGTGGATATTTCCTACCAGCAAGCCTCCAAGCCACTTTATAACATGCGAACGTGAGTTCCGTAGTAATAAATTAACGCTATCTCCCACATGAACATCACGCGTTATTTTGCTCATAGCTGGACACTTGTTGAAAATACAATCGTTTTGTACACTATTACTGGCGTCATAGCGAAGCCTGAAGTTGTTAACGACTTAACATACTTCGAGTTGCTTTGTACGTAGGGCTTGAATAACGGTGATGGGAAATGTATGGGAATCAATACGAAAAGGGACTTAGTTACTTGCAATACCTGAGGAGTTGCGCGTGCATTGTCGCTTTTTGAAGGTCCCTAAGTCGTATCTATTTGGAATAACAGGGCTGCTTTTTTCAAGTCAGGAATGCTTTTACGCATACACCAGTGCTCTGGGTACGGTATACATGGGTTATTTGGCACTGATATCTAAAACGGAGAATACTGGTCGGCTACGAGCTCATCTGAGAAGGGTCGGGAGGCCCGTCGGCTTTTGAAAGCATGTGGAGTGTAAGCTAGTACATCACATACATTGCTTCGATCCCAAAGTAAGTAGCTTAAGCACTTGTGTTATAGGTATCAGAACAACGATGGTACGACAAATATATACTTAAATACATATATAAATAACTTTGACTGGCTCGGTGGCTCAATTGGTAGTGACCCCTGCCTTCTGAGCCAAGGGTCGTGGGTTCGATTCCCACCCGGGAAAAACATTCGTGTGATGAATACTTGTGTTTGTTCCGTGTCTGGGTGTTTATAATTTGTATTTAAGTATTTATTTGTGGTACCTTCGTTGCTCTCATACCCATAACACAAGTGCTTAAGCTACTTACTTTGGGATTAGAGCAATGTACGTGATGTTGTCTGATATTTATTTATTTATATTTATAATAAACACCCAGACACCGAATAAATACAAATGTTCATCACACGAATGTTTGTCCTGAGTGGAAATTGAACCCACGACTTTTGGATCAGGAAGCAGGCACTACCAATTGAGCCACCGAACCAGTCAGAAATACTCAAACTACTTACTTACCTATATTGGGATTGGGTTGGATTGGATTTATTACCTTGTTGTAAATTTTCCCTCTACTTCCTAGATCACTACAGAATTTCATAAGATCTATTCGAAATAGGTTCATTTCTCGGTAACTCCATTATGAGTTGTATGCTTCCGAGAATTCTTGAGCTTGCTTCGCTATATTGCCGATGAACGATTTTGAGAACTAGCTTAAATACACGGTTCTACTTGAAGTAGCACTAGAAAGTTACATGCGTAATTTACATTGTCATCATCATCATCATAATCAGCCTGCAAAGGTCTACTGCTAGACATTTGAGAGATTTTTTTTACCTTTCTCACTATGCTTGACCGCAGTAAGTCTAATTTGGCTGCTGCCCGGTTCCTGATATTCCCTTAGTTGTTGTCTACGACACCCAGGAAATGAGATGGTGCTATTCTAAATGCGGAAACCCACGGACTAGGGACATGCATTGTTATCTCCGATGAAACATATGATGTGGAACTCTTAGAGATCAGCAATACTAATAACGTATTAAGTACCTCTATAGAACATGGCATCTTAGCATGAAATTTGTTTAGTCAAATAGATCCTTACTTAAAAAAAATTAAGATAACTTATAAAGTTTTGGCGTGATTGAGTAAGCATTATCAACAGTCTAATTACTAAGGAAGTACTAAGGAATTCCACGCAAACGAAGTCACTGGCATCAACTAGTCAACAATGAAGTAAAGTTATCCGCAAGTGCATTTAATTGATTTTATTGTTTATTGGAATATCTCGTCTATTTATTACGCGGTAAGGTGTTAAAAGACCCTTCAATGTGAACAACAATTATTCATTTTAATTTATTATGTGATATCAATATCGTTAAGATTAGTTCTGTCTTGTTATTGTCCTACGATATAAGTTAATATGCAACTATTTCAATCATTTATTTATTGCACTTGGAAAATTCATTTATTATTTCTAGAATAGTTTATAGAACGTACAATTTTATACGAATGATAAATTTATTAGTTGAATTATGAATACGTTATGTGCATGATTTATGTGTTATTTGAATAGTAGCTAATAAATTTTATCGGTCCTTTTAATATCAAGTGTGACGTATACTTAATGTTATGACAGGCTCGGTGGCTCATTTGGTAGTGACCTCTGCCCTCTGAGCCAAGGGTTCGGTTCCCGCACAGTACAAACATTTGTGTTCATGAACATGTCTGTTTGTATTGGTCTGGGTGTTTTCTATGTATAATATGTATTTATTTACAAAAAAAAATGTATCTAAGTAAGTTTATCAGTTGTCTAGTACCCATAGTACAAACTTCGGCTTAGTTTGGGGCTAGGTGGCGCTGTGTGGCCCAGCGTGGCATGTCTTGGGTTATTTATTTATTTACTTATTAATGTTGTGGACGCTGGTCGTGTATTGTATCGAATAGGCAGTGGCGGATTAAGAGTATCCGAGGCCCTAAGCACCGAGCCTGTGTAGGCCCTCTATTGTTTAAATGGAAATGGAAGGAATGGAATTGTAGGTTATTACAAAGTAATAAACAAAGTGCAAAAGACATCGAACCTTTTTGTATGAAGCCAAACATACTTTAACTTGGAAGTGTACCAATTTTTTATGTATTTTTTGTGCGCCTGGGGCAGGGCCCTACGGGGGTGCATGAAGGGACACTCCCGGACTGTTCGCGCCTTGTGATTTCGGACATATTGTGGATGAATCTCGATAAAATGTAGGTATAACATGGAACGCCAGTAGAGGATGGAGGCCCCTGGAGAACAGGGGCCCCAAGCACGTGCTTGTAGTGCTTATACGTTAATCCGCCACTGCGAATAGGTTTTCCTCCATGGGTCTCCTGGAAAACTGGAGAGTTTGACGTGGCTGGGGTAGGTGTGATTAGTATGGGTTAAGAATGGTAGCTCTGGAGGTCTGCGGGCGTGAGCACTCTCTGCGGAGAAGGCGGCCGGGTCGGAAAGGCCACACAGTACGGTGAGGCGCCGCAGCAGATTTACTGATTAATATACAATGCCACTTTACTCATAGCATTACGAGTAGAGATAACTGAAATGTCAAACTGCAATGCATACCGTAAAGACGTAACGGTGCGGTGCCACAAGTATACGATAAATGTAAAACATGAACAAAAAGCTATCGAACTAGGTGACTTCTGATTTTCCATCTGATCTAGATGATTCTAGAATCCTTACGCCTGTGTCTGTGTTATCCCTATTTCCACCAGTTCAACCTTTTCGATTCTCCTAACATCGTATTAAAATAAATATGTTTTTTTATGATTGGGTTAAAGCTTATTGTACCTACGAGTATGTGCAACAAGTAAACAAACTAATGACTATTTACAATAATTATTTAGTTAGGATTATTTCTTTTTATGACAGTTTTCTGTAGTTTTCCGTTAAATAACAAACTTCATAACGTCATATTCACTTATGTTGATTACACTGTATGGACTTTGCCGTACAAACTAGTATTATTTTTAAACTGATAAATATTTGTACGGCATCTCAATGAAGGTCATAGTTTATTTTATGATGAAGTTGGCGGCAAACAGATGGTTTTTCATGAGCAAGATGAAATAGGTAGCTTTTATTTCATTATAGAGTGGGACAAACGAGCAAACGGGTCACCTGATAGTAATGGTCTCCGCCCATAGGCACCTGCAACACTAGGTCGCAGATGCGTTTGTGATCTTTAGGAAAGGTGTAGGTCTCTTGAAGGTTCCATTGTTTCGTAGATTCCAAAACACGTGGTTATAATTAACGTATTTTTGTAAGTGCTGATTTTACAATCGTCGGATACAGTTTAAGAGCCATACTTATTTCAACTGTGATTTCTACGTAAAATGGTAAATTTTGGCGTTTTTGATCTTGTGTAGAATAACTATTGGCATAGTCCGTAGCAGCCTCATCATCGTCATCAGTCCACTGCTGGACATAGGCCTCTCCTAATGTTCGCCACTTAGGTCGATCTTGGGCTCGCATCCACCACTTGCCAGCCGTCCTGCGCAAATCGTCACACAACGTCGTAGCAGCCTAATTTTTTGTAAATTTTGATGACACCCAAAATCGCAGAGAAAGATTACATAAGATGCGCAAAGGCACTTTTTGCAGCGTGACAAAAAGGTTATACCTACTTACGACCAATCGGTCGTTAATAAATTATGACTTTTGCAATTGCAAAAGTCATAATTTATTCAATAAGAAAATAATACTAAATGACGTCTTGTCAAAGGATTTCTTTCCTTTTATAAGACTGTTAAAATATATCCGCCCATAGAAAAATCACACCAAAAGAAAATAAACATTATTGATAATGATTATCAGGGGCGCCTGGCTTCAACTGAATAAGTGAGATGATATTTGCGTGTCTTGGGAGAGACGTAAGTCTGGATGTAAATCCAGCAGTGGATTGCCGCAGACTAGTAATGATGATGATATTGATTTTAGAATCATTCCATTATTACCCTTAGGGATCGAGTACCGTGTATTTTGGGTATTTTGTGCACTATTGCACACGATTGTAAACATTGAAGGTTGACCTCGATTTTGCTTTGTTCTGGGCGTTCCTGTTAAAAGTGGAAAATCCCTGCTCCGATTCCCAATCAGGTCACTTTAGGAAATGCAATATTCTTAGCTGACCTGTGTATGTATATGTTGCAGTCAAAACTCTTAACCAGTCAAAAGTACTATTGACTAGCAAAATCAGTCAAAAGTACTTTTAACTGAACAGGTTGGTCAAAAGTGGTTTTGACTGAAAAATATTGGTTATTAATACGTTTGACTGCAAATTTGCGGTCAAAAGTACTTTTAACTAATGCTCTTGGTCAATAGTATTTTTAACTGCAAAAATGCATCAGTCAAAAGTAATATTAACTCGTTTGATGTAAATACAAAAGTGATTTATTAATAAATGTACAATCATTTTATACTACGAGTAATAAACGATTCCACATCAGACCTGGAAAGTCTTGCTGCAGTCAAATCTTAAAACTCATCCAGCATTATCTAGGTTGGGTTCTAGCCAAATCAGATTACAGGGGCCATTTTCGTTGACCTATCCGCAGCTTATGATATAGTCAACATAAGGAAACTGCTTTTGCTTAGAAGGAACAAGGGACCAAAAATTTCTCAAAGTTCTTAGTGAGATGCTCCACTATCGTCGTTTTGCTGAGAAGAGAAGATCAGATAGTGGTTACAGAAAAATGGCTTACCCCAGGGTAGCGTCCTTACAAGAGTAGGTGTGGTGACGAAATGGCTGACCCAGGTCCTCACGGGACATGGGTGCTTCGGTCTGTACTTATGGGATCTACTTCTATGCCCTCAGTGAGACAGTGGCTCGGAGGACATGGCAGCGCATACGTTTTGGAATAGCTCTCCCTTTTTTTATTTCACCGGGGAGAAATGCCAATGTACGCATACCCGCTGGCCGGGACCAGGTTATGTGGGACTCGCTCCGCGTCAGCAGAGAATACTCACTAAAAAACCCCGGTTGCCACCGTCTAATGCGCCTTGGGTGACGCCTGGGTCAGAGTGCTCCGTCCTTGTCACTGTCGCCCAGGACCTCGATCTGGCGCAACTCTTGAGGCATATAACGGCGCAGAACGAGACCTGGCGAGCGATTGCTCGAATTCTGTGAGATGGTGATCTAGCAGAAGGAGAGCGTAGGGCAGCTGTAGATGCGCCCGCTCTACGCCGCCCGCGTCCAGGCCCGGGCGTCGTTGGAGAGCATACGACGCATTGTATGCCCTCTGAGCCTCTTCTTTGTGTCCCGAGTGGTGAGTGTGGGGGCGTGATCCACTTGTTGGGGTATAATGGTGTTGTGGGGTTCAGCTACATTCACTGTACCCTCAAAGAGCTTGCTGGGGTACACCTTGACCTGGCTAATGTGGAAGACTCTGAACAAGCTGCGCACTTAGGTTGGCCGCTGTAAGGACAATCTGTCAAGGTGAGGCTTTTTAGACGCATTGCCAATAGGTGCGGATGTGGTGTCGCTCCAGAAGCTATGGCACACTTTCTTCAGAGTCTCACGTGTCCGAACACCTGTCTACACGAAAACTTGCTGACCGCCAGACATAGAGATATGATCTCAGAGTTTTGGTCTCGAGTAGAAGAGAATAGGTATGAGTAATATTATATGTGCGTTTGTCGTTCTTTTTATCGACCACCAATTTTAAGAGTTTTGACTGATACAACCAGTCAAAACCACTTTTGACGGAATAACTTAGTCAAAAGTACTTTTAACCAGCTCCATTGGGCAAAAGTACTTTTAACTGTTATTTTAGTTAAAAGTATTATTGACCAAAGCATATGGTCAAAAGTACTTTTGACTGATTTTGCTAGTCAATAGTACTTTTGACTGGTTAAGGGTTCTGACTGCAACATATATATCTATTCTGGGTGATGTTAGTAGTCACCTGTTCGTCTTACTGATCGACCAATCTTATATCACTAGGCATACGTCATGTCAATTACATACGTCATGTAACTACATAGTTAGAAATTAAACATATGAACTGCTCATGTACCTATGTCCCTAAAGAGGAATTAATGGTTTGAGCCTATCCTTTATCTATCCCTAGTCAATCACACTGGCCAAGTACCCTAGAATTTCTTCACATGCGTGCACGTTTCCTCACGATGTTTCCCTTCACCATCACCAATATTGAATACCTATAACTTTACTTCAATACAAAACTCATGGAAAATTAACCCAGAAAGTAGGTGGATCGTTTAGAGAATTTGCTCATTTCTGTTTACTATTTTCTTAAAATCTCTTAACCCCTTAAGATCGAAATTCCATTGTTTTAAATCTGTTGTGTCTGGATGTCTGGATGTCTGGTCATATTTAAATACAAAACTAGATTAAATTCTTTGTAACAAAAACTCGTTTAGTTAATATTTTATGGATTTTATGTATCGTCCGACATTTTCCAATCATATGTTATAATAATGTCTTTATCTGCCACCGATAACAGTTTCGTGGGTGTCACTATGGGCTATATGCATAATTTTATGTTTCTATTAAACGATGCGGCCGGCTTGTCTTTAGTATAACATATGGCTCTAAGTTGCAGTTCAAGTTGCGTAAATCACCATTCATTTCGTGTTTCCGTATATTTTGCTAATATTTAAAGCAAACGAGGTGTTTATCATTATCTTTATTACGATGTTTCTTGAATGGATTGATATTTCATGATGTTCTAAAATTGAATATAAATATGACACTAGGTATGTAATAAATGTCAGACAACATCAGACACGTTGTGATTCGACCGCAATCTAAATTATAAGTGTTTTAGATATAATATTAATTCTCCTGGGCGGGATTGGATGCTACAAGCGCCCGCGCAGTAGGTATGTTGAATATAAATATAATTGAAATTAATAAGGCAACAACATCAGATTTATTGTGACCTGACTGCAATCCACATAGCATCAAATGTATAATATCATCTTCATTCTCCTGGATTGGGTTCGAACTTCCGATCGCCTGCGCATCTATATATATATATATATGTTGCAGTCAAAACTCTTATCCAGTCAAAAGTACTATTGACTAGCAAAATCAGTCAAAAGTACTTTTAACTGAACAAGTTGGTCAAAAGTGGTTTTGACTGAAAAATATTGGTTATTAATACTTTTGACTGCAAATTTGCGGTCAAAAGTACTTTTAACTGACGCTCTTGGTCAATAGTATTTTTAACTGCAAAAACGCATCAGTCAAAAGTAATAATTACTAACTCGTTAGATGTAAATAAAAAGTGATTTATTAATAAATGTGAAATCATTTTATATTATGAGTAATAAACGATTTCACATCAGGCCTGGTAAGAGGTGGGATCTAGTTGTTTAGGTGTCGCTCCAGAAGCTATGGCACATCTGCTTCAGAGTCCTGCGTGTCCGAACACCTGTCTGCACGAAAACTTGCTGACCGCCAGACAAAGAGTGATCTTAAGAGTTTTGGTCTCGAGAAGACGAGAAGAGGTATGAGTAATATTAAAGTTTATATGTGCGTTTGTCTTTATTTTTATCGACCACCAATTTTAAGAGTTTTGACTGATACAACCAGTCAAAACCACTTTTGACTGAATAACTTAGTCAAAAGTGCTTTTAACCAGCTCCATTGGGCAAAAGTACTTTTAACTGTTATTTTAGTTAAAAGTATTATTGACCAAAGCATATGGTCAAAAGTACTTTTGACTGATTTTGCTAGTCAATAGTACTTTTGACTGGTTAAGGGTTCTGACTGCAACATATATAAAAGGAGAAACTGACTGACTGACTGACATATCAACGCACAGCCCAAACGGCTAAACGTAGGCACTTGAAATTTGGAAGGGACGTAGCTTAGGTACCGTAGGGGTGCACTAAGAAAGGAATCCCCGAAATTCCCACGGGAACGGGAATTAGCGGGAAAATCCTTTTGTATGAAAAATCTAAACCGCTTAAGTTAGACGCTTGAAATTTGGCATGCAGGTACCTTAGTAAATATAAAGTTTAGTTATGGCTGTATTTTGAGAAATTCCTACGGGAACGGGAGTTAGCGGGAAAAAACTTTTGTATGTATAAATTTAAACACGCGGACGAAGTCGCGGGCAAAAGCTAGTTATGTACTATTACTAAATCTGCCAAAGGACCAGTCAATATCAATCGTCCTTAAGTATAATTCGTGGCTACTAAGCATACATATCAGTTTCAATGCTAAAGTTGTAGTCGCGCAAAATAACCGCGAAACAAAGTTCGCCAGTTTTAAAATAACACATTCCCAAACAAGCATCTCTATCAAATCTTTTAAAATGCTACTGCCTACACCTTTCAACAGTGCTCCAAAACTGTTGAGAGTCTAATTAACACAGCAGATACAACGTTTTGTTTTAAACGGTGTTGTTAACAGAATAATAATTCATAAGTTGACAGCACGTGAATAATTTGCGAGGCGAGTTGTTATCAGCAGCACTTGCGCAGTGCGATCGTCCTCTTTGCCCCTAATGCTTTAAAAAATCTTATCTGCATAACAACTGTATTCAAAAACATGCTTTAACACTTCAGCTTTAGGTGTAGAATCGTTCACAACAGCTGTTTGAAACGGCACTTCGTCATTCACCAGATGCCTTGTTCGCGCGTGCCGACTCGAAATCGTCTGTACTACAAAATCGCTCTCTCGTGAATCGGTGGCCGCTCTTTCGATTCATACCACTTACATTGACGCTTTTGAGTTTAGATGCTCGATTACTAGCTTTGTTTTGGTTATTTTCAGTTTTTATGCAGATATTTCTGAGCTTTATATCAGGACGCTGTTACATTAACTAATCACATGTCGATATTGATGACATATTTTTTTTTGCTAAGTACCTTATAATCTGGCAATAAATAATGGTAGGTATCAAATAAAAAGCATTATGCAGTTAGTAATTTTTTTTGATAAATTGACATAGTAGTCAATGTATGCCGAACAAAATTTGCACCCGCTGCAAGATTTGACGTCAGCCACGACTAATTGCCCGATAAGTCGTCGATTCGAGTCTCGTTTTAATAAGGTACGCTTTGTTGGTGTATGTGTGGATACCTATGGAATGCCACGGTCACTCGCCTCTGTGAGAGTGAGCCGAGCCTGTGTGCGAGTGACGTCTGCCGCACGCTTCATCGACCAGCCCAAGTGGAACCACCTCCCGTCCTTGTGGAACAGCTGTTTGTACCGACAGCGGGGAAAAAAGATGCTAACACATAGCTCTACCTAATTTGGCCAGGTTTCCTGTAACTATGTGTACGTTGTTGCCACGTGAAGTACTGTGCCGTACTCCGCGTCTGTGTGTAACCTCGATTCGGACACACTACGAAGTGAGGCATTATGGTTATAAACACGGAGTAATTCGCAGAATATCATTATCCAAATGAATCCACCTCAAGAGCACCGGTCAATATACTCTCCGATTTGATTGGGTTTATGTATTTAAATGATAGGTATGATTATTGTTTTAACTTTGCAATGGGATTAGTTGAATCGTGTTTTGGGTCAAGATGTCGTTTAATTGAGAACGATTTTGATGTTTGCGGTAGGTGGGAGATCGTTTCGGGGAATATAAGAGTGATTTAAAGCAGTATACGAAAGTCATAAAACATTTTGCCGGGCGAGTGCGAAAGAATTCGCATCAAAATAACAAATGAATGCGCTTCATGTTTTACTGTTCACACCGTATATGCAGGCTTTTCCCACGGTTAGTTGAGTGTGTGCTCCTGTCGATGCCCCTCCCGCCCCTCCGGCGCGTCTGTGTTTGTAGTTCAGTACGGGTTTAGCATTCAAAGCGGTATCATGCTCCCCCGATATTATACTTTCATATTTATTGCTAAAACGCCTCGTCCCACATAATGCCTACCTATATGTAGATTCAGCGCGGTGGTACGATAGCCACGGGAGTAATGTAATTGTGATCAACTCCCGCCGTGTTACGTACCTACATTCTACAGGCCGCCCCTTTGTGCTGTCATTGATCACCAATTGTCAATAATTAAAAATAGAAAGTTAAATAATTTTTTAATTGATTTTTTAAGGAATATCAGAATTCCATTCATTCATGATGATATTTTGAATAACTTCTACCTTAATATGATTTCGAATATTAAGGTGCGTTTACACAATGGCGGGGCTGCGTGAAGCTAACAAGAATTGACCAATAATATTGTTCTATCGCAGTTAATTTTCGTTAGCTCCACACTGTCAGTTACTTTGTGTCGGAAACTCACCCTTAGCCTTACATTACGTATACTCTCTTTATCAGCATGTTCTGCTATTGGATAACTTTTCATCATGATCCTCCAGAAAAACTTCATTAAGGCAAATGTCATGTGACCTTTACAAATCATCTTCAGCCTACAAATTATGCCGACGACTAGTTGACAAATCATCGCTATGTTGGCCAAACATTATGTTGTACAAACGTGGCGATTGAAAAATAAATCTCTCTCGTGTACACGACGACGACATTATAAGCCACTGATGAACCCTACGCATTATCCTACAGCAATCTGTCACTTCACTGGCCTAGATCCAACTCGATAAAGCCACTCGAAAACGAAGATACCCGATGGAATAAATAACCCGATTCGTCAATATATAAATAAAATGTATTTGTTTCGACGGTGTAGTATGGGAGTTAGCAAAAACATTGTAACTGTGGCAATAATGTCAATGTTGAAAATTTACTGTCAGGAAAATTGAAACTCCATAACCCATTTTTAAACTCCCTAGTAAAAAATTGGTAGATTTCAGGCAATAAACTTAATCATCTACCAACCTATTTGGACCCATGCACATTAAAGTATTTGAACTTCAGTCTGAAATCTACCATTACACTTTTAGAGAAAAATAAATCAAACGAGGGGTAAGTAGTACCTACCTATACAGGAAATTTAGAATTGATTAAGCCAGGCCAGACAGAGACAATATAACGATATAATATACGTCGATACCTATACACAATTCTAATATTAGAACTACCTACTCTAAGTGGTTCTTACTTAAACCTGTTCACAGACAGTAGGTATGATTTTAAAAAAAATTAAAACAAAATCATCAAATGATTAAAGATCTCTAAATCCAGCCGTCCACGTTACCAAATCAGTCATCACCTCCTATACTATAGGGGAACGACTCGGTCGCTTTATTTTCGTCGCCACCTTACGCGTCGACAATTATTCGGGAATTTCGAAAGATCACCCTGGAGTGGCGGTCGTTGGCTTCACTGACTCATTCTTTTGTTTTTGAGCGGCGCAACTCGGTTTGAGGATAAAATGCTCGGCTCATATCACGTTAATCAGTGTCACGATTCGCCTTGTCGATAATGAACCCGTTGTCGCGTCACGTCGCATACGAGTATGAACAAGAAAACACGTTGGTACACATACGAATCACTTTTGGTTGGTAGCCGCTTCTGAGATTTATTGTTACTTAATAAAAATAGCTGGACAAAATAAATTATCTTTTGTAGTGACGGATCTGAATTCAAAAGCTTTGTCTATTGTCTGAACTTCAAAAGGTAACTAACTGGACTACTAATAAAGTGGTAGAACATAAAACCAAAAATCGAGAATCTCTCAGAGAACACAGTCGAAAATCTACATCGTAATGTGTATGTAATACCTAACGAGGTTGAATTCATAAAATAAATAGGTATTCTGTTGATATTAAGCCTATGCGTAAAATGTGTGTATGTGTGATTCTAAAATAACCGTAAAATTTCCGAATCGCACACCAATTAATTTGATGGAACACGTGCATAGAATCGGTAAAGCAACTGATCTGTCGCTCACAACCGCTAATCACGCGACGATTATTATTATTCGAACACGCATACGAGGATAATGAATCGTTTCGCGAACGCAGGAAGCGATTTAACAATCGAATCTTCAGAATCGAGTAGCCGCACGTAACATCGGTCCGAGTCGTACCTACACGCCACGAGTAATTTGGATGGTGCTAATTATAGGTGCTATTGCGGTTATAATAAGATCCTCCCAACTTCCCAGAAACGAGGCCGAGCAGCTTTATTAATATTTATTCGATACACGCCGAATGCTCGGTCCCTAACTGACGCAGTCAAAGAAAACACGCCGGCCAGAAATAAAGTCGTAAACTACCGGAACGATTTCAATCGATGTTCTCCGTGTGTATATCGGGTTATAAATGCGCAGAAAGTATCGATGAAGTACCGATCGAGGAAAACGTTCGGCTTTTATCGGTCGGAGGCGATAGCCGCATCGAATTTTTTTATGGTCGCGGCACGTGGAATATGACATCATGACAAATGGAAATAGCATAATAGGTAGTCGTGTTTGTTATCACGTGCCGGCTTGATTGCAGTTAACGTATGCAGATTAACTGCTGTAGTTCTGCTTCCGTTTGTTGTAGTTTTTTCCCTGTTTTGGGACAAACTACGTACTCGTAGGATTAATTCTGGTCTAACACGTAGTCCGTTATATACCTCGTTGCCAAATATCATCATCATTATCAAGTACAAAATCCAGAACTAAGTTTTCTTCTTGTTCCTTGCGCTTTTCCACTTTAGTTGCAGACGGCTCTCCTTATCTTTTTGCGTTAGAATAGTTTGTACAGAACTAAGTATACCTACCACGCTATTTAAAATTTGATATAACTTTTATTAGCGGTACTAAGGGCCAAACACCACCAAAACCTACGTGCTCGCCTTATGAATACCTAATCCAATCTCCTACGAAGCCCTTCGATGAAACCCTTATAAATTATACACAACTTATTAGTCCGCGTATGTCTGGGTCTACCTTTCGTCTTGGAAACATTTACCACATCGATCTGTTAGGGGTTAAGCATAAAAATAGACTAAAACCAACGTTAATTGGTAGTGTAATAATATATTTTTGAAATCTAAGCTACGCTTGAGCTTACCTACATCGTTATTACTATTACTAACATTATACGAGTACATTCCACATTTTCTGATGGAGTCGTTATTTATTTATTTAATCTTGCACCATATAAAAATAAAGAATAAAAGGTGAACTTAATGCCTTAATGTCGTTGGTTGAATCAAACACCATTAAATACGTAATATGGCAATGGTAACCTAATAGGTAATTAATATACCTACAACTATATTGTACAACAAAATAATGTCTACTATACCTAGTTTTAGGTCAAATTGTATGGTGTGCAATAAAGAATAAATAATATTTACTAAACTTACAGTTGGGATGTAAGGGAGCGATCTATCATCATTTCGCTCCAAGTCACAGGCTGATGACGGGCAGCAATGCCCCGAAGTTAGATGCTACGCATGGCAATATCCAACCCGCCTGCCCAGTGTGGCGATTCTTGGTAAAGTCTCCAGATGTTTGCACAAAGTGGATACCAAAGAGTGTTCTTCTTTCTGATATGGGCACCTACCTTTATACCTTACCTACTCTATATGCCTACTTTATCTATTGATAATAACTCTTTTTAAATTTTACCGAAGTTTTTATATGTTTTTTGGACATTATAAACAACATATGACATAGAAGTGAATTTGTACAATGAATGATTAGGAATTTTCGAAAACAACATTATCAAATATTTAAGCATCGTTAAATTAACAAATTAGCATAAAAAAATAAAGCAAACACAACAGTTTGGGAAAATCGGAAAGTGCCGACGGCTAATTCAGAAGCGCTCAGACGCGCACGCACCTCATATCGCACGCAGAGCACTGCGCATGCGTCGGATTTGGCGTGAATGACAGACGTGCCTCTCGGGAAAGTGAGATTCTTTCTAAATCACTTTAGAGGTTGCGTCGGTCAACATTGTTTGAAATTTCGAGACGGTATTTTACATTCCGTTTGTAATGTAGTTAACATGAGGAGTTCACTATAATATGTTTTCTATAACAGCCATGCAAATTTCTTAATCAATGTAAGCAATAGACGAGATTATGAGTAGTTATCGATGCTTTAACTTTTTTTATTGCTAGTGCAAAGATTGTGTCAGAAAGCGGAACCTGGCACTAGGCCGGGAAAACGCTAGGGCGAGAGTGTATGGGTAGCACTTGACCCCAACTGACATGATGTTAAGCAATGTTGAAGCCAAAGATGAAGCGCGCTTACCCAACAAAAACCGATTCACTCTCGACTTGAAAATCTGAAGATAACTTCGGGGAACACGGACTCCGGTAAAGAGTTCCACAGTTTAGCCGTTCGCACTATGAATGAGGAGGCAAAGAACTTTGTGCGAGTAGCAGATGCAGAGCAAGCGTTCTGTCTATTGTTAAACAGTAATCGCCGCCCATGGATACCAGCAATGCTGGGGGTACAACGAAGCCACCTGCGAAGAAAGAGTTCTCTTCGAACGAACAGTCTAGGACGGAATCGTTTCCTGGTAGTGCTTATGAACCCTACCGAGGCATGAATGAGTAATGTGTGGTGATACTGGCATGATGTTATACAGCTTGTAGGAACACTGAATATTTCCCTTCCACGACACTTATTTCCTTGATAATAATAAAAAAAAAACGCCTAACACACACATACTTAATATACAGAGCTACTTAAATTTTAAAAAAAATCTTTTACTGGTAAGAAAATTACATTAGGTATAAAGTCTAGTTTTCTGGTTAACCGAGAGTAGTTACAGACATTCTGATTTTTAAAAAACTAAGAATCCTACCTTACATATCATAGATTTCAAAACCAAAATAAGTATGTAGTTATATTTGACTAGCCAGTAAATTTAACTTTTTATTCGCCGTTTAAATCCATTGCAAAATAGATACTTTCGTATCCACCAGATGGTGGAGAAGTTTCATAAAAAATACGATAAAAAGTTTAATTTACAACTTAATCATTTATGTTAACTACTACTTAAAATAGCTAAACGTACACACGAGTATATCTACGTTATACTACGCTACACATATAAATATTAACTCGTTGTCATCTCGCTGACCGCCCTTGAGTCTTATTAGATCATTCGTTCTCCACAAATAGCCGACCGTTGTTTTTGCCACCGCTTGCAACTGCAGTGGAAAATTAATTAACACTCCTAATGCATGCAACGGGAGCAAAGAGTTTTGTAGCAGCGGCGAAATCAATTTGAGGTCGAGCTATTGGCCAATGTCCAGCTACGCCTGGACGCTATGAAACAGTGGTATAGGATACTCTACACGCAGCGACTTTAGCTACTGAGCAAAAAATATATAAAGCGAAAAATAATAATCACCGCCACATTTCTTTGGGATGTAAAGGAGCCTATCATTTTTTCGCTCCAAGCCACCCACCCTCACCTACCCGTGGTGCATCCTGTCGAATAACAAACGAGACAAGTCATTGATTTGGTTATTCATTCATCAGGCTACTATGCTGGGCTTGCGAATTAGTTAACCTGTCACCTCTTTGACTGTACCTACCCACGGCATTTCTGAATATAGATTCACTCATAGTCCGTCCGAAATACCGTCCAACTTCAGACGGGCCATTCGTCTGCCACCTTAGCAATAAAGAAAAGCTCCGTAAAGCTCTTAACAATCGTCTCGGACAGTGAAATCGACTCGTATTCGTAAACAATCTCGCACGTTCATTGAAATTTGACTTTAGTTTTCGGAAATTGTGACAGATCGCATCGAACGTTTGCGAGAATTCTAAATCCGACCATTGACAGTTCGAATCGAATATTTGAACGAACGAAAGCTTGGCGAAACAAAGTCTTGCTTCTGAGAGAAATATCTTTGAAAGCATTGCAAATAGCACTGCTGGGTATTTTTTTCAGAACTCTTTGGTAACTTAACCTATACAGCATATATTATACTTATTATTAGTGTAATCCCAATAAATATTACACGACCGGCAAAGGTCGTACTTTATTAAGAGTCGTAGGGTGTAAAGGGCCCTATACAGTATAACGTCAATCAAAAATCACTATGCAACTGTAATATGTACAGGAAACTGGCTGGTACTAAATTGAGAGACAAGACGAATGCACAATATATTTGTAAGTGTGAATATATGTAATACGAAGACTACGTTGTACCTAAATTTATTTGTTACACAGAAAGTCGAATTCGAGCTATATAGGCATCTCAAGGCCGTAAGTGGAAAACTATGTATATATTTTACATAACTTTTTTATGTACATATTTCAATATCTCGTTGGTTTTGGGGTTTTAGATGCCATTTGACAACAGAGAGGTCGGATCGGATGAAAAAAATGTCCATAGCCAGGAAGTTGGCGGTAATCACATCTGTCATAAAGTTAAATGCAACAAATGAAAAGCTGGCGACAAAAAATGCGATTCAATCCAGATCGCATTAGAGGCGTTCCATAATAATCTCGAAAATATAGTGACAAGAAAAGCATTCACTTAATAGTCTATCTTGTTCCCCATACATATTCGTACAATTACAATAATGTCAGCGCGATGTTACGAACTCTTATCTAGGGAGCGAAGCCTAACATTATTGTAACCTAAGACCCGTTGGATGTCTGGCTTGTCGCCAGCTTACTTTGGTTTAAATTGCCCCGCCCCTGCTACCCTGTTTGAACTAGAAAAATATATTGATTTAGGAATATAGATACACTCAGTTATCACACTAAAATAATGTTCTTATTAATTCAAAGGTGTGTTTAATAAGGTGACTTAAAAATTTTTGAATCGGACTTTATTATTACTGTCAAATTTATGTAATCATCACCATCAGCCTATCGGTCCACTGCAAGACATAGGCCTCTCTAGTTGCCCATCATTGGCCTGTCGTATTTAGCTATCCCTTCAATCATGACGGTTATACCGCCACCAGTCGGTTGCCAAAGCGTCATCTGTTATTCAGCGGGATGCACCTTTTATTTTCGATGAGGGTGGCTTGGAGTTAAAGATGAAGTTGATCCCTTACATCACATACTTGATGTATAGACTTCTGTAAGAGTCAATTATCCATCGAACTGTTTCCAAAGATAAGCTTGAAGCCGGTGTACAGGACCTCCTCCATGAATAGTCCTCCTTTTTATTCTACGTGTTTTTATCAGATGACTGGCACTTCTAGTTGGTAAAACCTACATAGAATGATATCACAAGGTAATTCGATCGGACGTTTGACCCAAAATTTTCATTATCAAAGTTAGTGACTAATGATTTGTTACACAACATTATGCAAATAGGATATTTATCTACAAACAATCTGGATAATCGATATATTTGTTTTACTGATGAGTTGAAACTAATTTTACCGATTACAGCTAAATGACACGTATCGGGAGACGGCCAAAAATCTTCCAGAAATTATGAATTAAGTGGCAAAGAGGTTATAGTAGAGCATGTATTGGTACTCTCTGGGTGTCGTAGCAAGCTTATTTCTACTGGCCGGATGCCAACAGACCCGGCCGAAATTGCTTTTACCGTATACTGTAGCAATGATACGGTACCACTACATAGGATATCCGAGGTTGATATGTGCAGAGAACGCCACATGTTTGACCAAAACTTGCAAATATTTTAAAGTCGGTTCAGGTGGAAGATAGAAAAAGGAATAGCCGGGATTATATTTTAATGTTTCATATCGAAAGAAGTTAGACATTGATAGATATTCAATGATGCATTCTAATGTAATTCTGTACAGAGAAATATGGCAACATCTCTGTACAGAATCTGTTGACTAGCTCGGTGGCTCAATTAGTAGTGACTCCTGCCTTCTGGACTAAGGACCGTGGGTTCGATCCCCACCCGGGACAAACATTATATAGATCATAACACAGAAGAGGCAGCTGAATATTATAAGCCGATGACAGGCAGCAGCGTCAACGCAGAGAGGAACTACGCCCTGAGATCGCTAACCCGCCTGCCCGATGTGGTGATTATGGGTGTAACCTCCCGGTGTTTGCCCAAAGTAGCGAGAGCCTATGTTCAGCAGTAGACTATAGGCAGATAATGAAAAAAAAAAGAAAAATTACTTAGTAAGCAAACGAAAGCAATGAAAAATGTTATTGCTTAATTATAAAAGTTTCAATTCTACAGCACTAATAAACACCATGCTATTCAAAGCTTTAAATCATTGATATAAACATAATCAACCCGTGTGAATTCATATTGCGTGACTGCATGATGATCAAGATCAATTTATTTAATCCGAACACCGGTAACGCACAAAGCTATGATATCATTGTTCCAAACGTGCAATTTTCGCAACGCTACCTCGCACGAGCTTGTTCGATTTAACCGATGACGACTGACTGCAGACATTTAATATACCTGAACGTTTTAAAACACTAATATAACAAACAAAAACAGTGATGCGCGCCCGATCATTACCGACCCGAATTCTAATGATCCATTTCAATCCGGTCCTTTTCTTTTTCGCCTCGAATTTAATCAAATTATAGGTTGAAGCGTATTATAATATTTCAATACATCTCGGCCGATACCGTTTGTGGAATTTTAACTTTTTATTGTTCGATTCGTTCTCGTCTTGGTGTAATTTCGAGGGTCTAGACGGGTTAAAAAGTTTAAGTTCGAAAAATTTTTTCAAAACAAATTAATCATCTTCATTGTTTTAAACTCTTCCTTTTTGTGTGAATGTGGGGGCTTCGTAATTTGTTTCAATTTCTTTCTAAGGTCGTCCTCAGTGAATGCTCTTGAGAATCTCGGGCGTAGCATTTAAAAGCTCAGTTCATAATCATTGAACACAATAAGTCGTTGTAGTATGTTAGTTTCCTTCCAATGCCTTTTAGAATTATTAATTAACGCGTGTACTGTTATTGTTCAATGGAAAACCACATCGTTATGTAAGAACCATTAGTGAAAATAACCTTACTATTCTAATCAAATTAATCTTCCCGTCAATAAATGCCAAGTCATTATAGAGATAGATACTGAATTAAAATAATTTATGAGTATAATCACGCTTGTGTGCAACACCGAAACAAGTTTGAAAGTCATACGATTGAAGTAACGATCGTCTGGACTCTTGAAGGTGAACAAAAATTCAGTTAGATTCATACGAAAATTCGACTAAGACCTTCCACGGGCAAACAAAGTAAATGGCAGCAATACGTACACTCCACAGTGACTTAATGTAACATCGCTCTCTCTCTCTTCAAGCCCATAAGCAAAACAAGGACAAAGTTTTCATGGCGTTTTCATCTCTCAGCACAGACGTGATGGAACAAATACATGAATATAATACTAAAAATCTAGAAATCCGAATCGGTCGTGTGGAATCCCAGTTCAATTGTGAAAGGATAAGGTTGAAAGTCGACTGTGCGCTTGAAACTTTTTTGAATTCCTAAGGTAAAAAATTCTAATTGCAATCGAAACCAAATCCAATTTGCTCCTGAATAGGGCCCACTTCGAGGAAAATTCTTGGTGTTCATATGCCGTTTTGGTAGTGGGCGTGTATTGTCTGTCCCTTTCAGTTTCAGAGTGGAATGAAAGGGAGGGCGCGAGGGGTGATCCTCCACCTCCAGCCGATGCGGGAGGTAAAAGATTAACCCAGTTTTGTTATTTGTCCACTGTCAGTTGAGTACCTTTTCACAATGCGGCCGGAGTCTGCTTCAGTGGGTCCTTCGGCCGTTTAACGTAATTGTAAATGATTAATGCGTCTGTACCCCGCCGTAATAGCGACAAGAGATTGGAAACCGATGCTCTCCTCTTGATTTATGACCTCCAATTGCATAATCAAACAATGGAATGCTCAACGCTCATCATAGTTTGGGACATTAACATTTTTGACTAGCGTTTTGATGTAGCTCATTAATTATACGATGTAGGTATTTTAATTGAAGTACAATATGCGCCACATCCAATAGATACTTCGGACTTTATAGCGCTCTCACTGGGTGGTTTAAAATGTTTGCCTTTTTAACTAGATGCCCTATTACGATGTATTAATGTATATGAAAATTTAGTCAAAATGGCATAGCGTTGGATACTGACTGACTATCTATCGGCAACAACGGTTAATCTACTTTAAAAGAAGACTAACCAAATACGCAGGGCCCCGATCTCAGATCCATTCCAAGGTAAATGTTGCGTTGGCTGCAACATTTTTTCTCATACAGGCCACACATTTTCACGTGCGAAAGTATTTAATCGTGAATCTATTCACAGAAAATAAGGCTCTAAATTTAAGCACGCGGTGACACATAGGTACTTTTTGCACAAAACACCGCCACATCTCTTCTCGATGGTGACATCAGTGAATGGGTGATTTCAGAATCTCGGCCGGCCGACTCGTAAGTACAGTGATTTTGGTCGAGTTAGAAGATCAGTTGCTATATCGCCCTACCTTACAAGTCGGTGGCACGGCGGTGGCAACTGAAAAGTTATTGATTTGATTACTTGTTCATAGCCGCACTGGCTTGGGCTTCTATTTTGCTTTATACCAGGCGAAAAGAGGTCACAAAAAATCAAACGTTTTTGACAGCTGATGTGTGTGGTTATGCGGGATTATGGTTCACAATTGCCTAGAACTGAAAATTATGAATACATACATTCCTAGTTAATAATATTTGTCAATATCACAGGTGCAACTTAGTATTAAAACTTTATTTACCTTCTTGCAGCACGCAAGCAAACTCTATTTGATAAAACATAATTATATAAATCGTAACAATAAAAGTGATAAATCGTCAATTCAGCCATCATATTTATTATTCAATTGTCTGAACTATTAATCTAATAAGTGACGCATTCTACCAATGATTCAGGGCATATAAAATCGATGTAATTAATGCCTTTTGTAGATATCTGTGTCAGAAAACATATAATTATTTCATGACAATACCATAGGTAGTTATTTACATTGTGGACAAGCTTGAAAAAACCGGAATAAGAGGCTCTGCTTTGTCTGTCTACACAAGTTTTCTTATGGGTCGCGCTCAGAAGGTTAAAATTGGTAATTACATAAGTAAAGAGGAACCCGTAACCTATGGGGTTCCCCAGGGGAGCATCCTAGGTCCGAGTCTGTTCCTATTATACATCAACGATCTGTGTGAAATGTCATTAACCAACGGCAGAATATTTACTTACGCTGACGACACAGCAATTATATTTCACGGACCAACGTTAGATGATGTCCGAGGCAGGGCCGAGGCTGGATTTCGAAAGGTCAATAAATGGCTAAAACTCAATCTTTTAACTCTAAATTTAACGAAAACAACTTTTTTGGAATTCAGAACCAATAATGTACAAACCTCGCAATTAGAAATCAAAGCTCATACTTGTGAACCTGAAAACAGTGGTCTCTGCAATTGCCAATCCATTACCAAATCTCCGTTTGTTAAATATCTTGGCGTCCTATTAGATGAAAGACTTACTTGGCAACCGCATATAGAGTTGCTGGCATCCCGAACCCGAAAGCTTGTCTGGATTTTTAAAAAACTGAGAGATGTAGCTGACCTTGATCTCATACGAAGAGTATATTATGCCTTGGTCCAGTCAATATTGGGGTATTGCGTGATTGTTTGGGGCGGGGCCTGTAAAACCCATATGATTCAGATCGAGCGAGCACAGAGATCGTTACTTAAAACTATGACTTTTAGCCCATACAGGTTCCCCACTACAGAATTGTATCGGAAGTGCAAAGTTCTTACAGTTAGACAACTATACATCTTACGATCTATAATTAGCCAACATCGCAATACTCCTTACGATCCAACTGTAGAGGGGAGGCGTGTGGTGGGTAATGTTTGTAGGCTCCCAAAATGTCGCACGGCTATGGCTAGACGTCAAAATTACTTTTTATCCCCTTACCTGTATAACCAAGCCAATAAATTACAAAATTTTTATTCCCTCCCATTGCTAGAATGCAAGATTAAAGTCACAAACTGGCTGACTACCCTAGACTACAGGCAAACTGAGGAAATTCTTGAACCAAAGCTATAACTTAAAATGTTGCATACCACATATACATACACACACACCCACACACACACACACACACACACACACACACACACACACGCACTTACATTTACATACACGCACACAATAACACATCGCCAATTTTGTTTACAACTAGAATATAATAATTACATTAGTTTTAGCTGCTGACATAATCTTATGTACTCACTTATTACGGAAGAGGGCGCTGATTATCCGAGATACAGGTATTTATACCTAGTTCGGAAATCAGAGACTTCATAACATGATTGTAACGATGTTTATGTCAATAAAGTTTTATTATTATTATTATATTATTATTTACTAGGCTTTTGAAGGTTAAACCATTGCTGCCGAGTCATGGCGAAGAGTGTGTTTATAATATCATCAGAACTGACGTCATCTTTTACGATAGAAAATAAATAGTGTATATTATGCTTTACTAGGGTAGTTTTAACAACAGATGTCTGATGGCTACCGATTTGAAAGTTTTTTTTTCAACACATCGTGTTTTTTTTTCCGGAACACAGAATGAGCCTGCCAACGTAATGGACGTTTTCAGGCTAGTTCTGAGTTCCTGTGTTCTGCTGGACATAGGCCTCCCCCACAGACAGTTGTCATTTGGGGGCAAATCCCCCCACGACTTAATCATAGTCACCACGCTTGGCAGGCGGGTTGGTGATCGCAGATTTTTTTATTTGTACCCAGGTAAAGCTGCTGCTGTTTCCTGATTACACCTTAGTCATCTCCTACGACACCCAAGGGATGAAATAGGTTGGTCCTATACTAAATCCGAAAACTACACGAAAAGCACGATAGCTAGTGCAATATGAGACCTCACACCAAAAAGTTGTCAGATTCTGTCAAGTCGACCAACCCGGTGTACCTACTAGGAAGAGTACCGGGGTGAGTACCCGGTGTGTAATATCCTGTGGAACATAGTTCCGGGTACTCACCAGGCTTTATGGTCACACCAACCAGAATATCAGGAGCTGGGTGTAGGTAGGTGTATTTGTGAATAAGCTGCTTGGTTACCTATTTGTTTCCAGTACGATGTCTATATTAACGAGGCGCTGGCAACCGATTGGTGGCGATATAACCATCACAACTGAAGGCGTCGCTAAATAAAGCAGACCGATGACGGGCAGCAGCGTCACCGAAGCGAGAAGCTACGTCCGGCGACCGCCAACCCGCCTGCCCAGCGTGGCGATTATGGGTATATCATCCAGATATTTGCCCTAAGTGGCGAACAATTGGAGAGGCCTATGTCCAGCAGTGGACTGCAATGGGTTGATGATGATGATTAACTGGTGATTCAAAAAAAAATTATGGCCGTCCCCAGTAAGTTCCACTAAAAGTTTCACGGTAATTTGGACACTTCAACAATTTGTTTAATCATAAGTAAATACAAGTCGGAACAAGCTCTAAACAATAAAACTCGCGCTTAAACAACTTTATGCGATGGCGTGTGGCAACAGCCGTAAACATAATTATTATGAGCATTAAATATTTTACTAACTGACGACAACAAAAAACCAGCAGTATCTTAATGTGAGAACTAAGTGGGTTTGATTTGCGACTTCTTCGTCTGGATGTGAGTTCAGCTATCGTAGATAGTTCGTCTTTGGTCCTTCTTTGGAAGAGGTTTTGTCTCTTTTAGCTAAATCAAGCATCAATTCAAGGAGAGTGCTCTGAAGGGCGGTTTGAAATGCCAGTGTCACCATTTTACCACCGCACTACTCGACGCCGCGGCAGGGTCCATCCATACCATTTGGAAACTTTTCCATCAAGTACTGTTCGTTTCCAACGTTCGTTCTTTCCGCGTACCTGTTCGCTTTAATGAGCTCCCAACCGCGGAGCAGAGCGGAGAAGAGCTGTACCAACATTCACCAATCTCAGGGCTTGAACGATGTAGATTTCAAGCCACTTTCGTGAATCGTTTCACAGCTCCGCTCCGCCTCATTGGAACCGCAGCATTAAGTTCCGGACAGCCCCGCTTCTGTAAAAACGTACCCAAAGGATAAAAAAAAATTAAGTACCGACTGAAGCTCTAAACGAGCATCAGTAGGATTTCCGGAGCTCGTGGGGAGTAGGTATTGGGCCGGGCATGGCGGTGGCAACTGACAGGTAACTGACCAGCTACTTGTCCTTTGTCACAGCGACTTGGGCTTCTCTTTCGCTTTCCGTCAGGCGTAGGCAAGCTATTATTATCTATTGTCGAGCTACTATAAAAATCAGATGTCCGACGTTTCCATAAAAGTCGTTTTCACTTTTCAACTGCGACTTACATTTCGTGCACTCATAAAACTGGGTGTTAATTTTACGACCCATTCATAGCATTCACATACGATGAAAATTATTTATTGTGCACTTGTTGACGTTACTTTTTGGATAGAGCGATTGTGATCTCGGGTAATTTATAGAGATAAAATTTACTGTTAAGTGGCTTTCATCGTTTTACAGGCCGGTTTGTAGGCTTGTGCAGCACCCAGATAGAACAAACAGAAACATCATAAAATTCACTTAATTTTTTTTTCATCATCACCATCAGCCTATTACAGTCCCCAGCTGGGCATAGGCCTCTCCAGCTGTTCGCCATTTTGGAAAATATATGGAGGCTTTACTTATAACCGCCACGCTTGGCAAGCGAGTAGGCGATCGCTGAGCGCTGCTCCTCGCTCCGATGACGCAGCTACCCGTTATCGGTCTGTGGTATTTAGCTACGCCTTCAATTGTGATGGTTACCCCCACCAGTCTGTTGCCAGTTGTTTGTTTTCCGGCAGGATGCACCCTTACATTCCTCGTATATTTTCAGCTCAGCACAGTGGTCTCCCGTCACCTGGAAAGGGAAAGAGAAGACCTAGTCGGTGCAACAACGGACAAGTAACCAAGTCCTCTGTCAGTTACTACCGCCATGTTGCCCTGTAGGTATGATAGCTCTGGCTATACATCATCAAAGTTTTTTATTAAAAGTCAAGAACTCTTCTTTTCTACAAGTAGCTCTAGCTCAAGTACAAATTATACCGAATCATAAAAGTGTTTTAAAGATATAATTTGAATGGATCAATTGATTCTGTAACCCCTCATTTCAATAACAATGAAGACTGTCAGGCTTTTAGTAAGAACATTTAAATAGCTCATTGAGTAATATTTTAGTCCATCGAAATTTTCCCGACCGACACTTCAAAGAGACAGAAAAGTAAACAATGACAGCCCGGCCAATCTCGAAACGCCATTACAACTCAACACTTATCAAATTAAAGATGACTAACGCAACATCTTTAATACCATCTCGTGTTTTAATAACAGTTTTCTTCGCCCCCTCAACCCTGCGGAGGGGTCGGCGCCCGCCCGCCCTCGCTTCTGATTTTAAAAATCGCAGACGGGTTAACTCGAAACCCCCCCACCCCTCACCCATTATGGTGGCGTTTTGTATGCGTAATTATTGTCACAAATACTTTGGAAGGTCTGCATGTCTGGTTTTGTTCGAACTTTTGCACCTACACGCTAAGATACTTTGTTAAAACGTCATATGGTCAGCAGTATGACATACCTACTTTTATCCGATTTTAAAGAAAGAAAAAATAGCATAATAGAAGTATTATGTAAATAAAAACAAAGGTTGTTACTCAAATATATATCTTAATACAAATACGGTAACCCTCCGTTCCGTTATAATAAAATTATCGAAGTAAAAAAGACTTTTATTTGCCTACTGAGCTGTATTTTAAGGTTCATATTTCGTCATACGTAGATACTTATTTGATTTTAGAACATGTGACTTGCACCGAGATCATAAGAGATTTGCGAAAACCTTTGTATATTATAACTATTATACTGTACATGTATATTTGACAAGCAAGTAAATAAATAAATAGAGTGCGTCTTATACTTAGCTACATGTATGTATGTCTCATCGAGGGCCCATTAAAAATTATTGGTGTCATTCTAATGATTCCTCCTTATAATCCTAATTACAAAGAGTTTTTCCCTTACAACAGAGAGTGGAATTTACCGGATTCAAAACGTAACTAATCAACGCCTGCGTAACAATCACATTCAATTTCTGGAGTAGGTACTAGCATTAAAGAAATAAGTTTAAGTACACTTATCAGTGAACCAAATTACAAAGGTTTTCAGTAGCTTCATATGTAGATAGGTGAGTTCAAATATACTTGTGAAACCCAACCTAACTATTATCGCGCCTCACTGCAAGCCAAACAAATATTCCAAATCTCTATTCTTATAACTTTATCCCTTCCAAATACAAAACACACTCATATTAAACGTTCTAGTAAGTGGATGCGTTATTCAAACTTAAGTCCCCATACCCACCCCTATTGTTTTTCAAGCCAGACACTTTATATTACTGTCTCAAACGCACACACGTCTAATTTACATATCCTCGAGCCCATACTGATAGTACACAAAAAGAAAAAACGTAGGATTTCTCGTGTGCTTACCATTTTCTTCTCTGATTGTTAAAATACGGTCCACGTTTTGACGCAAAGCTTTCATAAACGATACCTACGTCTCGGCTAAAATAAATAATCTACATTGTGGGCAAGAGTTTATAAGAAACACTAGGAATGTAGCTTTTGAATCATGTTTGTTAACGCAGTTCTATGATTTCGTGGACTTATTATGTCGGTGTTCGGATGCTATCTTTAGACCGGGAGTTGCGGAATCTTCCAGACCTCGTGTATTTTGTAATCATAATAGAAATACATCACAAATATTCAACGAAGATCTCATGTAATGTAAATAACACTATTAATATTTATTTATTTCTCGTGGTATTTACAGATGGGTTACATATTATAAATAAAAAATAAATAAATAATAACACTATTTAATTATTAATCTATTTAATCCGATTATTTCAGACATCGGTCTAGTAAAATTCTTGAAGTCATATTTCCTAATTACTAAGCAAAATATATGAAGCAACGTCATTGTTTGCACCTCGTTTGTAATTGTAGCATTTTTGGCTAAGTTCGCATTTGTGATAATGAATTTGGCATATCTCAAGAACTATTTATGGGAACAGAATGATTTTCCAGATAGGTATGTTTCTTAATTAGGGGGATACATTTGGGGGGATTGACCATTAAAATCTGTTAACTAGCTTATTATAATATTCAACTAACTCCTGCGCAACTCGTCATGGATGTAAGGGAGCGAACCATCATATTTTCGCTCAGAACCACCCTCACCTGCCCGTGGTGCAAACAACAAACGAAGCTCTGGCAACCGACTATTGGCGGTATAACCATCACAATTGAAGGCGTAGCTAAATATCACAGGCCGATGATGGGCAGCAGCGTCACCGGAGTGATAAGCTACGCCCTGCGATCGCCAACAACGGCCAGCGTGGCGATTATGGGTGAAGCTTCCAGATGTTTGACGAAAGTGGCGAACAACTGGAGAGGCCTATGTCCAGCAGTGGACTGCGATAGGCTGATGATGAACTCCTGGGCTACTCTGTGTCGGTTGAGAAAGACTATCGCAGTCAATATTCGGCATGAAAGTAATCGGTTGCATCCACGTCTATACGAACTTGAAGCGTCCGTTGATACTGCGGTCTGGCTAATACATCGAAAGTGAATCTAAAGGGCACCCGGGATTGCTCAGAGTTGGTCGGTGTCGAAACAAAGCGACGAACGGGAACCGTCCGTCAATAAGTCTCGCCTCGGATCGGTCAGGGTTGGTAATTGACGGGGTGAGGGGCCGCGAAGGGCAGGGGTGGCACTTGCAAGGAGATGCTGCGATTGGATAAACAATCGATGTATTATTTGTCTGTGGCGAACAAATAGAGAGACAGTGGTGAAATTATGATGATGATGCATTATTTATCTATCGCACGTTTAGTTTAATAATGAATTAACACAACATTTTGGAAAAAGAAGATTCACACATGAAATAATTTTCTAAAATTTTGACTTATGTCGTTATTTAATTAAGAGTAATATTATGATCACTTAATCCTTAAAACTTTAAATCCTACCCAAATGTTTGGCTTAATGTAAATTTATAAAAATAAATAGTATGTACTTAATAAATATATTGACCCGATCCCTATGTTAGTAAAGTGTAAAGTGTGTAGTGGTAGAGAAATATCCTTCCTCTATAAATACAGACCTCTAAACAATAGTCAAAAACAGATACGACAAAAACTTGTTTGTATAGAATATACTGCATGCTAAAATTACGCCAAACTTTAATACATTTTTTTGCATTGAATGTACGACTGTATTCGCCGCAGGTTAGCATACCCCAACGTACCTAATTATAACCAGGTCTTACCTACACAACTATCCATCAAAGATATTCTTAAAAATTCAAAAGACTTATATTAACTTGTATTTCTGTAAAGGTCTTCCTCTAAACAGATATTTGTCAACACAAATGATATAAACAAAAGAGCTACGCTCGCGGGGCAGCCCTACGCGCGGGCAGTTACTCAGCTCCTTCCCCTAAAACATTGTCATCTGAATTTGTGCCCGAAGTAAATAAGAGTCCCGGGGAGTCCTCCTCTCTAATGGCGGCAGATTTATAGATTTTCCCTGGGCACCCCGCCGCGCCGGGATTAAATTACGCCTGCCGTATTGGCCGGCCGGGATATTAGCACTTCTATTTGTTTCCTCACTTCGGTTTCGGCAGTTCCAGCACTTAGATTTGCATTTCTGCCTGTAAAAGGCATGTGTCGGGGAAAAGGCTTTTCAATGATAGAATTTTCAAACTAAAATAACGTCTGTGTTAGACCTCGCAAAAGGACTGACATTTGAATCTTGATTGGTCCTTCGAAGAAGAAATATTCTACTGAAACTTGTCCCGGGTATAAAGTTTAAGGCTGCCGTTCCACAGGGGCCGAGCGGAGCAGAGCGGAGACGAGCTATGCCGTAGTGAATTGTTACTAATCACAAGGCTTGTTGAAATCCAAGAGATCCAAGAAGTGGGATCCAAGAGATTTCAACCCATGTAATTGGTGAATCACGGCCCAGCTCTGCTCTGCACCGCCTCAGTCAAACCACAAGCCTTGTGATTGGCGAATCAGGGCATAGCTCATTTGCGCTCTGCTCCGCTCCAACCTCAGTGGAACCGCAGCCTAACCCTGCCCTTAACATTCGCTCAAAAGCACATTGGTCATTGAAACCTACATTCCACAGACATGATAGGTGTACATGACTCACAATGACTACGTTCCTATGTCAGATCTACATCTTGTACACCGATGTCGAGTATGGTATTAATGAACTGTAATGTACCTACGCCCGTAATAATACATTCGGTTTATTTTGCAGGCATGAGTCAATGTTTAAGCTTGATCCTTGAAAAAGCCTAGTAATGCTTTAGTGCAGGATGATTATCGAGTCTAATGGTGATGCGAAATCGATTAATCTTGATTCAACAATTAATCGATTCGAATCAGAATTGATTCTTCGTCATTGTAGTAGGTACTCAAGTTTCATTATCAATGTCTTACCAGCGTTAAATCATTTTTGTGTCCTAAACTGTTTGCATGTTTGCTTCTGAATCTTACAAAGGAAGCAAAGATACAAGATCGTAAGATCCGCTAAAACTATAGATATCACTGGTCCAGTTCAAAGTATATGATTGCCCTACTTTACACATTTGAGCTATGTAACCCTAAAATGTGTAACATCATTATAAGGCGTAAAAATTAAATGTTTACTTAGTTTAGACTAATAAAGTATTATTTTCCCAGCATGTGTCAGTGTTTTTATAATAAATTGTCCTCAGTCACGCAAGGAAGGAGAGGCTACCAAATATGACATAATCTACATCACTGTAGAGCATACCTTGGTTCCAACTCTTTCCTGGGTTTCATTTCTGGTCAAGTGAATTTAATTAATGTTTTTTGTTGTTACATAACAACTGGCCATGTGTATTTAGTAAATTTCTTCTAGAATGAATATACATTAAACTGTATATGAAATATGTAGGTAGATATCAAAACAAGTTGCTTTAACAATATTGTGTTTCGGAAAACAAAATCAATAAAGATACCATAAATGAAAACTAATTTGATATACTCATACAAAAGTGACTTGTCTTCTTCTTCTTTTTTTAAATAAATCTGTAGAGAGGTCAATTCAGTCCTTTGTTCCCACTAGTACCTACTACCAAGAAGTTCTACCGTAGGACTACTGGGATTTTTTTCCTTACTAGTCTTACGATTTTGCATGTTACAGAATAGTAGGACTAGTGAAACTTTTTATTCCCACTTGTACTGTTTTTTTACGGTAGAACTAATGGGAGTTTTCGTACCCACAAGTACTACTTATGTTGTGAAAAGTTCCACAACAGTAGGACAAAATGAAGCATAACAATATATTTACTCGTATTAACCATAAAAATTTTAACCGAATTGATTTAACCCAACTTAGCCCGTCACTTAAAAACCTCAAACAAACATACAGAGGAGTGATCAAAGCAACGTCACCCTCGAGAGCGGGAGGGTCGCGTCATCACGGGAATGATACACCAAAAGCTCAATCGAAATCATATATTGCGATCCGCGCCGCTACCAACGCTAATCCAGTTATGGATTCCAAAGAGCATGGATCAGCAGTAAGGACTTGATGCAAAACGCGATTTTGTTCCTATATCTCCTGTTCGGGAAACTATATGCCCTCTGACTTTTTTTATAGTAGCTCGACATAATTGCTTCCCTACGCCTGGTGGAAAGCAAAAGAGAAGCCCAAGTCGCTGTGACAACGGGAAGTAACTAGTCAGTTACCTGTTAGTTGCCACCGCCATGCCGGCCCAACCCTAACCCCCCACGAGCTCCGGAACCCCTACGTACCGGCAGAAACACGACCTGGAGGTCATTTGGCTGCGGTATTCTATAGGGTGAAGGTCCTTCCACGGACTGGCGGCTCAATTCGAGTGATGATTCGCTATGCCCTGATTCTCTCTTTTCCCCCAAACCCAACAATTCTTCAGAACATTTACCCGTGATAGATGCGGTAGACAACGCACAATCCCTTCTGTATCCCCTACTCTGGTTGTTTACGCCACTCTATATTTCATAGAGCAGAGCGGTATTGGCATTCCGTACCGCCGGGCCGCTCCACATGCGTCGATATACCAGACACATTTTACTCGTTCACTACCATTTTCGTTTAGTTCAGTTATAATATATTCATAACTAGCTAGCCGTATGTGGGTCTAACAATCCGTTGGCTCTAGTTGGTAGTTTTAGTTGATCTCTCTAGACAGTCAGCATACTTATTCTATAATTGATGTTTAAAATTCGAATATGAATCCAAGATTCTGTGTCCACATTTTCAAGATTCTGGTTAACGTCAGTTGTGGTTTCCACGGCAGCGAATCAGCTTTCCATGTTTAACTGAAACTTTTCTTGCAGTGAAAAGAAAAGAAATCACCGCCCCATTTTTTTATGACAAAGTGGGCAAACGTGCTTTAAGGTCATCGGATGGTAAGTGATCACTTCAGCCCATAGACACCGCAACAACACAGGTGCGCTGCCGGCCCTTGAAAAAGCTGTAGGCTCGCTTTTTGAAGGTCCCTAAGTCGTATTCATTCGGAAAAGTTGCAGCCGGAATGTGATTTTCCTGCGGCAGTTCTTCCTGTGTAGAAGACTAGAAACAATAATGACAAAATTGAAATGTGTCAAACTCGTTTTATGAATCTTAAATGTTAGCACGAATGAAAATTCTATAAACGGTACAATAATAGCTAATGCATAATCCCTATCGCTGTTTCTAATGCGTAAGTAATAACAGAATGTGGCGTGGAAGTTATCAGTAATAAATATTTTATGCAAAAATAATAGTATTTTATCTTCGCCTCTAACCCTACTTATCAACCTTTTTCACAATAAACATTGTGGTTTACGCGATAAGATAAAAGTCAATAGCAAATGTTTACAATGTAGGGATTTCTGCATAGGTTAGGTCAAAGGAAATATGTGATTGAATTGATAAAAATACATTCTTTGAACAATAGCTTGATCAATCAAATCAATTTCTATGGCATAGGTAAGTATTGATTGGAGAACTTTTTTAAAAGAGAAAAATTGCGTATATTCTCAATATGAGATGACTGGCTCGGTGGCTCAATTAATAGTGATCCCTGCCTTCTGAACCAAGACTCGTGGGTTCGATTCCCACTCGGGACAAACCTTCGTCAGATGAACATTTGTGTTTGTTCCGTGTCTGGGTGTTCATATTTGTATTTAATTTACATATTTGTGGTACCTTCGTTTTTCGGATACCCATAACACAAGTGCTTAAGCTTTTGGATCGGAGCAATGTATGTGATGTTGTGTGATATTTATTTATTTAATATTTTTGTTTATCTTTGAAGACAATTCTATTAGATTCTTTAATTTGATGTGCATAGTAGAACAGACAACATTCTCCCTATGATGTTACAGCCATTCAACATAATATGTAAACAAGTGCTTTAAAAGTGAACCTTGCTGTATCGACTTATTGATACGATTTCTGTTGACTGTACATTACAAAATCTAACGTAACGCTTTTTTCGCTGAATTACTTCGCAAAATTGCTAACAAAAAAGTTGTTACTTCGGTATGAAATAGTTCTGAAGTTACACTGAACAACAAAGTAGTCCGACAACATTTTGAGATAATCGGAACGAGCAAATATTTTCTTTCTTTTTGATGGTCATTTTCCATAAATCAAAATGATAATAATTTTATTTCTAACATCGGCCGTCCTATAATATGTATATTGAAAGGTCAATGGCATTTATGAATATGCATTAATATATAAGGCATTTGGTTCAAAATAAATGCACCGACTTTCATGATCTAATCTCGAACAAAAGGTTACCAACCTTTGTATTGTGAGTACCTACTATATAAGGAAAAATGGGGGCGTCTCCTAAAATAAACAGACACGAGCCAATTTAAAAAAGTCTGTTTTCTATTGTTCCGTACGGGAGTCGAACCCCTTCCGTTCTTTAGATAGGCGGCTAAAACAATGACATCAAGGTCTTCCATATAATATTTGAATGAATATTAATTTTTATTTATTTTATGATTTTTGGTAAGTGAACGTTTTTAAATTTTGTTCAGGTTTTAAATGATTTACTTAATACTTATTTATGTTTGTTTATTGCATCAGCTCATTATGCTTTAACCCCATAATTTAATAAATATGTTTTCCGAAATCTTCAAAAACGAAAAAAACATTTTTTATAATTATATCTATAATCATGATTGAAGAACTGGCATTAGCTGAATATACAAAGTGAATTTTTTTATTTTTTATAAGGAGAGCTTTCAGGATGACCTCACTCCACCTGATGGTAAGCGGTCGTGAGGTCCACAAG
Organism: Conogethes punctiferalis; assembly: GCA_031163375.1. Lineage (NCBI taxonomy): Eukaryota > Metazoa > Arthropoda > Insecta > Lepidoptera > Crambidae > Conogethes > Conogethes punctiferalis. Next base: position 11,634,502 of record CM062083.1, on the reverse strand, counting down.
TTAGGTCGACAGGCACAATAGAGCCCATTGCGCCTGTCGCCCTCACCCTGAAATCCCTCACACTGAGATGCCGTTTCACGCCCCGCCTAAAGAACCCAGGATTGTAAGAAGAAGGAAACACATTCTTCCTGTTTAATTAAAGTTGAAACAGATAAAAATAGCCTGATCCATCCCGAAAAGACCCTACAGTTGACTAGTTTCATCGGCTCGCCAATAAAACGTACATGTTAATCCAACAAGCATTCTGCAAAATCAATAGCTTACAACGGAACACATTTTAGCTTTCCATAAAAGCAGTGCACTTCTCCAAATTTATATACAGGGGGAAGCCCCCATAAAATTCACATGTGCAGCCATCCCGGTTTAAACCGCCGATATTACAACCCCATGAAATATGGATGCCCTTCGTACGCACATCATCGCAAACTAGTTGGGTCTCATTATAATGATTATTATGATGATTAGTAAATATTATGTTTATATGCATATTAAAAGTAATTGGTAAATGTGTAAAAATTTAGAGTAATTGTACCATATTTTGCAAAATAAGTGATTGTTGATCTAAAGATTTTTTTTCAATTATACACGACGTGACCCGATGAAACGTGTCGCGTGTCGGGTCGAGTCATTTCAATCATTGTATTTGTATTTTTATGACCAGAAATGCACTACGAATACCCGACTTGACACCATGCCTGGAACATTTAAAGAGAGGTAGGGCATAGCGAATCTTCGCTTGAATTGAGCCACCCGTCCGGGAAGGTCCACCCTATAGAATACCGCAGCCAAATGACCTCCGGGTCATGTTTCTGTCGGTGAGTAGGGTCGTCAGAGCTCGTGGGGTGAGTGCTGTATAGGCAGCCGGGGGATAGGGTTGGGTATGACGGTGGGGACAGGTAATTGACCAGTCACTTGCCCGTTATCACAGCGATTTGGGCTTCTCTATCGTTTTCCATCAAGCGTAGGGAAGCCATTATGTCGTGCTACAATAAAAAAAAAAACATTTGTCCGTGTTTGCACTTCCCTTTGTGCGTTTCTGGTTTTGTAGCTTTAGCAACGACATATAAGCATGATTTTTATACTTTCTAACCCATTACAGAATGACAGAATCAGGTTTTTATCAGCAGGACAGATTAACCGAAAACTAAGTGCTGACGCAATGTGCTGCTGAGTTAGTTTCCGGATTTTACAGTCCCGTGTCCTATCTTATTGTTTAGTAATTTCTTAATGTTTTTATTATTTCATTATTTCGTGCTACGTTGTGATGTCCAACTTTTCTAAACTGCTATGAAAATTCCATTAAAACCAATAGTTGTTGACTTGTGGAGACGGACTTAAGTTCTTGATTCGACATTTGTTAAAGAACGTCATGCTTCTCTTGCCCACATTTAGAACAGTATTTGGCGTACATTTAGTTATGCGTCCTGACATACGACTCACATCGGCCCACAATCATAGCGCGCGTCCACAACAGTCCCCTTTCAATCTTCGCCGTAATAAATAAAAGGGGCAATAAAAAATACGAGACGTGCGACGGTGGCGCCCTTCGGGCCAAGCAATTCAGCATCATCGCCGACGTTTATGTGATCACACACGTATGCGATTATGGACCCTATTGCTTTAACTTACGAGTCGAATGTATCATCTATTTCTCTTGTTGAATGTGTGTTGTCAGGTAGATTTGGAGATAGGGGTGCTTTCGGTTTAGTTGCTGGGAATGATCTTGTACTACGGTTGTATCAGATAGTGTATTAGTTATTGTATTATTTATTTAAATTGAAATCTACTATTTTGTTGATGTTTACGTCATTTGTTGTTTTGTCATTTATTATCGGATTACCTATCAGAACCTTTACGAAGTTCTGTTGGTCGTTTATTTGATGAATTGTCCATTTTGTGCTATCTTATAGCTTTTAAGCAACTTCAACAACTGCTTTTTATACAGACATCCAGTGGCTCAAAAATGGACGATTTTGTATTAACTACAACTTTAGGCCAGTAGGCTCGATGTCATGTTTTTTTCATAATATACAAATAGTAGTACATAATAGTAAAAATTAAAGTTTCAAGATTCAGTCGTAGAAACTAGGCTGAAGATCCTGACCAGGCTGCTAATATTCGCTCTGACGAATATATGCACAACAAAAAATTGCCTTTCTTAACATTTGATACCGAACGATCGCTAGTTGATTGCTTAGTACCAAAAGGATGAACTTATATTAACGAAGAAGTTTTATGACATGTAATAGTCAATCCTAACGTGGAATTTTGGAATAGCACATGAAATGTGTATAAAGATAAAATAAGATTCCATTAGATCTAAGAAAATGGCTGTAATCTTTACAAAAAGATTTCCGATCAACCAAAATAAAACTAACCCCAGATAGCAAATATATGCGCACGGTACCATGTAAGGCACCCCAGATGAAAGACAGATATTATGTAAAAACATAACGGGAGTCACTTCAATCAATACACGTTACTGGATGATATAAAAGCTTTCTTCCTACCGACGACCGAAACCAAACCCTATATCACTACAGCAAGTAGACTTTTTGCGAAAATAAAGGACTCGATTTTTTTTCTCCGGCCTACGCGAATAACAAAAATTTTGCCACTCAACTTTGAACTATAACATCCAAATGATCAGTGTTGAAAATCTATTGCGCATGAGGGAGGGACCGCATGGAAGAGTTAGTTTTTTGTGAATATCAAAATATGAGCCCCCTTTTACAATCCTATTGTATCCGATATTGATCCTCATAATAGTTTGAGTTGGTTGGTCCTTAGTACGTCTTAATAAAAGGGATAGATGATGAATGTCCACATTTCGGACGAGATTTAGTGTGTTTAACAACGCCTGATTAGAAATTATGAAAGCAAAGATTTATTGTTATTGCGTTTAGCTATTTTTGTTATTTTTTTTTATAGTAGCCGGACATAATGGCTCGCTACAGCTGATGGAAAGCGAAAGAGAAGCCCAAGTCGCTGTGAAGAAGCAACGGGCAAGTAGCTGGTCGGCTAGCTAGTAGTTGCCACCGCCATGCCAGCCTAACCCTAACCCCCACGAGCTCCGGAAACCCTACTCACCGGCACGAACATGACCTGGAGGTCATTTGGCTGCTGTATTCTATAGGGTGGAGGTCCTTCTCCGAACGGGCAGCTTAATTTGAGTGAAGAATCGCTATAACCTACTTCTCTTAAATAGTTATAACAATCATGGTTTAGATTCTTTCTGTAAACGTTGAAAATTTCAGTGACCGGTTATGTAAAGATGTAAAGTTCTAGTTCATTTCTCATTGGGTGATTTTCAAATTAGGTCTGAGTATCTGGGGGACGCACCACAGTAATAATTTTCTCACAGTACAAACACAAACATTTAGGTGATTGGTTTTGGTTGCGTTTTGAATGGTGGGTTCTAATTTTTAATTAGGATCAAAAGTATGAAAAATAATCTGATATTTTTTTTCTCCTCGTGTTGGTGTCCGCAATCCTTAGGTATACTTAGTCGTGATTCCCCAAAAAAGTACTTTTGAGATGGAGGCATACGTTCGAAAGGTATTTAATGGAATCTGCAGCATTTTTCTGTAGCACCACATATCAAAACCATCCTCTCTTTTACATTAATAAAAACCGCTCTGGAAAGCCATTTTTTGCTTCGTAGTACCAGTCACATACGATGTAAAATAAAAACGCGAACTTTCTTGAACAAATTAATGGAGTGGTTTGCCATTGCCTCCATTCCACACCTGATTGAAATGATAACCGGTGCTTATCGCGATCTTTCCTGTGCCGAACGAATGACAGCCGTGTACAAATTTCTCAAAATTAAAAAATATATGTTTTACTTACGTATTTACTCCAAATTCCAGACGTTTGTATAATTTAACCAAGTACTCACTGATTTTCCATACTTATTTGGCAGTGGATGCTGGCAGTGGATGATCCGCAAATGTATGGCGATGGTTTTTTTTTTTCTAAATGTCTACGATGATGGCCAGGCCGGCCTTATCATCATCACCGCACTGTTGGGGGAGCTGGTAAATACTTCCTGTTCTCAGTCGTTCACTCTTGGTAGAGTAATCGTGGTGGGATCTCTTATCCGGTGGTTGCCGCTTTCGCAATTCGTCTCCACCTCTCTTCGGCTCTCGTGGCGTGGCACTATACCACGGGTATCTCAGTGCCAGACTAGATGGTGTCGACCACGTGATCTGTTGCCTTCAATCCTGCCCCGAATCACCAATCGCCCCGGAGGTCATTTGGCTGCGGTATTCTATAGGGTGGAGATCCTTCCCCGGACGGGCAGCTCATTTCGAGCGAAGATTCGCTATGCCCTACCTCTCTTTAATATAATATGCGTCTCCAACACCATAATATATTTCCAGGGCGTCAACCTTGCGCCGATCCTACATTCGCAATTAATAAGTCAGTGTGGTTTCCGGATTTAGAATAGGACATCTCATCCCGTTGGTGTCGTAGAAGACTACTAAAGGGAATAAGAGGGAATGAGCAGAAGCGATTACATAGGTACAAATAAAACATACTGCGGTACCAACCAGCCTGTTAAACATCGTGACTAAGACAAATCCTGTCAAACGACAATTGCTAGGCTTATGTCCAGCAATTGATGAAAGGTACATTTAAAAACTGACTTTAAATCAAAGGGCTAGGTACTAGCTTAATGAGCTGCTCCCTCATTATAAAAAGAATGTCACACCATAATCTAGCCGGATTGGTAGATACCTTACTTATAAGGAGATTTACTTTACCACAGATGGTGTCACTAATATATTCCGATATTCATCTAAAGATTACCTCATTACTGAAATATTTATGATGATAATGCGATCCTTTATTAGAATCGAATTGCTTTTATTAACGCCATTCAATTTTATTAACAGTGTCATCTTAATACTTAAAGGCCCTATTAACTGCGTAGCTTAAAAATTTTAACCGTCAAAAGTTGTTGAAAATCTTGTTTGTGATATGGTTTATAATACCTGTTTAGCAAAATATTAACATAGTTAACAAAATACGATAAGTATCGCTTAAGAATTAATTCAGTAATTAGCTAAGCGGCTTAACTAACTGTAGAATGTCCGTTATAACTTATAGCTTTTAATGTGAACAGCACAGAACTGGCGGAACGTGTGAAATTAATTGTAAGAGAATTGAAAATGTGTTCGTTAAAAATATATAAAAGTGCTAATGGGCGAACAAGTAGCTGTGAAATTACGCTTAAAATAATTGTATTTACGAAAGTAATGTGCATGACTTTTTTATGGATATAATGAAATATTTTATTGCACAGATACAGAAATATCGAAAAATTAAAAAGCTTAATATGACGTTACGTCCTGCATGCTACTCAATTTTCATAGAAAAATCTGCTTAACGTTAGATTGACGTATACATATAATTGTAGTGTCGGTAGGGTGACAGACGAAAAATACAAATCACCGACACCTCTGTTCCCGTGAGAGTCCTAAGAGTCGACTAACTTATTGAGATATCAGCCAGTAGATAGGGTTTGCCCGCCTGGTCGGCGACTATCGTACACTTCTCGTCGGTATCAGTCGATGTATAGCCAAAATGACATTCCAGCATGGCGGTGGCAACTAAAAATCGTTGATTACGTTGCTTATTATCGCATTAACTTGGCTTCTCTTTTGCTTTCTATCTGGCAGGAGGAAACCACTTTGTTGTGCCATAGAAAAAGTGAAAAACATTTCCTGTATACAGCCCCATTCTTGGGAATGTGTTGCACATCATCATCATCATCGGCCTATTGCAGTCCTCTTCTGGACTGGCCTCTCCAGTTGTTCATTAATTACTATTAATTAGGGTACCTAAACATCTGGAGGATATACCCGTAATCGCCACGCTGGGCAGGCGGGTTGGTGATCGGTTCTTGCTCTGGTGACGCTGCTGCCCGTCATCGGTCTGTGGTATTTAGCTACGCCTACAATTGTGATGGTTATACAGCAACCAGTCGGTCGCCAGCGCCTCGTTTGTTATTCGGCAGGATGCACCACGGGCAGGTGAGCTTGGCTTGAAGCGAAAAGATGATAGGCGGTTCCCTTATATACCTAGTGTTGAACACATTTAATGAACTAATTTAGTGGATTGATCAAAGATCTTGAACACGGCACGGATGTTTCCAATTAATATCTGGTGTTTGAAAATGAAAATGATTTTCGCGAAGTTTCGATTTTTTTCATTAATCCTACGACATAATATATATGCGGTAAGTCTAATTTCTTGTACGTTTGAGCACATACTGTGCTCTTTAATTTACATTGGGTGGCACAATCGAGGTTGATCGTTGTAGCTCAAGTTCGCTTGAAAAGATATGATTATCACGAAGAGATATAGAATTATGTCCACCAACTTTTACAATCTGAAAAAAGAACAGAAATACTTAAAATTAATGACAGAAAGTGGTCGAAATTATGAACACTTTCTTGGTTCAACCATTATCCAAAGAAAACAAAATAACAACAATGAGTTTTCACTACAAAAAAGAAAGGTATCGATAAATAATTTTTCGACATAGCTCGTCGGATTAATTTTGGCTATATCTATGAATATTTTTGACATAACGGTTAAACCTACCTCACGTTAACGGTCGTTAACCTCGGTGTTAATATGATTATTAAATAAAACCATTCAAACCTACCTCAAAACAACATAACAGTACCTCCAGGTATATTTCTATCATTGATATGTTAATTTTTATGTATTGAATATAAGATACATATTTGTAATAGCCATACCTTTATGTACCTATATTTATTTTATAGGTATTTACTTAATATTGTAATACCACAACAGTCCACTGCAGGACATATGCCTCTCCCAATGCTCGCCACTTCGATCGGTCCCGGGCCTCTCGCACCCAGCACTAGCCAACCATCCTATGCAAATCGTCACTCCACCTGGTCTGAGGGCGTCCTACACTACGTTTGCCGAGACGCGGTTTCCACTCCAGAACTCGTTTACCCCAACGGTTATCCGGTTCTGCGGCTGATGTGGCCAGCCCACTGCCACTTCAGCTTACTGATCCGGTGAGCTATGTCGGTAACTCTGGTTCTCTGCCGGATCACCTCATGTCGGATACGATCATACTACTTGCCACAGATCTAAATAATAAAGTTGTGAACTAAAATGGTCTCATCTTAATATCTTCTTCCTTGCTTCACTTCCCATGTCTCTTGGGTCTGCCCCCCGTACACTAATGCACTATTCTGGGTGTGACTGCGTCAAATCCGGTGTCAAAATGGTCAAAATGATTATCATTCAATATATCTTCCATAGGCAAAGGACCTACTATTACATAAATCTTCGTAATGTGATATTCAAGATAAACCTAATATAAATAAGGGAATCAAATCTAAAAGATTAACTAACGTTACCATAGATGAAAATAAACCAAGCGATCAAAGCTGAATAAGCATAAACTTATAAAAATACACAATTAAAGCTTCACATTAATTACGTAACAATCAAAAACACACATAAAATGAATATTTTTATCACCCATACCATTGAACTTCCTGATCGAAAACATCGAAGACGATATCTCACCTTAACACGGTACCGAGTCCAATATAAATTAATGGCCAATTATTATCGTACGGCACCAGCCAACAATGACCGCAATAAAAGGCATAAACGTCACGATGTTTGGCGTCCCATGGAGCAGGGTGGATCTGTTAACGAGCCCCGGACACGTCCTAGAAGCCGAGCATAGACTATGTGAGAGCGTACACTCGTTGAATGCCTAACGACAGCGGTAGTGTGAGAGGAAGAACAGTATAGCTCTGTTTGTTTCATAGTGGTACACAAAAACATACATCTAGCATCCCAGTGGCAGAGCCTTCTTAGGAAGCCTTCTTAAGAAATGGTAACAAAAATCATTGAATCTAACCCAAAATATTGGATTTACTGGATTGTATGATCAAAACGAAATTGTGTGCCAAAATTCGATGTTAAATAAAAGAATTTTAAGAACGTTATAACTACAAAATAATTTGTTTGTATTTGTCATTCGTAATATGAAAATCGTACATACTCGTAAAACATAAGAATATTGCCTACATAGCCAATCGTGACCACACAAATATAAATTTAAAATGAAGTACACAAATATTCTTGTAAGAAGCACAGGCTATACTTGTACAATTACATACATAATATAAGTTTTTGATAAAAAAAATCAACTTTATGCTTCAGGAAATCCATTAAGATCCTTAAATCATTCAACATTATTATGTTGTATGACATATTTGTCATTGACCTCACTACTCCTAATTTAAACTGTATTAATATTTATTAAGATAAGTCTTTTGTATTTTTTATGTTTTTCGTTTCACTAAAACAGAAAAATACAATCTCGCACTGTATCTTCGTCACATTGTGCCTAGTTACCAGTCTGCAGCTTGTGCGCTATGGCGCCGAGTGGGGCGACGACAGCGCGCGCGCAGGGTCAACGGCCGGCCCGTTACGCGCTTACGTAACTAAACGTAGCTTACGGGCGCCGCGTAGCGTCCGCATAGTACAGTATATACGCACCCCGTAGCCGCGCGGCGCGTCTGATCTATATTGCCCGCGCTAGTTGTTTGTTGTCGCTACTTCGCTATTACGAAAAGGGGTTAACTTTAGTACGGTAATATAACTTCCTACTTAGACAATTTCTTTCGTTAGTAACAGTTGCAGTTGAGGAAATTGTTTTGTAAAATATGCGCGTATAATTTTGTGCTCAATTGGCGCTTTGTAGTGAATGGTATAAATGATTGATATTTTCATTTATTCCAGATCTCTTTTTGACCGGGAGGTAATTGGAAATTTTTCATTGGTTTTCAAAGGCATTTTCATTTAAAAATAAAATAATAGATGCTTTTCTGTAAAACACAGAAGTCTGATAGAAAGTCATCTTACTTTCTATCATTATCATCAGCCCATTGCAATTAACTGCTGGACATAGGCCTCCCTGACAATTGTCATTTGATCCATCCTACGACACCCACGAGATGAGATGGGGTACTATTCTAAATCCGGACAACATTACACGTATTATTCATATATTGAACATAAATTCACAGCAAGCATTGCCTATTAACAAATACTCCGTTTGTCAGCCGCAGCCCGGCTAAATGATTTGTTCGCGAGCAAAGTTATGCGCGTATTGACGGCAAGCCGGAGTAATGTCGTGTCCCCCCGAGGCGCCTGCGCAGGCCGCACACAACACTTTGTATTTTACTGCTAATTCGACAAATTCCGATGCTGTTATGCAATATTTTCACGTCGACCTTTTATGTACGTAACGAGATTGGGCTCGGACAAATACTGTTATGTAACGCGACCCTTTGCTCTCAGTTCATCCAATTATGTGACATCATTTTGATGCTATTATGACATGGATATCGCACTTTACATTTCAATTAGCGTGTCTGTTCTATTTTTGTGGAAACAATAGTTGTAGACAGGTGTTGTTTTCCTAAGGTCATCGCGTTCGTAACTCTAATTTGTTTATAAGGTACAATTAGAATAGGTAGAATTTATGTGATAATAGTTAAGTAACTATAACAGTAAAGGCAAGTGCCTTTAATAGATGCCGGCATAATATGGTGGGGATTGATATTACAAATATTCTTGTTTACGTCCATTGTCCGTATTGTACTTAATGTAACAAAAAAACTTGCAATTTTTGACGTATTCTAAGATTAAGTATCAGGATCAAACTAGTTTTAGACTGTTACAAAAATGTTATGACTATTTGGCAAATTGATGATAAAGTACAATTTTAGAGGATCTATAGATGACCGTATCGCAGTAGAAATATCATCTTCTGTTCTCTTGTAATGCTGGGGTAACACGGACTCAACCCTTAGTTGAGTTATACATATAGGTAAGCTTTCAGCGGGCCTTCAGTGGCGCGACTTAACAGGTAAATGAATGTTCCACTACCTGTTGCTCTAGTATCTGTTAGTGCTATTATTATTAATGTAATGCATAAAAGCCTTGCTTTTCTTTTCTTCTTTCTCTCCACTCATATAAAATAGGTAGGTCAAGTTGCAGAATATACCGTTTCTAACTATTATGTCGATTAAATCGAAAGGTTGAGAATCACTGCACTCCGCCGGCCGGTCGTAACTTTACGGTTAGCTCAATCAGATGACGTGCGCCCCACACGGAAATCAATATAGGTCTCCGCTTAATATCCCCATCGCAGACCCCTGGGCGTCACGCTTGCCAGTGAGCAGGAGAAAGAAACAGGTTAGCTAGGATTCACTATGGAACGATTAACGATGGTCTACGGTAATGCAAGCTATAGTTTTAATTGGCTAGGGGGTGTGGCTAACGCTAGAAATTATAATTTCTAGCGTTTTAATTGGCTAGGGGGTGTGGCTTGGCCGGCAGTCGGTGATGAGTCACTATTTTCTTAACGCGAATGAACTATAGTTGTAAGCTTACCCTTAATTTCTTCTTCATCATCATCAGCCTATCGCAGTCCACAGCTGGATACAGGCCTCTCCAGTTGTTTGCCAATAGGGAAAACATCTGGAGGATATAACTTATGTGCTAATTGAGGTAGTAATATTTGTTTACATCGTATAGATAGTTTATTAATCGATAACGGAGCGATCACGATTGATTTCCAAACAGTTATTAAACTGCTTATTGAGCAGTTACAATCAACCGGTTGTTTGAAAGAGTTGTTAGATATTCAAAACAGCCCGCGGCCCTAACTAAAATAATGTTTCGTAGGCTTAAAATTAGATAGTTATTCCGTAACATGACTTTTCGTACATCAATAATGCAACACTGATTTCCAGTTTAGGCTTAAAGGTATCCATATAGATGTCTGACGTGTGTTTAATAATATTTTTTAATTAGCTGTTATGAAGGCGTAGCACAGACCGGGGACGGGCAGCAGCGTCACCGTAGCGAGAAGCTACGCCCTGCGATCGCCAACTCGCCTGCCCAGCGTGTCGATTATGGGTTTATCCTCCAGATGTTTGCCCTAAGTGGCGAACAACTGGAGAGGTCTATGTCCAGCAGCGGACTGCATTAAGCTGATCATGATGATAAAGCTGATATTAAAACTCTTGAAATTGTCTTTCTCTTAATAACTAATCACTTAAAACTTAAAAGACTTTTCCTATTCCATTCCATAGCTGTTATTCGGATCAATTAAAAGTCTAGACACTATTTTTTGACAGATACAAATATTTTAAATGCGTGAAAGCGTGAAGCGGCACCATCTCTCAATAGTTGCACTACAATGGCCAGTTATGGCCGGTTACGAATCAAATTAGTTACAGATATACAGACTCTTAGAGCCTTTCGTTGAGATTCGAGTCTATGAAAAAAATTGGGGCGTATATAATTTACACATCTTCTTTGAATAAGGAAACTTACGTCTAAGTTGTTATTCTCTCAATGCAATTTTATTAAAAACCTAACTCGGCAAACTAATGTAGGACTCCCTTAGGCCAGGTGGAGTAATGATTTGCGCAGGACGGCTGGCAAGTGCTGGATGCGAGAGGCCCGGGATCGATCGAAGTGGCGAGCATTGGGAGAGGCCTATGTCCACCAGTGGACTGATGTGGGCTGAAGACTTTTAATTAAGTAATTTTTCAAATTTTTTAGATTAGGTAGGCAACTCCTGTTTGACTCGCAATCGTATTATTTGTTTCATTATTTGTTAAGTCAAGCACTTCACAGTTCAAGCTGGCCGTAACCGAATGAAGTTAGTTAGCGACTATATTGAATTGAAGTTGTTATAAGCTGAAAATGTAGTATACTTACTGGTATGACAAGAAAAATTAAAAAACTGAGAACGGAAATTTCAGTACACACGTATGACGAGTAAAACTCATTTTCAAACGATTTCAATAAATCTTTGGGTAAAGTATTTTATATAAAAAATATGCAATATCTAACGATGCTATGATGTTTAACAATGTTTAATGAACATCCTTGACATGTTCAACATTGTGTTAACTTACATTTATAAAATTTACAATCGTCCTTATAGCTAGATAAGTTCATGAATAATGGAATTCATGTAATAAATATAACAAAGCAAAGCTAATGATTCGATTATAGCATCGCAGGTGTATTAGACAAGTTTATTATTGGCTTATGGCCTTAGAAAATTATTTATATCGTCATTAAAAGCAATGATATGCGAGGCTCGTTAAACTTCATACAAAAATCAACATACACTTGTATCATTCAATTGCCGACAATCGATAAATAAAATAGCTTTTGTAGAGATTCGTACCGCATAACGAAACAATCTCGGGTAACATCGGTATCTTCTTAACGGTAATACATAATTGATGGCAACCTCTGAAAAAATGTAATGGTTACAATACCACAGTTACAAAATTTGATTAGCGGAATGGTCACGTCGGAATTCGTCTACGAGTACACGGCGAGACGTGAAGATGAGATGGATGCGGCATAGCTGGGAATGACATGGAACGTTTCATCATAATCAGCCTATATCAATCCACTGCTGGACATAGGCCTCTCCCAATGTTTGCCACTATCAACGATCCTGTAAAATTTTGTCGACATCAATCAATTAGCCCATTGCTTTCAACTCTTCAACGTAGAGAACACCAACCATCCCGATCCTGAGGCTTACTTTAACAATCGAACGAACAATTAAGAACGATTGTTAGATGGATGAATCCACAAACAGGCATACGATCACGCTTTGCCGACCTTTTAAAAACCTTATTCCTTTAAAGAATTCCCTTCTTGAAGAAACTTTTCTTGTATGTACGAGTAGTTCCGCGGGAAACCTCATAATATGTACATTCATCATCATCATTAGCCTACAAACCTCCACTGCCTCCACCAAGGTTAACGCTGCTGAAGGCGTAGTTATATACAACAGTCTGATGACAGTCAGCAGCGTCACTGGAGCGCCCAGCTTGACGGTTATGGGTAAAGCTTCCAGGTGCTTGTTGAGCTAACAACTCGAGAGGCCTATTGTCCAGCAGTGGACTGTAATAGGCTGCAGATGAGATGCGGCTGTTCGTTTCTTGATATTTAGTCGTGAAACCCACGAGATATGACGTTAGTAGGATTTAACTCAGATGCCACATCCATCGTCGCACACGCATCGCTTCTATCCGTGGCGCTAGTTTCGTCGCGTTCGGAGGCGAGCAGAACGGTACCGCGGCCGACGACCCGAGATCACAGCGATATCTCATCGCGGTGTTTGTTCACTATTATCAATTCGTGACCGATGAGCGCCGTCATTATCGTTTTGTTACTCCAATATTTGTCAGCATTGGACTTGGCGACAGTCCCTGGTGGATGTGTCTCTGTGTTCACTTTATAATTAGTATTTAAGATGAGGTGATGGAACGAGCTTTCGCTCATTGTACACCTAAAGGTTAGGAATTAGCCCAAGACTGTAGTCATCATAATTAGCTGTACACTGCTGGTTGTGGGCCTCTTCCAAACTGCGCCACACTCCTATAGTTAATGTCGATAGTAATGCTAAAATATAATTTTATCTATACGTACTTCTTCTTCTCAGTATTTATGCGTCCACCGCTGAACTGAATTTATGCCTTACTAGAATCCTTTCTTTCTGGAATACCGTAGCCGAAGGTATCAAGATGGACTGGACCAATGCAGTTTTTTTCTGTTGTCGCCCAACTATCCAGCCGCTACACTTCCTATAATAAGAATTAATTATTATTGGTAACCAATTCCTGACCACCAACCTGTTTCCACTGTATGCATAAAGCAACTGGTCTAAACTATTTATTGCTCTTAGGTTGACATCTTTATCATGGTATAAAAATCCTCTGGTATAAAAAAGATTTCCCGAAAATGAGGCTGCAGACTCGTAAGGTCTAGTCCTCATCATTATCTAGGTACGGCCGCTAAACTTTCAAGTTACACTTACACCCACTGTATTCATACGTACAACTTGGTACAGGTATACCAAGCACTTAATAAAAGATAATAAATCCCTACCTCATAAATTCATAAGTGAGTAAAAGCCTAAATGCCGCCTGTCGATAATCTTGAAAGTCATCTTACCCTATCATCATCACCGCTGGATATAAATTAATTTCAAGTTGCACGCCCGATCCTTCCGCATTCAGCATACATACCTACCTCGTTTTCAAGGACTGTAAGGGCACTTTCCCACGGTCTTACACTTCGATACTCGATTTAATGTCTCCATCTATACACTTAAGTGTAGCCAGCTTAAGCTGGCTACCTCGACAAACAAGCGAGTTCACAAGGCAGTTGACTGAAACTTAAACTTGAGAATGCCTGTAGACACACAGGTCAGACTAAATTGTGGCTAAGAAAACCCATCAACCGGTGTCAAGCGACGAATTTCCCTCTGCTCGTGCCCAGTATCAGATTATTTAGATTAAATCTTGTTATAAATTAAGAAACATTTTGCATAGTCGTTATTTTTATAGCTATTTAAGTACTATTAGCTTTATTTAGTGAACGTCGTCAACGCCTATTGTGATGATTTTGCTTCCATAGCGAGGATTCAACGATCCACACTCGAATCCTTTAGGCCTATTCCGTAGTGTATTACCGAAATATTGGGATTATTTTTAACATGTTATACGTATACTTATCTATAAACTTTACTAATCGTTAAACTTTTGTATGGAGCTTTACTGGCAAGTGCGGATGCGAGAAGCCCAGGATCGATCAAAGTGGCGAAGAATGGGAGAGGCCTATGTCCCGGAGTGGACTGATAAAGGCTGATGATGATGATGATGCTATGTCTTCTGTATAGTATAAGCAAGGTGCAAGATATCTGCCAGAAATAATAAGCTTCGTGACCGCTCGGAACTTCGGTAGCACACTTCGCTCGTACCACACTCGGGGCAAATCTTTATATGATATTATACAAATATATATTACTTAATGAACTGAGTTACTACGCTATCGTCCACAAAAGGATGTCGTAAAACAACAATCTTATGGCGATAATGAACCGTGCTTCCATCTGAGGTACCTAACGGTGAAGTACCGAAGGTCACAAGATCGAATTCCTCCGGGAACAACGAAGCCCATGGTCGTTAAATCTCTAGGCAATTAGATACAGTCGAGATATTTACATGTTATAAGGAAAATAAATTATGCCCCTACTTTCTAATGTCAAAATACGTGTAGAATGTGACTGTGTTGATTCATGAGCAATACTGAATCACTGATGGAATTGAAACAAAAAGGCTTGTTTTACGCTCTAGCATTCTTTTGTATATATCTTTTGTATTTAGGTTTATTTTAAGTTTTTTTTTAATCAGCTATTGAGTAGTGTTATTTCATAGCTGCATTAACTGTTTTATGTTTACAGATTTACATGGGTATGTGTACTCTTTTGGCCATACATAAGCCATAAGCTTAACCCAAGTGTAGGATTTGTATAAAAATTCTTGAACCAATTAAAATTAATGTACTTAGGTACATACAATTACAATTTCTTCTTGCGGTGTATTTTAATTATCATCGTAATATTCAGAGTTTCTTAATGAAACATTAATCTTGTTTTTTATTATGTAAAAACACCTTACAGATACCCATAATGATTAACAGCAACACCTAAATAGACAAAATATAAACGGACTTTGAAACGAAAAACAACCTGTGCAAATTGGGATCACTGACCAGACTCACAAGTTACGGAAACAATAATTAATGAACTCAACTCTAGAAAAAGATTGATGTACCGTTGAATAAAATGTTAAAAACAATACAACGGACCGGTTACCAAATTTGATCAAATAGACAAGTGTTTAATAAACCAACATTCCGACGACGAGATGTTACGGACCCAAGCAAACATGGTGGAGACGAAACGGGCATCGGACGCTACAATCTTTTGGAATAAATAAAATTATAACAACTTTAGATAGATGGTTATTTAATTATTTGTCTATTTTTACAACACATGCAATGTAAAACACAAACAACATTATAACTGAAAAAGAAAACTTTATCGTATAAATTCTGGAAAGTGAGATTTCAAAATGAGAAATTTTACAGCCTGATGAAAGTAAGATAACCAATGACAGGACGTAAGTTAAGTTAGTACCTATTACTCGTATTTGGAAATGAACCAATCATGACCTTTGTAATAGGCGTATCCTACCATGTTTCAGTCTGTTAAAGTTCAGTCCAGACGATGATGATGAAAGTCCAGTCCATCAGCCTTTAGGATAGAACTACGTCATTAAACACTCTATTTATTTGTTCAAAAAGAACGAAACACGGAACTGAACATGGAACGTATTCCCGCACCGATAACTACATGTCTGAAGTTCGATGCAAGTATCGACGCAATAATTCTCACAAATAACAAAGACAGACCGAAAGAGGCGTCCAAAACGATCGCGTTAAGCTAACCGAAAAAGAAAGAGCATAATCCCTACCTGCTAAATGAAATCAATAAAAAAGAAAGCGCCAACAACCCTGCACGTGATAAATATCGGTTGTAAATAAGCTGGCCGCATATATCGGCGTAATATTGAAATGTTGAAACAGGTTTGTCCCACGGCGGGAACGCCGTGACCCGAGCGCATCTCGACTTAGGATCTGCAGAATGCTAGCGAATTAGATGTGGCGCCGGAGACTATTTATTGCAGAGCTGGTATTGTCTTGGCTATCGTTGCTTCTCGCAAAGCTAGCTTGTTTATGACGGAGGGTCGCAGACGCGGCAGGCTTTGCTGAACGCAGTAATGGTGCATTACCTATTATTTATTATATGTAATACAGTTGTAGCTATACTTAAATCTCATTTGTTTGTTGCATAGTAAGCCTGTGAGGTGTTAAAAAGAGAGAATGGTTTATACATATTAATTATAAATATACTTATAATAAATCTGTAGAGGTCAATTCTGTACATGAAATATTTTTTCAAAATAAATATCAGGGGGTGATTAGTGATCGATACTGATGCCAAAAATGCAATCAGTAAATTTTTTGTCTGTCTGTCTGTATGTTCGTTATAGAAACAAAAACTACCCATCATCATCATCAGCCTATTTGCAGTCCACTGCTGGACATAGGCCTCTCCAGACCGAAACCAAAAAACTAAAAACTACCCAACGGATTTTAATGAAACTTGGTACAATTATTCTTCATACTCCTGGGCAGGTCATAGTATACTTTTGATCACGCTACAACCAATAGGAGCAAAGCAGTGACGGGAAGTGTGGAGAAAACGGGAGAATTTTTTATCTGCATGTTTGAACGGGCATCACGTGAAAACTACTGCATGGATTTGAATGCGGTTTTCACCAATGTATTGCTAGAGGTGTAACTTAAAATTTAGGCACCATTTTATGGAAGTCCGTTATTTTTTTAACCCGATATTGACGCGTGCGACGCCGCCGGCACAGCTAGTTAATTAATAAAGAAACGCAATAGTCAGATTTTCATATATCCCATCGTGGTATTTGCAAAAAAAAATTACTAATATCGGTAGTAGTTAGTCTTAAAAACAAAATAAGAATTTGTCGAAGGTAAAATTTGAACAATCCCATGCCTTATTAATCAAAAATTAATCACCTAGCCCCTCAATTCACACACACACATACTCGTAGATTTTTTCGTTAAACAGTCATCATTCAAGCATCTGCAAAAGTACGTACAAACTTACTCATATTTTTGCATTAGGAATGAAAATTCATAATTCCTAAACATTTTGACTACGAAAGATATAGATTGTGCAAATAAATATATATATACAGAATTAACGTTTACACCAACAGAATCTAACAGGTTAGCTTAATTCTAAAGTGATAATAAATAGCGGGTCATTGAGTTGACACTTTAAATGGAAATCGTTATAATAGTGTGTGTGTTAAGATACAAATTTGGTATTGGCGAGTTCCGTTTTCAAGAAAATTTGCTACTATGGCTATCACGATTCTTAGGCATGTTTATAGGCAAACGTATGTAGCTGTAATTCCGAATGAGACTGGAATTCAAAGAGCGATATTATAAGCGATATTATCTGGGACTCGGATTATTTATTTATCTTTGATGATGATTATTCAAAAATCCTTAGATTTATCTTAACTAATATTATAAAGCTGAAGAGTTTGTTTGTTAGTTTGTTTGAACGCGCTAATCTCAGGAACTACTGGTCCGAATCGAAAAATTCTTTTTGTGTTGAATAGACCATTTATCGAGGAAGGCTTTAGGTTATATAACATCACGCTGCAACTATTAGGAGCGAAGAAATAATGGAAAATGTAAAAAAGAAGGGAAAAAAATAACTATTCCACGCGGACGAAGTCGCGAGCACAGCTAGTCGTTTATAATAACCGTGGCTCAGAAGGCAGAGGTCACTACCAAATGAGCCATCGAGCCAGTCATGGTTAAAGTCAGGAATAAACAATATGCAAATACCTACTGTGTTTTCAGTAATGGAAAATTACACTATTTTCTTAATTTTCATTCGCATCCTTGGTACAAACATTAAGCAATCATTGTTTAAATCTGAGAAGTAAGTAGTCAGTTAAGGATAACCAATGAATAGCAGATTCCATTGCATTATGTCTGGTAAACTATCAGAGACAGTACAAACGAGTCACGGCCACAGGTAGGTGCCTAAAATAAAACTGTTAAGACGACCATTGACGTTAAATGGCAACGTATGTCCTCTAAAATAAAAAGCTTCGAGGCAAGGCGACAGTGACGCGTGCTTTCAAACTTTTATTAATATCTCCTGATTAATAAATACTATACAACAGGGTTGTTTCCTATGTTTGAT
Organism: Conogethes punctiferalis; assembly: GCA_031163375.1. Lineage (NCBI taxonomy): Eukaryota > Metazoa > Arthropoda > Insecta > Lepidoptera > Crambidae > Conogethes > Conogethes punctiferalis. The sequence continues at coordinate 11,615,709 of CM062083.1, read as the reverse complement.
TTAGCAAAGATAGTAATAATAACAGCCACCGAACGAGTGGACACCGTTATTAGGCAAACATAGTGTAGGATGCCCAGCAACCCATTGAGCTGATGACCTTAGAACTGCTGGCAGTGGCTAGGTGAGGGAAGCCCGGGATAGAGAAATATGGCGCGAATAAAAGAAGGCCTTCGTTCAGCAGTGGACGGACCAAGACTGTTAATTGATTGAATAATAATAAACTCATTGAATTTATTTATTCTCGCCACAATAAGTATTAAAAACAATTATTATCATAACAAAACTGGCAACATTTTATTATTTGGGAGCCTGGTGCCTAATACATTATAAGCCAATGGCTTGTATTTCAGGTCATTTTGAAATATTTACCAACAGGAGCAGTTGGCTGCCCAGCTAACCCTCACTCCACTATCGCGAGTTCAGAGGACTTTCTTTTTACGAATGAAGAATTTCTTTGGCATACACCAGGACTTGGATACCACACCAGGTGTCCTACCTGGTTTATGTGAGGCTCACTCCTAAATTCAAAGAACTATGTTATCCTCAAAGTACGCGTGGGACGCACTATCTATGATATATTAGCACAAATTAACCAAGAACCAATCTTAAAAAACCAAAAACACAAGCAAAAAAGGAAATTAAGTGTCCATAGTCTAGACTCGAAATATGGTCCGGTTTTGTAACCTATTTTTTTTCTCGGAGGTCCTTTTAGGCTCACGTTGGCCATATGCCACGCACGAAATTGGATACTTGTCGCTTATTATTTTGTGAGCAGCATAATCGAGTTCGAGTTTACATATTTTATTATTGGAACAGCTAACTAGCTAACAAAACTTTGTTTCACGATGATTATGTACCTAACATTAAAGTTGAGCGACGCCCTGCGGTATGGGGCGTAAGAATACTACCGAGGTATCCCCCAAGGAAGACGACGTATCTTCGGACACACGTGATGAGTGACGTCCTACCGGGAGGGCACCACTACCTCCTCACGAGGTGTGCCGCCAGTCTTTCAGGCGGCGCAGCGCTACTGAGCTTAGGAAGGGAGGAGATGAATTCCGACGGGCAACCCGATTCTCCGGTTTAGTGGGTATTCTCCGTTGTAGGAGTGAGTCCCACATAACACTGGTGTCCCGTACCTAGGGCCCTGGTGTATGCGTAAAGGCATTCCTGACGTAAAAAAAAGCCAGGTTGGGCGACGATTTGTGCAAGATGGCTGACAAGTGCTCAATGCAAGAATGCCAAGATCAAGCAAAGTGCTGAACAATTGGAGAGGCCTATGTACAGCAGTGGACTGCATAAGGCCGATGATTTTTTTTATGCAAGAGTCGGCAGACGAGCAAATGTGATGCCTGATGGTAAGCAGTCGACACCGCCCATGGACACCCGTAACTCGGTCGCTGAAGCCTTTTTAAACAAGAGTACGCTCGTTTCTTAAAGGCTTCCAAGTCGTAGCTTTTCGGAAAGACTGTCGCAGTCGATGATGATGATTATTATTGAAGTTATAATATACCTACTATAGACTATGGAAGTATAATAGGAATTATTAATTAAGGCTGCATTTATGTTATAAACCTCTATAATGTTTAAAAACAAATAACCCGAACTAATTTATTAATTTCTTAAATATAATGAAGAATGAAAATTGCTAGTGAATAAAAAAATAATCAAATACAATAGAAAATACGTTAAAATAGGCATTTTTCAATGTTGGTATAGGTAGTTACATAACAACGATAATGGATGACCTATGGTTAACAACATGAATACTGTTCTTAGTATTAATAAGTAGTTAACTTAAAATATGACACGTTTACGCATAGAATTTTAATTAACATATTGTGGTATTTTCCTAGTATATTGTGTAGGTAAGTGCTATAACGAAGTTTAATGAGGAATCTCAGATATCATATAGCTACTTTATATTCTCACATTACTATGTATAATATAGCTGTAACCAAGTGTATATTTATTTTTATCTGTGGCGTCTTCCTATGTAGTCATTAATTTAAGCTTAGGCAGTGTTCCTAGTAATTGTTACCTTCTCTTCTACCTCGAGTCAATTATTAAGATTTCCTTAAGATGTTTCATCAAACATCTTCAAGCCTGACTGTCGACCACCTTATAATCGCCGAAACACCTAGCAGTGTCTTTGGTCGCGTTTCTATAGGCAGAGCTATCTTACAACCCATCACTTCCCTTGTAAAACCAGTTCTATTGGGGTCTCACAGGCTCGTACACGCACTTGACCCTATAAGTCCAGTGTCCTCATATGATCCAAACTCTATTGTGTCTGGAAGTCTAGGCCTTAGGGTGCGTCTACATATACGCAGCTCGCGGTCAGCTCGCGCCCAGTTCGCGGATAGCTCGAGAGCCGGTCGCGAGCACATTCGCGGCGCATTCGTGAGATGTAACGCACTCTTACGACTTTAATGGACAGACTACCAACACTTCTACTCTCGTAGGTGCTGGCTCTCGTATTACTGATGTGGAGGAAACGACACTGTTATAGTCTGTCATTGTCAGGGTCAGTATGAATGGATGAATGAACGCATACTAGTGTACAACCAGCAACAAACAAGTGATTGATTTGGTTACTTGTCCATTGCTGCAGAGATTTAGGCTTCTCTTTCACTTTCTATCGTACGGCAGGAGACCACTATGCCGGTCTACATCAAAAGAAAACAATGCTAATGTCATTATTGTGAGTAATTTGCTATAAAATTCAATGATCCACTTCAATATCTATATTTTCCAATGCATTTAACTTGTCAACAATAATAACACACTATAGTGTCTGCATAAAAGTGGCTTTCAACCACATCATACATCGTTTATACCGTCCGCTATTCATGCGTTCGATAAAGGCTTTTGTTGGAAAAACTTAAGTTGAGACCTTTTATTTAGTGATTGCCCGCGATTACCACAATAATAACGTACGATGAATGAGTTGTAATGTAACTGTAAAAGAGGAAATTCGAAAATGAAATGCTTACGAGTAAGTTATACTTGATAAGTGTACCTAATTATTGACGGTCGGGTTTGCTGTAGTGTACCATAAAAATAATGGCGGCTTTGACGATTGTTTCTCTAAATACCATTACTGAACACTCGCTAGTTCAGGTCGAACAATGAAACACCAACAGAAACTTCTTATACTGACTGTATTCGCAGGATAATACAACACGGCCACTCGAGCTATATATGCTGGGCCGGCGGATCGCAACGATCGCGCGGTTTAACTGACGCACAGCGCCATCTATTGCGTAGCTTTAGAACTTAAGTGAATAATACTAATTTTAATCATAAACTTTATGGCGTTTGAACATTCCGCCCACTATGAACAGACCAGGGGCTGTTCATTAAAAAAAAAAACAAAAACGACTACATGAAATATACATAATAGTGCTTAAAATGAATTTATACTTGCATTAACTTACAAAATAGTTGACAATGGTGAAAATCTTAACTTAACCATATGAACATTAGACAACATGCATAATAGGAAAAATAACTTAATCTGTGGTTGGCAACACACATAATTTCGACACAGGTCTTTTAATCAATACTCCCTTGCATTTCAGAGTAACCACTCGCGTAACATTGTCCAACCCAGGATGCTTCTGAGTTATCTAAATATATAAAAGGAGAAACTGACTGACTGACATATCAACACACAGCCTAAACGGCTAAACGTAGGCACTTCAAATTTGGAAGGGACGTAGCTTAGGTACCGTAGAGGTGCACTAAGAAAGGAATTCCCGAAATTCTTACAGGAACGGGAGTTAGCGGGAAAAATAGTATTGAACCCGTGCGAAGCCGGGGCGGGTCGCTAGTAATGCCATATAACCATCGTGAAGGAGGTAAATTATCTTCCTTCACCAACACTACGTCTCCCACCTTTGGTTCTGGAATATAATGAGTCCATCTGTATCGTGTCAGGAACTGCGACAAATACTCTTGTGACCACTTGCGCCAAAACTCCTGCACCATGCGTTGCGTATACTGCCAACGCTTTAAACTATTCACTGATGAACTCTCATAGTTTACTTCTGGCACCAGCACTGGAGGTTCTCCGATCAAAAAGTGGCCCGGCGTAAGAGGAGTCACAGTGTCATTAGCATCATCATTGCTTAGGTTAATAAGGGGCCTGGAGTTCAGACAAGCCTCTATTTGAGATAAAACTGTGTACATCTCCTCGAATGTCAACGTCGATTCACCTATAACGCGCTTCAGGTGGTGTTTGGCTGACTTTACGCCAGCCTCCCACAGTCCACCAAAATTGGGAGCTTGAGGTGGTATGAAATGCCATGTAGTACCGTTGTTTCCAAGCCAATCAGCGATTTCTACAGCAACTTGGGATCTCTCTACGACCAACAACTGCTTCAGCTCCCGCGCAGCGCCAACAAAATTAGTTCCGTTGTCACTAAACAAATCGGAACAATGCCCCCTACGAGCGACAAACCGTTTGAAGGCTGCGAGGAAACCCTGAGATGTCAAATCACTCACCAATTCCAAATGTATAGCTCTGGTAGCCATACAAATAAAAAGACAAATATAGCCTTTGTAGGCATGATGACCTCGTCCTTTAGATGTGCGTATACTGATAGGGCCAGCGTAATCGACGCCGCTCTGACGAAACGGCCTACCAGGCGTAACTCTTGACGTAGGAAGCTGCCCCATCAATTGCTCTGTTGTGCGCGACGCATGACGAATGCAAATCACACATTTTCTGCAGAACAATTTAGCTTGGTTTTTCACATCTAAAATCCAGTAACGAGACCGCAAATGAGTTACCATCAGTTGCGGACCTCCATGCAATGTCTTAGAGTGAGCATCTTTAATCAATAGGTAAGCGAAATGTGATTTGGCCGGTATGATAATGGGATGTTTTCTACTTTCTTCAATAGCTGCATTGTTCAAGCGACCTCCAACTCTCAAGACATCATGCTCGTCCAGGAATGGAGTCAAACAGGTAAGCTTACTTCTTTTATATATTTTTTCTCCTTTTTTAATTTGCTTTATTTCTTCCCCAAATTCCTGTGATTGCCAATGCTTAATACAAATATCTAATGCTTCCGCTAACTCCTTGCTTGTTAAATATGACGGTAGATGTTGCTTAGGATTCTTGCATCGCTTCATAAATCTTCTTATCCACGCTATAACTCGCACTTGTCGACTCAATGTAGAATATTTCTTCCACAGATCACTTCCTTCCTCGGTAACCAGGTGACATGCTTTAACAGTCTTCCTTTCTTCTTCCTTTGTCTCAAAACTTTTCCTTTCATAGTTGATTGTCTCTTCTCCTAGCCAATTTGGACCTTTCGTCCACAACTCAAAATTAATAAATTCTGAGGGTTTCATTCCTCTGGATGCACAATCAGCAGGGTTGCATTTGGTCGAAACATGTGACCATTGTTTGCGTTCGAGTACGGTCAGAATCTCCGAGGTCCTGTTAGCTATAAATGTTTTCCATTTATTTGGATGATCACTCAACCAAGCTAATACGACTGACGAATCAGTCCATGCATGGATATTCTCCTTGGAGATCTTCAAAACATCACCTACTTCCCGCAACAACTTGGCGAGCAAGAGAGCACCGCATAATTCCAATCTGGGGGTGGATATCTGTTTTATGGGCGAAACTCTGGTTTTGGACGTCAATAAATGGACCTTGACATGACCTTCCTCATCCACAACACGAACATATACGACTGCTGCATACGCATCGTTTGAAGCGTCACAAAATCCATGAATCTCCATAACTTGATCATTTTTCCTGGTACCCATCCACCTTGGAATTCTAAAGTTCTTGAGATTAGGTAATTGGCTGCGATAATCAGCCCAATCTTTAAGCAATTGTGAAGGTAACTCTTCATCCCAACTAATTCCTGACAGCCATATTGCTTGAATCAGTATTTTTGCTTTAATGATCACCGGTGCCAGCCACCCCATCGGGTCAAATAATCTAGCCACATCAGAAACTACCTTCCTTTTTGTTACAGGTGAGGCGATTGGGGTCAACGTGACTACGTATTCGAAGACATCAGTGCTGCGGTTCCAGGTAAGTCCGAGTATTTTGATAACTGTATCTAATTTCAATTCTAGATATTCTACCTTTAGTTCCCTATCCTTTGTTTCTTCCTTCAGCATCTCTTCTTTGTTTGTAGACCATTTCTGTAACTCAAAGCCTCCTTTGCCTAGAATCTCAGTTATCTCCTTGCATAACTTTTTTCCTTCCTCCACTGTCTCACAGCCACTCATGAGGTCATCCATGTAAAAATCTTTCAAAATTATTTCAGATGCTTCTGGACGACCTTCACCTTCATCGCGAGCGACTTGCTGCAGAGTGCGAACAGCCAAGAAAGGAGCCGGCGCAGTACCAAATGTGACTGTCTTCAATCTTAAATGTTGAATTTCAGATTCAGGATCATCTCGCCATAGTAGACGCTGGAAATCAACATCTTCAGGAGTCACCATCACCTGCCTATACATTTTGACAATATCTGCCACGAAACAAATCGGATGCCGACGCCAACGCATTATAATATGTCGTAGGTCATCCTGCAATTGAGGGCCAATCATCAGATCCTGATTCAGCGAGACTCCATTCGTTCCCTGACAAGACGCATCAAACACAACACGAACCCTGGTTGTAATTTTGTCCTCTCGGACCACGGCATGATGGGGTAAGTACACAACATCTTTTTTATTTATATCTTCCAGAGGTACATACTCCATATGACCAAGATTCAAGTATTCATGAATGACTTCACTGTATTTTATCTTTAACTCTGGGGTTTTGGATAATTTTCGTTCCAACATGTTCAACCTTTTTGCAGCTATCCATCGAGAATTTCCTAGCTGACATGTTGGCTGTTCACGAAACGGAAGCTTGATAATATAACGCCCTGACGAATCTCGTTTGGTAGTATTAGTGTACATTTCTTCGCATTTCTTTTCTTCGTCAGTCAGTAGACGCTTTGTACTATAAGGCTCTGCTTCAATTTCCCAGAACTTTCGAAGCAGTTCATCTTCCGAAATCTGAACATGCATGCTAACCAATGATGTATCATTGATGACTTTGACATTCTTTCCTTGTATTTTTCCAGATAGAATCCAGCCTAACTTCGTATCTTGAGCCACCATTGACCCGACTGAATCCTTGATTAGACCTTCCAATATTATTTGCCCATAGACTTCCGCCCCCAATAAAATGTCGATTTTATTTGGGATATAGTATTTGGGGTCTGCTAACTTTAAACCTGGAAATTGTGACAACGGTTGAATATTAATCTTGGCTTCTGGTAAAAAGTCTGTTAATTTTGCAAGGACGTGAGCCTTGACATTGAAAACATGATTGGGATCATGAAGTGATTGTATTGTCAAATACACGACATATTTGGACTTCATTTCTTTATCACTTCCAAGACCTGATATATAACTTTTGCATACATACTTCTTCAGTCCAAGAACTTGGACTGCAGACTCCGTCAAGAACGAAGCCTGTGAACCTTGATCTACTAAACACCGGAGCGTAATATCGTGGCCTGACCTTGATTGGACTTTCACCAGTGCCGTTGCCAAAAGAACTTGTGATTGAATATTACCAAAACATGAAGTGGTCACAAGAGTGCTTGAATGATCCTGCGTGGATGCTGTTTGTGTGACAGCCCTTTCCGTTGGTAACTTTACATTGTCGATTGTTTGTTGTGGACTGTATTTCAAATGTAATAAAGAATGATGCCGTTTATTACAGATTCTACACCGAGCTGAATAACGACATTGAATGGCCGAGTGATTTTGCCCTAAACAATTAAAACAGAGATTCCTGGCTTGGACAAAACTACGTCTTGTTTGGACATCGTCCTTGGCAAACTTTTTGCAATTTCCCAATTTATGGTTCTCTGTTGCAGTGCAGTAACTACATGGTGTGACATTTACATGAAACGACTTTTTATTAGTCGTTGGAGTTGCATTGACGTGACGTACATTTTTTACAGATTTTGTATCCAAAAACTCTAGCGCTCTAAACCGATGCTCTAAAAATTCTTTAAATTGAACTAAAGTGGGTAAATCATTTTCCTTGCTGATTTCTGCTTCCCACTGCTTTCGTGATTCCTCGTCCAACTTATGACTTAAAATGTAAATTATCATAAAATCCCAATTTTCCGTTTTGACACCTAGATTTTCTAACCCATTTAATGTTTCATTAGTAGTATCCAAAAAATCTCTCAGAGCACCAGACGATTCGGATGTAATCTGTTTTAAGCTCATAAATCTGTTCATAATACAATTAGCAAGATAACGTTTATTACTGTAACGACCTATAAGTTGATTCCAACACTGCTTATAATTATCGTTTGTAATAGGAATATGCCTCAGAAGTTGATCTGCCTCTCCACTAAGATGACTTTTTAAGTAGTGAAGTTTTTGTACATCGTCTAACGACGTATTTTTATGAATTAACGAATCAAAAAGATCATAAAACGTCGTCCATTCACTGTACTTACCCGAAAAAATCGGTATTGCAATTTTCGGAAGTTTTACACTACAAGCACGATCAACCTTTGACGCCTTATCATCATTATCTACATTCATAGATTTACTTTCCTTAATACTTATTGCTTCTAATACATTCTTTATATCTGACTTGTAGTCAGTGTACAATTCCTCAGTAACGCAGAACAAATCATCTCTAAAGTAACGACTACTTGTACGAATATCAGACGAAGCGCTTTCAATAATCTTCTGATGAATTGATCTAAATGACGACCAATATTCCTCTAATGTTTCTAATCGGGTTATCAAATATGACTTTGTGAGTTTAACCTTTGCACATTTCTTATAATTTGTCTGAGCTTTACAGATTTGAGTATAAATATCTTCTTGAGTTAGGAAATACTTCTCCATCTTTACCGATAACCAATACTAAAAACTTAATAAATATAAACAGGAAATAAAAATTTCAAGAAAGAATAACAAGTGCCAATTCCATATAAGAATCCAACGAAAATTCTCGTTAGTTGCAACTTCACACAAAATCACGTGAAAATTTTCAAAGTTCAAGTTCCATATAAAGTTCACAAAAAATTCTAAGTTACAAAAATCGACAAAAATTTTCAAAGTCCCGGTTGCATACAAAAATCAACAAAATTTTTCTAAGTCCAGGCTTCATACAAAAATCGACGAAATTTTCCTAAGTCCCGGCTGCATACAAAAATTCAACAAATTTTTACTAAGTCCAGGCTTCATACAAAAAATCGACGAAAATATTCTAAGTCCAGTCCTCATACAAAATTCACCGAAAATTTTCTAAGTCCCGGCTGCATACAAAATTCGACGAAAATATTCTAAGTTTTTGAACTTTATGACACTTGTAAAATTTCGGGCATAGGTTCCCCGTCAATCCACTTTTTCTTCAAATATTCTAAGTCCCAATCTAAGCTATCAGTTAAAGTTAATTTCTTCTTTGCAATAGAGTTCAAATTTGCTATTATGAATTTCAAAGTACTCACGGCACAACACTGCACTTTACCATCACTTCGGCGTCACAGATAACGGCGTCTACGTCACCCGTTGGTCTTCCTGATGTCATCAAGGGTCGTCACCTCAATGGATGTGACGTCACTTCACTCGCCTTAGGCAGCGATACTCTGCCTCCAGGTGCGACTTCACCAGCAAAATCACCGTTATTCACCGGTAATCCGGCTCGAAGGACCATGAACACTCGCTAGTTCAGGTCGAACAATGAAACACCAACAGAAACTTCTTATACTGACTGTATTCGCAGGATAATACAACACGGCCACTCGAGCTATATATGCTGGGCCGGCGGATCGCAACGATCGCGCGGTTTAACTGACGCACAGCGCCATCTATTGCGTAGCTTTAGAACTTAAGTGAATAATACTAATTTTAATCATAAACTTTATGGCGTTTGAACAATTACACTGCGTGAAGAGAGCACGTCGTGAAGAAATGAACACATCAGAGCCTGATCGGGATGTAAGGGAGCGACCTATCACCTTTTCGCTCCAAGCCATCCTCCCCTGCCGCAGGATGCACTTGCCGAACAACAAACGAGGCTCCGGCAAACCGACTGGTGGCGGTAAAACCATCACGATAGAAGGCGTAGCTAAATACCACAGGCCGATGACGGGCAGCAGCGTCCCCGGAGCAAGAAGCTACGCCCTGCGATCGCCAACCCGCCTGCCCAGCGTGGCGGTTATGGGTATATCCTCCAGAAGTTTGTCCTGGGTGGCGAACAGCTGGAGAGGCCTATGTCCAGCAGTGGACTGCAATAGGCTGATGATGATGAGCCTCATTTGATGATATTTGATTTTGCATGTTACTTCATGTCTAGCAGTGGACTGATAGAGGCTGATGATGATGTGACTTTATGGTTAATGTATAAACGTGGGAGTGGTAGGGTTCTCCTAACACGGGTTACTTTAAACTTAAAAGGAGAAACCCAATATTTTTTTTATAGTAGCTCTACACAATTGCTTCCCTGCGCGTGATGGAAAGCGAAAGAGAAGCCGAAGTCACTGTGACAACGGGCAAGTAAGTGGTCAGTTACCTGTCAGTTGCCACCGCCATGCCGGCCCAACCCCGCCTCACGAGCCTCACGAGCTCCGGGAACCCTACACACCGGTAGAAACACGACTCGACGGTCATTTGGCTGCGGTATTCTATACGATGGAGGTCCTTCCCCGGACGGGCGGCTCAATGAGAGCGAAGATTCGCTATGCCCTAGCTTTCTTAAATATCTCTCTATATCTGTTAAAATGTCTTTGCATAAGCAATAAGGAAAACTTTTAAGGTTCGAATTTTGAATATAAGACAAGCTCTGTGATTAGTATAAACAGCGGAGCTACGCCATGCCATCACATGCCTTCTTTTACCGCCCCGCCCTCCGTGTGGCCTCAACTTTAGTACGAGCCGGCTATACAGACCTGCGGCTCGTTTACCGTCTTCCCTCAGCCGGGTAATACGCGCTGCCCGACCGTTTATGACAATATGTAACCTGCTCGGGCCGTCCGCATCTCGCAATAAGTTACTTTTGTTTGTAAGCGTTTAAAACTATAGAACACTTTAAATTGTCACATCAATCATTATGTGCCAGTATTTTTTCGTGTTTATCCAAAGACCTATGTTTATTTCTTTTTAGTTTACTTATGCAATTTATGTAATGCTAACGTCGATTCAGTCTTAAACATTGTATAATTGTTTACGTTTTTCAAAATATTCTGGACTTTACTGGAAGGGTCTCTGTACCTGTATACTCTGTCATGTCTTCTAAAACTTTATTGTATAAAACATAAGATTTGGTCTTGGAATCACATCAGGTTAGATAGGAACCTACTTTCTATCAAAGAGTTTTTTTTTTAATTAATGGGATGCGCGAAGAAGGGAAGAGTCAACGATAGAGCGCGCTCACTCAATAAAGAGCCGATTTACTCTCGCCTTGAAAATCTTAGGATTAGGTACATCTATCGGGAACACGCTGTCACTAATTTAGGACGACGACGTATTATGCAAATGACAACTAAAAATACAGAAAGGGTAAATTATACAATTTCAACATCGTAACCATCGTCTTGTCATTTCCTAGAATAGCTCCCGAGTGTCAAATGACATCTCCGCACAACCATACGCCCACGCCCGAGATAAAGCAACTGTTATGTTGTATCTAAAACATCGCAAATTTTCCCTTATCCTACAAAACGAAGCGCGTACCGATTAAATGAGGTGCTCGCGTTTCTCCAGATAGCCAAGCGTGTGTTTTTGTCCTTGTCCCACCCGTAGTGGCCGTGTCTTCTATCTCTTTCCCTCCAGCTTGCGCAGCCTCATCTCGCCGGCACCTCGACGTCGCCTTCGAGTCACATATTTTATTTGTGGAGCCTTCCTGCATCCAGAGCGGACTAAGGCACCACATTGACGGTAAGACAAAGAAATCTACTTGATCTGCGACTAAATTTTGCACCACTAAGTAGGTACATGTATCTGAAAAATGACTGGGTAGCGTATGATAGGATTTGGAATAAAAGAACTGCATGTGACCGAATTTTGACTATGGTGGCCAATCTTCAAGGACCCTACGCCACTTCACAGAAGGTACTATAGTGCAGATAATGAGTGCACAAATAAAGGTGCATCTTCATAATTCAATGGGATGACATGAGAAAGAATCGACCGTCATAGTCTTATGACGGACACTCGGCCAAGAAATGTATATCTAAGATTTGAACCCTAGACTACCTAAAACTACTTACGACTAAAAAATACTCAACTAACAATAAAATTGGTATTATGTTTCCATTTAATGCATAGAAAAATTTTAAGTGCCATCGCTGTAGTCTTTACAATGATTGAATTAACTCGGAAACAACACTAATACACTAATACAAATGAACAAAGTAATATGTAGATATTTTAACTATTCCTAAATTGGCATGCATATCTATCTAATAAAAGGAAATATGTACGAGTATAACATTCTATTATTGATTTGCCGATAGATTATAAACCCAAACAACATTGGTAAAGGTCCCATAACTCAATGCAATCCGTTATCATTTTTAAATGAAACCAAAGCCGCATATTTCAGTCGCCCGTTCCATATCAGCTTTGTATGTTTGTCGTGTCGGAGACCTGCCAATAATATTCACCCACACATTTACCTGGATGCAATAATCGTAGCCAATTTTATGCTTATAGGTGCGGTATACATACAAATACATTCAATGTACACGCTGTAAATATCTGAAGCGATGAAACCGAGGAATGCTGTTGACTCTTTGTTTGTGAGTAATAGACTTACTGTAATGCAAAATCGCACCGGATTTTATTGTCTATTTTACCTTCTCTCCGCCCGCATCGAGTAAGTACCCAATATCGTCATTGTTTGTCGTTATTTTCTAGACCTTTCTCGATAATTGTATAATTTAGGAGTAAGTGTATTATGTGTAATGTCAGCGCTCTACTGAATGTATACAAGCAGCTTGATATTATTGATGAATTTTTAGATTATAATTTTTAGATATAGTGTACGTGCATGATTGTCAAGCTCTTGATGTAAAGAATTTTGGCATGCTCAAAATAATTATTTGAATAACTAAACTTCGATTTTCATCGATCATTTTCGAATACAAAAAGTAGCTAATTCTCTTCTTTATTGCTAACGTAAAAAGATAAATATAGACGAATATATAATAGTGTATCTATATACTATATTTATTATTCATGTTATAATTTGTATAAACCGTGTAAGCCGACATAATATTTCAAAATATTACGACTCGCCTACTTCAATCAATGTCCAATGACGGAAATCGAGAGTTGCGGTAGGCTTGTGACCCGGAGACGGATTAGCCATGAACATTATTATACTGTTATAAAAAATATACCAACTTTAGATAGCAACAGACACAATTATTCATGCTATTTTATCCCAAACAGAATCAAGGGGCAAGAAACTGAGCAGTTTAGTCCTGTGAATAAATTATTTATAATTTCTTGATGCACCCGATTCCGTTGCAAAACAAATAATACGCTGGATAGTTACATTAGCCTTTGTATCCTCTCTCATACAGCTCTCTACGAAACTTTCAGAATGCACTTTGCGTAGGCACCTTACCATGCATGTGAACTATTCTAGTGGAGTTTCTTTATTTAAATATGCGTGGAGACAGCCGGAGCACAATCCGCAATCCTTTGTCCCTGCGCCTTGTTACTACGTAGCATCTCTTCCTGTCATCTCGCTTGTTTTACAACACAAGCTCCTTGTTTGCAAACTTTCGTACTTAATGTCTTAACCTTCAAACTGGACACGAGATTTACAGGTAAACTTGTTTACGCACCTTTTAAGAAATCGATGATTTTAAAGGTGGCATGCAAAAAATGTATTGCAAATACATAAAAAGGCTGACACGCAAGGCTCACACACTCGGCCCATAAAATACTTTGCGCACCTCAAATAAAATAAGACACATATCCAAGGACCGCAATATTATGAGCGCGAAACAAATTAACAAAGATACGGTTGCAGTTGAAGGATATTGGGGGTAAAGTTTTTAAAGTGTCTTCTGTAAGGGCTCATTTGCATTGAAGAAGTGCCGGTGAATAACGTCTACAAAACCTTTAAGCACGTAAAAAGAAGTTTGCTGTTCAGTACTTTCTTAGTAATACGCGCGTCGGAGACATGCTCTTAAGAGTTTTCTTGGGAACAGACCCGTAAATTAATGAAGGGCGTTCGTGAAATGAAGCAAATACTCCGATGATAAGTCACCGGTTTGACCCGAGGCACCCAGTGCGACAATATTGTTCGCGGTAAAAAATAAGAGATGGCTCTTTGTTATTTTTAGTCTGACTTCAGAACTTGTGAAGGGACCAAAATGAAATGACAAGACGAACGAAGTATTTATTATTTTAACTACTTATTTTTAAAATGTTCGAGAGTGTTTTTTATACTAGGTCTTGAAACTAGCAGTGATAAAAAAGCCAATTCTTTGTTGTACCAAAAAGAAGATGCAAATAAAAGAAAACACTCACATTCGCATACATTCCTACAAACAGCAACAATTATATACGACGTAATTGTATTTAAGTCACAATATAGATAGAGATAAATCTTTAAAGAAAAGTCATGTCACACCATTGTTACTATGTGTTAACAATGTGCCACAATTTGGTAACAAGGCAAATAAAACTTACAATATTTATGGGATGGCTCGCTACCAACAGCATACAAAAAGTTACGGTAGCTGTCACGGTTGAGAAATTTAGACTGGTATCAAAGATTACAATCGCTTCCACCAACTGTAAATAAGTATTGACAAACAAAATGCCTAAACTTATGTAACGGCACTTCAAAATCAACAGAATGAAGAAATAAAACAAGATTAAATATTTTATTCGAAATCTATTTTGGACAGTTAGCTGAACTGATCTACTTGTGTAACATTTGATATTTTGAAACATTTTGTTGCGAATTTGGGTAATACAATAATAGATGGAGCTTGGTGGCCAATCCCATCTGAGATACCATTATTATCATCATCTTTTGGTCTATCGCAGTCCACTGCTGAACATAGGCCTCTCCAGTTGTTCGCCACTTTGGTCAAAATCTGGAGGTCTTACCCATAATCGCTACGCTTGGCGGGTTGGCGATCACAGGGCGTAGCTTCTCGCTCCGGTGACTTTGCTGCCCACCATAAGCCTGTAGTATTTAGTTACTACGCCTTCAAATATGCCTTGTGGTATGGAGATTCTTTAATTTCTTAATCATCTCTCTCACGCTTAATTTAATCCCTCATAGATCTCAGAATCGAACGCAACATTGTTGCACCTTGTGCCTCCGATCGTTTTCTCAGTCATAAACAATTCTTCAAAATTTTTATCATCACTGGAAAGCAGTAGGTACCCCAAATAAATAAATGTTCTTAGTCGTCATAATTCTAATGAAAGAAAACACTTTGTTTTAGGGGAAAAGTAGATGATTTGTATCAATTGACAGGACACACATGCCTGTCCATTGTCACAGCGGCTTCAGTTCCTTTTCTCTCTTTCCATCAGGCAAGATGGGGAGGCTAAGCTGTACTATAATAAAAAAAATACGACTACTATCCGCCTCCTAGTCGATATGTGTGCTGACCCTAAGCATGAACAATAAATCTGGATGCAATCCATTAAATGCAGTAGAGTAGCTGATCAGTGCGAAAGTGCATCAGATGTCCAGTGTCACCGCAAGGCTGGCTATTATGGCCGCTGCCGTTTTCCTCCTTCCTGCGCGGAACAACCTTGCGCATCGCGATAGAGGTCGTCACCCGAATAAATGTGACGTTTGAGGCCGCTGGCGTGAGGTTCGCTAGCCCCGCGCTCGCTTGGAATTGAGTAACTGCAACTGAATTTGAGAGGTATTTTTGATGTCCTTGCCCACATTTGTTAGTATAAGTGTCTATATCTAGTCTGAATAAAAGTTGGGTGTAAGTTTTAATTTTGAATTAATTAAATAAAACGTTTTATAATTTTTTTATGTAAAAGACCGATCAACAGGTTTTTGACATGTACGTATCACCTACCTACATACATAATTATTATTTTACATCAAAGGCTTAAAAAATAAAAAGTGGACATCTCACGCGTTTGTATCATAACATTAGTATGAGTAGGCGCATCCACGCCAACATTAGTTTTCGAATTCATAATTTTAGAATATCCGATAGTCTTATTTTAAAAAATATATAAATACCTACACATGCTTAGTTTTTGAATTCAAACTAAATTTAAATAAAAAATTATTTGTGCTCTGATAAAAAATCCTGTATTTATGTTGTATGTTCGTACTGTGAATCCATTATCATATTTGAGCAATACCTGTCAATTATTTTTAATGTATTTTCGAAGAAGAAGATATAAATTTTTGTAAACAAACACAAAAGTTTCAGAAAGGTTTGGTAAGGTTAGGTTAAATTCGCTTTTTATCGATCATAAATGACGCTAGTGAGCCCGCGACAGCCGCGTCAAGTTTACTTGTTTCTCCTCATAAGAATAACACGTAGGTTATGAGGACTAGGTCATGTAAGCCGGAGGTGCCATGTTTTTGTCCGTTTATTTGAAAGTTTTCCAGTGATTTGTTTACGCGACAAGTTTTTAAAGAAGGAAATTTGTCATATAAATCGATTTAACATCATCAGCAGTCAAGTTTTGTGTGCTTCCGGATTTAGAATAGGACCAACCCATCTCGTCCTGTGGGTAAAAGATGACTAAGGGAATATCAGGAAATGGACAGTAGCGTTTACCGTGGTTAATAAAACCTACTGCGGTCCCCAATCCGCCTGACAAGCGTAGTGACTAAGGCAAATCCCTCCCAAATTACAAATCATTGGGGGAGGCCTATGCTCAGCAGTGGACATTCGCAGACTGATAAGAAAGTAGCTATTGCTCTATGTCTAAAAAATGAGCGTATTGACTTTTTGCTACTTCACTTTTAGACTTTGTTAAGTCCCTGAACACTCAGACATATACTTATGATTTGATGCAGCATTGACTCTGCATTAATATCCATACTTATAAACTCCAATCTATCGCACGGAATTGGAATCTATTATTGAAAATTTATTACAAACAAATTTGCAACATTTCCATTAAATATAATTTACGATCGACTCAACTCACTTGAATCATAAACACGAACATTAATCAACCAGATCTAATCCGGGTAGGTGTTAAAAAATACGTCAACGCTTGTCAACGATGCTCATAAAAAAACTCTTTCAATCGTACCTACAAAGCGCTCATAGAAACAATGTCAAATTCTTATTGTTTATCTTCACTGCGTTTGTTCTAGCAAAACGCATCGCATCCTACACAAGAGGAACCATTACACACTTTCTTATTTTCTCAACTTCGCAAGGTAATCCAGTAATAGGCAATCGCTGGGACTCTCACCGTTTTAACGTACGGTGAAAGCGAATTGCATAAGTAATACGGCAGGGCTATATCTACCGCAAATCACAGAATTGACGTGACCCAACTTCTATGATTATGAGAAATTAACACGTCGAATGTACATTGCAATTTTAGTATGTCTTAACGAGAGTTAAATAAAGATCAGAATGGAATGAAGTTCTGAGGGAGTGTTCATGTGAGTTGGGGAAATATCGAAGGTAATTGCGAACACCAATTGAAGAAACGAAGTTTTGCAATATAATCAGCCAGCTGTAACCGACGCCGGGTCTTGAGATAAATTAACGTGATACTTTTAAGTATGTTTGCATGTTTAGCTAGCTGAAGGTACCTAAGTTTCAAAGTCTGAGGTTTTAGAAAGTATTGAATATTCATTTATTGATTGCGTTCACTGTGTTCTATTTAATACTAGGCCGCATGTAACACCAGTAAAATCCAATTATATCAAGCAGAAGCAAGAATCTGTACAGCAAACATGTGAGAACGTAAACTCTATATTGAGGTATTTCTTGTTTTTCATGCATTTAAATTAGGTAAAAATATTTATAAATAGGATATAGATATACATAAAGGTATACAGGTTATATTATACCTATATCTTCTTATATATAAAAATTCTTATATATAAAAATAAATGTTCGTTAGTCTCGCTAAAAACCCGGGAACGGCTGGACCGATTTGGCAAATTTTAGTCTTGAATTATTTGTGGAAGTCCAGGGAAGGTTTAAGATGTGAATAACGGGCAGTACGAAGTCTGCCGGGTCAGCTAGTCTTATATAAGATTTCACCTCGGCAAGTAAGTATATAACAAGAGTTATAAAGGCGAAATAACTCGCAAGACTTCCAAATACCACCATCTTTTTTAGTAATTTAATAAACTTCTGTACACAATTTCATGGTACCACATCCGCTCAGTAGAACCTATAATACACGGAACAAAGATCATCTGATAATATGCCCCTCCCCTCATTTGGTTCCCCACCAAGCAAAACACCGAATAAAAATGAAACGACTAATAAAAATATTCTGTTCTAAGACACACTCAATTGTTATTCGTAAATTCGCGAGATTATTCCAAGCGTAACCACGCTTAGCGAACTAAAATTACTGTAAAAGGAAGCACGGTTATTATTAAACAACACGTAAGGAGTGAGTCAATGGGACGGACATGTCGCGACTTCTTGGAACCCTATTGTTGGTGCATATCATTCTCATTGCCCAATAAGACAAATCCAGCGCTTGCACACGTGCGCCGTAACAGCGCGAACGCTCGGCGCGCGTTTGTTTCAAAATAGATTTTTAGTCAGAACAAGGTTGGGTTAGCACGAATTTTGATGCTCTTGTCAACAGGAAGAAAACCAGCTTTTGAGTTTCTTTAATAATTATGTGTAGAAACTTTTTCACATCCACCTATTTTCTTGATCATATATATTCACGGCCTCGATGGCGCAGTGTTTTGTTAAGCTTAAAAAGCGGACTATCTGAAAGTTCCGGCTTGGATTCGCAGTCGGGTTGAAACAACTTTTCTTGAATCATCTCCCTGTCTCTGTATGTTCTGGGAGATGCCCCAGTTGTCATCTGTTACTCTTAGTACAAATGTAAATCTTAGTTTAAAGCAGGTAGTTGCTGTGAACCATTTGGTCTGGATGTGTAAACAAGCCAAATTATTTCACTAACTACTTCCACCCACTTCGCGTAGTCAGGACCTCAGTTCGATGCGAGTTAGATGCCGACCAGCGTTTATTAAGAGCCGATGTTAAAGCGTGTCATCCAACACATCGGCGGGTGCGGTCCCGTCGGCTGCCATCGGCAGGTAATCACACAAACGACGCGAGGCATAACTCACACATGGTCATTTTCACAACACGGACATTTTGTTAGAGCAGTCTATTTTTAAAATGGCAAAGAGCCCTATGGCAAAGAGAGTTTTGGTGTTGCTTTCACTATTTTCCGATATAATAAAAAAAGAAGTATGGCTGACGATTGTAGGTTGTCCGTGTGGATTCGAGATTCAGAATAGAAGCACCCCATTTCATGGGTGTAATAGAAAATGATTAAGGGAATATCATGAAACGGGCAGCAGGGTACACCCTGGGTACTAATAAAACCTACTGCAGTCACCCGCAAACCACACCGAAAGTGGTAACTAAGGCAAATAACAATTATTATTTGGGGGGAGGCCTATGTCCAGTAGTTGATGTAGAAGGCTGACTGTAGAATAGACTATGGGGAACCTATTATCAAGTATTCACTATTGGCTTCCCCTCAGGTAAAGACACGTATAAGTTGCTACTCGCTCTTCGTTTCTCGCTTATCACCAGGGCGAAAAGGTACTCGGACAATTTAAGAAAACAAAAACAAAATGTCGAACACAAAACATCATGTGTCACGAGGCAAATGGACATCAGGCTGTCGCGTGTGGGTGAGACCCGAACGTAACGAACTACATTGTCTTATTACTTTAAATGGAAACTCAGGTTTTTTCTCCGTCCGCGGTACTGGACATATGTACTCGTAAATAGGTGCGTAGGCGTCACCTCTATAAGTAGTGTAGGTAGCGATTTTTGTTCTGCCTTTGATTGCTAGTGCATTGATTGATGTCACAAAACTCGATTACCATTTACATATTCGCATGAATGAAGACACTTCGCCTTAACGTCGCACAATAAATTATAAAGGTGACTGGTTAAAAATCGCCTGTCAACCTATGTGAAGTAATGTATTTGTTCTTTTAAAAGGGAATGTTTAAGTGTTTTCCTTGGAAAAAGATTATAATCCATTACCTTGATCCTTATAATACAGGATATTGCGCTATATGCGATAAAATGGGCTTACAAAGTTAAACATTTTGCAAACACATTCTTATGTCACTACAAGGATATTTTTCTTCTGTTTTCAAGATCTATCAACGATGCATTTCAACAAAAGATAGAGGAATAGATATTCTTTATTGCACACCAAAAAGTTGACTAAATATAGAAGACATTTTGTTGTACAAACATTTTAGGCAGTCGTATCGCCATGTCCTTAAGCAATCCTCTAGGTAGAGGATAATTAAATAAAACCTAAGACATGGCACATTAAGCCATATAGCGCCATCTAGTCCCAAACTAAGCTGAAACGGAACTGTGGATACTCAACTGATAAATTTTCTTAGATACTTTTTTGTAGATAAATCGATATCATACATAGCAAACACCCAGTAAAAACTGTTTGTACTGGGCGGGGATCGTACCCACGACCAGTGTTTCAGAGGCCGTGTTTATGAATACAGAACCAAACTGGTCGTCAGAAAAGCTCTATTCTAAATTCTATGTTTTAATATGTACGTACGTATGTACATACTTGTTTGAAGACAAAACCCTTTCACGGCTGACCAATCTCATTTGAATAACAACAATCACCATATTTTCTATAGTCAATTAGTGACGAAGGTTGATCTTAACATTGATAAAGATATAAGGTGGTATTAATATATAGTGCACACGAGAGACAATTTTCCCAAATAAGGACAAAGGCCTCGCTGCCCACTCCTCAGTATTGGTTGTTTTAATGTGGGCAATTGGCGTCTTATTAAGAATTGTCCGACTGTCCCTCCCACGTTTGATTCTCGAGCTAATTGTCTCTTTTTGTTACGACCTGCTTTTGCTTCTATCTAAAGACGTACCGTTTAATTCTGTATGCATTCTGTTTGTTAACATCGGTATTTATAAGCATGTTGGAAAAATCATTATATCTACAGTAAACTAATTTGGAAAAATATCGTTTAGGGAATCATCATGACAGGCTCGGTGGCTCATTTGGTAGTGACTTCTGCCCTCTGAGCCAAGGGTCGTGGGTTCGATTCCCGCACAGTACAAACATTTGTGTGCATGAACATGTCTGTTTGTATTGGTCTGGGTGTTTTCTATGTATAATATGTATATATTTACAAAAAAAAATGTATCTAAGTAAGTTTATCAGTTGTCTAGTACCCATAGTACAAGCTTCGGCTTAGTTTGGGGCTAGGTGGCGCTGTGTGGCCCAGCGTGGCATGTCTTGGGTTATTTATTTATTTATTTATTTATCATCATCAGCCTATTGCAGTCCACTGCAAGACATAGGCCTCTCCAGTACGCCACTTAAAGCAAACATCTGGAGGATATATCCATAATCGCCACGCTGGGGAGGCGGGTTGGCGATCGCAGGGCGTAGCTGCTCGCGCTGATGACGCTGCTGCTCGTCACCGGCTTGTGGTATCTAGCTACGCCTTCAATTTTTGTGATGGTTATACCGCCACCAGTCGGTTGCTAGCGCCTCGTGTGTTATTCGGCAGGATGTACCACGGGCAGGTGAGGTTGGCTTGGAGCGAAAAGATGATAGGCCGCTCCCTTACAGTCTAATATCATATGCTGGATTATAAGCCTCCCCTAAGTAAATGCTCGTAATTAAATAAAAATATACGAGTATAAGTTTTTTTTTCCCAATTTACATTGCATTTTTTAAAAATAGTTTTGCATTTTCTATTGCATCGTGATAACTGGGCACATCATCGGGTGAATGCCTCCTCCAGAATGGCAATGCCATTTCTTACGGCTCTCGTAATATACATAATAGTGCATTATATTATTTGATGCGTGAGTTTGGCTAGTCTTCAGAGAGATTGGCCACATCTCAGTCAGGACAGTTATGATTTTAATGGCAAGCTCACTGTTAGTACAATATTCTTATTTTATTAGCAATAAGACAATGAACAATCACTGATCTACCTCTTAAGATTTGCATAAACATAATTTTGATTGTAATCGATTGCCTCCAATGCAAGTACACCTATTCAGTGATGTCACGATGCCTCGGGCAGGAATTGTGAGTGAATATAAAGGTCATCGGCAAATTTGAGTGCCTACTCTCTATGTCAGTTAGTGAAGTTTATTGGTATTGAAGGCGTTAATGATCTTCAATATACTCACTTCTTTCAATGTTCAGGGATTTTTTATCAGGTAGAGTTATTTCATCATAAATCCCTGGTAGAAAGGTTTACAGCCAAAATATTTGGTTTTATCTCATAATGACATCATGGTAATACTACCGGTCTCTTAACCGAAGTGTCTTCAGTTCTTAGGCTGGCAATATCGAACCAAACACCAGGGTTATCAGTTTCGAAATAGACTTCGAAGTCAGTCAAACAGTCCTTTTATATAAACCATGCTTAACAAAAATGCGTCCATGCGCAAGACGCAGTCGTGGCTTAAGTAAGATGCTCAATAAGCAACTGCCAAACAAAACAGCTGCCAAAGCAGCAATAAAGTAATGTAGTGCTGCTTTGGCAGTTAATTTCCAATGAAACTATTGAATTTACTTAGGCGATATTGTACCTAGTGATGGCAGATCTATAGGACTTAAAAGTTTATTTAAAACGTATCGAAGTCGCAATGTATGTGACTAACTTCGTGACGGCTCGAAACTTCGTAAACGGACATAGAGAGTACCATCTGATCAGTGGAGCGTATACGTTATGCAAAAACTGACAGTTTGTGTTCACACGAGCTCAATTAGACTTGCATTAGCTAATTTTGTTGCAGAATTGCGGAACAATTTTGAACCTAACACGTTTGATGAGAGATGATAGATGTTGACATGATCAATGATAATGATGATTTAGAAGATTGCTTGTAATTTTAGGTCTATTAACATCTACCGTAGCTATACGAACAGAAATAAATGTTTAGTTAGTGAAGACTTTCATTGAATATCATCATCAATAGCTCTTTTATGTTTCCACTGAGGAGGTCGGGCGTACTTTAAGAACAATATGGTCTTAGTCAGGTCAGTTTCAAATTTGAAAATTTATATGACACTCTAACGGTTAAGAAAAATATCACGAGGAAACCTGCACCAGGTGTGCAATGGTTGTGTGAAGTCGACCAATATTCGTCGAAGCTCACCGGATCAATAAGCTGAAGCGGCAGTGGGCTGGCCACATCAGCCCGATAACCGTTGGGGTAAACGAGTTCTGGAGTGGAGACCGCGTCTCGGCAAACGTAGTGTAGGACACCCTCAGGCCAGGTGGAGTGACGATTTGCGCAGGACGGCTGGCAAGTGCTGGATGCGAGAAGCCCAAAATCGAGCACAGTGGCGAACCTTGGGAGAGGCCTATGTCCAGCAGTGGACTGATGTGGGCTGATGATGATGATGATGACCAATATTCTTTGTATTCATAATAATTAATTTACTAAACTTAATATAAAAGTATTGGTTATTTGTATGTATTTAATCCCACACATAAAATTGTTTCAAGCGACTCTAAAGGAGTCTCAGTATTCTGCTGAGACAGCATCGCCAAAAACTCTTATAGCTGGCAACGACAAACCGTTTGTCGCAAACGAAATAACAACTGCAGTATTTCGGCAGTAAAATCGTAATCACAGCTCCCCATAACAAAGTACTAAGTCAAGACTGGCGGGAGTTCCATGGTAAATACGTAATGAGCTGGGAATATAGCGGTGATCGTCGGCCGGCCATTGTCCGGGCTCCGGGCGCCTTCCGCTTAGGCAAAACCACTCCACGAAGACCGATCGTTTTGCATAGAATCCCCTCTTGGTCGTACTAGGAACTGGAATACGGAGGGCGGAAAGGAAGCTCTACTCTGGCTGGTCCACTACATGTATTAGTATAGGAAAGTATCGAAAGGCGGAACGGTGCGATTGAAAAATAGAAAACGTGTGGTACGCTCACAGTTCGCTGTATGTAAATAGCTGTCGCTGTTTGTACTCTGTAGGAAGTTCTGAACACGTTATTATTTTTAACTATGACTATTGCCGTGCAAAGTTGCGCGATTTAATGGCGTTATTACACAATAGCGGTAACATCGTTTTGAGTTATGTGGTGAAAAGTGGTAATTTTGTGTCTTTTGCTCATTATCACCAACAGCATACTAAGCTAAGATCGCTTAGAGGACTATTTAGTATTATTACTAAAATAAAATTGTAGGAGGAGCTCGGAGGCGCCGCGGTCTTGTTCGCTTAACAATGATCGCAATGTTGTGCAACCATTGGCGCGGTCAATCCGATGATGGGTGACCAAAATTTGACACCGATTTCCTCCGTGCTTCGGAAGGCACGTTAAGCTGTTGGTCCCGGGTGCTTTCTTTACCAACTCAGATAGCAGTCGTTACATCATATCAGAGATGATGATAACTCTGACGCCTAAACTGGGAATGGGTATAGCTTACCCTTAGTGTTGCGGAGGTCTGATGGCAGTCGCTCTGTGTAAAAGCTTAGCCCTCGCCAAATCTCTCAGTTTGGGAAGCCGACCCTGAGACAATCGGGAAAAAGGCTAGGATGATGATGACTAAAATAAAATTGTAGGTAGGTAGATGAAAAACGGGCAAAACTGAATCAGATAACAAAAATTAATGCCAGACAACATGCCATACAATGTTCCAATTTCAAAGTAAGTAGCTTGTAAAATGGGTATCATCATCATCAGCCAATCACAGTCCACTGCTGGACACAGGCCTCTCCATACCTTATCGCCACGCTAGGCAGGCGGGTGGGCGATCGCTCCTCGCTCTGGTGACGCTGCTGCCCGTCATCGGCCTGTAGTATTTAACTGCACCTTCAATCATGATGGTTATACCTTCACAAGTCGGTTGCCAGAGCCTCGTTCGTTAAATACAGCAGGATGCACCACAGACAGGTGAGAATGGGTGAGCAAGAAGATGGTAGGTCGCTCCCTTCTATCTCAATGGGTATGCTGGGTATGGCAACAATGAAAGAACCACATACTCGTATTATACACTTAAATATCAACATTTTTTATCCACAAAATGCAACTGTTTTATTTCCACAATCCTGCATACTCGGAAACATATTTATATTCGTATTACGTGTACGGTTTTATACCATGAGTATGGTACATGTATAGAAAAGAAATCGAACACATTCTGAGTACATGTGGTCCATGCTCTCGCCATGCTCCATATCGCTGCGTGAAATTGCAACAGTACACCAAACTTCACTGATCTTGTGAGACCACTGTTGCTGTCGACTCGAGATCAATTGTGATATCGATTAATCGATAAACTGTTTCCGAGTACGATCCAGTAAAAAGATCCGATGTATCAAAAGCCACTTAATATAATGTTATGATAATTACCACTACACAGTATAAAACAAAGTCGCTTACAGAGTTTTTGTAAAATGATATGCCTGAAATGAGAGTGAAAATTTCAACGACAACTGATTTAAATGCCTGTAGTATGAAAATATACTGCGCCGATCCCTGTTTATCTAAGAACAAGGCCGGTTTTGATGATCACACCGAGAAATCGCAAAGTATTCAAATGATAACCAAAATTAGGGCACCATACATTACCGATGTATTTCTAAATTCATCATCATCATCATCAGCCTATTGTAGTCCACTGCTGGATATAGGCCTCTCCAGTTGTTCGCAACATAGGGCAAACATCTGGAGGATATACCCATAATCGCCACGCTGGGCAGGCGGGTTGGCGATCGATTTCTCACTTATTTTTAAATTACAACCCTAATAATGATGAATGGCACAACACTGACTATGATATGAGGCTGTTACCATTTAAATCCAAGTAAAGTTCAAGCACACAACCGTCTATACAAACCGTAAAGTCTACATTCTTCGCAGTCATTGTAGCCAAGTTATCTAACACAATGTTTCTTTACGCTCGGTACCTTGATACAAATAAAAGCACAATAGCAGAGAGGCATAAATAGGAAATCGCCGCTCTACTGGTTCGGATAATACACAGAATACTAACCTTACTTGCACGTGAAAATCGCAATTTCATATGCAAATTCAATTTTAAGCTGTGGAGATCGGGCGTCTCATTTACACAATCATGATATAGGCTTGTATCTGGTTGACGCATTGCGACCAATGTGTCAGTAAACTATATTCGATAGACATTAATATTTTGCCAGGTAACTAATATACTGGTTTAAGAACTTTTATTATTTCTCATTAAGAATATAACAATAATAATTCACTTACTGAGAAAACAAAATAATACTAACAAATTTTACACGATACAGCGAGCGTATCTAAACAAATTTGGCAACTGAAATAGTGACTGTAGCTTATTACTTAAGGCTTTATTCCTATTGGCCTCGTGTTGGTTCTAGCCCGTCACATACCTCTGTTGACCGTTTATTATTTGAATTTTGATGTTTGGTTTTACAGATTTGTTACTAGGGAATACCTGCTTATTTCCGCACTCTGACAACTTCTATACCTAGGTACCTAATCTCCATCTTGTGTCCATTGTGTCGGCACCTGTAATATACATATTATCAAATTGTGGTCTGAAAGGAATAAAATATGTTAGGTAACTCTATGCTGATAATTTACAACAATTTTAAGTGTGTTTGATATGGTGTGCTGCAAAATAGTTGATGCATTGATTTTTTAACACTTTGTCAATATCAACTGTTTAGAGAAGCACGTCGAATCACATGCAGATCGGTGTTATTTAACCTTGACTTCTTTACTCCTGTACACCATTGGCATTACCTAAAGTGGAAAATATACTCCACATTTCAGCCTCGAGTCCTTTAGCTACAACTAAAGTAAAATAATCATTGTACCCATACAAGGCAAAAGAGTTACTTTTATATAAGTCTGTGTAATATATCTCATGAGTACTACATAATTCGTAATTCTTCCGTCTGCGTAAATCGTGTAGCTTAATCCCATTCTTTATGGTTATTAACATTTTTTTATCAAGTTATACACATATCATATTATAATGTGTGAGTCAAACAGACATGAACTAATTGTATCTTAAGCGATATATTAACTTTGCTGTATTTATTGGCATAAATACAAAAGCTAGTTGCAAATAAAATATGTTAAACCTATTTAAAATGCCACATAACTGTCAATAAGATGTCCACTAAGTCGCCATAATGATAATACTAACAAGTTGTTGGACATCCGATATAGTAGTTAGTTGGAATCAATGTACAAACTTCGAGCGGTTCAACTATTTTATTTTTTTAACTGCTTCGGTCGATCTAAATGGTAGCAAATCCCACCTAATAATCCAAATGTTGGTTCGAATTCAGGGTCGAGCAAAATTGTTACTGGGTATTTTTGCCAAGAAATGACTCTGTAGCAAACCCGCAGTCAGGAAACCCTCGTGCATTTTTTTGCTCTCGACATAAGGGATTCTTTCCGCCTGATGGAAAGCGAAAGAGATGCCGAAGTCACTGTGACAACGGGTAAGTAACTGGTCAGTTAACTGTCAGTTGCCACCGCCGTGCCGGAGGTTATTTGGCTGAGGTACTCTATAGGGTGGAGGTCCTTCGGCCTCAGCCTATCGCAGTCCACTGCTAGACATATACCTCTCTGGACCTTAACCCAAAGTGGCAAACAACTGGAGACTTTACCCATAAACGCCACGCATGCGGGTTAGTGATCGCCGGGTGTAGATCGCTCCGGTGACGATGCCGCCTGTCATCGGCTTGTGGTATGTACGCTACGCCTTCTATCGTGATGGTTATACTACTAGATTGCCAGAGCCTCGTTTCTTATACGGCAGGAATGGGATGCACCATGAGCAAGTGAGTGTGGCTTGAAGCGAAAAGATGATAGGTAAGTCGCTCCCTTACATCCTTGATTTACTGATTCTTCTAATGATAATATTTGACCCATGACTCTGTTTTCGCATAAACAGCAACAAATAAAGTCAGCCCGCTTTCCTCTTTATTTTACGCCAAACCCCAGAGCGGTTAGAAGTCGGCCGTCAAATCGTTCGTCCTTCACGCTTCAACGGCGAGGTGCGAACCGACGCCGCTACAATGCACTCGATACGGACGATCCTATTGTTCTACGGTCATACCGACGGAAAGATGTCGTCAATCGTGATTGAATGGAGGATAAATAATGCATACGTGCACACAAACATGTTCGGTTTAATGAGTGTCGAGTGGAATGCATCTGAGTATGGGCGTAGCTTGTTCTCTGTTGTGGTTTTAGAGTATCATCAGAGAGAGCTAGGGAGATTAAACTATACGAAATTTCTTTTTTGCGGAGACGGATAATACAAATCACCGCCCCAATACAAAAGCATTGAATAAGGGTTTTCTTGAGATTCCAACTTCTCAATCTGTGGAAGGATCGATGAAATAGTTACCCGTGAAGTTGGTAAATAATGGCATAAAATAAGAAACTTTTATAACTATAAATCGAATAGACCTAAATTACTTTTAAAATATTAACAACTACATTCTTATGTAGGTACATGTTATCACTACTTAGTATAAAACATAGTCGCTTTAAAACTATTTTTGATGCGGTAATTATTTATATAGTTTATTCGCGTTAAGAAAATAGTGACTGACAGGTCACTGACAGGCCACTAGCCAATTAAAACGCTAGAAATTATAATTCTAGTGGCCTGTCAGTGACCTGTCAGTCACTATTTTCTTAACGCGAATGAACTATAGATAGAGGGATTCAAGAAGAAGGTTTATGTGTAAAATCCGTTCGAAACCGGGGCAGGTCGCTAGTTACTAATAAATTTAACCTCTTTTTAAGTATCTTCTACCGAAAGGTTATCTGGAAGAGAGGAAGAGAGAGAGAGAATTTTTTTAAGTATATTTTCTCTACAGTGTGCTATGAGCAATATCTATCTATATCTTTACAAAATATGCTACCAAAACACTAAATGCATTATAACACCATCAAACAGGTTTAAATAAACAGTCAAATCAATCCCAAAGAGAAGTCTCGAAACAGTAAACGCGTTAAGTAGATCTACCGTACCGCGATCCAGGAAGCGGGGTCTTTGGCTCCCACAGGAATGTGCGTGGGCGCACTCCCATGCACCCGCCGGCTTTCTATTGATTTAATGAACACTATCTTATCTTACCCAATAAGCTTATTACGGTCAGGCTATGATCTTACAACTGCGACGGCGTCGGCGCGTGAAATGTACCGCGAACAATGATGGCGGCATTTTGAGTATAAATTAAATGAGCCGCTTGATGTAAATTCGCCAGTTTTATTGTACTTACAAAAAAGGCTCGGACTTGTAACAGTATGCTTGTGGTATCTTTGTTTCTGGTCAGTCACGGTTCGTAAGAACTGTGAATACGGAAAAATAATTGTGGAAGGTAATATTAAGAGGTTAATTTAGTAAGCGTTAAGAAAGATACATAGTTTGGATAATGTACTGTATGTTAGTACATCATACATAGATTGTCTTTATTTCCATATTTTTTTTATTAGCAAGAGTTATGTATTTGCAATAAAAATATCTATCTATCGATACACATCTTATTGCCCTTGTCTCGTAAAACTTGATTTAATGGTGGTGAAAAATGAACTATTGAAGTACCTATATAAAAAAAACATCACGCATGTACAGATTTTTCGAAAAATATCTTAGCTTAAGTTAGGAATATCAGACTCATAATGTCGGCCTAATTAACAAAATGCTTAACTCCATTTCAAATTAAGTTCGCCTTTTGTACCATTTTGTGCAATAAAGTTTAAATAAATAAATATTCTACAGGAACACGTAAATACTTATTATTTTTTATTCAGTACGAGAATTCTTCTTGGTATTCAAATGTTTTATGTGTAAAGAATAACTATCTATTGATCTAGATGACTTTAAGGATTATTTGAAAACATCAACAATATCCTAGATACGGGATTTAGTGTCCAAACAACTTTTTAAATGGGAGCAATATTCTTTATAATAAGTAATTAGTCGATACATTCTAGCACTAACATCAGTTGTTAATGTTTTACAAATAACCCTGTACATAACCAATAGGACGTTCTAAACAATAGCAAACACAACGATAAGGAAATACACAGTTAGAACGGTATTAATGCAATTTATGAGGATACACCTAATGGTGTGAGAGACGGCCTCGTTCCTTCATTGACGACAAGTTTATCTACGATAGCTTTCCGCCCGCGACTTCGTCCGCGTAAAGTTTTTTTTTCCAAAATAAAATTGTGCCTATGTTACTCGTGGATAATGTAGCTTTCGAATGGTGAAAGAATTTTTAAAAACGGTCCAGTAGTTTTTGAGCCTATTCATTACAACCAAACAAACAAAGTTTTCCTCTTTATAATATTAGTGTAGACTAGCAGTGCCCGCGACTTCGTCCGCGTGGAATAGTTTTCCCCTTTGTTTTTACATTGAAACTTTGATAATTGTGGAGGGATTATATTCGGAGCGCGTGGCAGCTGCGTCTGCGTCCGAGTTCCGTCGTGACTCCGCTTCCCGGCGTCCCAGTGCTCCAGGGCGGCTGAGAGGGGGCGGTGCGGGGCAGCGCGGGGCATCGCGGTCGCGGATCGTTTCCCCCCGCCACCCCGCGTTGACTAACAGTCCGCGCTAACCTTGCGCGCGAACATACATTTTCCATTATATCTTCGCACCTAATAGTTGCAGCGCGATGTTATATAGCCTAAAGCCTTCCTCGATAAATGGTCTATTCAACACAAAAAGAATTTTTCAATTCGGACCAGTAGTTCCTGAGATTAGCGCGTTCAAACAAACAAACAAACATACAAACAAACAAACAAACTCTTCAGCTTTATAATATTAATAAGTATAGATATTATGCGGTCCGGGATTTAATTCTTGGTAGTGTCGATTAGATCTGTTATCAAGGCGTGTGGAGTCATATAGAACAGGAAAATAGCCGCTTCCAAAGTGACCATTTCTCTAGCAACTAAGAGATCATCGCAGTGTTGTTCCGGTTCGCGTTCTATCATTGTTTTGAAGCCTGGCGTTCCACTAAGACCATGATTAAAGACATTGCAGGTTATTATAATGGAGATATTATCATTTGACTTCATTTGACATCGGGATCGGATTCCAAAGTATTTTTTTTAAATGAATTATCAGATTTACTGTCCGCTTTCCGTATATAGTTCGCTCTAGCCACAGACCCAAGGTGCTGCAACAATGAGCCCTGTTCTTCTTATTCCTTATCCAGTTCGCTCTAGCCAGGACATCACTACGTTAGTTCATCAAATTACTAGTATCACTGTGCCGGAGGATTGTCACATCGAGTTTGACAATTTGCAGCCTCCATTCGAAGACACATCGGCTTTAACAATCCTGACGAAGAAAACGACAGCTCTGAGTTATGTCATGCACAACAATTCCCTTATTGACAAAACTTCGGACTTTTTTTGACACCGAGTCTTTGCTTAATATGTAATTTACGTCAAAAAGCATGCCTGTATACAGGTCGTATAATAATAATTCAAAATTAATATTCGCACTCTGAAAAATATTTCACCGCTTGCCTACAAACATGCAAACGTTGCCAAACTAGTGTTACCATAAATTCACCGAGCTCAGGACATCAGTTGATTGCCGATAAAATCCCGCAACAGTCAGGCCGTATTAAACCGCTATTAAAATAATTTGCACCTTTTTACGACTGTCGAGTTTATGTCGTGAACGAGTAATAATCCCAAATCGTGCTATATTGGGGCACTGTTTGACTTAACAGGCTATTTAAGTTTCACTTTTATGTCTTAATTTGGGGGAATTATTTGTCTTGTTGTGACGATACGTGTTTCATGGGCCAATCATCTTCGACTTTTACCAAAGGATTTATGGGCCTTTTAACTCAGAGCGATATGATATTGGCATAAGAGAGCAGTGTGGTAATAAAATGTAGTAACCTGGTATGTCTATCATTTGATAAAGCATTGGGTGCAAACCAATAAATTACTATAAATTCATGACATGTTTTGCATCTGTGTAAGTGATCACCAGTTTGGTTCAATGGTAGGAAACACTGCCCATGAACCAGTAGACATTACAAACATTTGTGTGCATGAACATGTATGTTTATGTTGGTGGTGTTGCGTATTTTATGTATGTATTTATACAAAAACTATACAAGCTTCGACTTAGTTAGTTTGGGACTAGATGACTTGGGTTGTTTATTTTATT
This sequence comes from Conogethes punctiferalis, assembly GCA_031163375.1. Classification (NCBI taxonomy): domain Eukaryota; kingdom Metazoa; phylum Arthropoda; class Insecta; order Lepidoptera; family Crambidae; genus Conogethes; species Conogethes punctiferalis. The sequence goes on along the minus strand of CM062083.1, from coordinate 11,583,281 downwards.
AGGTATGGGCAGTCAAATCGGTTTAATACAGATTTTGACTTCTCAACTGATGGGTTAGATGAATGAGGTTTGTGATGTGATTTGAGAAGTGTTCAGGTGTGATTATCTGAAGAATTTATGCATTTTACAGTAAGAACACAGTGGAGTAAATTAATAAGAAATAAGTACCTATTACTAACCGTCAGTCAGAGTCATGGGTATTCTGAAATCGAAGATAGTACGATGAGTAGATGATTGTACTATCTAATAGATATAGAAAAATATTTCCACCGTGATGCTGGTGGAATAGTAAAATGAACTCTATTCTTTTCTTCGTATTATGGACATTCCAAAGATACATTTGATGTGCCGACTATAGATGGGTACCTACGTCCAAATAGTTAACATATATACCTATAGGATTTTCCTACTTATAGATAGTGAAAAGCAACCTACAGCTATTAAATAATCTGCATTTATTTTCGTCATAGAAGTCCTACTTACCACGTTCATTATATTACTTTCGAGTTGTCACCGTATTCAAAATCAAACAACCACTGCTACATAATGGACAATTCATATACGTCTAGTTCCGTAAATAACCTATCAACAAAGTTAAATAAAAATAAAAGTGGCCACGAAAATGAGAAACAAATTAGTAAGTCATCACCATCTTCATCAGCCTCTAGCTACCTGGACTGCTGGATCTCTCCAATTGTTCACCACGATCGAATAATCCTGGGCTTCTTGCAACCAGCATTGCTAGCCATCTTGCCCAAATCGTCACTTCACTTGATTGCCTGAAGGAGATCTAGGTATACTTACTATATTACCGAGAAGCGGTATCCACTCCAGCACTTGTTTACCGCAACGGTGGTCGGTTCTGCAGCTAATTCACTAAACTGAACTAGAAAGGACGTGGCATCAACATTAATGGCGAATAGATCTCTCACTTGCGATTTGCAGGCAACGTCGTTAGCAGAAGCGCTCCAAGACCAGTACTAGATGCTGAATGATTTTTCTTACTCTTCTAATAAGTAAGTATTCGAAACTAATTTGAAGGTGATATAGAGGAGGCCCTCAGCCCAGACTTCATCTCATGTGACGAAACGATAACGGATCAACAGCAACATCTGATCAGAGATAAAACAAACGTTATCAACATCAAAAATCCAATGTGTAATCTTTTATCCAATGCTTAGTGTGTATTTGTATTTGTCAAAATGCAGTTAGTTGATAAAATATTTGTCTTAGTAGGTAAGTGAGTAATTTTATTATTCATGTTTTATGAAATTGTATAACATTTTGGTTAAAATAAATTGAGTTTTAAACTTAATTTGAGTATACTAAATGCTTTTTTTTAACTGAGCCGTAAAATTGTAACATAGTTTTTAGAACTACCCTCATTAAAGTAACGAATAGGTAAGTTCCACAAAATTATGACAAATAAAACAACTTACCAGTCCACACCTAAAGAACACAGTACATTTAAACAGTAACAATTTACCAGTCCACACCTAAAGAACACAGTACATTTGAAATTAACATTCCATTCCATTGTAAATCTGTTCCTTTATTTACAGTATGTGTCAGCTTTGCCGCAGCCACACCAGTTCTAGATAGTAATACATCTTCACGCATCGTAAATGGGCATGCAGTAGACATCACACAGGTGCCGTACCAGGCCACTTTGCAGCGCAGGGTGACCGGAGGATGGACTCATATGTGCGGAGCAGTCATCATCACCTCCAGAATCGTACTCTCTGCTGCACATTGTGCAGAAAGGTATACTAATTTAAGTAATCATACGCTTATATTGATGGATGTTATTTAGAATCATTAGAAGATGAAATAAATGCCCACTTCAAAAAACTTCATTGAAAGTTTTCTTTCAGTCACATATCTGGTCTGGTACTCAGAAAAAAAGAGCCACCAAGTTTTGTTACAAACAAAAAAGAATAAACCAAACTGATGAATGATGACGATTTCTGATACTGAGTTGAAAAAGCTTCAGAAAGCTTTGTTATAATCGAAACTAAAGAACAAACAAAAGTAAACGATTTTTTTATAATTTTACGAAATAGGACATTCTAGATATTGGAAGATATTGTATATAATATTGGCTAATATTTGGACGTTCAATTTTTAATTTTAATGTATTTTGGTCAGTCAAGAAGTCGTGCAGTCACCAAACCAATAATAACTTTGGTTTTTTTTATTTCAGTTATGTATACGCTACATCATCAATAAGAATAGTGGTTGGAACAAATCATCGTTCCTCCGGCGGAACCTCGTACTCAGTCTCACAGATAATATCACATGAGTCGTATAATCCCGATACACTGCAGCACGACATAGCATTGCTGGTCGCATCTTCTCGAATATATTTTAGCAACAGTGTTCGAGCCATTAGTATCGCGTCTTCGTATATGACATTGCCAACTGGCTACGAAGCAATGGTGACCGGATTTGGGACTACAGCTGTAAGTAAAGCTATTACGAGTATGTCAGTCTTCATCATTGATTAGATCGTGTAGTAGATTGTGTTTAGAAAAAAGATGATCTCAAAACTTTCGCACCAGGTATTTTGCCCAGAATTCTGAAATATGCCAACATTATTTAATTTATTATCTTAAAAACCCAAAAATAAAGGTGTATTACAATCATGGTTTGATTTATTTTGAGTTAAGCAGCTCCTTAAATCTAGTGCAAAATGTAACTTTTGCTGTAAAGGCTACTAGATTTAAAACACAAATACGTTAGTGGAAAATTCATTCCAAAAAACACAAAATTAAACCAGGTTGCAGAGCTAGTCACATAATGTCATTGATCATCAACATTCAACACCACTTATATCATCATCATCCTAGCCTTATTCCCGATTGTCTCAGGGTCGGCTTCCCAAACTGAGAGATTTGGCGAGGGCTAAGCTTTTACACAGAGCGACTGCCATCAGACCTCCGCAACACTTAGGGTAAGCTATACCCATTCCCAGTTTAGGCGTCAGAGTTATCATCATCTCTGATATGATGTAACGACTGCTATCTGAGTTGGTAAAGATAGCACCCGGGACCAACAGCTTAACGTGCCTTCCGAAGCACGGAGGAAATCGGTGTCAAATTTTGGTCACCCATCATCGGATTGACCGCGCCAATGGTTGCACATCTTTTGCGATCATTGTTAAGCGAACAAGACCGCGGCGCCACCGAGCTCCTCAACACCACTTATATCAATGACTTAAATTCAAAGTGCTATTTTCCTTACAGTCGGACGGACCCGCGTCGTCTGAGCTACTAGCCGCTTACGTCAACATCGTCGACCAGACTTCTTGCGCACGCGCCTACCTTCGCATCGCAACCATTACTTCGGGCATGATCTGCGCGGCCGGCGTCAATCCTGCCCGAGACGCCTGCCAAGGCGATTCAGGTTATTTTCTTTTTTTGGCTTGTCCTAGCTGCATGCATACTCTTTGATGTTTTGACTGAATAGGGTAGGGTACAGGTAGTTACCCATTTTATTTCTATACTACTCTCTACTCTCTCTTTATCGAACATGGACCACGGAGAAACCCAAAGGAAACTAACCAAAGGATGTCCTTTGGTTAGTTGGGCAGGCGAGTTGACGATCGCAGGGCGTAGCTTCACGATCCGGTGACTCTGCTGCCCATCATCGGCCTGTGGTATTTAGCTACGCCTTCAATCGTAATGGTTATTCCTCCACCAGTCGGTTGCCTGAGCCTCATCTGTTATTCAGCAGGATGCACCAGGGGCAAGTGTTGGTGGCTTGGAGCGAAAATATAATGGGACGCTCTCTTACATCCCTTAAAACTAATATTTGACGTCATATATCTCCCCGTAGCGATAATTCAAATTCTTTTGTTTCTTTTCAGGTGGACCGTTAGTTGCAAATAATGTTTTAATAGGGATCGTGTCTTGGGGAGAAGGTTGCGCAGAAGCATTATATCCTGGCGTTTATACCAGGGTCTCGGAGTACCACACTTGGATAATGCGTGCAACTTCTGGAATCAATCACTAAAACAAAGATATTCTACATATAAATAGTGTACATACCTATATTTTTTAATAAAATTACTGGATAATCATCTTAATAAGGTTTAGTTTTAAGTTTTTAAGTCTTCTTCTTTCCTACCCATTTGTACGAGAAGGAATTTTCCCCCCAATAACAATTGTCATTTAAGAGGATTTACTTGACATATTATACACAGAGCCATCGTGCTATAGTATTTAAAAGGAACTTTGTGGAAGTGTTAACAAACCAAATAAATTAATAGGTAAGTTAATACAATTCAGTTATGTAAACATTATCGATTAATAACTCGGATGAGTGACAATGGTTCAGTTGGGCAACCTAATTTGAATACAAACAACTTTCTACATGTAACGCACGATACCAAACTACTCGATATGTTAACTAAACAATGTCATTGACATTATTTTCTTCGGTGATAGCGTTTATTGAAAGGAAAAACACATACAGTAAGCAATAAAAATTACTTTTGTACCTTATTGCCTTGACTGTTTTCCTTTTAATTTATCACGATGGTACTAATGTAGTATAATATTACTTAGTAAACCTATCATAACATGTAAGTATCTATTAACGTTGCGCATTTATCAGGGTTAAAATAAATAAAAGGTTTAATTACGATAATCTGAAACAATAGATGTTACTATCTTAGTTTTACTAAATGTTTCACACATCCCCGCCACAATGGGCTAGTTTTTATAGTAGTAGTCGTACTTTATGTCGATAAAGGCTAGTAAGTTACCAACACTGGCTGTTACGGATTTTCTCGGAAACCTATTTTAGGCTCCAGTCTCTCACACGCCAGGTACCTATTACACAAAGTTTTTGTAACTCTTAGTAAACTAAGTAAACAATATAACTGTAATCTGTGTGAGGGAAAATAAAGATTTTATTATTATTTATTATTATAATTACTAACCCCCGGTTACCAATGCAGCTCTTACCTACCCCACGAGCTCCGGAAACCCTACGAAAACCTACCCTGCCTATCGTGTACAGAAACACGACACGGGAGTCATTTGGTTGCGGTATTCTAAACGATAGAGGTCCTTCTCTGGACAGGCGACTAAATTCAAGCGATGATTCGCTATGACCTGCCTATGTAAGAATCACGCCGCCCTAAGAAAGGGCAGCACCCTGCCTTAAGGTGGTGAGGGGCAGGAAATACCCAATAACAACCCCAAACCCTCCCTATAGCGTTATGGAGTAGTACCGAGGTTCCTGAAAAATATGACTCCAAGCGCTGCCCAACTGGGCAGGTCAAAATTGCCCCCCTGGGGCGAGTGACTGCGACAGCTATGTTATACTAGCTGTGCTCGCGACTTCGTCCGCGTGGAATAGTTAATTTTTCCCCGTTTTTTTACCTTTTCCATTATTTCTTCGCTCCTAATAGTTGCAGCGTGATGTTATATAGCCTAAAGCCTTCCTCGATAAATGGTCTATTCAACACAAAAATAATTTTTCAATTCGGCCCAGTAGTTCCTGAGATTAGCGCGTTCAAACAAACAAACAAACAAACAAACTCTTCAGCTTTATAATATTAAGTTAAGATGTACTTATCGCTTTAAAAATAACAATATAGTATTAACCAATAAGTAGCTATAGCAATATTAGTGACGTTAAATGACTTTATTCAACATCTCTAATTAATGACCAACTAAGCGCTAAATTTGACAGTTGACCAAAGTTGTAGTATGTCATAAAAGATTAACGCCTTAATTGACACATAATGACGCAGATAGCAATGTAATAAAAAATATAATAAGCGTCTATTGATTCAAAATTAATACGCATCACTAAACCAGTTCGTTTGAAAAATAAGTATTGTTTAGAAATTAAAAAGACCAAGAAACATTACAAGACATGCCACGCTGGGCCTAGACCGCTAAATGTAGCGCCATCTAGTTCCAAACTAAGCCAAAACTTGTACTTTGGGAATGTAAGGAAACGGCCTATCATCTTTTCGCTCCAAGCCAACCTCACCTGCCCGTGGTGCATCCGGCCGAATAACAAACGAGGCTCTGGCAACCGACTGGTGGCGGTATAACCATCGCAATTGAAGGCGCAGCTAAATACCACAGACCGGTAACGGGCAGCAGCGTCACCGGAGCGAGAAGCTACGCCCTGCGATCGCCAACCCGCCTGCCCAGGCAGCGTGGTGATTGCCCAGATGTTAGCCCGAGTGTGTAACGTGAACTGCAATAGGCTGATGATGATGATGTACTATGGGTACTAAGTAGACAACTAATAACCTTACCTGATCACTGTTTCAGAGACAGCATTCACAACCACTCAAACGAACTGGTCACTAATACAATAATTCACTTCATAACAGTTGTTAAACATTACTTAACTACCTACTTGGTTAAGCCGTTTTAAAAATTCATGTCTCCTAATTCGTGCCATTTGAAACAGTCTAAATTCACACGTCAGCTTGATAACATCTCTCGTGACTAATGTTCATTAAAAATTACGTTTATTGTTATGTTAATTATGACAAAACACGATGTTTGTTTTTGATTTGAAACGATCGCGATGTAAGTACATTAGTAACGATTTGTTGAACAATTTTTTTACAACTTTCGTAAGTACTTAAGAAATGTACTTAGATCTTAAATAGTTAAGAAAATGTAGGCATGTAACTAACAATACTGCCTCGATTTTAACACCTCGTTATATTTTATACATTATTGTATAAATGGGTGAATTTTTGTATGTTAAATTGTCATTTCGGTGCAGATTATCATCTTCAAACATTTTTCAAAAAACATTCGACATCGAGTTTGGTTCATACATTTTCAAAATTGGCTTTCCAGATGAATCTTACAAGCCGATAGCCATCTCATCATAATTCGGTCTTTCGGTCACCGTGAAGTGAACCAAACATAGCTAGCAGATTACACTCAAGTATTACATAGGTACTATGTGTTTACCTACATTCAGTACATATGTACCTTGTCCTAGAGTACAATGCGGTACCTACTAGAGAACTAGCACAATTAGATTAGCACATTCGCCCACACGTAGCCTTCGTTTGACGAGTGACGTCACCATTGACAGTTGTCTGTCTCAATATGTCTCGGCTCGTAAAGTCGATCATCGTCGTAAAGGCATCAATGATACAAATGAGAGAGAGAGTTATGTAAAATATCTTATTAAATCAACTTAGCTTTACATAAAATACTGACTACATTTCAGACACAAGTAGTAAGCGACTTATCATCCAAAATAAAATTCAATTTTGCTTCATCAACCAAAGATACAAGGGGCGTAATTCCACCGACAACGGTGTCCAAGTCTTGACATAAAAGAATCTCATCTCATCGTCGTAGAAGACGGCTAAAAGATTTTTTATTTATTTATTATTAAGAAACCAACGGCGTAACAAACATAATGGTAATGGAATTACATTCAGTTAATAAGGCTAATTATAGGTTTCCTTTAAATTACAACTAGTATAACAATTGCGGAGTGGATATAATTATATAGATACATTAAACAAAGATTACAGCAAAATATGCAACAAAAAGATGGTTAGAACACACCAATCTCAGCTATATGTGTCGACAATAAATAGCTCCAAGTGATACACACAATTATGATAGGCTATCAACACCCATTTCAAAATTATAATATTACTATCTGCTATCAAAGACGAAATTAACGTTGTAACAACGAGATAATCAAGATCAATCGAGAGAAGAATGTCAAGATACGGGCATCAATACGGGATCTGGATACAAATAAAACCTACTTCGGTCACCAACCCGCTTGCCAAGCGTGGTGCCTAATTGTCCTTGGGGGAGACTATGTCAGCAGTGGATGGCTGATTATAAAAAAAAAAATGAATGTTTATGATGATGATGATATTACTTCCAGTTCAGTTTTTACCTCTCTACCCTATCTTGTAGAGAGATTGGCATCAACCGAAAATATATATAACTACTTACTAGCGTTAATTAGTGGCAAACATTTCAATGCGCAAGAGTGCTCATTTGTTAGCAAGCAGTTTTCGTTATGCAAATGAATTGTAGCGTTTTAAAACGAATACATTAGAATGAAATACATGTTATGATTAATAGTTGATCTAATTATCTGTCATGTTAGTTACTCGCGCTTATAATTATAACGCGTAGGTAATATAAACACAGAATTACTTTAGATTAGAAAAGAAATTATCATTTATGTTAATGCGTTTCTGTACGTCAGTTTTACTTTCTAATGATTATCTTTACTTTTCTATTGTCTATGATAATAGTCTAGGTGGCCTTGTCATCATCACCGCACTGCGGGGGAGTGGAAGGCTGTATGATGATGATGGGGTACTGAAAATTCAAATCAAATTCTGTGGGGAAGTATCCGTATGTTCATGTTCTTTCAAGCCCTTAAATACATAGTTAATACATTAAAATCATTTAACAATACATAACATTTTTCATGTTTTTATTTCAAATTAAAATTTTAACAATCTTATAAAGCACCTAAAAAATTCGCTACTACAGGCCCAAAACTACATTTTGTGTACATTTCATTTATAAGTTCTTATATACTTTAGATCTAAAATCTTATTAATTATTTCACGATTCTGTATCAAATAGCAGAATCTTGAATTAATCAAATACAAGCCAAACAAAAAAAAAGATGCCTTTACAGATTGCAGCAAGATTAAAACCTTCTGGACTGATTGCATACGCGGTATCCGTTATGTTTGGGCTTGCTGTTTCACTGTCAAACTCAAAACGGACCCCTGAATCCGAAATGAAAGCTTGCGACGCAACTGGGCCAACGCCGGGATGTCTCTTTTCATGATTCCGATAAAATCTTTTGAAGACTTAACTTTCACCGCACAAGTCAATGTTTCTTTACATTCAAACTCATACATAACCCCGTACGGCATACTTACTCACGTATTACGCAATCAAAGCTTACGCATTTTGGTCTAAACTCGGCCTGTGAACTGTTCACTTTGTTACACAAATGTTACGTAAAGCTTTAAAAATACATTGTTTACATTGATAGGTGTTATACAGGCCGATCTTTTTGGCTTGAAGTATCCTATTTCCACAAAATATACAATTTAGTAAAAGTAACATTTATTATACACTAGCTGTGCCGGCGGCGTCGCACGCATGGATATCGGGTTTCAAAAATAACGGACTTCCATAAAATGGTACCTAAATTTTAAGTTTGACCTCTAGCAATACACTGGTGAAAACCGCATTTAATTCCATGCAGTAGTTTTCGCGTGATGTGCGATCAAACATACAGATAAACATTTTCGTTTTCCCAACACTTCCCGTCACTGCTCTGCTCCTATTGATTGTAGCGTGATGAAAAGTATACTATAATCTGCCCAGAAGTATGAAGAATAATCGTACCAAGTTTCGTTAAAATCAGTCCAGTAGTTTTTTTTCCTATAACGAACATACAGACAGACAAAAATTTACTGATTTTACAGATTTATTATAAGTATACAATAGATTTAAAGTTTATTTGATACTAGCTTTTGCCCGCGACTTCGTCCGCGTGTTTAAATTTATACATACAAAAGTTTTTTCCCGCTAACTCCCGTTCCCGTGGGAATTTCTCAAAATACAGCCATAACTAAACTTTATATTTACTAAGGTACCTGCATGCCAAATTTCAAGCGTCTAACTTAAGCGGTTTAGATTTTTCATACAAAAGGATTTTCCCGCTAATTCCCGTTCCCGTGGGAATTTCGGGAATTCCTTTCTTAGTGCACCCCTACGGTACCTAAGCTACGTCCCTTCCAAATTTCAAGTGCCTACGTTTAGCCGTTTGGGCTGTGCGTTGATATGTCAGTCAGTCAGTCAGTCAGTCAGTTTCTCCTTTTATCTATCTATATATATAAAAGGAGAAACTGACTGACTGACTGACTGACATATCAACGCACAGCCCAAACGGCTAAACGTAGGCACTTGAAATTTGGAAGGGACGTAGCTTAGGTACCGTAGGGGTGCACTAAGAAAGGAATTCCCGAAATTCCCACGGGAACGGGAATTAGCGGGAAAATCCTTTTGTATGAAAAATCTAAACCGCTTAAGTTAGACGCTTGAAATTTGGCATGCAGGTACCTTAGTAAATATAAAGTTTAGTTATGGCTGTATTTTGAGAAATTCCCACGGGAACGGGAGTTAGCGGGAAAAAACTTTTGTATGTATAAATTTAAACACGCGGACGAAGTCGCGGGCAAAAGCTAGTATATATAGATAAAAAGCACAGAGGCAGGTCAAGAGCTGGAATAGTTAGTTAGTTATTAGTATAAGTGTGTCTCTCATGAACCGCCAACCGCTCGATACAACATGTGGCAAGAAAAATTTGCCCCTCCGGATCCTTTTATGCCATGCCTGAAGAAACTTCCGCCTGAACTTGAGCAGCCATCGCTGACCTGGAATCCTTTAAACAGACTTCGTATTGAGGCGTAACAAGGAAATGGATTTGTTTTGTTTAGGTGAGGGTTCACTGATGGGTTACCTGCGAGTGTGGTGCCCCTATCGAGTGCATGTCCCAACCGATCTGCTTTCCAACGTGTGGAGAGGTTTTCTCACTAGCACAGCTAATGTCCGTAGCCGGTGCGATTCGGGTGGCGGAGCTATAGCCACAACGGGTGTAATTTTCACTATTCATCGACACGCAAAGAAGAAAAAGAAACTTGGGTCATTTTTTTTTCGTAGCTGTCCCTTTGCTTGCAGTCTTAGTCTAGTGATCAAAACGTAGGTACTACTACTAAATCTCTGCGCATAAATAAATAGGCTGTTCCTAACACCTAAAGTTCAAGGAAAGGCCCTCAATAATTTATCCAAACGTACAACATTACCTTAACTATTCTAGGTAAGCGCTATAAATCATCGTTGACGAGCGAGTGTCTATTAATTACACAATAAACTTGTCAATTACACTTTAACAGTCGAGCGTTCATCACAATCACTTTGTGTCGCATACTCCCTTTGTGTCTGATTGCGGGCCTGTCTGATTATGGAAACGATCGATAATAGTCGTTTATGGCAACGAGGAATGTTCGAATTTCTAACAATATTGGGATGATGCTCAACAGCCCATGATATCCATGATATTGGTACGCTAATAACGTCAAATATCGATATCTATCAATGGGTTGTCGTCTCATTTTAATTCATTTATTTTATCTTTTTTTTTAATACAAATAGTGTGCAAAAGGCGAGCGTATAGCCGCTTAGGCATTCTCTACCAGTCAACCATTGGGCCGAAACAAATCTGAACATAGTGTGCTGCAAAATATTAAATTGAAAAATTTGTCAATCGAAATTTAAAATAAAAATATCTACTTAAATAAATGTCATATACAAAATATATAATACATACCTTTTTGATGATTTGTTGAGTTTTGTCATACTTGTATTACCACCAAAAAAGCTTTACTCTTTCGCAACTGTTTTGTTTCTGTTGATTTTTTTCTGAATGTTTTAAACTAAACTAATCATATTTAAGTAGGTATCCATAAATTAAAACCGAATTCTTCCCCGTAAATGAACATACATAGGTAGCCAGACAACATTTGTACATACTTAATGTGAAAACTAGTCAACAACTAAGTACTCCACCAAGGGCCCTAGTTTTAGTACATTTCATTTGTATGCGTTTTCTGGTGTATTTATAATGTATAATCAAATAGTATATTGAAAGCTTGATCATGGCATTTTGAATAATTAAATCACTTTCTAACCAACGATGAAAGCGGTAATTAAATTCACGCTTAAGGATTATGTCCGAACTAGTGGAGTCTTGATATCTTGATAGTGAACTGATTGGGAACAAGTCCGAATAATAAATATGCATGCTATGTTCTTGAGCACATTTGTCAGTAACTTGACTTTATTAGAAACATTTACATATTTATGAATCTGTATTATTTGACAGGGACAAGATTAATGGATTATTGATATTATAATGTCTTAATAGTTTTAGTGAACCGTTTAGTAGCACTATTAAACAATTCTTTATATAAATCCAGAAGCTTTTTTTTAAATTCATTATTTAAATTTTAGTGGGTAAATTTTTCGAATATTTTCAACTAGTCTTACTAAAAGTATCGTATTAGAAAGTCGTGTGATTGTACAAATAGACCCCCTTTTAAAATTAAATCGTTAAGGTGAATCTGCAATTGTTAATTGCAAGCCTAAATGCATTATAAAAAAGGCTTTATTATTATAAGCAATATAGAAATAATTTAGTAGCAGTTTTTATTTAGAAAGTTGGCGTTGTTTTTACTTCGTTCATCGGAATACACATCACATGTTCGATGGTTCTGCACTACCTGATCTCTCTATGGTCTTGTCAAACTGTTTTCCTACGTTTCCCTTTGACTTCTAATAAAAAAAATGTGACACCTAATTATTATAATGATTTATTTGTGGACATCACCATGCAAATGTATGCAAATAAGTTTTCTTCATCATCACCATCAGCCTTTCTTATTGGCCACCGCAGGGCATAGACCTCCTATATGTCTTAAGGATAAATAATTCTCATGATTCATATCAGAATATGTTTTTGAATAGAATTTCTAATAAGAATTTCTCACAGAAAATGCCTCCATTTAATTTTCCAGTTTTAGTTATATCGTACAGCTATATGTACCTACTTGTACAGTTATATCAAATATTTCAAGTATAGTAAAAGTATGTATTGTTAACTTTAATATTTTATTAATGAACAATTTTTAAATGAACTTATATAAATTCTATCAAAATCGTAAAAGATATCATTAACCAGGTGTTGACGTAGATCTTATCCCAACCTGCTATTTGTTTTGATCTTTAATAATAACGTAATACATTCATAGCGGGTTATTTTGCATCGCAAAACGGTTACAAGCCAGTATCAACAGTTAAGATAATATCAAAAATGATTTGTTGCTGCAATCCATCTGAATCTCACTATCTTGAAAAGTTTATAGCACTAATTGGCTGATTCATAAATGAACATGTTAATTGTTGTCAATATATCTTCCAACTGTAGTCATCTTTGTATGGATTTGGATGTAGAGTATCGATGGCTTAGTGTTAAGGCAGTTTCCATACGGGAGGCAGCGGTTTAAACCTCGCCATGTGTTTTCAAAATCCATGTGTACGTTTATTCGATGTTCTTACGGTAAAGAAAAACATCGTAAGGAAACCTGCACACCTGTGAAGAAATTTTATGGTTCTGTGAAGTCAAAAATCTGCACTAGGCCAGCTGGTTGTTTAAGGCCTTATCGCTCTAGTTTAGGCTTAAGCCATAAGGTAGTAAATATGATTGATCGAAGAATACCTATATCCGAGACAAATAAGAATAAGTACATACGTTTTCCAAATTGATCTGACTAGATATTGAACTATGTAGCTTCGGATCTTCTACGCTTTAGGAAAGCGCCTTACGATGGACACATAATTAAAAATTTACAATTCTTTTGTTTAAGTCCAGTAATGCATCCACCCTTCCTTTACTGACCATGGGTGGCGATAATTCACCATTAGTTGACCCGTTTGCACGTTTGCCCCTTCTAATGTAAATAAAAGCATTAATTTGCATACTTACCCTTCCCTGTCACTCCTTGGATGAGATTCACAAAAACTGCAAGCCGACTTAGCGCCCTGTCACCGAACGCTGCGCTTTGATTGATCGCCTCATCTGAATGGCATATCGGCACTCGTCACTTTAGCTTACACCGGGTGTTGGTTGACAAAAGACGGCATCTATTTCCTAGGATAAGGAAGCGACTCATTATCTTTTCGCTCCAAGCTAACCTCAACTGCACGTGGTGCATCCTGCTGAATAACAAACGAGATTGTGGAAACCGTCTGGTGGTGGTGTAACCACCACAATTGAAGGCGTAGAGAGCGGAGCGAGAAGCTGCGCCCTGCGATCGCCAACCTGCCTGCCCCGCATAGCGGTTATGGGTAAAGCCTCCAGATGTTTGACGAAAGTGGCTAACAACTGGAGACGATTATATCCAGCAGTGGACTGCGATAGGCTGATGGTGATTCATCTAAATTAAGATAATTCCCTAAGGCTAAAGCCTTAGGAATGCTACAATGAAAGGCTATGATCGTAGCCATTTAGGACAAAAAACATCTAAGCATATCTTAATACCTTCCGTTATCCCCAACAGGCTAAGGCCTGGCGCCTGCGGGGGAATCTGAAGAAAGAGTTGGTGGTTTACTGGCTACGGCCAAGAAGAGTCCTTAAGAAGGTCAGGTATTGAGACACACCCTCAATGTCGAACTGTTTGCTACGTATCTACATTTAGTTATAAAAATAATACAAAATCATATCACAACAATAAGGTTTTGTAACATTTATACAAATTCGTGTTACACTTATTACATAAGCTTGATGCGGAAGCTACAGAAAAGTGAACTATTCTTCTCATTATTGTCCAATCTATTTTTAAATATCTGATAAGAAAATGTGATATACATATAGGTGGGTAAGTATGTATGTTATTATCTCTGGGTAGTTTTATTTGCAACCGGGCAACAGTTACTTAACGAATAATATCACCAAAGATGGTTAAGTACAGAATCCAAACCTAAATGTTATTACAGTAGATACACTTAAAATTATGCGTGCGCCCCTTGGTCTATTAGATTGGAGATCGAGCTTCGTCACATTGCGTTACCCGCTTCAAATTAGAATATGCAAAGTTATATATAGATATTAGCTAGCAAAATATATATTTAATGAAAATCCAATGCCGGGAATGTGTAAAAAAGCAAAGGCAAAATTTATCTATTTCGATGATACTTGTACCTAGTAACGTAACATAATATTTTTTGGTTCGATCGTCTTACTTAGGTGATTTTACTATACACCAAACTAAATTACATTCATGAGCAATCAAATAATTATATCAATCAATTATAACCAAAAAAGTACTCAAAACATCCAAAGAAGCGCAATCTTCGTTAAATACGGTGAAAGCTTCCGACACTCGGCTGTAATCCGTTTCCTCATTCAGGACTAAGACATTGTTCTTCGTCTATCCACCTGCCGTTCGATATCATGACTTATTGAAAACAAATAGACTCTAATTTTGTTTCCCATTGCGTTAAGATTAAGGACTTTGTCAATGTAAGCGCAGAAATTATTTACGACACCCCCTCATTTAAGGGTTTTCCGTCTTTTTCAGTTGTATAGTGTTGCGTATAGCGTCGTCCCGCTCTGTCGAGTAGTAATAAATTTGGGGCGACTGTGAATTAACAATACCATAGTCATAATTCGCTTGCCTGTTGCGGTGCATTTGTCGGGGTGTTTACCGAGACAATATTGATATTTGTAACTGCATTTGTATGATTATTTCCAGTGTAAATAATCGTATCATGGATATTTTATTCTGCTGGTGTTGCATTACAACGCATTTATTTTTTGAGAGAAGTTTATGCGCGTTTGTGCAATCAATTAATTAATTAATGCGTTTTATCATAATATCCAGGTCATATTTGGTATTGTATGAAGTAAATTATATAATTATCAAACGATCTCCTACTAAGGATATAAAGCTCTTTAACCAAAAGCTGTATCGTCTTCGTCATTCGTATTCGTCACCACAGTTTAGCCGAAGCAGAAGTACAGGTAATGTGATTTCTCTCTTCAAATTCTGTGCCACTTGACCTCGTGTCCCATGTACGCAAGCTCTTTTTCATTGAGTGAGCTATGGACGCTATGGTCTATAATTGAGGGTGCGGATGGCGCATGGGGCTGTACATGTCTAATTACTAATTAGCCATCGAAATGCAAAAAGGAAGACTGACGGTAAGATAGTCTTTATAAAGATTTTAAGTTCTTAATATCAATGTATAAGTATTAGGTTTTCATAAAACATCACGTATGATGTGAAGCCCTTTTGTATTTTTCACCGTGTGATTTATGTAAGAAGGCAATGTAAAATCGTATTATATAAAACAATTTAAATTAGGAGTTTATGTAACGAATAGTTCAACAAATATGAAGATCAAAACGAGAATCTTCAAAAAAGATTCGATGTCGATAAAAATATTCGTTCACCCACGCCCGCCCCTAGCCGAGTAGCGGAGCGTACGTCAGGGGTGGCACTGCTCAGACGCCAATAACGTATACACAAATAGGTGTCAAGACTCGACGAGCGTCTCACTCGGATCAATTGTAATCTCTGTCGTCACGGCCAACCTTACCCAATCATAAGCAAGCTTGTCTTTGTTCTTGCATTGTTAGGATTAATACCGATTATCACTTGCTTGTTTGACGATGTTCTGTGTTGGGTTGTCGGATTTTTACGACTTTGATGTTGGGATCTTATTTGCGGTTGTACGGGATTGTTGTTCGATGTATTGTTTTGTTAATTGGGCATAAATTTAGTGTATTCGTTTTAAGTCGCATCGTAGGAAATAAGTAGAATAGTTCACTAATTAGGTTTGTTATGACTTCTAATCTAAGTAATCTTTTAAAATATCTCGTATTTACCATTAGACTATTTAACTTTGTATAACATTAAAAATAAATATTCAGTCACATGCCACATCTATTATGTATCCAGTACGGACAAATGTGAACTTTATTTAGTTAGTAATAATAATTATTATGATTATGACTGAATAATAAGTTTGAATGGGAAAGTAATTCTTTGCAGACACTAGATCTAACCCCACATTAATTTATTTATTTATGTTGTGTTATAGGTATTAGAACTAATAAAAGTATGGATATCAAAACTTAGATTGTATTTGTAATTGTGATGAATATGGGACTGTGTTCTGAAATAAATTTTATTTTATTATTATTTTATAAAACTTGATACATTGTCTATTGATACAAGGAGGTTTATTGAGTTTCATTCCAAATAATTTTAATATGGACGTCTTGCCCATCTAAGTAAGGTGTGCAAATGCCATGAATAGTTACCTAATTATCTCTATTCCAATATCTATTACTATTTATAGTCCCATTGATCTATTATTCAAACCAAATCCTATATCTGGATATGACAATCTGCGGCGTCGATACGTCGCCAATATTCAATTCGATTAGGCTGTTGAGCGCCTAAACCCACCAATAAGTAAGTGTAATGCTATAGTCCCTCGGCCTATTACCTGGCAATTTCACAGAACAATCTACGTCGGGCGTCGTCGACAGCACACAGCGGTGTGACACACACTCGCTTTGTACGCGACAGGGACGGAGCGCCCGCGATTTGTTTACACAGTGTAGCTTTCCCTTTCTGCGGCGCCTGTGTGCGTGCCATCTGGCGGGTGGTAGCCCTACGCCTGTAGTAGTGCTGCCCCCACATCTAAACGCACCCCGTTTCGGGGTAGCTCCGCGCGTGTGTGCGTGACCCAGTCGAATAAATCTAGTGTAATACACACAAACATATTGGTGGCATGGCGTGTCATTTTTACGCTTGTGTTGTCGCTACTTGGGGTTCTTTATGCGACGCGATGATATTATTATTCTGACGATTACGACATCCTTTATGCTTACAATAAAATAATTAATAAGGGATGAGGAGCATTGTTGGGCGGCATTTCGTGATCGGTATCAGAGCACTTACCTTCATTCACGCTCTGGAGAGGTTATGTTTAAGTTTATTAACTTGTTTAAATGGCGGAGCTATTGTTTAAAAGTTTGAACCGATTTATTTATTGTTTTACGGTTATAACTTCAAATGATAAGGCAAGCTAATTGAAATTTAACGATAAGGCAATGAGTGGGTTAAATTAATAATTTAGATTGAAATAACGAATATTACTTTATGAATTCATATTATTTTTGGAAGTTACTTTTTCTGGTCTTTGTTACACAACTATACCAAAATACAGAAAGTGAAAAAAAATACACAATGATGTGACAAACTAATAATAATGGGGGTTCAGTAAACATTTTTGCGTGTTTTAAAACCGATAAATCTTTGTAGTTTTTGTTTGCAATGGAACCGACTCCATGAATGAACGCAGCGCGGATGCTGTGATTAGTGAGGGCAAAGATTAAGTACACGATGCAAAGTTAACTCAACCATTAAAATATGACACATTTTCAAAGAGTTAAAACAAAATACATATGAATTTTGGAAATATAGCAATACTGATATAACCAAATAAAAAAGAGAGTTTGTTAATACTATAGTAGCACCTTCATATTGAAATCATAATTAATTTAATATTGAAAAGTCGTTACGTTGAATAACTTTCTGAATAAATAAACATTAACAATTTCCTGCTAAAGTAAATCATTTTTAAATCCAAATCTGTATGATCAATATAAATCAATGTATCAATGAATCAAATATGATCCTGAATCCTGAAATCCTATATAAAAATATTACGACCATTATCTACCTATGTGTTTATATATTTTTTTTAAATAAAGATAATAATTTTATGTTAACTATTTATATTAAAAGTTCATGCATACTATCAAAACAATCGTCTGAATATATTTTTTTCACATGATTGTCCACCAAGCTAACAATTACCCAACGATCAACACCTAATAAAACATCAACATAGGCACAAAACCCACAACAGTAACACGATTACTCTATGACTGAACAGTTGACAGGACGCTCAACCCCCGTTAAGTTTCACAATTACGCCGCATGGCTCATTGTGACGAGACCCTACCTCTACCTATTGTGGCCCACTCGCCGCCAGCCAACCCTGACCCCTCTGCGCACATGCCTGCACCCCTCTTTGACCCAATCCCCCAACAATGTTAGGGACGACAGGGCTCAGTTTAAATTGGCCACCGATATACAAATATATTATTATCCAGCCTGTTCACAAATATCAATAACGAATCACCGTTTCGGGCCAGATTTAAAAGTTAACGATCGAAGTTTTTAAAAGTGTTATGGCTTTATTTGGGGTTGATTTAAATACGTGTATTGGATTACGTTCGGCTGTGGTAAGGATGAAGTGTTAATAAACGTTATAGGTGTGATGATAGCACATGATAGGATCCTTTTATCAATTTGTAGTGGTTTTATTGGTAATTATGTTTATTGTTGGATTCATTGAAGTTTGAATTTTAGAACCTTTAATTTGATATGTTTGGCCTTTGCTGTCAATGTGGTTTCCGAATTTAGAAGAGGACCACTCCATCTCATAACGTGGATGTCGTAGAAGATGACTAAAAGAATACCATGGAGCAGGCAGCGGCGTTTACCTAGGTACAAATAAAACCTACTACGGCTAGAGACTAATCATGAGATTATGATCATAAAAATACCATCATAATTTTGGAAAGAATCATTGTTATCTTTATTATCACCTAGATATCTATTGTTGATTAGCGTCCTCACTTCTACAAGCGTATCGACAAGGATGAAGTTTATCAATTCGTCTTGTTCTTTCAATTCTTCTGCTATAGCATTTCCACTTCATAACTTTTATTCAACAGCTATCAGCTCTACATCGTTATGCTTCAAAACAATGAGTTCTGATTAAAATTCCCATTCCATAGTCCTCTAACATGAACATTCCAGCAATCCTAAAACATTTTCAATAGGAAATATTAATTGCCCCTTTCAAAGTGGACCAAGATGGTCCGAAAACTCTTGACAGCTTTCGTAAATTGCCTAATCAACAGCGATTAGTAGTGTTTCAAAGGAAATAATTGGGAAACTTTCCCTGTTCTGCCTATCAAAATGTCGGGAAACAGATTGGTAATACAATACTTCGAGATGATATTATAAATTTTATAAGCTAAATATTATAAGCTTGAGATTTGAGGCCGTACAAATACCTACTTTAAAAAGCTCTTTGAGATCAATTATTCATACTTTGATAGTCTAAAATTTTGCATCGCTATCATTATTCAACAGGACGAACAAAAACTTTTGCACCCAATGGTAAGCGCAATATTAGCTTAATACGAATAGTCATTCAGTACGATTGTCTGTTGGGACAACATAAGGATACTATTTTCTGTAAACCATCGCTAGTGAGAATTAGAGATTGTATTCTGCGAGACATTAGCGATCATCATTTGATAGTTGTAGTAAAAGAGAAAACCCTTTTAAAGATTTCTTGAGACAAGTTAGATGTGTATATGTGTGAAGAGATATCTCTCTTGTAGTCGTTTCTCTCACGCTGCTCACGACCTTAACTCCCTCTGGCTCTGCTGACTCAATCACCTGTCTCCTTTTACAGAACAGCAAAGTTCGCGATGCATTGTATAACGCATTCCTTATTCCGTGAAACTCCCTAGGCCCAATATCGGGCTCTAAACATTCGATTTTCAATTGTGTTTCGAATGCGGGTACTTGGGAGTTTATTATTTCAAATAATAACTAATATTATAAAGCTGAAGAGTTTGTTTGTTTGTTTGAACGCGCTAATCTCAGGAACTACTGGTCCGAATTGAAAAATTCTTTTTGTGTTGAATAGACCATTTATCGAGGAAGGCTAAAGGCTATATAACATCACGCTGCAACTATTAGGAGCGAAGAAATAATGGAAAATGTAAAAAAAACGGGGAAAAAATAACTATTCCACGCGGACGAAGTCGCGAGCACTGCTAGTTTCAAGTAAATCTTATAACGAGCTTCTTTCTTTCTTTTTTTTAAACCTATGCTGTCCCACTGCTGAGCAATCTCCCCCAAACTTTTCCATAGTTCTAAAAAGCTATGCAAATATTAAACCTATTCTACTAATTAGTATGAATCGTTCACACACAGAGCGAATATCTGTAGACTTGGCGTATACTACGGTAAATACAGATCTAACTAAAGAGACAATATCTCCGGCGTTAAAAGGCCAGCCCGAGTAGATTGTGGGAGGGGTGGGGGCCACCCTCTCCGCGAAATTACTACATTTTGAAGGGAAAAACTTTTTATGAGAATAAGCCGCCGCTATGAATCTCGAATTATAAATGAATCGGGTAGCGCCAGTGCATTTTTGGACATCTGACTTTTGGAGAAACTGTCCGTGCTAGAAGGTTTTAAATATTGGTGTGTAGGTATTAAGTGTTAGAGGAGAATAATTAACGATCACGGACAGCACTATTCGCCACGTTCAGGAGTCACCGCACTATCGTTGACAGTTGACATTTGACGTTTCGGTGACACTGACAGCTCTGTCGAGTTCCCGCCAAACATTACTTTAACGTCTCTCTCTCGAGTCTGTCCAAGTTGTCAAAGTTAGCAAATCTTTATTGCACACCAAAAAGACGATCAAGATACTCTTGTATCCAAGTATCTATCTACAATGGTAGATGACCAATGAGTCTTGTACTATCGACTGAATTTTATTGTTCCAACAGTAAGAACAAAGAAGAAAACTAAATCAAAATCTGTTCATCCGTCTTGGAGCTACGGCAGAAACCTATAGGGTCAACGGCGAAGTTTGTATTTATATTCTACTGATTCAGCCTGAGTCAGCCATTTATATTCTACTGATTCTTTCCAAAAAATCATTATACAAGCACAGTTTTTAAAAAAAACATATTAGAGTAGGTAGTTGAATGTACTGTAATAATAAAAAATATAAGTACTTAAATATCATTCTCGTATGTATTCTAAAACAAACGAGCTAATTCGCTTCGTCAAAAATCACACAATAAAATTGTTCTAATTTTGAACATTCCTAAAAAACTAAATTTAAATTTTGAATACATTTTATTTTAACCAATAATTTTTCCTTGTGGCTAGTTCCTTGTGAATCACACGTTTCCTTACAACAGAACTAAGCCTGTGATTAGGATAGCAAACTTTGGGCATAAGTTTGAAGTGTTGTAGTGACAACCTTATCGTCGGGAGCGTTCGGGAGGCTCCGGGGGCGGTCGGCGGCGGTCGGACTCAGTCAATAAGGTGCATTGGCCGCCCCGGGTTGCCTACTCGACGTTATGCTGGACCAGGGATACCAAGACGGGGAATTTACCCCGTAAGAGAGGTGTTTCCCAAAATGAAATGTTTAATAAAAATACTATTTGTAGTTTTTTGTTGTCTTAATAATTGTGTATTAAACATTTGAACTCTTAATAAAAAAATAAGAGACAACAATAGGTACTTATAAAGCGTAAAGGAATGTCTTCCAGTTTAGTGTGTAATACGGACATTTGAAAAAACTGAACTATACGTACCAATTTGAAAATGAAATGATATTGTGTTTATAAATCTAATAATATTGGCACACCCAAAAAAACCTAATAAGCGAAAAGGTATTAAATTTGACCTCATCATTTCCAAAGTTAATCCAGTTCCAAATTTAAATAATTAAAATGTCACAGGCCACTAAGAGAAAAGAAAAACCACAAGTCCAATAAAGCCTTATGAAACAAAAAACCCGACCGATTCCATTTTTAAATTCGTTTAAAAATTGTAAGAAGCTCGGCGTGTTACGGTTACGGACGTGTTACGGATTTATGTGTAGGAAAAATTCGGTGGGAATTTCTAGAAATTGTTTTATATTTAGAGAGTATTTAGAAATACATGCGTACATTTTGTATGTAGTAAGACAAAATGGTTGCTCAGTGGGGACTATTTTTGTTGTTTGAGAGCACACCGCCGCGCCACAGATGAGATTCTCTACGGGTCGAAGGGTGTGAAGAGGCGCTCCGGCTCAAATCCCGTTAGAGATAATTGTGTCTCTTTTATTTACACCAGCGCCTTTATGACTCGATGGAAACGATTCCATTTTAATTTTTGAACGATTCCGGATTTTGAAGCATTCTTTTTAAAACTGATGTCTATCTGTAACGGTCTGTTTAAGGAATGAGTTTTCTACTAGTAGCCAGGTAGAGTTATGATAATAGGTTTTAGTATTCGTAAACTATCTTTATTCACATACGAGTAAATAAAACATAATACTTATGTGGTTTCCAGGGATGTTACTACAATAGATATTATTAATAGCTAATGGTCTGTACATAACAATAATTTCTTTAAGTAAATTTTAAACTGTATGTACTTATTTAATTCATTTATTAGTAAACATACTAGGTAGATATTAAAAACAGTCTTCTTCGCCGGCATTTTTAAAAGCTTTTCGTTTACTGCGATTTTTTGAACCCACAGCTGAACGCTACTTCCAAACTTTTGTAGGTACGTTGTCTATTTTTTTTTTATAGTAGCTCGACATAATGGCTTCCCCACGCCTGATGAAAAGCAAAAGAAAAGCCCAAGTCGCTGTGACAACAGGCAAGTAACTGGTCAGTTACCTGTCAGCTGCCACTGCCATGCCGGCCCAACCGTAACCCCCCATGAGCTCCGGAAACCCTACTCACCAGCAGAAATACGTCCCGGAGATTATTTGGCTGCGGTATTCTATAAGGTGGAGGTCCTTCCCCGGACGAGCAGCTCAATTCGAGCGAAGATTCGCTATGCCCTACCTCTCTTAAAATTATTATGAAGTAGGTACCTCCTTTTTGCTACAGTATGTACTTTCAAACTATGTAGCAACTACTAATCGCAGATGTTCAAAAAGCTCAATTGGACCATCGCCAGGAGGCTAACTTGATGATTTCACAGAACCGAAGGTCCAACGTTTGGCACGTGACCCAACCAGTATCAAATCTCAATCAATATCAAAACTGACCAGTACATATCACACATCAAAGCTATAGGTAGATACAACCGATCATTAGCGGTTGTGTAATCAACCTTGACTTTATTGAACGTTCCACAATGCTCTCTAAGATAATCGCTTTAACAAATCGCACCCGAAACAGGTTCGAGTAGCCAATAATCAAGTAATAACAATTAAAATTGGGTACCAGAAACGGTTGCGAAACGACGGACAATAACTAGTACTGTGAGCAACAGGTAAATGAAGTGTGTCAATTGTGACCGAATCTAAGTCGGAATGTTACATAACACAACGTGAGATATCCCTGTGGGCGGCGGGAACGGAATGCCGGAGGAAAAGCCGGCGGCCTTGACATAACAATATTTGGTGCGGTTACCTTACCGGGCATAGTGGGGAAATGTGACTATAGGCGACGACGAAAAGTTGCAGTGTGGTGTTCAAACATTATGTAGCGTTGTTACACTGTGGCTCTGTTAGGGTGACGAGGACGGTTATAGAGCTTTCACGCGATGTGCGCCGGCGCTTCTTAGCCGATTAACACACTGCCATGCATCAAGCAGCGTAGCGCGTGTTCTAACATTGCTTCTAAGTAGGTATATCAGTTTGTATATGTCACCGTGAAATTGTAACCGTTTACCTACCGTTAGATTATATTCCATCTTGCGAAATTGTTAACGGTCAAAAGATTGAGAACCGTATTAACGTCGTGTACCATATTTTTCAATAAATTGTCATCGATCAAAGTGGAACTGAACTTGAACCCGAAGCTTGTACCATGGGTACTAGACAGCTGATACACTTACTTAGATACTTTTTTTAGTAAATAAACACATATTAAACATAGTAAACGCCCATACCAATACAAACAGACATGTTTATGCACTCATATATTTGTAATGTATGGGGATCGAACCCACGACTCTTGGCTCAGAAGGCAGAGGTCACTACCAAATGACCCATCGAGACTGTCAAATGTGTGAATACTATGAACGTGCCAGATTTAGTTACTGAGGCCCTACTACAGAAAACGAAAACGATCGTTCGTTGAACGGATCGCGTATTTTTGCCCCATAAATCTCTCTCATTTGTCCCTCCCGTATTCTAATATATCAATTAAATTGTTGAAAATGGACGTTGACGAATTTTAGTTTGTATAATCGAATACGGGAGGGACAAATGAGAGGGATTTATGGGGCAAAAATACGCGATCCGTTCAACAAACGATCGTTTTCGTTTTCTGTAGTAGGGCCCCTGCTCTGTATTGCGTCTACACGCAAGACGCAGCGTGGTGCGTGGCAGTGTGTTAATCGCCTTATAGAGCTTTCACGCGTTGTGGGCCGGCGCTTCTTATAGTTGCACGGTAATTAAGACGCCCGTAGCCGCGCGTGTGATACCAACTAAACGGACACTTATAGAGATTGTTATAGCGAGTATTATCTTACTTACACCTAATGTTATTTGTTTTTTTATTTCATTTCGGTTGTCTTTTTAATTAAACTCGTTTTGGAGTTTGTTAATGTTTTGCGATTGTCGATTGTTTGTGTTTAATAAATTCAGGTAGTTTACTGGTTATAAATGCCTTGTTATAATCATCATAAATGGGACAATTTCGTATAAGATATGCTCTTTAAATTAGAAATACATTAAATTTATTCATACAAATAACTGATGTAATTTGTTCAGGTACTAAAACATTAAAATAAATTACGAAACAAAAAAAGTTATCTATGTTTTATATGTACTTACTTCGAGGAAATTTTCAACAGAATGCCGAACAGAACATCAATAGTTAAAACGAAAAACAAATATTTATGACAAAGTTAGTGGTTAAAGGGAATGGAAAACGCTCAACGTCCGACCGAAAAACGTAAACGTTAAAAAGTTTCGCGTTATATTCCTTTTATTTTTATTTTG
This sequence comes from Conogethes punctiferalis, assembly GCA_031163375.1. Classification (NCBI taxonomy): domain Eukaryota; kingdom Metazoa; phylum Arthropoda; class Insecta; order Lepidoptera; family Crambidae; genus Conogethes; species Conogethes punctiferalis. Next base: position 11,557,803 of record CM062083.1, on the reverse strand, counting down.
TTCCCCCGACCGAAAACGAAAAAAGCAAACAGACGATTAAAAATGATCCACGTGAATGTATTCGCGCGGACAATATTTTAAAACAAAATGTCACACGCTTTCCACGGGTGTCTGCCCCCCTCCCCCGTCTGGGCGGGGGGGCTGAGACGGGGCGCACCCCACTCGAGCGGGGGGCCGGACTGTGGTGTCGTAACTTCGCGAACTTTTTAATTTACAATTAGGTAGCTTCCCATTTCTGTGCCCTATTTAGCTCTCGTTTTTCCGGTAGCCGCGGCTGCGATTCGTAATTAAAATTTATTTATCACATTACACCGCTCGCTCTGAATCTTCCGAGATATATCTGATGAAGGAGACGTTTCAGATTAACCGCTTAGGAGTTACGGGAGGTAGGGATTGCTCGTTTCGCGGAAGAAATACGTTGTCCAAATAAAGTCTTATTTCAGCTTTAATATCTGAGCCGCGCCAGTTTTGTGCCGGCAACCAGTTACGGCCAGGTATATTTTGTTTCTTTTTTGTTTATTGTGTAATCATAACAAGGCGTTGAGTTCCAAAGTGAGTTACGACAGACAATGACGGGCTATTGGCCCTGTTTTTGTGGCAGCGCCTTGCGCCGCCACCCTTAGCGGTGGGGAGTCCGTTTTGTCACAGTTCTGTCACACTCATTGTAGCAGAGGGCAGGCTAATTAACTTGTTGGTACAGCGAGCGGCAAATGTACACTTTCCGCGGCATATTTGTATTTTCTCCAAGCGATTAGAGGCAGCGGGTGAATTTAATTAGGATTTTTCAATCTGCAAATTTCAAATAACGGGTAAGTAGTTATAGGCTTGAGAATTTATTTTTCTTACAAAGAACTGACACACTGTCACATTGTTAAATAGGTACAAAAATAAACCCAGGGACGTATATCACTTGTATCAGGCATTTGAGCGAAATCGCCACCTGGGGAACATAGTGTATAATTTAATGCGCATTATAAATAACAATAGAGCTCTCCTATCAAATCCTATTAGTTTTCCTTTTTTTTTATAAAAAGAGCTTTCAGGATGACCTCACTCCACCTGATGGTAAGCGGTCGTGAGATCCAAAAGTTAGGTCGACAGGCACAATAGAACAAAGCCATTGCGCCTGTCACCCTCACTCTTTAAAAGACTTAGTTTGAATTTAATTTGTTATAATAGCCAGTAGGTTTTGCCGATGTTCCTAAATAAAAATAAAGATTACAATTTAAATTTGTAAGCACAAGTGAAAGTTCAGGCTATTAAGTATATATCCTCGCTCAACGCTTATGGCATACACCGCACCCAAACGCCACAGAGCGATCCGGCGCGCTTGCCTTGACACCCGCAACGGTTGTTTATCCGCATCATACTTAGCGGCTGCTCAGCCAACATCAAAGCGAGCAGTGCTCATTCATACATCTGATACAAACTAAATTGTAAACTATTCGCTTTGGAAACAACTGCACGAGATTCAAATGCCTTACTCAGGTAAAAGAATCAATAAGCGAAGTGTTGTTAAGTTTTGAGTAATTCACTTTTCGTATACCTGTTGTCTACTTTTACTAGTCGTTGGCTACGTGGATGTTTCAAATGACAAGATGATTAAGCAAATTACCTAGAAGGTAAAAAAATTGACAATACGCAGAACTAAAGATTTTTTCAAAAAATTTCACTCATCTTGCACTTAATTTAAGTCGCAATTGAATCGAAAAAGAACATCGAAAAAAACCACATAAATCTTTATCTACATTGCGTTTGTAAAACGCATGACGATATAAATGGCCCTTCTAGATTTTTGCACTTTTTGTACCTACATACCACGATGGTAACAATTGTAAAACAAAGCTGCTGCCTGTGTGATGTGAGCATTGCCTATATGGTCTCTTATTCAATTCAATACATTTATTTCAGGTAGAAACCCATATAATGTTAGTAACAATTTTGCTTACAAATAGTGTTAGTAAATCGAATTAACAAACAACAAAACAATGTTAGTTACAATTTTCTTATAAATAGTGTTAGTAGATACAAATTAAACTATTATTTTATTTTTTAAATTCTGTGTGGGACAACACCCATCTTTGAAGGAGTGGTGAGTCCCACCGATCCACAAACACCCTCAGGATCTCATTGGAGCTGCCGCGTATAACACTAGGGGCATACAACACTGCTCATATGTGCCCATTGACATTTCTATTCAAAGACGTGCCCTGCGTTTTTGAATCGAGCCTATTCGATTGAAGTTCTATAATCCTCGTATCGACTGAGCTCGGCGCCGTCCCACACCCGCTGTGTATCCTTCGAAAGAGGACCAAATCACGCCTCCGGCCACAACTGCTCGTATCTACAAGGACGTACAAAAACGCCGAGAGCGCAAGCTGCAACCGCACGTGGCAAGGACCTTTCCGCTATCGGTGCAGGTAAACTTTTTTATGGACAAATTAGAAATTTTGGAATATTCCAGTCGCGTATCTGTTGAACTGATCTTGTGCAGTTTCCATTCAAGTGTCGCGTCTTCCCACGGTTTGTTCATTTTTGTAGTATTTTGTGAACATTATGATAATTTCGTGGGAAATAATAGCAGACACTAAGGAATTTATTTAAATCAGAACCTTTGGCCAGGACCAGCTGTGATATTTTGCGATCAATAATTTCTACACTTTACTACATTTCCTGTATACAATAAACTAAAACCCTATAGAGGTAGGGCATAGCGAATCGTCGCTCGAATTGAGCTGCCCGTCCGGGGAAAGACCTCCACCCTATAGAACACCGCAGTCAAATGACCTCTGGTTCGTGTTTCTGCAGGTGAGTAGGTTTTCTGGAGCTCGTGGGGGATTAGGGTTGGGCCGGCATGGCGGTGGCAACTGACAGTTACTTGCCCGTTGTCACAGCGACTTGGGATTCTCTTTCGCTTTCCATCAAGCGTAGGGAAGCCATTATATCGAGCTACTATAAAAAAAAGGTTTTGGTTTATTTTTGTCATAGCCAATATACAAATATTTCAGAAACAAACTTTAACATTTTTAGTTTGCACTACAATACAGTGCTGTCGTCATAATGAATGCTTTACAACTTTTTAAATAATAATAATACATTTGCTTGCACATGTTGGGTTTTTTAGTCAACTGCGCCGTTTCCTGCAATAGACAGTAGACCTCTCCTTTTGTTGATATTTGTTTGTTGTCTTCGCTGGTACTTTTCCATGATTGTAGGAAGTCCAATAAAACAATTGTTAGATTTAGACAAAAGCAAGAAGCCGAAGTAACTATTTTTTGTAATGGATATTCATAAATAATCGTATTTGCTATAGGAAAGCGCACACTTTGGTTATTACAGACGGCAAAAAAGTAAATGATATATTTTTATTAAATACCTTTTCTGTAAAATGTAATTATGCTTTATAGACTTTTATTTCATGGAGAAACTGATTTTAAGGTGGTAGCTAACTATCTAGTAGTTGGTAGATTAAATTGAGTGCTTGCCACACTAGACATGTCTACATTAGCGCCCCAATATGCACCAGATTCCATTACCGCTATGATTATGTTTTTGTGACCAGCATTTTTGTAATAGAATACGAATTCTAGAATACTATTGCAAATTATATACCATATTCATGAAGTTCAGGTTACGTTGGAAATCTATTACTAGTACTGATTTGCTCTATCCTGAAATTGTTGAGAAACAGTGTAGAGTCAGAAAATTCCTAGTAAATAAAACCGATCGTACTGCGATTGATCTCTTTCAGGTCACGCCAGACAATTTTATTGTTATCGTTCTTGGATTATGAAAGTAAAGGAGTTAATGATTATTATTAACGCACACAATGACGTTATGCGATGTTACCTGCTGCGCCCTTGAAGATTTTCTCTATATTCGATATTCGGTCAAGCGAGGCCATTTATTTATTTCGTTCCATTTCAAATATTATACCTAATTCGGACATCTGACGAACGGCCGCGTCACGGGTGCAACATTCCAATTCCCTAATTTGTGGTCCTTTCTATTTTATGTTTTTTGTTCGCCAGGGAAGGTGGCGGGTTACCAAAGGCTTTTTTGCGGCCCCACAAAGGCCGCCCTAACGGTATCCTTGGTGCTGCATCCTTCGCAGGCCAGTTTCTTATCGTTGCAAAGCCAGGAAATAATAAATGTTTTGCCTTAAATACGAGTGATGGATTGGATTCGATGCCAAATACGTAGTTATTATTTAATTAAACGTGGAGATTTTGTTTACCGTTTTAACTACATTTAATATTGAATGATTCACTTAAAACTTTTTACTCTACCTAGAATTTAAGTAGTCGTAGAGATAAAAATGTATTAAGTATTTATTTTTTCATTAGCATCAGAGGATTAAACTGAAGCCAGCCTTTAGACATTTTAACATTTCTGACGGTCTGATTATAATAATGAACCAATGTTTCATAGAAGATCATAAAGCGCAAATCTATTTACCCTTATCTTTAAGATTGCATTAAACAATTATAGCTAAGTTTCATGGATATTAGACTCTAAGTAAGTAAGTCTGTAAGTGACAACTTGAGGAAATATTTGACAAATTTTCGTAACTTGGTGTGTCTGAGCGATCCAGATTTCATTGGACAGTCCAAAGAAGCTCCAGATAAAATGGGCTATCTTTCTTTACTATAACATAACATTTTCCTCAGCATCCTCTCTTTAATTTAATAGCAATTTGCTACGAGTATTACATAAAGCTCACAGGCCACCTAGTTTCAGCTTGTCTAAAAATAAACCTAGATGGATTAATTTATTTACCTCTGAGAGCCGGGAGCGAATCGAAAGGGTCCCAGAGGAACTCTCGTCTAGACACGGACAGACGTCTGATTTTCTCTATATCTGCAATAATATGCAGAATTTAGGGATGCTGTGGAAATCATGATAAGAGATATTGTGAAATAAAAGTTTCGGTTAGCTACTGAAAAGTTAATACGTCCAATGTCCATTGAAGGAGTCTTATTAATAGTTATTTAGTCTTGGTCTCTTCTCAGATGATCGTGGCTTCGACTCGGGAAAGTATCTACAGCTTGATATAACGATCATATCAGATCCAGTTTTACCTACTTACATAACATGTTGAAGCTTAATGCTGTATGCCTAAAACCATGGTGTTCTTCTACGTTAATTTTTGTTGTAAAAAACTATAAAAAATTGGACAATTCTTATTAAGTTAAGTACACTTATTGGAAATACAATAAGTGAATATTTACAAGCCCGCCAGATCAGACGACCCCGCGCCCTTGCAAATCGCTTGAACCACGGCTGTTGCATGGCAGTCGAAACCTCAACCTGTAAATAGATAATGTACTAGTTAGTAAATGTCGTGTGTAAGTCTCGATAGTAAAAGTTTTATGACGGGAAATTAACATAATAAATGAAGATTTTATAAACTTGGTTCTTTCTAATATTATCCGATTTCTCTGATAAACCTGCCACATGGACACAGCAGCGGATTCCCAGTGATTACTCGGTGTGGTTTTAAACCATCCTCTTGTTTCTTTTTTGCTTAATTGCCGCCATTGTGTTAGTGGGGAGGTTTGGATGTTTAACTTCTTTGTTTTAGTACAGCTTTTGTCTGTAGTCAATGGGCTTGGTGCAGTACGTTCTCTTTTGGGACCTTTAATTTGATAAAATAGGACAGTTTCTTGTTGTGAGCAAAATCTCGATGTGGTTAGTTAGTTTATTACTTTTAAAAGGCTATCGAAATAATTAAATAAGTAAATATAAGAGATCATCACATACATTGCCTCAATCCCAAAGTGAGAACTAGTAGCTTAAGCTTGTGTTATGGGTATCAGAACAACGAAGGTACTACAAATATTATAAATACAAATATAAACACCCAGACACGGAACAAACACAAATGTTCATCATCACACGAATGTTTGTTAACTTCATGTATTAAAAAGGCGGCAATGCAGCTAGTGAAATTACTGGGTATTTAAGAAGGTAACAGGTTGATCCAAATGACCGGTGCAGGTATCCATTACTGTATCTACAATAATAAATAATTGAGTATTTAATTTAATAAAAAATATTTCATAATCATCAAAAAATTGTATAAATTTCATGCCATTCTTATTATTTGAACCAAAATTAATTAATAAACCTGATAAGATCGGACACGGCGCTCGAATGTCCAATATAAGGCTGGCCGCTTAAACCTGCAATATTCTAAACAAATTCACATCACATTCAACGAGATACTTCTACATAAGTACGAACCCATATTTTAGGCAACAAATAGTCCAGTAACTACCACCAATATTTACTCTACGATATTTATAGCTACGAAGCCGTTGTTCTCTCCCATGGAAACATTGGCTCGAAAATAGCTTTATTAGTTCGTGAATAGACTACGTAGATAGTCCCCCTATCTATTTTCAATTTTAGAATGAAAACTAAGAATGAACGTAAAAATATTTATGTCGCAAATGTGAACTCACGTTGTTTGTCTGGAAATAAAAGCAATTTTCTCCTTCTTTCTTTTTCACTTAAAATAGGAAGTCTATTACGGAAAAATGCTTAATTCGTCCGCTGGCTTTAGCCTTCCTTTATTTAAGTCAGTACGTAAATACTTTCGAATAGCGTCCTTTTAGTCTTTAAGCTGAATAATGCTACTAAGTCTCTAAACTACGCCACTTTTTTGACATAAGATATTATTTGATGATATAGAATTATAAAAAAAAAAACAGATACAAAATAATCATCGTAACATCCACGTAATTCATTTTTATTGTAACTGTCATTGTTCTTTACAATAAAAGTCATTAAGTAACCCTTTTAAAGGGTTATTTTTAATCGCCAGACAAAAACGAATACGACTGACTACAAATTTTAATCATGACTTATTCAATAGGCAAGAAATGATACAATCATAATTATTATCATTATAATGATAGAGCTACTGCCATCAGGAGTCCACCATACATTGACTACGAAGCATCTTAATCTGTAAATTTTCTCAACGCCTCACTAAAATGGTAAATTTCTATGCCTACATTCAACGCCCCCTACTAGACCAATCCTATGATATAAATAAAGTCAAAAGTTAATAAAAAAATCAGTAAGAAGCTTATTATTTCCAGAAATATAGCAAACTAGCTGTGCTCGCGACTTCATCCGCGTGGAATAGTTATTTTTTCCCCGTTTTTTTTTTACATTTTTCATTATTTCTTCGCTCCTAATAGTTGCAACGTGATGTTATATAGCCTAAAGCCTTCCTCGATAAATGGTCTATTCAACACAAAAATAATTTTTCAATTCGGACCAGTAGTTCCTGAGATTAGCGCGTTCAAACAAACAAACTCTTCAGCTATAAAACTGTATTAAGCTATATTAAGTATAGATTATATCAAACAATGTCTTTCAAAGTGAACTTGAAATTGTACAGTCACATCCAAGAATAAACACATTAACTAACATTTTAAGCTCTCAAGTAGAATCAGAAGAGAAAGCCATCGAAAACTAATTGAGACAACAATGATGTGGGAGAGTAATTCCAGGCAAATGACGTCAATTTACTTTGTGGGACGTATACGTAGCTATCGGTGATTCTTTTAACAATAGAATTACAAAGAAAAATATCTCCGGGCGTAGATAGTACTGAGCGGTGAAATGAGTTGCCCTTAGCCGGCAAGGGTGTGAGGCGTTCGAGATTTGGGGCCGTTGCGAGACAAAGACTGAAGCGGGCATACGGAACAGTTTCGAAAACCATTAAACATGAAGAGATTTGGGAAACAGAGGACTGTGTCTTAAGACGATGAAATTAGAATACTTTTTTCAATGGATGAGGTAACTTTACACTTACGTTGATAGCCAAAATACCCACGACTCTCTTGTTCTTATTTTCCCATTGAGCTCAGGAAATATTAAATATATCTATTCTAATGACTTGGGGACATCTGCGTGCTTTGACGTGTTACGCGATATATTCCTGTGACGCGATGACTATCGTCTTCGCTTAAATACTTGATACGTTGAAACGTAGTACCTTAGTGCGTTGACACGAATATTCGCTTGCTAATATAGCCACAGAATATGTCCATATTGTGCATACACTATGTTTTTATCGCCAAAGCCCGACAAAAATCTTCACCTGCTTTATGTCGATAGCTGGCAAAGAAAATGGATTTTATTTTTAATAATAAATCAGTCGGGAATAAACCCGTATTTGTTGCAAGCCCGCTGCCGCTTACATCTTGCCCCAGCGCTCCGAGGAACCCTGTTGGATGGGACTCTCCCACTCCGCCATAAATCTTGGGACCCTCGACCGCCACCCGGATTCTAGCCGAAAATATCTATAAATACCCTCCTACCTACATATTTCAAATATTAACAGGGAGACCGCGCCGCCCGCGACTTGAGACGCCTTCGGATTCACTTTTCACTTTCAGCAGTTCATATTCGGATTACTTCTTCATTACTTACTATAGCTTTAATTGCTTCCTTGATCTTGTAATTATAGCCGCCTGAAGATCAAGAGATTGCGGGCCAAAAACTGCTACTGGTTTTTTCTAGCAAGAAGTTACTCAGTAAGTAGTAGACCTGGAGTTTGGAAGTAGCGCTGATGCACCCCCGTGTACCAGAAAGTACGTTAAAGCTGGTGGACTTTATCTCCATTTCTTGGGGAAATGTCATCCCAGCGATTTCCAAGACTGCATGTACAAAGAGTGCACCAATGTTGGAATACAATGCCGCGACCACACATTGGATTCAACTTTGCGTCCCATCACTAACCAATGCCCAATACGCAAAGTCCTCAAAAATGGCTACATCTTTCTCAGTAACTACATAGAAGTCCCCGCAAAGTCTATTTCTGCAAACTTTGAATGAATAGGGATGTTTCCTGGCTCAAATTAATTACGTACATTATATTTAGTCCGTATTATATTAGATTATAAAAATATATTGGACACGTATTTTTCCTTTTTTCATTTAAAGAAAATAACAAAGATACAAGGCATCCAAATTTAGTAGTGGGAGTCTTTGACATCACTCCTTGCGAGAAAATGCCACACGGCGTGACGTCACGCGTAACTTTAATGGGCTATCTTTCTAATTTTTGCCATAGGTACAATTGGTATTTCATTTCAGAAACCCCTTCATTCGTACTTAAGTCTTGTGTGTTTTTATTGATTTCAGTATAAATTCTACGTGTGAAATAGCACCCATAGATTTGCCTTATTATTCTAAGATAGCACCATATTCCCAGACGCAGGTAAATTCTATTTTTCAATGTTCAAAATTTGAATTTCCATTCTAACTGGCTGCATAGCACACGTCTCGCCTTGGCCGAAAACTTCGAAAGAAAAGAAAATGCCAAAAGTTGCACGGCAGTCAGGTGTTCCGGCGATCCATATCGCATGTCTCAGCCTTGGTTCTATTCCGCGAGGGCCGCTGTGACACGGTTAGCGATCGACAATGACTCAATCGAACGCTCCGCTCGTCGCAGACGCATCCTTGCTGGCGAAATAATACTTCAATAACATGACGATGCCGCGTCATCAGAATCTATATTATCTGCTGTCTGAAGTGACATGAGTGTGAGATCTACCTAACCCCAGAAATAGGTTAGAAATTAGTGAACTTAAACTTATCTATGTACATCACCATTTCTCTCATTTCACATAATACGTCTTAAAATAACGCGGGAAAGCCGCATGATGATATAACATTATCCAATCAACATTTTACCAACATACTTTATACGCAGGTGAAAATCTTCTTTTGCGTCATTAAAAACAATTCTGTGAACTCAATACAACAACAGGAACCGAATATTAAGTAAAATATACCGTGGGTTTAATATATCGCAATCCGAGGGATACGATACTAACTCAGATACACCCTAGTCATTATGTTGTGTACAAATTGCCATTTACTAAAATAAAATACAGTTATTATTAACATGAGTAACCCCTTCCTTCATATCAGAGAACCCGCAACTTTAATCTATTCACATAAATTTCGATGGAACCCCAAAGCTGGTACCACATGTCACATTTTCAAACATGCAATAGGTATACGTTATTGCTTCTAAAATATGATCCGATTACTTACCTAACTCTTTACCTATACTTACTTCCTTAATCAGTTAAGCTGTTTTTAATATCAGAACCACAGAGGTACAAAAATAGTCAATTTAATTAAAGAACAAAGACAAATATTCATAACATACATGTTTTTTCCGGGTATTCCTACGCGAACGCATCATTTTCGGCTGTAAACTTTCTGACACGTGTTAAGTCAGTCATCACCATCAGTCCACTGCTGGACATAGGCCTCTCCCAAAGTTCGCCACTGTAGGTACTCGATTTTGGGCTTCTCACATCCAGCATTTGCCAGCTGTCCTGCGCAAATCGTCACTCCACCTAGCCTGGTCCTACACTATGTTTGGCGAAGTCAGTGAACATCCCTAATTTCCCTCACAAGTGAGTCCGCACCAGTACCTAGCTACTCAATATACAAAATCAGAGCCTTTATCAAACAATCAGTCAATTTGAACATAACTACTCTGACGACAATATATTATTTCTACGTTAGCGGAAAAAGTATTGTATTTTCACTGAGCAAAAAGGTCGGCAACATTATCCTCATGGAAATAACAATAAGAATAATTCCTGACATAGCGCCGTATTATCGGGAAAATCTAAACATTATTCACGTTTCAAAGAACCGTTCCGTCACATTACAAAGTTAGTACGTCAGTACTTTTTATGTAAGTTAAATACGTAATTGTGACGTAATAAAAATATTACGAGTAATAGTTTGACACGTTTAAACTTGGATAGCTAAAATAGTTGGATGACCGTTATGGTGGGTGAGTTGTGTATTACCTAAATTTATTTTGTCTCATCCCCTTTTTAGAGAAGTAGGGCATAGCGAATCTTCGCTCGAATTTAGCTGCACATCCAGGGAAGGACCTCCACCCTATCGAATACCGCAGCCAAATGACCTCCAATGATGAATGGGGTTTCCGGACCTCTGACAACTGACAGGTAACTGGCCAGTTACTTACCCGTCGTCCCAGCGACTTGGGCTTCTCTTTCGCTTTCCATCAGGCGTAGGGACGCCATTATGTCGAGCTACTATAAAAAAAAACCGATTTCGCTACGTGAATATAAAAAAAAAGGATTCTGATACCCATAATATTCTACTTCCTACTACTAATGTTCTAAATGCAAACGTTTTTTTGATGAATGGGTGTTTGTTACTCTTTCCCTCAAAACTATTGAACCGATTTTATTGAAACTTTACATTAATTTAACTTATAGGTACACCAGATTAACACAAAGCATAGCCCCTGTACCTAATGATCTAGTTGCATTATTACCTATACATCATAATGAGGAATTACTTACAATAATATGATTTTATTTTTGTCCAAAGTTCCGTTAGCATTCCATTGAAGAATTACAGCTAAGGTTACCTTAAGAGGAAAATGAAAAAAAAAATAATGGAACATGTATTTGACCTCAAATAAAATAAAAATCATTGCAGTGTGAGTCACCAGCGGAGGTACAGGCAAATCCGGCGTAATGATGTGTTCCTTGGTTACGTCATTTACCTTGGAAAGGACGCACTCACGATACTTATTCATAGAAACACTATCTGTTATGATCTCTTTCGTCAAACTTATATCCGGCTAGAGCTCTCAATTATTCTCTACAATATCATCTGCAGGCATTTCTGCTATACGTCAATAGAAAATAATGTTTGCAGCATTTTCCTACAATTATTAAGCTAAAAGGTAATGAGAATACTGAAACTGAATTACATTTTAGTTATTAGCAGTATTACAAAGAAACTAATACATATTTTGATATGTTCTGAAATCTGCCAGTAATCATAATGGTTATCTGGTCTAGTTCTTACTGTGATAATGATGCAATTTTTAGAAATTTATTTATATTGATTATTAATTTATTGAAAAATTCATGACAAAATATTTAGTATAAGATATTCTCCAGTTCCTCATTGTCGTTGTATCGCGTACGATGGAAATTTTGCGCATTTGAAAAGATTTTATTTATTTATTTTATTATGGTAATTCATTTCTTAGTTTAAAATTGTTTTCACTGTATTCTCCATAAAAAAACCATTTTTATATCATTTACTTTCCTCACCCGGCGAAACAAAATAATTTTTAAGTTTTTTTTTATAAGCGTATCATTTATTAATGACCATATTTAGTTTACCACCAGACGTAACATGTACCAACATACAAGAAAAATGTTAGTATCAGTAATGTCTCAATGTAAACTGTGAAGTGTAAATGTGTGAAGTCAATCGCGAAGGTGTCCCAATTCTTGCGCACGCGCGTTGCGTTATCTGCGCTCGCGCCGGAGCGGAAGTGATCTCGCCGCGCACGCGCCGCACCGGAAGCGCCCGCCGCGGGTCAGGGACCTCCGGTTACGACTAGGATCTGTCAAACTATCACGTTGTAGACGCCTACGTTAAATGCCTGAGGTGGGCCAGATGTGTCAGCAATACTTAGTTATTTTGACATAACTACTCAACGTACACGCTGCTCGCACACCAGGTTACTTGGATCTGTCAAAATATTTCAATAAAACGTCAGAATAAGAAAATGCTAGTACGGCCGGTCTGCGGCTGCACACTGGCGTTTTTCCTGTCTTTTTGCAGTCGATGATATTTAGTGGTAAATTGGGCAAAGACAGATAAGAATACCTATGTTTTTAAATTTAAATTTCCAATCTACCTACTAACATGCTAATTGAGATAATTTATTGTACTAATGTATAATTGTATTTATATTTTATATTATGTATGGTATATGGTTCAGCAGTGGACTGATATATGATGATGATATATTATTTTATCTATCTGTACGACAGTTTTAACGCCAGCCAAGCGTGGTAACGGCCAATTGACAATTGTCCAATAACAATTGACAGTTTGCAACCTGATGACTTCACTCTCATAATCCGATTAGACGATCATCGTCATCATCATCCTATTGCAGTCCACTGCTGGACATAGGCCTCTCCAGTTGTTCGCCACCTAGGGCAAACTGCTGGAGGATATACCCATAATAGCCACGCTGAGCAGGCGGGTTGGCGATCGCAGGACGTAGCTCCGGTGACACTGCTGTACGTCATCGGCCTGTGTTAGGTATTTAGCTTGGACGATATCTTGACACAATTACGTACCTACGTCTTGTAATCACTACATAATTATGTACTATAAAACAAAGTTTTTGCTGTCCCTATATCCCTATGTGCGCTTAAATCTTTAAAACTACGCAACGGATTTTGTTCCTTTTTTTTTAATAGATAGAGTGATTCAAGAGGAATGTTTATATATGTATAATGAAATACCCGAAGCGTAGCGAGTACGGGTTGCTAATAAATAATAAAACACTAATACGAGTGACGGATCCACACGGAACAATCATAAGATGGCTACTTACCGATGCAGGGCTAGACACGACGGTCATTGGTATTCCGCCGGGGCGCCTTCGCGGATCACCTGCATTGCTCACTGTTCAGTAGCATATATTTAACACCATTGTTAGCAAACTATTGATTGCCTTAGACGAATCCGGGAGATTCGAACCTTGGTTGTAGATTTTTTTCTAACTGACTACGATAGCCAAGACGGCCTTGTCATCCTCACCGGGTAGAATTTTTTTCTAGATGGGAATGGGTTGGGTACCTTCACGCGACCTCCAGGGGAGTTGATGTGGTGTGTGAGACTCAAACGTCCTAAAAATGGAGGGCATATCCACCAGTGTATAAACTGTACTTGTCTTCATTAAGGCAGGTTTTAATGTTCTGCTAAACGTTCTCGCCGACAACAGGTCAACGAAAGATCGGATCGGCAAGAATAAAGCATATCATCATCATCATCAGCCTATCAGTCCACTGCTGGACATAGGTCTCTCCAGTTGTTCGCCACTTAGGGCAAACATCTGGAGGACATGCCCATAATCGCCACGCTGCCGCGCTGGGCAGGCGGATTGGCGATCGCAGGGCGTAGCTTCTCGCTCCGTTGACGCTGCTGCCCGTCATCGGCCTGTGATATTTAGCTACGTCTTATATCGTGATGGTTATACCGCCACCAGTCGGTTTGCCAGAGCCTCGTTTGTCGTTTGGAAGAATTCACCACGGGCAGGTGAGGATGGCTTGGAGCGAAAAGGTGATAGGTCGCTCCCTTACATCCCCAAATATAGCACAGCAGGACCAAACCTAAGTATAGTTCACGCTTTAGACTAACACAAAGCTTATGTCGTTACGTTACGTGACGTTTTCATCGTTGAAAATCTAGTAAAATGTAGGTTATCTAGATGTATTAAGCGATATAATTCAGTTAGTAGGCAACGGTAAGCGGGCGTCGCCGGCGCCCGGGCGCCGCGGCCGCGACCCTCTTTGAGGCCGCGCAGAACGACGCAACTGCCACAGCGAACGGCTAATGATGAACGTGGAAACGTGTTTTACGACTTGTCAACATGATACCTTAGACTATGTATCGGTTTGAGTTGATTTTGGATTTACTTCATATTTAAACATGACAATTAAAATAGAACCTCAAGTAAAACAAGAAAAAATACGAAGTGATGCCCGCACAGAAAGCGGGTGGCATAACTTACTAGGGTACAAATAAAACCTACTGCGGTCACCAACCTCCCTGCCAAACGTGGTGACTAAGGCAAATGACAATTGTCATTCGGAGAAGCCTGTGTCGAGGGAAGTAAGGGGGCGGCCTATCATCTTGTCGCTCCAAGCCAACCTCACCTGCCCGTGGTGCATCCGGCCGAATAACAATCGAGCCGCTGGCAACCGACTGGTGGCGGTATAACCATCTAAATTGAAGGCATAGCTAAATATCACAGACCGGTGATGGGCAGTAGCATCACCGGAGCGAGAAGCTGCGAACGCTAATCCACCTGCACAGCGTGGCGATTATGGGTATAAGCCTCCAGATGTTTGCCCAAAGGACAAACGACTGGAGTGGCCTATGTCCAGCAGTGGACTGCAATAGACTGATTATGAGGCCTGTGTTAAGTATTGAACGTTTGCAGGCTAATAATGATAGAGTAACGTCTGAAACTTTCAGATCAAGTTAAATCAGGATTTGTTAAGCTTTAGGGTATTCATTTTCTCGACGAGCACCAAAAGTAATATGATACGGTACGGTAGGCCACGATTTCTGGATACTACTTATAGTTAAGCAATTGAATTTGGATTTCAATAGAACTTTCGATCTTAGGACCTTAACATTTCCGCTTGAAAATAGGCTAATTTAAATATGGCGCCTAATTTAAACTAAAGTTTCCAACATCGCTCCATAATTTCCCACTGTTTTCTGCGTCGGTCTCCGTCCGTTTGTAGGAAGCCGTTGGGCAACAGCGACCGTTTATCTCGTTGCAACGCTCCATCCTGCAAACAGCCCGCCCACTGCACTTAATTTGTTTTTCGCCCACGCCACGTCAACTAACGAATAGTGGCATCCGCCGATGTTTTTATGCCCAAATGGTTACAATTTAATGAAACTTTAAGAACAATTAATGATATTTAATTATTTTTTATTACAATTTATGACCTAAAAATGTACCTACTCAAATATATTGGAGGTCGATACTTTTTTATTGCAAAACGATTTCGAGTATGTCTGCTTCATATTGTTAATTGAAACAGGTTAAGTTTGTTTATGAAATACCTGTAATAAAAGTCAACAGATATTTAGAAACATTTACGGCGCTATTCATAATATAGATAAAAGTATGCGTGGTTGACTTGCCTTTATACCCTAACTAAGGGTAAGTTCGATCCCCTTGGGGACATAATAATAATACAAATATATGATGTTGTGCTGATGTGTCATTATGGAATTACGCCTAAATCCAGGTTAAATGTTTTCCCGTTTCCTAATGGCGCCTAATTTAAACAATGACCAGGAACTTAGAAACACAATAGTTTGATTGTCAATTTATATACTCGAACTTTCTGCAGCATATATTTCGTTATAGAACATCAACGAGTTGACCGCGTTCATACCGCCGTTGCCGCTTCCCACAAATCGGCAGCGACTTTATTGTTTGCAATTCGGGCCCACGGCGCGTAACCTCATTGTCCATCGATTCCTGCCATAATCCCGACCAACTCGCTTCGCTCCGAGACGCCCCGCCATCCCGCCAGTCATTGCGGGCAAACGAACTTTACGTCCGAAATAATACAGGCCTAGTGTTGCCAGGTTGGGCCGCGGAACATCGGGACTGATTTAAAACTAAACTTATTAAGATAGAAATATAAAGGTAATTAGGTTTCCTTAATTAAAACTGATATGTAGATAGATAGTTAACAATTGACTAGGAACTAGGCATAATATAGGTATGTAGGTATATTTGTTGTACAATTTCAGCGGTTTGATTGGGTAAAGCAAAGGAAGATAAAAAAGGATGGGGAGTAGGTCAACCGTTTTGTAAGAAGAAATAAATGAATATAATAAAGAAAACTAAGAATGAATATCATGGAAAGTGAGAGGAAATTATTGTCACAAAGCATAAAGTTTCAAGTACATGTAAAATCAAATAAAAATCTTGTTGTGTCACCCCTGTTTTTTTTATGGAATTTGACTGTAGTTTATTATGTCATGATTTCTCATAGACATTAAATTCGGACAAAATGTAAGTATATCTATATGATATAATCAAACCTCAAGGAAGACGCCAGACAAAACAAATGTTTTCGTATAATAAAATACTCCCACATGGCCTACTCCAATAGAATACGGATATTGAGATATTTTTGTCAATTGTCAAATTGCGGTCGCTTTGAAGTTGCTATAACGAGAGAATAAAATAGGTAAGTAAACATGACACATTATAGATAAATATTTGCTAAAATAAAAACATTCGTATTTATTTGGAATAGTAAATACGATGTTATGTGGCATGTTGAATTGTGACGTGACTGACTTCGTGACGGCTCATCTTTTTTAGAATAATAAATCCAGGAGTAGACAATTTAAATATATACCTATTTGTAAGAGAATCCATTCCGTTCGAGATATATGGTAACACTACTAACCACTTTATATTGCCAGTGATCTGTTTCATCAGAATTAGGTAGGACTAACCGCAAAACGTGTTAACGACTACATACGCTCAAACTAAGAGAGGAATTATTTTGAATTCCTCCTGGCAAAGCTAAACAAATGACTGCGGTGAAATAATAAACAACTGCTCGCCTCTTTTCACGTCCCAAATAACAGCCAAAGAATAAGAATACAATTATTTCATTAGGTAAGTTAGGTTACTCGTTAAAGTCAACAGTAACAAAGATATATGTATTTACCGTACCATGTACTTATCTAGTTACATCCACATTTGTATTCCAAGTAAGCGTTATTAGAATTCTTTTCTAGTTTGTTAAGAATGCTTTGCTTCTTTAGAATCTTTATCCTGGACTAAGGTTTATCAGGTCAATATCTCAATGAACGCCCAAGAGGTCAACTAAAATAATTCTGTCGCAAATTCATAAAGACAAATACGACAGGAGACACACAATTTTTATATGACCCACTTAAATAGTCAGTAATGAGCGCTGCACCCGAAAATAACACAGCGATTTTTGTACAACGAATAATACAGGAAATTATTAGCGCATCTCAAACATTGACGTATTTCGTCAAGGTGACGCTTTTGAATGAAATGTCTGCCAAACACCAGATCTATAATTATGAACGAGCTATCGAAAAAAGTGTGTCTCACTCACACGCGTCTAAATCCAGATGCGTCGGATCATCGAGCGATCGGATCGAGCGACGTGATCTCACAACTCGGCGGAGTGACACAGAATCATACAGACAGGTAAATATTTAGTGCAACGCGTACTTGAGCACTTGCCAACGATTGTTGGACTCCGATAGACCGAAAGACCTCCGTTCCGCTAATTTATTGCGGACGAATTTACCAGATCAACAAACTTTTCCAAAGCGAAATTGATGCAGGCGTCGAATTATGAACGCTTGCCAAAATGCCACCTTGCCCGGAAGAATGCGATGAAGATAAGCTAAAAATTCGTAAACAAATTGGCTCAATTTGTAAATATTTGTACAGTTGTCTACGAGATATGAGCGATTGTGGTATCGCGTAAATAGGAACATTATGCGGATAGAGGCGCCGCAATAAATTGCATTTACATTTCCACATCAAACCAATTTCGACCCACTGTTCTTAGCGGTTAGGCCACTATCAAAAGATAAATTTTATTCATGTTGTGATAACTGCTAAAATCTATTGCCGACTGTCTACTAACTCGACCATTGCTTTGGTGACACCTAAGCTTACCCCATCTATTGCAGCCAAGAAGGCAATTTGCATTATACTTGTCAGGTGTATCTATGATCGTTGGCTAATTGTATTTCAATCTCCAGGTCTATCTGACGCTTTCAGCTGTAAACCTATATAGTAGTGAAATGTTGCCACAAATTAGTACATACAGCCCGACACTATTTTAACTAGCGAAGAGAAAGGCAGAGATGATCCACAAATCTCAGTACGCCAATGATTTGATCTGAATAAAGAGATGCACTAATAAAGATGGTTTACAACCATGAGAGAAATGTCAGATTCTGGCTTGTATGTGAATAATGGTTTTTATGTTTAATTTTGTATGTTATTCTATGGTTACCTGGATAAATTATTGAAGGGACATCTAGGTATGTGAAAAGTTTCAAACCCCAGTACGTTTGAAGGTAAACTGATGACAGGAGTCATTTGGTTCCAACATACCAATTCCAATTCAATCCAGATCCCATTCTAAACTATTACTGTTTAACTTTACTGCCAGATGTTCAATTAAAACTCAAGTCATACGAGGGAAATGTCGACACGGTTTCCTAGGAAACATGAATAACTTTGGCGTTTTCTAAACCAACGCGCGATTTAAATTAGTAGGTTAGCAATCGAACAATTAACGATTCGACGGACGAGAGAAACAGCAAGAAAGTGACAATACATTAACCCACAGTGTTGTAGGGAAAACCGTCACACGAGTTTTGCTCAATTATAGTGAAATACGTAGGCGTAGAACCACTAGAAACGGCTGAAATGATAACAATCCAAATATGTATGTTCTACAATTCTTCAGTTAAAGTCCATGTTACGTATTCGCCCTCGTTCTATTCTATTTATAAGTTCTAGCAACTTAAAACTGCATCGAGCTTCGAAATTACTTTGATATTAATTTGAAATAAAATTTAATAAAACCGTTACAAACGTGGTCTTTAAACATCACACCTTTCGAGTATATCCACCGTAAAATCTGCATCCGGTTGTTAAAAGCGATAATTACCAATTTCTTTAACTATGCAACACCATTAAAAGCGAACATGCATAAAATTTGGACAATTTATGTTACCAGTTAATTTGAACTGCACTCAAGGGAACTATTTCAATATGCCATTCGTATTTGACAGATCACCTAATTTTATTGGAAAAAAATATCCAGACTAAACAGTTCAGCTATATTGTTTTTTTTATAGTAGCTCGACATTTTGGCTTCCATCAGGCGTAGGCCTAATGGAAAGCGAAAGCGAAGCCCAAGTCGCTGTGACAACGGGCAAATAATTGGTCAGTTACCTGTCAGTTGCCACGGCCTTGCCAGCCCACCCAACCAAAACACGACCCGGAGGTCACTTGGCTGCGGTATTCTTTAGACCGGAGGTCCTTCCTCGGACGGGCGGCTTAATTTGAGCGAAGATTCGCTATGCCATACCTCTCTTAAAATTGATTGCAGAGGTATAAAAAGTCCTTTACTAGAGTGAAGATTGAAGGTTTCCATACCAGGATTTTCCTATTTTCCTTAGTCGCTAGGCAGGCGGGTTGGTGACCTCAGTAGGTTTTATATGTACCTAGATAAACGCTTCTGTTGTGATATGCCCTTAGTCGTCTTCTACGACACCCACAAGATGAGATGGGCTGGTCCTAAACTAAATCCGGAAGCTACACGGACTCAACGTGGCTTGTTTTGGGGTAATTATTTACGAGTATTCATTTGTGCCTGTTTGTCACAGCCATTTCCTTTCATAGATCCTGTCCTGCGCGAGTCGGAACAGCTGGGCAATCATCGCAATTCCCGTCCACTCTCTGATGTTCCGCAACCATGATTTCTTACGTCTGCCCCCTGCACGTCTTTTTCCCTCTATCTTGCCCATAATGATGATTTGAAGTAGGTCATATCTATCGTGGCGCAAAACATGACCCAGGTAAGCCATTTAGGTCTTTTTGATGGTAGATTAATTAGTTAATTAATACAACTGTACACACAGCCTGTCTCTTCCAGTAGCACCGTCGCAATTTCCACGCAACTGAGACGCGGTAAGAAAGCGTACTTTCACTGTAAGCCGATGCTTGCCCCAAGTCTATCACACCTCATTTCATTCTAAGGGCCGATTTTATTGAACTGCAAACAATGGAAGAGCTGGTTTATTGCAAACACACTGTTTCTTGCTCATTAATGCATTTCACCGTTCAATTTACGATTCTAGTGTGTTGTTATTGTCTGCACTAAATCGAACGAGGGATTGTTACGAGTATAATGATGAAGTGAATATCCTAGTGAGAGTCCGTAATTGTTTCGATGAAATTGGTATTATTTAAAAGGCGAACTTAATGCTAAGAGTTTTTTGCGAGTAACCTGAGTTATAGTGCTATAGCTTGTAAGATCGAAGACCACGAATATGACAGACACAAAGACGCACAGGCGTAATAGCAATTAAATGACGTTTAATACTTTGTTGATTCATAGGCCTTTTAAGTAGAAAATGATAAAAAAAGTGTAAAAACAAGATTCATACCTAAAAGGTTTCGTTCGAACACGTTTCTTGAATCTAACAAAATTAAAGAAATTTTAATGAAAGCTTCTCCTCTACAAGCCGAAACTGCTATATGCGTTTTACTGCTATATGTGTTTATACTTGACAGTAAGGTATATTAATGGTAGGTAAATTTTACACCGAATTTCTTGTCACATACAACAATCCTAAGGCAGTTCTTTAGGAACTCAAGAAGGTAGCCTATAACTGTCTTAAGCCTTTAATTGCCGTGAAACCAGACATACTCGTAATAGAAAAAATATTATTTGACGGTCACCCACGACTTCCAAGCAAGTAAAGAGGTGTAAGAGACGGCAACACACCAGCAATGCAAATGCCTTGGTGTTACAGATATCTATATGCTTAAGTACTCACTTATCAAGTGATCCTCAACCCCATTTGCCCCCTCTGTCATATAAAAATCTAATAAGCGGAAGCTTTAATAAATAGACGAATGAACCGTCTATCAAAGAACTAGTATGAGTCACGCCGCCGCAAGTAACACACTCAATTGGGGCTAAGAGTGATGACAAATTAATGTTTGTAGATCACCGAATGATCTTCTGATCCAATTTGCCTTATTGAACCCAGTCACGAGAGTCTATACGTTTAGATTACGATGTTAGATTATGCTATTAGATTACGTTATCGAAATAAATAAAGTTATTAAACGAGCAAAGGTGCACTCAGGGCTACCACTATGGGAAATCGGGCTTTTAGAGTTTAATTTTTTTTACATGTGCTACGGTAAGGTTCTATGCAGCCAATACAATTTCTGAGTACAAACACAATATCCGCTAGGTTTTTGGTTACATAAAATAGCTTTATAGAAACGTTTTAAAAATCCAACTTTCATCAAGACCATGAATCAACAAAATGAAATTTTTTTAAATAAATATTTAGGTACTGTATTAGCTTCTAAAAAGATAGAAGTATTAACATTTTTATCATAAACTGTTTTATAAATATTATTTGGTATAATGAATGTCCACTTTCTGTGATTTGCTATTTAACGAAAAGAAAGTCTGTTATTAAACGAAAAATGACATCTTCAAATATTACAAGATAAAAGATCCTTAAGATAGCCTTTTCTTATTAGGTATCTCTCTGTGTTTCTTTATACTGCATTTTGCATGAATTTTTTTGGGTATATTGACTTCAATACTTATTTTCATCGCATATACACATACATTGAAAGTTATTAATAAGAAGAATAAGAGACCCCATGAGTAATATGGCCAGAATAAAATGTTTTTCTAAGAGGGTGCGTATATTTGTTTTAATTGATTTGATCTGTTCTTTGTTTTCAGTGTTCATATTTTTGTCTATTTTACGATAAATTACTAAATACCCAGAAACATTTTTAAAACTAAATAATATCCCTGATTTTAAGCAGCCTATTCCACTTGTATAGTTTGAATGCAAATGTTCCTTTACATTGGCAACCCTGCGCGTGTTCGTTAATACAATACATAATAGGTAGGTAATAATAGGTATTTATAATGCCTAGGCAACACGCGGTGCTACGGCCAATCAATTTTGAGTTATAGTTGCCATTATTGCCAAAACAAGGTATGGGGCGGTGCCCAATATTAGCATTGATAAATTTATACACGACGAATGAGACTGAAATTAAATTGTGACACCACGGTTATTATAATGTTCTAGTATGAATTAATGGAATATTGACGGTAAATTATAAGTACAGATTGCTTTGTGAACTATGGTGGTTCTAACAGATACGGAGAGCCCTCTACATTATCTCGCGTTGGAAATCCTACTCGGTATAAATCCGAATTTTCCCAGACACATTTATATATTTTTATATGGGCGCATCATATAGACTAACTTTTGCCTCATGGCAAGCTTGTTCTAATAACAGGACGGGGAATCATGGTTTCCAGTCATTAATACAAGATGCTAAACTTAATTACCTAATAGAAGTAATTATTTCGCAGCCGAATTCGGCTGTAGGGCTGTAGATCAGTCAAGAAATTGCCTTGGTTCAGAACACAAGGTAAAATATCTCTATCTACTAATTAGCCAGACCACATATTATTTATTTTCTTTAAGGTAAGGCAACCCCGACAAACGCTTAGTAGTGCAGAGTATGACAGAATGTACTAGACCACATGACACCTTTGTGATGAACCCACCAGATTATCTAGTCGCAGATCTCTGCGGTAAGTAATTCTTGCATTCATCATTAATCGGACGAGATTTTTTTTTTCTATATGACTACGATGATGGCCAGGGCGGGCTTGTCATCATCTCCGAACTATTGGGGGAGCGGAAGGCTCTCACCTCTAACGGACGAAATGGCGAGACAAGACGAGCAACCAGCGTCCAGAGTGTTGCCATGGCTGGAGACCACAAGTAACATGAAACTGCTCAAAAAGTTAACATACATCAAGTCCGCTTTTTCTTAGACACATCAGCCTACTGTTGGACACAGGCCTCTCCAGTTGTTCGGCACTTTAAGCAAACACCTGGAGGCTTTACCCATAATCATGTATAGGTACATAATAAATGGCATGTAAGGAAGCGATCTATCATCTTTTCGCTCCAAGCCAACCTCACCTGCCCGTGATGCATCCAGCCGAATAACAAACGAGGCGCTGGCAACTGACTGGTGGCGGTATAGCCATCATAATTGAAAGCGTAACTAAATATCACAGGCCGATGATGGGCAGCAGCGTCACCGGAGCGAGAAGCTACGCCCTGCGATCGCCAACCCGCCTGCCCAGGGTGGCAACTATGGGTATATCCTCCAAATGTTTGCCCAAAGTAGTGAGCATCTGGAGAGGCCTATGTCTAGCAGTGGACTGCAATATGCTGATGATGATGACATAAAAAAAATTCTAATGCTCAAAAACGAAGTAAGTAGGTATACATAGTAGACAAAACAGTGTCCGAGACGTAACGATATGCGTACGAAGCATAACGCACGCGGTTGAAAGGTGAAAGGCATATCGCTTTCGAATTAGATCGCGTTATGTGGACGGTGAAAACGAGCCGCAAACGTTTGCATGCGGACAGATGCACTTGCACTTCTTTGTCGGCACCCGGCAGTTGCGAAAAAACGTTATGAAGTGATTAAGAATAGGATTAGGTGTTTTGTTATTTGTTGACTGGCCCGGTGGCTCAATGGTGACCACTGCCTTCTGAACCAAGGGTCGTGGGTTCTCGATCCCCACCCGTGACACACATTTATGTGATGTACATTTGTGGTTCTTACGTGTCTGGGTGTTTATTGTATTTAAGTTTATTTTTGAGGTACCTTCGTTGCTCTGGTATGGTCGCACTTGTGTTATGGGTAACACAAGTGCGTAAGCTACTTACTTTGGGATCTATCAGAGCAATGTATGTTATGTTGTTTTATATTTATTATTTTCATATCAATTGGTAAGTATGAATCATATTCGTGCAGTAAGGGAGAAGCCACACGGTTCGGTGAGGCGCCGCACCGTCATGTCTGTACTGTATGCATTGCGGTTTGACACTTCAGTTCCGTGTCTACTATTAGTGTTGAAGTGGCAATGTAATATCAATCAGTCGATCCGCTGCGGCGCCGCACCGCACCGTGTGGCTTCTCCCTAACAAACTGGTGGTTTGTATTCTTGTTCCCCCGTGTTTCCCCGTCGGTGTCGTAAGTCGACTAAGGGACCTATTGAGATTTCAGCTTCCCAGCCGGTGCTATAGTTTATCCATGTAACACCTGGCGGAACACCCGTGAAGTGACTTCGGCCGCGTTTCGAAATCAGTCAGTTTAGTTGATATGATAAATATGATAACAAAATGCTTATCCAATGGCGGGGATCAACCACTAACTACCCTTTGTTCAAAAGG
This sequence comes from Conogethes punctiferalis, assembly GCA_031163375.1. Taxonomy (NCBI): domain Eukaryota; kingdom Metazoa; phylum Arthropoda; class Insecta; order Lepidoptera; family Crambidae; genus Conogethes; species Conogethes punctiferalis. The sequence continues at coordinate 11,533,089 of CM062083.1, read as the reverse complement.
CTGGGGACACTAACAAATGTGCCACCGCGCCAGTCAAGGATAGTCAACTCTTGTCTCAATTTAGGAATAGGTACATCCAGTTAAAAATTCCATATGTGTCACTTGTTTTTCTTATGGGTCCCATTTTATTTTCATATCTATCTCTCGCTCCGTCCGTAGGCAATACTTACACATAAATGCCTATAAACACAGAATCCCGATGTGGTCGAGAAGAAAACCAATAAAAGGTAACTAAATAATAAAATGTTATGGCTCATTTCGGGATATTGCTTTCGTCAGCTTATAAAGAGAACGAAGAAGCTTCTTATGTAGTAGTCACTTACCTAATAGTTTGCCGACGGAATCCCTAACCTTATCAAACGGCCATCTTAAAATTGTGTGACCTTGATCGTATTTTATATATCGTTCAAAATTATATGATGATGAAACTTGATACGGGTTGATGCATCTGACCTTTTAGACAGATGCGTGTACTTGCGTTACCTGTTGTTTGTTTTATTTATATTTGTCAGTAGCTACTATACTCCCGCCTTTTTGGTGTTGTTTATGCACGGAAGCAGTGATGATAAACCATAAAAATATTTTAATTTCACTCTATTTTTACACAAGCACAAGAAAGTTTTGACGGGCCCGATGGCTCATTTGGAAGTAACCTCTGCCTTCTGAGCCATCGTGGGTTCGATTTATTTATTTATTTATTGCATATGTAACATACATAAAAGGATCTTACAGCTAAGGCCTTAAAAGTAAATCACATGACCTGGATAGAACATTGTAGATGGCGCTTATGTGTGTTTGTATGTTGGTTGGATGCTATCATTATGTTCTAAAGTTGGATATCTCAATATACTATGTAGTTATTTCAGGGAATTGTCTGTCATAAAATCACTAACTGAATAATAGCATCTATCCAATAGTAGAGCTTTTAATTTGTTTTTGAAAATATGCTGTTTAGATTCATGTTTAATATTTGTGGGGATTTCCGCGCACATTACAAACATTTGTGTGCATGAACATGTCTGTTTGTATTGGTCTGGGTGTTTATATTAAATCGTATCTATTTATTTAAAAAAAAAAAGTATCTAAGTAAGTTTTAGTTGTCTAGCACCCATAGAACACAAGCTTCGGCTTAGTTTGGGGCTAGATGGCGATGTGTGGCTCAGTGTAGCATGTCTTGGGAAAAAATAATTAAAATAAAAGAAGTCAAGTCAAGTCAAAATAATCTTTATTTGTATAGGTTTTTAAAAAAACACTTACAAATCGTCGAAGCTACCACCGGTTCGGAAAGCAGCATTCTACCGAGAAGACACCGGCAAGAAACTCGTGTAGTTGCTCTTTTCAATATAGTGTTTACAATAGTATCATTACAGTCTAGGGCCCTTTGAGACCTTACATAATTAATTATTAATTAAACTAAAAAGATAAATTAACATACTCTATATAGGGCAATCAGGAGCAGACCAGTCTCCAAGGCAGCACCTGTTTACAAGTATGACGTGTGTACCAGCCATCGCTTCATTCAACCATATAAGAGGGAACGTAACGACCCGCCACACAGCGCCACCACCCCAGAAACATTTTAGTGAGCATGACTACTCCAGTTACCCCAATATAAAATATTTGGGAAAATCATAAAACGAATAAATAAATAAATTAACTGAAGGACGTAGCTCACATCGAAGTGATATATGACTCTATACAAACAACCAATGAAATGGTTATAGTTTTATTATGATGAAATGGCGAGCAGCATCCTCCTATTTGGCAGTTGACCATACAGTCCTGTCACTAAAGTAGTCCTCAACTCTGTAATAACCTTTCTCTATCAGACATTTTTTAATACATAATTTAAACTTTTGTATGGGTAGATCAATAATACATTGAGGCAATTTATTAAACATTTTTATGAATGAATGATTTGTAATAAAGAATGATTTGTAAAACAAACCAAGCTAATAAACGCCTAATGTCAGGCTAATAAACGTCCCGTTTCATGTTTGCAACTCCTGCTTATTTAGGTAAAGTGCAAACTTTTCACATGAGGTAAAAAACTTGTATTGAAAGTATGTAATTTTTGGGATAGGGAAAGGGAATCCATACTAATATTATAAATGGGAAAGTGTGTCTGTCTGTCTGTATGTTTGTCTTTCTTTCACGGCAAAACGGAGCGACGCATTGACGTGATTTTTTAAGTGGAGATAGTTGAAGGGATGGAGAGTAACATAGGCTACTTTTTTCCCCTTTCTAACCCCCCACTTCCCTAAAATGTAGGGTGGAAGTTTGTATGGAGCATTCACCCCGAATTCAACGCGAGCGAAGCCGCGGGCAAAGGCTAGTAAGAACATAAATATGAGCATCGGCAACGGGATAGAGTTTGGGCATTGAATTCAATTCTTGGGTGATACAACCTTCGCAAGGTCAGCTAGTCCTATAATCTATACTTATAATAAATCTGTAGAGAGGTCAATTCTGTACATAAAATATTTTTTCAAAATAACTATCAGGGGGTGATAAGTGATCGATACTGATACCAAAAATGCAATCAGTAAAATTTTTGTCTGTCTGTCTGTCTGTCTGTCTGTCTGTCTGTCTGTCTGTATGTTCTTTATAGAAAAAAAAACTACTGAACAGATTTTGACGAAACTTGGTACAATTATTCTTCATACTCCTGGGCAGGTTATAGGATACTTTTCATCACGCTACAATCAATAGGAGCGGAGCAGTGACGGGAAGTGTTGGGAAAACGCGAGAAATTTAAACCTGTATGTTTGAACGCGCATTACGCGAAAACTACTGCATAGAATTGAATGCGGTTTTCACCAATGTATTGCTAGAGGTCTAACTTAAAACTTAGGCACAAGGTATAGATGGGTATTATATGGAAGTCCGTTATTTTTGAAACCCGATATCCACGCGAGCGACGCCGCTGGCACAGCTAGTAAAAACTAAAAGAATTGCATTTACATAAGCGAAATCAATCAATCAACGTATTTTGTCGCAAAACCAATTTATTGGCACGTGTATGATTTAATCTTATCGTACCAGGAAAGAAATCGCACTATACATCGGCAGTGAAATAGTTATCGCAAAAGAAGTTCTAATAAAGTGTTTACATAATATCAGCAGAGTTTCCGTAATAACGTATTGGCTTTTAACATCATTGTGTTCAACTCACTAAGTAGTATTCAGTATTAAACCCAGAAGTCGTTGATATGAACTAAGGTACCCTTATTCATGAAATCTTCGTTTCGCCGAATGTGGATGCCAACCAAGCGGGTAAACCAGCAGCGGTTCAGAAGCTGAAATCTCATGAAGTCCCTTTTTTCCCGGAAAGATGCTTTTTATATAACTCCACCTTTCGGGGGAACGACGGAGTATGTGGGACTAACGCCGTCCTTTGAGCGGAAGGGCGGGGATGCAGGGAATACCCACTAAAGAACCGGGCCTCTGTCAAGCGCCCTTCGGGTGGTGCCCGGGTCCTTGTGAATCATGACTGCCTTGCCACCATACACACGGACTACGGCGCCCTACAAGCACCACCTCTTTAAGGGGGAGTGACAGGAGCGGCCCGAAGTCCAGGCCACTGGGCTGGGTTAATCGACACTGAACTAGACTTGAACTTAGGCGACTTTTACGACAATTACAGGCAGAAATCGGGCGGTAAACAATAGCTTGTTGCCGTAAACAATGTAATTAGTCCGCCTTTTAGATTATTTAAAAATAATAGGCACGTATTTTTTAGTTTTTAAATTAGACCAAAAATTACAAAGATAAAGCCCGATAAAGTTACGTGTTACGCCACTCCTCGTGGCATTTATTCGCAAGGGTTGACGTCAAAGACTCCCACTCCTAAATTTTGATGCCTTGTATCTTTGTTATTTTTTGTTTAATCGAAAAAAGAAAAAAAACGTGTCCAATATTTTCTTATAATCTAAAATACGGACTAAATATAATGTAAGTATTTTGACCCTGGAAATAACCCTATTATAATATTTGTCTATTGAATAAACTTCAATTACCACGAATCGAGACACTTCTCAAAAACGCTTGCAGTTGAAGCATTTAGATTTGTGCACTCCGTTGCACACTGTATTATTCATAACGCAACGCATCGCACGCACGGGCAAGGCAAGACCAGTCCTCACGATAGCAGTGAGCCTTAGCCTACTTTGAACTCCGCACTTATCGCGCCGAGATTACGAACGCAATTTTTCGTTTACATAAAAGCGATGTTTCTTTTAAAACAGATCATCATCAGCCTATTGCAGTCCATAGGCCTCTACAGTTGTTTGCTAGTAGTTGTTGCTAGGGCAAACACTTGGAGGATATACTCATAATCGCCACGCTGGGCAGGCGGGTTGGTGGTCGCAGTGCGTAGCTTCTCGCTCCGGTGACGCTGCTGCCCGTCATCGGTCTGTGGTATTTAGCTACGCCTTCAATTGTGATATTCCAACACCAGTCGGTTGGCAGCGCCTCGTTTGTTATTCAGCAGGATGCTCCAGGGGCAGGTGAGGTTAAAACAGATGATACCACATAAATGTATTAGGTAGGCTACCTTTACGTTTTCAGAGTTCATTTCTGTTATTTAAAGTGGTTTCAGGAAAGCTCTTTCTTTACGGCAGTGGCATTAGCAGTGGCTGTAGCAGTGGCAATATCCATGGGTAGCGCTTACTGTTATGCTTCTGATAAAACCAGACAGGCCGATCTGCCACCAACATCAATGAAAAAAGATAGAAAAACCCAAGAGCTTCAAATTTCTACTGCTAGGCACAAAAACATAAGGCACTAAATATATTTCTCTTTCATAATATAAACTCTCGATACGAACTAATTAAGATAACATTGGCATTGAGATTAGAAATTATTACTTTCCACATACAAAATACTTATTGCGCAAGTGAATGTTCGCGATAAGAGCCGTGTGTACACACGAGTTGAGTTTCATACGCACTAATGTCTAGGCATTAGATAACGAGCTAGGTACTGGGCACTAACTACGGCCGGGCGTAATAAGACGATTTAATCTTGAAAAATTGCGTGGTAAGTGTCCAAGGCACTATCGACCGGTCTGGGGGAGAGAAATCTGAAATCTGTGGAAACAACCTGACTGTTTTGTAAACATTGGGTAGGTGGTGTTAAGTTTTTTTCATTGTTATGTAATAAGACGAACAAAATCGTGCTACTGATAGATGCTCAGAAATAGAACGAAAATGATAACAATTGTAAGGTCTCACACTTTCATGTGATGTTAAGCTACCAGATCCTTTCCTTGAACACAAAAATGCTGACACGATAAACTATCTACATTACAAAAACATATTGAAAAAAATAGTTCAATTCAACATTAATAAATAATCCGAGTTATCACTATTTCAAAATCACCAAATATTGACGAGCCCAAAAACGCTTCATACTTCTCTGATAACCATGAAGTAACATGAAATAACAAACGTAGGTAGTCAAATAAATACCTACCCTATTAGACTATCTATACTTATAATAAATCTGTAGAGAGGTCAATTCTGTACATGAATATTTTTTCAAAATAACTATCAGGGGGTGATTAGTGATCGATACTGATGCCAAAAATGAAAACAATAAAATTTTTGTCTGTCTGTCTGTATGTTCGTTATAGAAACAAAAACTACTGGACGGATTTTAACGAAACTTGGCACAATTATTCTTCAATCTCCAGGAGTATATAGTATACTTTTCATCACGCTACAATCAATAGGAGCAGAGCAGTGAAGTGAAGTGTTGGGAAAATGGGAGAAATTTTTACCTGTATGTTTCTGTAACTACTGCATGGAATTGAATGCGGTTTTCACCAATGTATTGCTAAAGGTCTAACTTAAAATTTAAAATTAAAAAAAAGAGCTATTTTATTTAAATCCGTTGCTTTTGAAACCCGATATCCACGAGTGCGACGCCGCCGGCACAGCTAGTTCGAAATAAGAACATAATACTCGTAATATAAAGAATATAAAATGGTTTTGATTCAAATACACATCTTCAGCAATGCTATTTACTTCATAATACATCGTTTTATTCTTTGTGCAATAAACATATCTATCTACTTGCAATGTCTACAAAGAGAAAACGCCCATTTATCTGTACTACAACAGAACTTAACTTCATCTCTGTTGACACTGGATTTACGAAATATAGATTCGCGTTGTAATTTTAGAGAGCCCGTGTAATTTATTGGCTAATTATTTCAGTCGTCGTCTAGATTCTAGTTAATAAGCATTATTTATGAAACTATTTTAATTCAGAGTTGGACGATCCAATTCAGATTTCACTATAGATACGTAGATTCATCATCATCATCAGCCTATTACAGTCCACTGCTGGACATAGGCCTCTCCAGTTGTTCGCCACTTAGAGCAAACATCTGGAGGATATACCTATAATCGCCACGCTGGGCAGGCGGGTTGGCGATCGCAGGGCGTAGCTTCTTGCTCCGGTGTCGCTGCTGCCCGTCACCGGTCTTTAGTATTTAGCTACGCCTTCAATTGTGATGGTTATACCGCCACCAGTCGGTTGCCAGCGCCTCGTTTGTTATTCGGCAGGATGCACCACGGGCAGGTGAGGTTGGCTTGGAGCGAAAAGATGATAGGCCGCTCCCTTACATCCCGAGATACCGAGATACGTAGATTGAGCTGAAATAAAAATAAATTGCTTTTGTATGGATTCTAAAACTAATTTGCTTCAGTTAAATCTTAAGTTATATCAATATTTTATGTCTGTTATGCACCTATTAAATATTGAAAAATTAAACAGTCACACTTGATACATTGACTGATCCGATGGCTCAGTTGGCGGTATCTTCCCTGCCTTTAGAACCAAGGGTCGTGGGTTCGATCCCCATTCAGGATAAACATTCGTCAACTAATTGCGAAATGACTTAGGTATATTATAGATATATTATTGCACGCTGACTGAACTATTATCCGTTGTTGTGATGTAATAATAAAAAAACATAAGAAATCAATTTCCATGCAAAACAAACATTTTAAAAGAAAGGTTCTTTAGTTCTAGAAGCCTCTACTTTAATTCAAGCTTACGATATCATAACCAAATGCTGTCATTCAGTATTTTAAGGTTAAACGCCTGTATTCGGCATTCAGAAGTTTCATTTATAAGTACTACAACTACCTACCTGCATCTATTTCTTAAGTAGCTTAATTTAGAGAATACAGCAATACAAAAATACCTCGTTCAAAGTCTGAATTCACACATTCGTGTTTCCCATCCTTCTGCAAACGTTGGCACGGCGGCGCTTCAAAATAATCATAAATTTATTTTAAATGGCCACATAGCCACGGCTTCATGTTCTAGAATACATTACATTATAAACTCCAACTAACGTCATAGGTCTGTAGTATTTAGCTACGCCTTCAATAGTGATGTTTGACTTGAAGGGAAAAAATGATAGGCTACTCTTTTATAATGTAGGTATCTACTTATTGTAGTAAATCATAATACTCCAATGGAGTCTAAAAGGATTTAACATTATCCAAAAGTTATATAAGTAGATACTTGCAAAAAACAAATTATTAATACAACAAACAAAATCTAATGATCGCAGAGCAAATCTTGAAACGAAAGCAAGTGTTGTTTGTCAAAGGTGACTCAAAACAGTTAAGCGTTTTGGCGACACACTGCACATTCTAATTATACACAGGAGTTAAACTGCATATTTGTAAAGTGTAATAATATAGAGAACTTCACTGGTATTTGTGGGACTACAATACAATACGTAGACTGCGAACCTCGGCAAATTGCGTACCAATTATATTCGAATTTAGATTTGCTAGCACGATAGGATTGCTAACACGGCATTTTAGTGCTTGGTAATACTGGTAATTTTGTTGTAATTAAACCAAAATAGACATGGAATTTTCTAATCTAGTTATTTACGGAAAATATGCTATGGTATATTGCGTAGGCAGCTATTTTATTGTGAATAGCTTAATTTCAGACCAACAAAAAAGTTTCTTAAGTTTTGAATGAAAAAAGGAACATAAACATGACGAGATCGGAAGGAATCCAAAGTATCAAGACATATAATTTAATTGTACCTAAGTGACAATATGAATCTGAGTATTTTGTATTTCAGAAAAAAAGGAAATTACGGAAATCGTAATTAGCTAATTATTGTTTCTGTGGGACATATGTTCAGGTACGATAAATATACACTCTTGCAACTGATTGTGATAAGAAAATGGCGGTGACATCTACGATTGGACAATGATTTCGAGTTTTCTCGGAGCTTTGCTACCAGGCATAATACTATCGATCTTTACTCGTTGAAAAAGAAATTCGTGAAATAGTGCCATGCTCACGGTATGATCTCAACATGTGAAATCCCTGGAATTCGGAAAACGACAACGTGGCCACCCCAAAACTTTTTTTATTTATTTTTTTATACTAATGGTGGCAACAAGCTTACACTCTACCTGATGTTAAGCGGTTATCACGGCCTATGGACGCATGCAACACCAGAGGTATCACACGCGCGTTGCCCACCCTAACCCTAAATTTCAGAATTAGCTAAATGTTCGCTATATGTTCTGAATTTAAATTCAATATCAGACCAATATCTGTAGTATCTGTAGTGGGAATGTTCGTATCCCGACCAGCCAGACGCTGCGTCATATCATACCCGCTCCCGTCTACACCGGCTCGGACGCGGTTATTTTCCACGTTGCTTCCATTCGATGTTGTCGACGACTCATTATACTTAAAGCGGAGAGGGGAGGATACGACCCTTGCATTGTACTTATTCAATTTGCAAACTCCTACCACTGTGTGCCTTCCTCCAAACGAAAATAGACATATCTACTTTAAATCATAAGGTGGAACCACGACTGAGTGCCTTAGAAATTTTACTCCAGGAAGATACTCGTATATGAAGGAAAGTGACTCTCTGTGATAAAAGAAAAGTCTCCTAAGAGTATAAGCCGACAACTAACACTGAGTGGACTACATCTTTAAACAAAGCTATCCAAATCAGTCCGAATAAAACAACCAAAAACTAAAGAATATATGAATAAATAACTTACAAATATAACCAGCTGATTTGCTGTCCAGCGTAGGTAAACCAACCAGCAAAAAGACAGCATTAAATAACTGACAAATAGGTAAACATAGCATCAAACTAACAAATATAGCATTGTGGATTCTAACAAGTTATCAAATTGTTGTGTGTATTAAAGAATAAACTAGTTTTTGTTAAATGTGAAGATGCATCAATGCTCCATATTGGGTTAATTTATAACAACTCCAAATATATCACATTTAACTGAAAATTCACTTACTGTTTTTGAGTTAAGCAATATGTGATAGGTACACAAAGACAGATATAAAAAATACGTGCCTCTTTTGCGCAAACGTTGTGTAGCAGTCTCAACTGGCCAGCTTAGAGCTCGGAAAATAATAATATATATATTTTCCGAGCTCTAAGCTGGCCAGTTGAGATATATATAATAGAATTCTATATGAAATAAACGTCAGAGATTAATAATAATTGTTCATGTATGCAGTTAATGTAATTCTAAATTGGGGTGTAATTAAATTAATTAAGTATCGTAATATTATGTAATGAGCCTTGTGAGTTAGCTAAGACTTTTTCTCATATTTCGTTGATCGATTTTATCTGTACGTACATATAAGTACTCAGTGTTCGTAATGGTTAATACCAACTTGTTACACAAGTAACAATTTCCGTTTGTAAATAAATCACTGGTCCAAACTTTAAGTATTACTGAATGAAACGTCCGGTGGTTTGATTGTTTCTAATCGTTAATGTTGAGTTACTTTAATAAGGATTCAAGGTTCAAGTTAGAAAACAATACATATGACCTACCTGTATAATATTCATTAACTTAATGTAATATGAGGTCATTTTCTGATTGGAAGTCAACACGCTAGTTTATCATGTATTTAGCGTAAGAAAGGATATTTTCTACTTTAATAATATAGAGTTAAAATTCAATATCGAACGCATCTATATTGACTTTCAAGATTTCCAAATTAGGGGTCTTCGGTTTAGAAGCGACGCGTATCTTCCTCAGGGGTTTTTGCGTAACAACCACTTAATTGAACCATAGTGTCATTAATCCAAATCAGCCGACCTCTTGTTGTCTATGGGAGATCAGGTCCTGAGTGGACACCGTTTAGTGTCACGTTATAAGTAAAAAATGTAATTAAGTAGTCCGTCTTTTAGATTGTTCAAAAATATAAGACACGTATTTTTTCATTTGTAAATTAGGCCAAATATAGTCCGTTAAAATTACGCGTGACGTCTCAGAGTGAGAGCTTTTTCGACACTGAGTGACGTCAAAGACCCCCACTCCTACATTTTGGTGCCTTGTACCTTTAAATTTTTTGTTTAAATGAAAAATGGAATAATAATCTAAAACACGGACTAAAAACAATTAACTATTTTGACCCTGGAAATATCCCTATTGTAATTTTTATTATTGATGTAAAGTCTTCAAATTGTTTCCACAAAGTGGCGAACAACGGGAGAGGCCTATGTCCAGCAGTGGACTGCGGTCGGTTGATGATGATAAACACGTAGGTAATTTCATGTTATTCTAATAAACATTTTTCTATTATAATAATATATAACTAGCGGGATTTAACGCGCATACCTTTTTAAAAAGGTATGCGCGTTAAATCCCGCTAGTTATATATTATTATATTATGCAACGCGAAAGCTTAAAAGTTATTATTTTTCTATTATTTTTTAAAATTATCAGAATATTATTGTCAAAATTAGCTTCAGAAACAAATAGGTATTACAGAGGTTTACATTTGAACCAACAGTAGCGAATTTGCAAAATTCTCATGAACTTTAAACGCTATCTTAATAATACAATAAACGTTCGTTTTGATAATAAGACAGATAATCAGATAGTCACAGAAACGCAATTAAATTGCTACTAGGAAGCCGGTTATATTATTATTCTGTGTGAAACTGCAAACAATGATAGTCGCCTATTGATAATAATATAGAAAACCGCACAAAAACAAATGAACGTGCACACGTCACGCCTCGTGCCATTGACCCCGATGATAATGTAAGTAGGTGCGAGTAAGATTGTCTATGACCACATCGAGTATCTATCAAAACAATATTCATAGAAGCCGTGTGAAAAATTCAATAATCGTCCGTGTGCAGACCACAAGTTCTCGTTATTATAACAGTATTTTAACTTTTTAGTTTCTTGTAATTAGCCACCCTAATTTTCTCTGATTGTAACTAACTATGTATAAATAGAATTTAAAATAACATTATCATGATTGACGGTATTTCATAACATAGTTCGTATCAAATGCCATCTCACCTAAACAATTGAGAAATAAAATGGAGTCGGTTTCAAAATTTAATTCGCTATTACAATTTATTGTTCTAAATTCAAATTGAAACGGGCGAGATGAACGGCTCGCGCAGGCGCGTGGCGCGAAGACAGCCGGACACTCCGCACGCCAATTAACGCGGCGCATTCACACGGCCGCCCGCGACAGCGATACCCTTCCCGCGTATCGCCACCCGCCAGCCCGGTAACCGCTCAAACCGCATACATTAAACACCGCCAAGCCAACGCTAACGCGCACGTTACACCCTCCCAACGTAACCGACTCACGACAACTCGATTTGAAAATAGAGAAACTCAAACATTCGCCCGATTATCGAGATCCCTGTCGATGGTCGGTCAGTGCGCTGCGCTCGCCTCGCCTCGCACTATTTATATCGGAAAGAGAGAACTGCGTTTCGACACGATATGTATGTATGTACCTTTATTTTATTACCATTTGTAGCCGGTTTTAACCTGCAACGATTAGTAAGCGTGGTTTGTTTTACCGTGGCGCATAACGATGCGATGTGCCTTATGGAATTCCAGTTATTTGTAGCAATATTTTGTCGTCACGCAAACAAGTTCCATGTACGAGTACATTTATCTTAAAGATAACAATTTCGAAATCGTGTAGATGACCTGACTTGCTCACTCAATTAGCCATCATTCAAATAACAGTTGTCAATCGGGAACTACTATCGAACGTAACTGGTTTCCTACACTAAAGGTCATCTTTAAACGCAAATAGATTCAATGATACCGATTTTATTGCGGTAAAAAAATTAATAGATCACAAAGCTCTGTTGAAATATTGAATTATGTCTGTTCATGGTTGCCCAATCATTATCTAATGGGAGTGGTACATTACCTGCTACCTTAAGTTTCAACATCACATTCTACCGATTCAAGTCCATTGAAAGGGAATGCATTATAACAATACCTCAAAAGCCGAAGTAGGTACACAAATACCGATAAAAAGGTGCGTTGTCTTTTAAAAAATTCCTCGATGTTTTTGAAATTGTGTCGTGGGAGCAACATCTCACATGTCTTTGACAGTGCCGACTGCCACAGTATAGTGTTGGAACAAAGAATAACAACTAATAAGGCGAGGGACATTAGTTGTTATTATTAAAATACAAATAATTTTTAAAATAATGTGCAGTAGGTCTAATCACAATTTTATATTGTACTAGCTTTTGCCCGCGACTTCGTCCGCGTGTTTAAATTTATACATACAAAAGTTTTTTCCCGCTAACTCCCGTTCCCGTGGGAATTTCTCAAAATACAGCCATAACTAAACTTTATATTTACTAAGGTACCTGCATGCCAAATTTCAAGCGTCTAACTTAAGCGGTTTAGATTTTTCATACAAAAGGATTTTCCCGCTAATTCCCGTTCCCGTGGGAATTTCGGGAATTCCTTTCTTAGTGCACCCCTACGGTACCTAAGCTACGTCCCTTTCAAATTTCAAGTGCCTACGTTTAGCCGTTTGGGCTGTGCGTTGATATGTCAGTCAGTCAGTCAGTCAGTCAGTCAGTCAGTTTCTCCTTTTATATATATAGATTCTAAGAAACCGGTATGCTGAGAACCATTTACGTAGGTGTAACACGAGATTTTAAGAATTTTTAAATGTATTTTTCCGTATTTTCTCATAAATAGAACTTAATATACAGGTAAAGCTATTGTGAAATATAGACTAGCAAAACAAGGAAATATACCTAATATCTCTGAATAAATAAAAAATACAAAGAAAATCGCTACAAGGCGCAATTTTCTACCACTCATCTCATTTTCACTAATACGCTTAATATAGCTCCTAAGTGGTTTGGCCAGAATTAATATTATTTTATTTCGAAAGCCATTAAAAATATAAAATACTTCTCTGTCAAGTTAAATGCGGTAAGCTAAAAGAAAATTGCAAACCAGTCATTCTATGCGTAAGTAGTAGTATTTAAAGTTAAATTAACAAAGTATTGAAAACACTTCACCCAAACATTAAACCAGCATAAGATAGCTAGCTGGATGCAAGAAGTAGATCGATCAATGTGGCGAATAAATGAAGTGGCACTGCTGGAGTGGGCTGGAATAGACTGATGATGAAACCTCAACTCCAATAAAACAACCAAACATCATCATTAGTATGCAAAGGCCCACTGCTTGACATAGGCCTCCCGAAATGACAATTTCAATAATGATGTTCCAATGAAATATTAGGAAGCGGGCAGCAGTGTTTACCTGGGTAAAACCTACTGCGGTCACTGATCCTAGGCCTACCAAGCGTAGTGACTCAGACATATCCCGCCAAATGGCAAACAAACTTAAAAAGTTTAAAATAATACTCGCAGATTTTGATAAGGATGCCATTACTGGTCTCGAATTATACTGTAACAAGGTCTGTCCGCTAAGACAACTTTTATTACTACCTGCTCTTTTATTAAAACCTTTAGTCTTCAACATTTGTGTGATTCAGAGGAGGCCGCCGATGTAGGTTTAAACCATTTTATGATTTACTTTATTCTGTAGGCTTTATTGTTTAATATCTGTTAAGAAACGTTAAAGAGTAAGAAACACTGTTAATATAATTAAACAAGATTAAGTGGTGATGGTGGTAGTCCCTTTTGTGACCGAGATCTTTCTCGGCTATAGTAAAATAATAATTTGACATGAAATACCTAATATACTATTTACCTCTTATCTTCTCGAAGCCCACTGCTAGCCATAGACCTCTCCAATCCTGGGCTCCTCGCTTCCAGAGACCATAGTACATGTACTATGTATGTAAAATTATACTTTAAAAATTTATAGTTGTAGTTATAATTTATACCTACCCGCATATAAAATATGGACTATAATATTTAATACGAAGGTTAATACAATAATTTGAATAGAACAATAAAACCTGCCTACATTCAGATACGTGGTGAAATTGTCCGGAACAGATTTCTATTAGTGATAGGTTATCACAAATCTACTACATATTAACATATTGACAGGCTCAGTGGCTCAATTGGTAGTGACCCCTGCCTTCTGAACCGAGAGTCGTGGGTTCGATTCCCACCCGGGACAAACTTTCGTGTGATGAACACTTGTGTTTGTTCCGTGTCTGGGTGTTAATATTTGTATTTAAGTATTTATTTGTGGTACCTTCGTTGTTCTGATACCCATAACACAAGTGCTTAAGCTACTTACTTTGGGATCGGAGCAATGTATGTGATGTTGTCTGATATTTATTATTATATTTATTATATTTATTATTAACTCATGTAAACATTCTTCAGGGATATTCCAAATCCTAGGAATATACGGGTACGCGACCCCGGAGCACCCTAGCTACTGCGTCAGCACTCTATTTCCTTATCCGCTGCCGTAGTATCCCACAACCCCCCCTCTTTTCCAAGCCAAATACCACGTTCCCTTTCCCATATCCCATTGTGCAGTTCCCTCCTGCGTACACTTTAAGTCTGATTCGGCGAGGAAAGCAACCCAATGCAGATATGCAAAAGGGCTTGGTGGACACGGCGATTCAGCAAGGCAAGGTGAATGGCCTAGGGCGATGGCAGAGGGCGTATAGCTGCCATCGGCCAGACACATCATCCAACCTTCTCTTCAGTCGTAGCGGTTTTCCGTTCCACTGTACCAAGGGGAGAGAGGACGAGAGTGTGCGCTTGCGTTTGCGCAAACGCTTGCGCACCCTAATATATCCTGCGCACTTGACCGCTTCCGTATTCGGACTCCGAGAAACGCTCAAGTCCCGTGGCGATGGGATGAGGTAAAGAGGTTCAGCCTGATGTAGCCGGACTTTGTCCGACTCCTGCACGCGGGCGGTCTTGGGGGTGTGATTACATACCGTGGTCGTTTCTGTACTGCAAATTTGGGATGACAGTACGGATTCGGCAGCACCCAGGATGACAGAGCAGCCCTATTTAGGGGGGCACTGCTTTCCTTGCTCAGCCGAGGAGGGGGCTAGAAAAGGTGCCCTAAACAAATGCTCGTCCCAATTTGAGAGGTGGTAGCAGCCGCGGCTGCCATCGCATCATTTTAATCGCGGTCGAAGGAATCATAAAACAAGCGACAAATATCGATCACCGGTCTTGACATTTGGCTCATGGAATGTTAGAACGCTTATTGATCGTCATGGCAACTCCTGCCCAGAACGTAAAACCGCGATAGTAGCTCGCGAACTTCATCGCTATAACATAGATGTGGCTGCACTCAGCGAAACACATCTCGCCGATGAAGGAGAACTCGTGGAAGATGGGGGTGGTTACACATTCTTTTGGAAAGGTACCGCCTCCTCCAAACCTAGACGTTCTGGTGTGGGGTTTGCGGTCAAAAATCAATTAGTTAAGCGACTTGATGAGTATCCTGTGCACATCTCGGATCGTGTTACCACATTGCGCCTTCATCTGGATAAAGACAACTTCCTTAATGTCATCAGTGTCTATGCCCCAACCCTAGATAAAGCTGATGACGTCAAGGGCCAATTTTATGACGACTTAGTACGATGTATTGAAAGTATAAACGCCAAAGAGCAGGTTCTATTGCTAGGTGACTTCAATGCTAGGGTTGGTCGGGACTATGAGGCTTGGCCTGGAGTTCTGGGTCGCCACGGAGTCGGCAATATGAACAGCAATGGTCATTTGCTGCTTAGTCTTTGTGCTCAGTATCAACTTGCGATAACGAACACTATGTTCAGACTTCCCGCCAAGCACAAGACAACGTGGATGCACCCACGATCTAAACACTGGCATCTGATTGATTATGCTGTCGTACGGCAAAGAGACATCTGCCAAGTCCAAGTCACCCGTGTTATGCGTGGTGCTCATTGTTGGACTGACCACCGGTTAGTGGTCACAAAACTGCGACTGCGCCTCCATCGACCACGCAGATCCAATGTGCAAAGGTCTGCACGCCTGAACTTGGATAAACTAAACGACCGCGTGGTTAGGGAGAAATTCGCTGAAACTCTGGCTGATAAGTTGTTGCTCATCAATGAGACCGACAATATCAGTGCTGACTGGGGGACGCTATCAGCTCACCTTAAAGAAACCGCTTCAGCTGCCTTGGGTTCACAGAACCGACGCACTGAAGACTGGTTTGATGAGAATGATACGGTTCTCAGGACCGCGCTTGATAATCATCGAGTTCTCTTGCAACAATACACACGAAAAGGTGGAAGCGATGCGATAGTCAAAGAGAGTGACAGGGAATTGCGTAAGCTGTCTCGACATCTTAAAGACAGGTGGTGGCATGACAAGGCTTGTCGCATGCAATGGCTTGCAGACACTAACCGGCTCGGGGAATTTTATGCAGAGTTGCGTAGGCTGATCGGTACGTCCTACCTAGTGAGGGTGCCTTTAAAGTCATTAGACGGTAGGCAACTTCTTACTGGCAAGGAGGACGTTATGAAACGCTGGGTTGAGCATTTAAATACACTGCTCAATGTAGATCGAACAGCTGATCTGCAACATATTAGTTTATTTGCTCAATTCCCCTTAGCAAATGAGCTGGACGAGCCTTTGTCACTTGATGAGGTTGTTACTGCCATCAGGCAGCAGCATAATAAGAAGGCGGTCGGCATTGACCTTATACCAGCAGAGCTGTTAAAATACGGCGGTGAGAAGTTGCACACACGGGTTTGGGAACTTTTTGTTCGTATGTGGGATGAGGAGCGAGTACCCAATGAATTTAAAGAGTCTTGCATAAGTGTTCTCTATAAGAACAAGGGGGACCGTTCCGATTGCAACTCTTACCGTGGTATTTCCCTACTTTCAGCGCCTGGAAAGGTTTTTGCCCGAATTCTGTTAAACCGCCTGATTCCTTTATCGGAAAAAATACTGCCAGAAACCCAATTTGGCTTCCGACCTAACAGGGGCACCTGCGATGCTGTATTTTCCCTCCGTCAACTGCAAGAGAAAAGCAGAGAACAGGGTCGCAAGCTGTATCTCTGTTTCGTTGATCTGGAAAAGGCCTTCGACAGCGTGCCTCGAGAAGCCCTGTGGGTAGTGCTCAAAAAGTTGGGGTGCACCGAGAAATATGTGAGGCTACTTAGACTCCTGCATGACGGCATGCAGTGCTGCGTTACCGTAGACGGCGAACAGTCAGATTTCTTTCCCGTTACCTGTGGGGTGAAGCAAGGGTGTGTAATAGCACCCACACTGTTTGCTTTATACTTTGCAGTTGTAGTCAGGGAAGTCTTGCAATCAGTCTCCGAAGGAGTGCACATCCGCTTTCGCACAGATGGTGGTCTTTTTAACCTGTCTAGACTTAGGGCGCGCACTAAAGTGTCACATATGATAATCACAGATATCATGTATGCTGACGACTTGTGCTTCTTGGCAGAATCCCCAGATGCCCTGCAACAACTTATGTCCACTTTTCACCAAGCTTGCTGCAAGTTCGGGCTGAAGATCAGTGTCAAGAAGACGGAAGTGATGTCTGTAGACACGCACGGTCACGAGACACTGATCATAAAGATTGGTGAGGACGTTTTGAAGCAGGTAAATAAATTTCGATACCTGGGGAGCACAGTGACATCTAAGTGTGACCTTGACAGCGAGATTAACAGCAGAGTCGGTGCTGCAGCTGCAGCATTTGGCAAGCTGTGTTCCAAGGTTTTCTGCTCACACGACATAAAGCTGCCCACAAAAATTTCGGTTTACATGGCCATTGTGCTGCCAAACCTTTTATACTCCTCCGAGACGTGGTGCTTGTATCGCCACCAGATACGCACATTAGACCGCTTCCACTTGAAATGTCTACGTAAGATTATGAACATTAAGTGGTCTGATCGCGTGCGGAATACCGAAGTTCTGCGGCGAGCCAATGTTGGTGGCATTGAGGCCTATTTGATGCGTCGGCAGCTTCGGTGGTGCGGTCACGTATCTCGTATGGCGGAGGAGAGAGTGGCGAAGCGCATCTTTTATTCTGAACTTGAGGAAGGCAAGCGTAAGCGCGGCGGGCAACTCCTCCGATATAAAGATGTTCAGAAGCGTCACATGAAAAGATGCAACATCGAGCCCTCTCACTGGGAGAGTTTGGCAGCACAACGGTCTGAATGGCGCGGGCATGTGCAGCGGCAAGTACGCGTCTTCGAGGAACAGCGTACAGTTGACCTCGATGCTAAACGCGACGAGCTCAAAGCCCGTACGTCCGTAGCCATTACTTACCACCTTGTGAACGGCAGACTAACGTGCCCACATTGTGCACGACAGTTTGATGCGAGGATTGGCTATATAAGTCATCTTCGTGCGCATCAGCGCAGACTTAATTAGGAGTCGAAGTGGTCGCCATGGTCGAAATCGGTCGGAAGCAATCATCATCATGTAAACATCTAAGGACATACAATTGTAGAGGTACAGCGAAAAGTTAACAAAACGCGTTAATGGATAACGACTTAATTAAATTACGCCAATATAAATCAAATGAACTATAAACTCGCTCCATAAAGGCTAAGTTACAAATAGCGCATTTACCTGCTCCTGCGCAACTTGTGTGGTCCGCGCGCGCGTCTATCGGTCAAACAGAGATGCCTTGCGCCGATGACTGGCCGGGAGATACTTAATCACAACGATGTAAGGGTCTACATTCAAGTCGAAAACAATAAGAAATCAATGACAACTATGAGATCGACGTATTAAGACGACTGGTCACATTCTTGCGCTTTAATAGGGGCTTTTAATAGTCGTTTATGTTAAAAGTAGTTATAAATGAATCGCAAATATTTTAAGTTAACAAACTCAAAATTGGTAAACATTGCAACATTTACGAAGCCTCACTATAGGTAAACTAATATTTCCAAAAAAAAATAACCCAACGATACTTATAAGTGAGGGAAACCGAAAAAGGGTACAAGCTAATTTATCATTTAAAACAAAAACACCCTACCTTTTAATCAATGCGAAAGTTTCTTTGGATGGTAGATGTTTGTTACTTTTTCATACGAAAACTCTTGAACAGATTTTTATGAAACCTTACCGTATTGCTGATACATCTCATAAGCTTTACATTATAAACATATCATTTAACATATCACCGATATTCACGTAAACTAAACCGCGGTCTGTAGCTTGTAATAAGTAATGTAACAATGACATAATAAACAAAGCTACCACACATAACAATACAACGCCAAACATAAGTACTTGAATAGTATTAAGTTATCAAGGAGTGATAATAAGAAACGAAACCAACTGGTACACACCGACCCAATATTCAAATTAAACAGAACGTTATCTACTAAAAGTGAGTTAAAAACCAAACGTACAACGAAAGTTTACAAAACAATCGACCGATAACAATGCAGCCGCAACATAATAATAGATGTGTAAGTGTGAGACAAACGATGTTAGTGACTATCTGCGATTATGTCGAGCGCTATATTTAGACCATCCTCCGTTTTGAATGCCACGCACGAGGCAGGATGTTGATAACATATTTGCATAGTTCAAATGAACTAGTGTTAAATGTGGACTCTACTGACAGTGACGAGGATGACCGGGGGTATCGTTACTTTTATGATAGTAGCGAATTATTATGCAGTTGTTAAAACGAATACAATTTAAGCACTGTAAGGCTAAGCTTTTACTGAGACGCAGGCGCCGCAGGTTCACGCAACGCAGGGTAGTCGTAAACTAATCATCATCATCATCCATCATCACAAGCCTATTGCAGTCCACTGCTGGACATAGGCGTCTCCAGTTGCTCGCCACTCAGGGCAAACATCTGGAGGATATGCCCATAATCGCCACGCTGGGCAGGCGGGTTGGCGATCGCAGGACGTAGCTTCTCGCTCCGATGACGCTGCTGCCCGTCATCGGCCTGTGGAATTTAGTTTCAACCTTCAATTGTGATGGTTATACCGCCATCAGTCGGTTGCCAGCGCCTCGTTTGTTATTCAGTAGGATGCACCACGGGCAGGTGAGGTTGGCTTGGAGCGTAAACTAATAATAGCACATTATTAATTATTATTGACACTGCATCTGTCAAAGGCCAAGATTACGCTTACCACATCATCAGATTGCAAACATTCAATACTGGACGTAGGCTTCCCCAATGACTTTTCATTTGGCGAGATTTGCTTTAGTAAGGCGCTTGGCAGGCGGGTAGTGGCTGCAGTAGATTTTGTATGTATATTACCCAAGAAAACGCTGCTCTCCGTTTCCGGGTGTTCCCTTAGTCGTCTATGACGCCTCGTCTTCTACGATGCCCACGTGATGAGATGGGGTGGTCCTATTCCAAATCCGTAAACACGGAGATTAATACTCGTGCCATTATTTTTTTTAATTGACATTGTTCCGTACGTTTTGCTTGTCTACGTCCATTATAAAGTTAGTTTAGTTCAAATTCTAGATGCCAATATGCATCACTACTTTTCCTGAAATTTCATTAAACATAACGGATAAAACATCAGCAATTTGTTACACCAAGATAAGTTATTTAAAATCATTATACTTATATACAATATCAATCACATATTTTACTGTCTGCTAGATCGTTATGCATCGACTATAAATCGGTGTACCCAAAATCGGTCAACCTTGGAACACATACCGACATCGGAATTGATATCATTTAAATTTTATGCAGACCAAATAGCACCATGATCGAGAAGGATTTGAAGATAAAGATAACAATCAAGGAAGACATCTGTATCAACAAACTCATTACGGTTAGCTTCCTTGAAATAAGTAGCATGTTATAAGAACAGAAAGCGATATTTTAAGTTAGGCGTTTGGTGTTTGAATCACTGTTAAATCTAAATATAAAAAAAGAAAGGAGAAACTGACTGACATATCAACGCACATCCCAAAGGGCTAAATAAAGGCACTTGAAATTTGGAAGGGAGGTAATCTAGAGGTTCACTGAGAAAGAAATTTCCACGGGAACGGAAGTTAGCGGGAAAAATAGTTTTGAACCCGTGCAAAGCCGGGGCGGGTCGCTAGTCATTTGTAAGATGCATCTTACACGTGTTAACTGTAAAGCTACATTTGGCGTCTACTGGACCAACATATTATTAATTAATCTTTTAATTAATTTCCATTGGAAAGGTTTGGCTGTACAGTATTTGATGAGAACATCCTGAACTTTCTCTAAAGATAAAGAAACTGACTGGTTATTTTAACGATGATTCTGGTTTATCAACATGTTTTTGTAATTCCATTTAAGTAAGCTTGTCTAATTAAATAATGAGCTATAATCGTAAATCCTTTCCGTAATGTGTGAAAACGATTTGGTAATCAAACTATTTTTAAAGGTTAA
This sequence comes from Conogethes punctiferalis, assembly GCA_031163375.1. Lineage (NCBI taxonomy): Eukaryota > Metazoa > Arthropoda > Insecta > Lepidoptera > Crambidae > Conogethes > Conogethes punctiferalis. The sequence continues at coordinate 11,511,460 of CM062083.1, read as the reverse complement.
TGTGTGTGGTATGCTGTTTTCTTGTTACTTTGCCCTCCATTTATTTTTAATTAAAAAATACATAAGCCTACGTTAAATTTTATTGGTTCTCATCGATTTTTACTTGTTTCCAGCAACCCAATTATACCTACTATTATAATGAACGAAATACACAAATAGTTTGAAAAATCAGCTTCCATAATGTGGATCAAAAAAAATTACATTAGCTACTGACAATATCCTTATATTTTACCTCAGACAAACAGAAATGATACAGATACTAAAACCAGCCTTGAGTACGTTTGAAATCTCATTGCGGGCGTGACCACGACGTTCAACAAATGATATCATGGCAGCACCAGACGATTACGCAGTAATCAAACCCACTACCGAATTACTCTACGTTGATCATCCAACCTCACAAATGCCAAACCATTACGCGCTGTGTTAACTCTCAAGATATATGATCTCAACGGAAGCAGTAATGAAACGGTTAAATTCAAAATAAACGCTCATTATTCAGAGGTAGCAACTGGTGGCTCGCGATCTACTGATAATTGTTGTCTAAATATTTACCGTTCCGTGACTACGTAGAGCTCATTCCACTGTCTTAGAAAAAATGTTCTTAGTACCGACAAAGGTAAAAAAATCATTAGTTTTGGTGCATTTTCGAAAATTTAGTTCAAAATTGTGCACCATTTATATTATGGAATAGGTATACATACTACTTGACGAGTTACTTTTCTACATACTCAAAGATACAGTGTCTCTATTGAACATATAAGCCTGTATGCGAACAATTATACATAGAATAGAATCCGTATGTAAACAAACTCAATACTACGCAGTTACAATAGCCTAAGTTAGCACTTTTTGTTGTACACAGTTTTCTGATAAATGGCCATCACTGGAATACCAAGTCATATCAGCCATCGCGTTACAAACACGTCAACAAACGTTCCGAAAACCATATTGTTTTCTAAAAGGCTACGGTTAATTGTTTCCGTCGTAAATACTCGTCATGTAATTATATCCGTCAACAATTAGCTCTGTTTTTTGGAATATTTTCGTCACACCGAACAAAGTCTCATGAGGCGAGCCATCGACAAGGCCGGCGTCACTCCGTCCAATTACGTTGAGGAAGTAGCAACAAATAAAAACAAGATGTTTACAAGTGCAGATATTTAAACTGTAAAGATTTTACTAACAAAGGCAGCATTTTAGAAAATTCTCTACAACAATCACGTCTCTAAAACCAGTGTTTGCACAAGCGATTGGCAACTTCAACGTAGTTTTAAATTCAAACTAACCAGGTACTTGCCTCTAAGTGCCTAAATTCTAGGACGCCTTTAACGACGCTCGTTATTCACATGAACTAAATCCGATATTCGGCGCAGACGCAATAAATGTGCGTCCATATGACATCAAAGAGGTGTTGATAAACAATAACTTTGAGTTATTACTCGTCAGTTAACGATGGTAGTATCGATAAATTTGCTATCACGTGGATCGCTCGGTCACGTGGCGCCTGCGCAGCGCGCATGTCACAACGCCGTAATATTCTGCTGTTACATACAAGTAATTGGGTAAAAAAAGACTTGACAACGGCCTTGGGTATCTGAGTATGCTTTATTTGCTACTGTGACAATTATAGATATTATAATACAACTAACACGTACTGACGTCATATAAGCATGTGAAAATGCCGAGGACATGATAACAATAGTTTCGTCGGGCTCTAGACGAATACCTTTTTTTCCTGTTTACTAAAGTTTAGACTTTATCGGAAGAATTGTATCATAAATCAATAGGTACTACACTGCAACTAAAAACTGTTTTATCATAAATGAATAGATACTGCATTGCAACTAAAAACTGTTTGAGTCAACCTTTTTAAAACGCTTGACGCCTTAAACGAACTCCTTCTACATACATCCCTCGAATACTTGTGGATGTGATCGTGTCTAGGCTAGGTTTTTCCTTACCTCTTAATAAGTTACAGTACAAAGATTTCTGAAAACATACAATCTACGGTCAAGACCTCATAGCCTGTAATCTTCATATCGTATTAAAGGGTCCAATCATTTAATCACCTTTCTCTACCAAAAGAGATAAATATATTTTCGTACATTTTAAAAGCAAATAATAATAAACAAACGAAACATTAATAAACAAACTCAAATACTTATTATATCATGACTTCATCCCGTGATTTGTCTATTTCATAAACTGCTTTACCTACTCCTTCAAACGGTCCCTCTTGTACCATCAGAATCCATTTCACAGTTTTCCTACTTACTAGTCGCATCAATACAGAGGTAATAATAAAGCAAACGATGTTTATGTTGTCAAGACCTGAATGTTTTACCCAAGTAACGAAACGCGCATGAGTCAACGTTTACAAACGATAAGTAGAGATGCTATTAAGCAATCAACATTTGCGTAAGAATTTAGTGGAACAAGTGAACTTTACAATCCTCGACGGCATTTTTTCTTAGCAAAGATGTCAATACTAAAGACCGAAAAAGCTGAAGGATTTCCCTGAGGTCACCTACATACTTCGGCGCGCAACTCTCGGTCACGGCCGCGAAGACCTCATATCCGCTGGCATTGCGGCGCTGGCCACTAGCGGGCAGCGAGTTTCATGTTGTACTAAATTTGAAGTAGTGTTCTGGTTAATGTGCCGTATGCAAGAACTATATGAGATAATAAAACAAAACTCCAAGCAATGCAGCGAGCTATGGAAAGGGAGGATGTAAGGGAGCGGCCTATCATCTTTTCGCTCCAAGCCAACCTCACCTGCCCGTGGTGCATCATGCCGAATAACAAACGAGGCTCTGGCGACCGACTGGTGGCGGTATAACCATCTCATTTGAAGGCGTAGCTAAATACCACAGACCGATGACGGGCAGCAGCGTCACCGGCGCGAAAGGCGGCGTCCTGCGATCGCCAACCCGATAGCCCAAACTCCGATAGATATGGAGGTATATCCTCAAGATGTTTGCCTTAAGTGGCGAACAACTGGAGAGGCCTATGTCCAGCAGTGGACTGCAATGCTGATGATGATGAAAGGGCGACGCTAGGCATTTCTCTCCGCGATCGAATCAAAAATACTATCACCCGGAGTAGAACAAAACCAAGATCCTAGTTTAGCGGAAATTGAAGTGGGCAGGCCATATATACCGTAGACAGAATGGTAGATGGGGTAAGAAAGTACTCGAATGGAGACCTCGTACTGGATGTCGAAATGTGGGTAGGCAATCGATGCGTTGAACCCATGACCTGGGTAGGTACTCTTGAACCAAATGGGATTGGGATCGAAATCTTCTGCAGGATCTAGTACAGATAATATACAGAGAATGAATGAACTATGACTTGGGGTGGTCATAATGTAACAAAATGTAAACTACCAAATACAGGAAAATTTAAATATACGTTCATTTATGATTAAATATTACATAATTTGTTAGGATTGAAATCGAGATTGGTTTCAAGAGTAGGCCTACTGATCGGGATTGCAAAATTGAACTGTAAAATTTGAAAAAAGAACTCGCGGGCTGCTTGAACCTTGCACCGTTTGAAAACGACGTGCGATGAACACAACGCAGCGTAAACAACATCAATAAACAAACGCACACGACGATACACATATGTTATGTAACAATTTTGAATAACCTTTGAGTTTAACCTCATCATAACGCAATGTTACTGAAGAAATTGACTAAACGAACTTACTAAAAGTAAATGCAAATTTAATAAAAATAGTTTTGATCCGTCACTATACCCTTTTACCGATTACCTGCGTAAATATACCTACTTCAACATTATCTACGTACTCACGTTACATCTGTTTTGAGTGGCGGTCATATTTCCTGCCTTTGTTCTAATTGTAGTTTCTGCGCATCAGGAAATCAATCGTTTCTGGTTCTCAGGCGAAACGGCCGCTTAAAAATTTACGAAAATGTTAATTTCAAATAGTATGCATACCTTATATTTACGTGTAAGTTATGCATAACCTGACGTATATATAGATAACATGATGTAGCTAATAACTAATTATTTCGCTGCTCATTAGAGGTAAATAGATAGATTTATTTTTAACTGTAATTGACTATTTATAAGAGCTAAATATAGAAATTTTAGTTCACTAATTTGAGTGTGTCTGGCAAAGGTCAAAAGCAATTCTATTAATGTTTCATTTTATGCCTAAATCTTTTTTTTTTATAGTGGCTCGACATAATGGCTTCCCTACACCTGATGGAAAGCGAAAGAGAAGCCCAAGTCGCTGTGACAACGGGCAAGTAACTGGTCAGTTACCTGTCAGTTGCCACCGCCATGCCTGCCCAACCCTAACCCCCCACGAGCTCCGGAAACCCTACTCACCGGCAGAAACACGACCCAGAGGTCATTTGACTGCGGTATTCTATAGGGTGGAGGTCCTTCCCCGGACGGGCGGCTTAATTCGAATCACTGCATACTTAGTATAAAACAAAGTCGCTGTTCATGACTGTTCCTATGAATGCATGCATAGCTCTTTAAAACTACGCAACGGATTTTGGCAAGGCGAACTGGAGAGATCTATCTCCAGCAGTGGATATGATGATGATGACCTGCGACTAATAAAACAACGACTCTTTCAACCTATATAGGTATACCACGTGCCATGATGAAGCATCGCGGTGGCATTGCAATGGCAACGGTAACTAACTTGGGCTTTCGTGTCTTTTGCATTAGGCAGGGGCACTATGTCACAAAATATACAATACATAGTATCTCAATACATACCTAGTACAAAAAAAATAAAAGAATACGAGCGGTCATTGACAGTCAATCCATACGATGGCTTATTCTTCGATTATTCTTTTTAACACTAAGAAGAGCGGTCTAATTTATAGTCTAAATATCGACCGCTGGTGTCAAAGACCTACACGTTTAATTAGTAAGCGAAAAGGCATCATGGCAGGCGTAGGCGGATACTTAGTGGCCAGTCTCTGTGGACCACAACACTCGTTTTTTGCAACCAACTTCATAAATGGCTAACTGATAAAACCGTATAGGTATGTATTAAAATAAAACCATTCAGAATTTTGTTTCACTTTGGAATAAAATTATTATTTTCATTTATTCATAATTAAGATAAAGGCATGTAAGTAGCATGAATCTAGGATAAACAGTTTCATTTCCTTGCGTGTGTCAAATATGAACCTATATGCAACATTAAGTTATAAAAATCATCTTAATATTGACTTAATTTTAACTTTCTATTTCAAGTTTCGTACAAGTATCCTTCTCAGGATAGTTATACAAGCAGACAAATTTCATCATTAGGGGAAAAGGGAGCAGCTTCATACAATGGGGTACATTCATACAGTGCCAAGGGTACGTAGGGCTGTAAGTTTGAGATACCCTGGTGTAGACACCTAGACACCATGTGTTATGTTTAAAAATCTGGCTATATGTAAGTTAGGCTGTTTCGTTAGATGTGCGCCGGCGCATGGACAGAAGGTGTGGGTCAAGTGTGGCTCGTCGTCTGCGTAGGCGACGCCCGCGGTCACGGCCACCGCTGGACCGCGAGGAGGTGAGCTAACATACTTACGTTTACAATAAGATACTATGAGTATAACATCAGACGACCTTGCAATGTATAGAATAGACAATACTGAAGCCTGACCGCAATGATTTACTCTACAACTAGTTAATATTATACGTAGGAGATACATATAAAAATATCAAACATATACATGTAAAGAAAATGTATAGCATTTTCTTTGGTGATTTAAACCTTATTAGTGCTGGCCGCCAAGAATGCTTTTCTTAATTAGAATAAATAAATGATTTGAGACATTTGTCAAATAAAATACGCGATGTACGTAATATTTTCAATAAACTAAAGTTAATAATAATTATAATATACTGTGATGGAACTGTGTAAGAAATAGACATTAAATGTCGTTTTTATTTGTTTTAGGTAAGTTGCGTTTTGTTAGTAGTTTTATGTAGGTAGTTTTTATAGTTATAATTTGTATTGCAAAATAAATTTATTTGTTTTAGCAACACATTGGTGTTTGTTTCTACAACCGGTTCCTGTATGTTGGAGTCCCATTTTATAAAACGACATTTTTGTTTATGACAGAAAAATTTGCAAAATGGAAAAACTTCGTTTTGAATTCACAATTTTGCCAGGAAGCGATGACAAATCAAATGTTTGTTGTGTAACTTCGGTTACTACGAGTGATGATAAAGTTTTTGCAATCCCGGATGAGAAACAGTCGGCTACTTACCATAAGGAACTAGTGAAGACAGCTGCTTATAGTAAAGTGAAAAATAGTTTAAAGAAACAATATCAGAAACGAAGAGTTTGGATCACATTGACAGACGAGTTGAAGAAAGCTTATATTGATGAAGATGGAAATTTGCAATTTGAAGATCAGTTTTTAGAAGAAATGGACGTTACACATCAAAAAGGAGCAAATTTGGAGGACTTACTTGGAAAAGTAGTTGAAAATACACAGCGAGATATACAGCCGAGTTTACAGAGAATTTCGGAAAAGTTTATGATTGAGAAGTTTACTACAAGGAATTCTAATGCCATTAATTGGATTGATCTATTTGAAAAAGAATGTTCTCGCTTCGAAGTGTTAACTGATGAAAAGAAGATTGAGATTCTAAGATATTTTTTGGACGGAAGTTGTATTGATTGGTATCACTCTATGATCATAAAATTATCAAGAACCTCAGAATGGGCAGTTTGGAAAAGGAATTTCTGTGAATCGTTTATGAATAAAGGATGGCATCCAGTAACTTACGCGCTTACATTTAGATATAAAGAAGGTTCATTGTTGGATTACGCAATAAGGAAAGAAAAACTTTTGTTGAACATGAGAAGATCGATTGATGCGGGTACTTTGGTCGATCTCATTGCAGCTGGTTTGCCAGAATTTGTACTGAACAAGATTGACAGAGAGGCAATTAAGGATGCTGTGGATTTGTTTAATGAGATGACTAAGTATGAACATATGGTTGGTAAGAAAAACTTTGTGGTAAGGCGGAAGTTCGGAAATATAAAATTTTCTAATAAAAACGAGGAACTAATTCCATGCAAAAATTGCGAAAGATTAAATAAAGGCACACGTTATCATCCTGAAGCTACGTGTTGGTTTAAAACTAAGGAAAGTGACAGGGTAAATAAGAGTTTTTTCAAGCATGTTAATAATTCTGTAATAGAAGCAGAGTTGAATGCGAGCAATCAAAAAAACGAATAGTGACACCATTAATAAATGTCAAATTATTTTTGAATGATAAACTAGAAGTTAATGGAGTTTATGATTCTGGTTCGAATGTTTCTCTGATTAATTCTAAGTTATTGAAAATTAAAGGAAGGAGAAACAATTTCAACGAGGCTAATTTAGTGACTATTAATGGTGTCAAGAAAACAAGTGGTATGATCAACTTAAAAGTGAAAATACTGGATTTAGAGAAAAGAGTTAATGTTTACATTATCGATGAGCCAAATTTTAAATATGAATTTTTAATTGGATTGGACTTAATAAAGGCTTTCAAATTATTACAACATGAAGACTTAAGAGTAACTCAAAAGCCGGATTTGAAAGAAGTTTCAACAAGTACTGAAGATATTTATAATACTGAGAAAGACTATCAAATTAATTTTAATGAACATGTGAAGGAAGAGAACTTTGAAATGCATACAAGTCATTTAAATGAGTATCAACAATCTGAAATAAATACTTTGATTGATAAATATAAATCAGTATTTGCTAAACACAAATATGATATCGGTACTGTTAATGGGTATGAAGCTCGGATAGATTTATTGGTAGACAAATATTGCAGTAAAAGACCTTATAGGTGTACTGTAGAAGATAAGAAGGAAATTGAAGAACAGATAGCGAAATTATTAGATAATAAATTAATAGAAGCGTCGTATAGTCCATTTGCAGCACCAGTCACTTTAGCATTTAAAAAAGAAGATAATAGAAAATCACGATTATGTATTGATTTTAGAGACTTGAACAAGATAGTAGTACCGCAAGCACAACCTTTTCCGATTATAGATGATCTAGTAATTAAAACAAGGAATTGTAATTTTTTTTCAACTTTGGACATTAATTCTGCATTTTGGTCTATTCCCTTACGTGTAGAAGATAGAAGTAAAACTGGGTTTGTGACACAGGATGGGCACTTCCAATGGACTTGCTTACCTTTTGGTCTAAAGACGTCTTCAGCAATATTTCAAAGAATTTTGAGCAACATATTGAGGAAGTACAAGCTTGCTGATTTTGCTGTCAATTATATTGATGACATTCTTATTTTTTCGAGGAGTTTCGAAGAGCACATTGGCCATCTGACACAATTATTGGAAGCCATTAAGAAAGAAGGGCTCAGGTTAAAGTTTACAAAGTGCACATTTGCATCTGGATCGGTAAAATATCTGGGTCACATAATTGGAAACAATTCTACTAAACCTGTTAAAGACAACTTAATATCGATAAAGAATTTTCCAGTCCCAAAGACACAAAAAAATATAAGACAGTTTCTTGGTAAAATCAATTTTTACCACGAGTACATACCAAATAGTGCAATAATTTTAGATCCATTGCATAATTTATTAAGGAAGAATCAGCAATTTATATGGTCAGATGAATGCCAAAAGGCATTTGATCTTATAAAAAATATTCTCTGCTCCCAACCTGTTTTGGAGATTTTTGATCAAGATTTACCAATAAATATTTATACTGATGCTTCAGCAGTAGGCGTTGGCGCTATTCTGAAACAGGTACAACCAGATGGCAGAGAAAAGCCAGTAGCCTATTTTTCGAAAAAAATTAATGAATATCAAAAGAAAAAAAAAGCTATATACTTGGAATGTCTAGCTATTAGAGAAGCGATAAGATACTGGCAATATTGGTTAATAGGAAAGTCATTTACAGTTTATTCTGATCACAAGCCGTTAGAGAATATGAATTTAAGATCTAGAACTGACGAAGAACTGGGTGATTTGACTTATTATCTTTCACAGTATGACTTTAAAATAAAGTACTCACCAGGTAAACAGAATTTGGAAGCAGACTGTTTAAGCAGAAATCCAGTGTTAGAATGGAATGAGAATGAAGATGAACAGTTAAAAGTGGTGAATTTGGTAAAATTACAGGATATTTTAAAAGATCAAAATGAAAATAGGGAACTTAATAATAGTAGATGGAAATTGACGGTGAAACAAAATGTATATTTTAGAAAATGCAAGAACAAAGATAAGATTGTTTTGTCGGAGAAATTTAGTATCAACATTTTGAGGAATATTCATGAAAACTTGTGTCACATTGGCGTTGGACAAATGCAGAAAACAATTAGTCCGCACTTCACAGCCAAAAATTTGCTGAAGAATATAAAGAATGTATGTAGAAGTTGTGAAGTTTGTATTAAAAATAAGTCTAGAGGACAAAATAAGATTGGATTAATGTCTCAATTGGGACCCGCCTCAATGCCTTTTGAAATAATGTCCGTGGATACGATAGGAGGTTTTGGAGGTTCCAGATCCACAAAAAAATATCTGCATCTATTAGTGGATCATTTCACAAGATTTGCATTTGTGCTGACGTCGAAGACTCAGAATGCCAGTGATTTTACAAAACTTATTAAGGGTGTAGCAGATACAGAGGATATTGGTATGCTTCTCTCGGATCAAATTCAGGAATTAATTCGATTGAGTTTAAGAAATTCTTAGAAGACAAAAAAATACCTATAGTTTTTACAGCAGTGAATGCACCTTTTTCAAATGGCTTAAATGAAAGGCTTAACCAAACATTAGTAAACAAAATCAGGTGTATGATAAATGAAAAAGAAAATAAGAGAGCGTGGACAACAATAGCACATGAATGTGTCAGGAAATACAATGAGACTAAACATTCAGTCACTGGATTTTCGCCGAGTTATCTACTGCATGGTACAGAGGATACAATATTACCGGCTGAGCTTAGGCAAGACATATCACATAGTGACTGGATCAGAGACAGAGCGATTGCTCTTAGGAATACCATAAAGTCTCATGAATATAACAAAACTGTATTTGATAAATCTCGGAAGGACTATCAGTTTGATGTAGGCGATTTAGTGTATATAGAAAATGGTAATAGGTTGAATAGAAAAAAATTAGATGAACTGAGAGTGGGACCATTTAAGATTGTTCAAAAAATTTCTAATTCGATATATAAGATAGATACGGGTCACAGGAAAACAGAGTCAAATCTTTTTCATATTACTAAGCTTGTTCCTGTGCCATTTTTTTAAAATAGTATGATTTGTAAATATTGTAGATACAATTTTGTAACTAAGCTGTTGTAGTTTTAGATGAATAGGTTTCTTTTCTGTTTTTATTTTAATTTAAGGAAAATTTTATGGAAAATTTTCTTTTCCAAGGGGGGAGATGTAAAGAAAATGTATAGCATTTTCTTTGGTGATTTAAACCTTATTAGTGCTGGCCGCCAAGAATGCTTTTCTTAATTAGAATAAATAAATGATTTGAGACATTTGTCAAATAAAATACGCGATGTACGTAATATTTTCAATAAACTAAAGTTAATAATAATTATAATATAATGTGATGGAACTGTGTAAGAAATAGACATTAAATGTCGTTTTTATTTGTTTTAGGTAAGTTGCGTTTTGTTAGTAGTTTTATGTAGGTAGTTTTTATAGTTATAATTTGTATTGCAAAATAAATTTATTTGTTTTAGCAACACATTGGTGTTTGTTTCTACAACCGGTTCCTGTATGTTGGAGTCCCATTTTATATACATAAAAATAAATCACATTCATTGCCAAGTAAGTAGTTTAAGCACTTGTGTTATGGGTATCAGAACAACGAAGATGCCACAAATATAATACTTAAATAGGTACAGATTTAAACACCACACACACAAATGTTCGTCACACGAATGTTTGTTCCGGGTGGGAATCTAACCCACGACTCTCGGTTCAGAAGGCAGGCCAATCGAGCCACCGAGCCAATCAACATTACAACATTAGATATATCCGATCCCAAATTACAAATAAATACTTGTGTTATGGGTATCAGAACAACGAAAACACAAATACATGTTTCACAGATACAAGTTTATTTATAAACGTTAGATAGACAAACACCCATACACGTAACAACCACAATTTTGCAATGAGAACTGTCTTTGAATGAACGATCGAGATGTTTCCGTTCGGATCTCTCGTTTCCGAGAGACATCTTTCCGAACGCGTTTGTGAATAACTCCGCTGTAGTATGAAAATAGGTTTATTATTAAATGCAACTGATCATCTATTTACAAAACTAGGCACTCGGAAAGGCTGTTTTCCGGATACACAGGTATAGAGGCCAGTCGTATAGTTGGCTAATAATAATGAGAGCAATTAACGCGAATATGTTGAACGAGAGACTTCCGTGAGCCGTGGCTAAAAAACTAGTCGCGACCCGTTTTTGGCAACCCAAGCTTCACATGGTAAGTAAGTAAGCCACGTAACATTGGTCATTTGACCTTTTTAGAAGCAGATAAGTAGGTAAAATATCATTCCAAAAACCTAAGTCTACGTTTTACTGAATCACATCTTTTAAATCCGGGACCAATGATCGTGGGAATGGATCGAGAATGCATAAGCCAATCAGCATTTCCGATTATTGTTTACAATTTTGTTTAAAGTTTTATCATCATCATCATCAGCCTATTGTAGTCCACTGCTGGAAATAGGTCTCTCCAGCTGTTTGCCACTTTGGGCAAACATCTGGCTTTACCCATAATCGCCACCCTGCGCAGACAGTTGGCGATCGTCTACTACGCCTACGCCTTCAATTGTGATGGTTATACCGCCACCAGTCGGTTGACAGAGCATCGTTTGTTGTTCAGCAGGTTGCACCACGTGCAGGTGAGGGTGGCTTGGAGCGAAAAGATGATAAGTAGCTCCTTTAATTCCCCTTACATGATAAGTATACCTAAAGGTAAACCTATTTAACTACAAAAATTAAACATTCCCTAATGAAAGCATCTTTTCTGCCTGAATTTCAAATCCAAAATGAAGTCGTATCCATCGGAAGCTCTGCCGCTAGAGCAGATTCTATAAGATGATGTGCAAATTGGTTATAAGGGCGATATCTATGACTGAAATACTTGATAGAACATTTATCGTAATGAAAAGCAGCGGTATTAGTTTGAATAATTCATTTGAAAACTCACCTGGATAGATGCTGTAGAAAACACAAGATGCAACATGCACCTACCCCATGTAAAGTTAACGGGACGTTCATTGGTAAGTAACGTACAAGCCGACAAGGATGCTTTGGGACATGTGACATTGACATGCGGGCGTTAATGTGAGACAAAAATGTCAAAAACGTCATAAGTGACATTTTGTATGAAGGCGAGTTCCATTTTCAACCACGTGACATGTTTTTTCTTAATGACTACGATGATGTCAAAGGCAGTCTTGTCATCTTCACCGGGCAGTTAGGGGAGCAGAAGGCTCTCACGCCTAAGACACGTGTCAAGTTACAGAATTTATCAAAATTGTTGACACACGCCACGCTCTAAGCGTTGTGCGCAGACGATCCGAAGTTACCGGGTTCAATAATTCCTGATGTGTTCTGCCCCCAGTAACCATCTAGTACTCGTAGTACAAAAAGAGAAATCCTAAGTTTGAACCCAGGTGGTTGGTGTGAACTGTAGTTTGAGAGAGGATAGATATATGAGTGACCGTCTGTACAGTCAGCATATTACTGTTTCTGGTAGATGTTTCAGTTCAGACACATTAGAACTTTATCACATTGAACCAATTAATTTTGAACCAATAAAGCTTCACATTGTAACGTTGACATGTTGCTATTGTGACAAGCTTCTGAAGTGTACATTTTATTGCTTTTGACTATACAATATATACTAATAAAAAATTAAAAACAAAATATAGTTATGGCTTCATCATCATCATCAGCCTATTGCAGTCCACTGCTGGACATAGGCCTCTCCAGTTGTTCGCCACTTAGAGCAAACATCTGGAGGATAAACCCATAATTGCCACGCTGGGCAGGCGGGATGTAAGGGAGTTATGGCTTCATTTTATTTCAATACCAGCATCAAATATTATTTATACCTCCCTAGTTATGGAATGCAGCAATTTAAATACATATTAGCAATAGATACACGCATGAGTATGTAGGTAAGTAATTAGATGGAATGTTTGCTATTAACATACATTAAAGGCTATTCTTGAAGAGGATCTATTGACGCAAATACATTATGTAGCTATAAGCATTTTGTACTGTATTTGTTTTATATTGACACAACATCGGGGCATCCCCTCGCCTGATGAAAAGAGAAGCGGCAACGCGGCGGCAACAGACAAGTAACCAAATCCATCACTTGTATCAGTTGCTATCGGCATGCAGGTGAGATAGCTTTGGCTATACTCCGACCGATAACGAAAAATCAGACAAATAAATAAATACCAGAAAACATCACATACATTGCTCCGATAATACATAAGTGCTTATATATTCTTACATACAAATATAGACACCCAGACACGGAACAAACACAAATGTTCATCACTCGAATGTTTATCCCGGGTGGGAATCGAACCCATGACCCTTGGTTCAGAAGGCAGGAGTCACTACCAATTGAGGCACCAAGCCAGTCTAGACCGATGTGACTTCGGTGGTCGCCAAGCAGGCGAATAAGCTCTACTACAGGTCGAAAATCTCAAATGACAGATTCCTTGGTCGATTTATATTCTTTATCAGTCACTTCTAAATCAGAATACTTCATTTTCATACGTAGATACATTATGGGTTAAAGCTAAATGGGCATAAACAAAACTATTCAAGCTGTTTTTTCCTCATACCTATGTACCTTCAAAAAAGTCTAGTTTTCAAAGCTTGATTCAAAGTACAGTAGCAGCCTTACAAAGTCCTAACCTCACACTAATTATGGGAAGAGTCATTCTCCTTTGAACTTAACCGCGCGTAGACACACAGTAAATATGCGTTCGTGAACTCACGCGGAGGGGAACGAAAAAAGTCGCACCAATCTAATTATACACACACTTTCGTATTATCCGAAGCGGAGGGCAGCAGAATTGATTCAACACAATCAAACTATGTGACCTCATCTGCGGGCAAAGCAGAAACAATGCTGGGTTCTCACGCACCGACCCGAGCGCTCCCACACCGCACTACGAGGCACAAGTATAACCGCCAATGCCGCCTTTAACGCTATCAATATAAAAACCACATTTGTACAGCACACAATATACTAGTTGGGCCGACTGTACCACTGATTGATCATAACGGGGCCTGTATTTATACCAAATTGTGTCTAAAGACAATTGTACATCTGTCCTTATTTGTAGAAGCGTTACAAGTTAAAAGATATTGATACCTACAAATTAATTACCTATTATTTAAATTTCCTATTTATATTTTTTTAAATATCACGTATAGGTACCACACCTTTACGTTAGTGTTTTTAAATTTAACCTAGAGACGCGTTATTCATATATTAATAGGTTTATTATCCTTAGTAGAGTTAACTATACAAAATGGTTAAATCAAATTGAAAAAAAATTAAAGTGTATAAGAATGCAAAACATTGTCAGGTAATGAGATGTATTTAATTTAATTTAAATACAATTAATTCAATTGAGATACTAAATTAGGATATATTAATTACATAAATAATTAATTAATTATATATACGCTTGTTGATCCATTAATAAAACAATTTTATAGTGAATTCGGAATTGTGATATTGTATTTATATTTTAAATTAATAACCAATCATGAAAGAAGTTCCTTTCAGGTTCTAAAAATCTTTATGACAAAATACCTAGTGTGATATAATTGTTTGTAAACACAATCAACGAGACATCAAGTATAAGTATATAAGATAAGTTTTTGTACCTATTTTTAATTTTGTTAATTACAATTATCTATTTACATAGTTTTTAAACATTTTAATTACTTGCATTGTCACAGTGATTTGGGCTTCTCTTTCACTTTCCATCAGGCGTAGGGAAGCCATTACGTCGAGCTTTTTCAAAAAAAATATTTACTATTATAAATAACCAAATATTTCTATCGCACATTTTCTTATTCCAAAAAATATTTACGATAAATAATGAACTCTGTATCACAAACAACAAGAATAGATTAAAATGACGATCAGTGTCGGTGCTCCCACTAATTCGCAAGGTTGAAGCCAACACGATCCACCTTGGACAGTAATCATTCCCAACGGTCTTCACGCATCAAAACGCAGATTCCCACGTGTTTTTACACGTACATTTTATCACTGGTACCTAGGCTTTAGCCATGATGCTTTGGTAAGAAATTTAATGAGTAAAATGTGTTTCTAGTCGATGTTAAAATGGAACAGATACCTACTCAAATTATTATTTATTTAATAGGTTTAATTAACGGCCCAATCAGTGATTTTAAGTTTGTAAGTACGTTAGTCCCCCAAATGACAATTGTCATTGGGAGAGGCTTATGTCCAGCAGTGGACGTTTACAAGCTGATGATGATGATGATGATAATGATGAAGTGATTGCGCCACGACCACCAATCACTAGTTTAAACTACTGTTTTCTTGAGGATTTTCCTTATACTGTGAGTGAGAGTGAGTTACCAAAATATTATATATCTATAATATTAATATTATATATATAATATATCTATAATATAAAATTAATCCCTATTGTCCTTAGTCACGCCATCATGCCTCAACGGCTGGACCAATTTCTTTTTTTTGTCTTTATTATGAAAGAAATAAAGACAAAAAATAGAGAAAAGTAGAAAATTTAAAATAAAACATATGCTATGGTGTTGCACCCGTGCGAAGCCGTGGCTAGTAGCTAGTTTTAATATAAAAATAAACATTATTAGATGTTAAACAACACAAGTAATATGAAACCGACTAAGTAGTACAATGCAGCGGTGAGCGATGATCTTGAACTGGAGTGAGCGCGGATGCAGGAAGTTTATTGTAAGCTATTGCGTCTCTGTTGAGCAAACGAAGCCCAAGGCCGCTCAACATGCCTTAAGAGAATAGAAATTATCATTAGACCTAGCCTCATATACGTTTACTAGCCGCAGCCCGCGGCATTTCCCGCGTGAAATCAGTGATATACAAAAGGGAATTTCGGGAATTCCTTTATTAGTGCACCTCTACGGTACCGAAGCTACGTCCCTTCTAAATTTCAAGTGTACGTTTAGCCGATTGGGCTGTGCGCTGATATGTCAGTCAGTCAGTCAGTTTCTCCTTTTATATATTTAGGTACCAGATCCGGTCGATGACTTTCCATCGGGAGACAACGATTCAAGCTCTCTTAGAGTAAGGTACCTATCATTTGTTTTCAATATACATTCGTTTATTCGCCGCTCTTAGGGTGCGTCCACATCTGACCAATGAAAACTATTGTTAAATTTTAATAAACTTTTGAGCCCCAGACGATAATGGATATCCCTACCGATACACATAATAACGAAAACCAGCGCCGTGGTTTCCTACGCGGGCCATGGTTCAATGCTGAGTGAGGCCCTTTTACATTGGAAGTCACAACCCCGCCTCCGGTTTGTTTGATATCTTTGTGTGTTTGTAATTTTTATAATGTATGTCCAAATGTATGTGTCTAGTTACTGATGTTGTGTTGTGATGTCCAAGTGTAATAAATGTTTTTATTCTTATTCTTAAACATAATAATTTGCTATAATTATAATATTCGTATAATCCCAACAGTTCTCACGTTTTCTGTCTTAATATCGATAAGTGGACAGTGGTCACAATATACGGTATCTAATGATAGAACAAATACACTGATAAGCATGGGTATTCACGCGTTTGTTATGAGATAAGGGTGGTTTATCAAATAATCGATGAATGGTCGGGCTTCCGGCAATCAAGTTACTGACAATAGATTTTACCTTCAATATAATGTACCTATTGATTTGATATATGTATATTAGTTCTCAAACGATGGTAAGTATATTCTGAATTTAGTAATTATTTATTTTATTTATTTAATCTTTATTGCACATAACAATTTTTACAAAAGGCGGACTTAATGCCGCGTAGGCATTCTCTACCAGTCAACCATTGGGCTAAGCAGAAACAGTAAGAAGGTAGTGTGCTACAAACTAATAGGTACATAATTATAAGAGACTTATAGGAAGACCCAAAACAAAAAAAAAAAAGAACTAATAAAGAATAAAAATGTTATATGTTGATTCATAGCTTACGTAATTACACGTACTTAATAACTATTACTATGCTGATACAAATAATATGTATATATATAAATATATATAAAAGTATATAAATATGTATAAAAGTATATAAATATGTATAAATAAATATAAATGTATAAATAAATAAACATTATTAGACATTATTAACAAATTACACTTATTATTATGATGATGATTGCATAAATTGCGTATTTTACTCACTAAAAATAGGGAATTTCCCTTTCCCTTTGGTAAATCCATATTGATTTCTATGTCATAAATCGTTATTATCAAAATGATATAAAAATAGATAGATATTTTTTTTTTTTTTCAAAAAATTACTAATTAAAAATTACAAAACATTACTTTATGTTTGTATACTCTTTCCTGTGGATGTTTATGTTTGTGCAATAAAGAATATCTATCTATCTATCTAATAGCTAGTTTAGTAGGTACCTAGTAGTAGGGCAGATGATGATGATGATGATAAAGGTTTCAAATTTATCACTTGCTTTGAATAAAATAGTTAGGTTTAGTTAGTAAGTTGTACCTATCATGTTACGAAACCGCCCCTCATCGATAAATATTGCTAGTTTTAAAGTGGATACCTGTAACTATCACAAACAATGTAACTATCAACAAAAATTATCATGTTTAAAGCAAGTATTAAGTAATTAAAAACAATAATACTAAAGAATTCTATGTTGATTTACAACTGTAGTAGTATTTTTCCGTGAAATTACAATCGATTGTGCCATCAACAGAACAGTAGGTACATTATTTATTAGATCAAATATTTTCACGTACCGATGTGTCACACAACACAGATAATAGAGGTATAGTGATTCAAACATATACAATGACTGCAATATTTATGCGATAAGTTCACATAAATCGATTCCGATCGATCTACTTGTCTCTTTTTTACGAACCTTCTTTAATATTTTTTACTTAACGAAAAAAAACGTCCACAAAGTTAGAAATTTGGACCCATTGCACTTAATCACTACTTCAATCGCGTTTGAGGATCAATCGGTTTACCAGAAAATTTCTATAGGCTATCATTGCCGTCACACTGGATTCTGATGAAAAATATTAGTAACAATCACACTGTTACTTGTTTTATCGTTGCGAATATGCAGTTTTTAATGTGAAGTTGCGATAATGAAGAAAAAAAATTAATCACCATTAACCGTTAGCAAAATACATTACACAATATTGGAATACAGAGCAGAAATAGGAAAATAGGTCAGGGGAGCATTGGCTGCTAGGTAATCAGTACGCCAAGGCCGCGTCGAGGTCCCTATGACTACAACGCAATTATTAATGCACCGCCAAGGCTTGTTGACATTGCCTTGTTTTAAAGTGAAACACGTGAAAATTATATGTGACTAGCCGGTGCCGGCGACTTCGTTCGCGTGGACATTATAAATCACCAGTGTGATAACTCTTATAATCATTCAAGGCCCGTGGTAATAACACACTTTTTAAAATTGAAAAGACAAATCTTCAATTTTAAGTTCTAATCTTAACTAATATTATAAAGCTGAAGAGTTTGTTTGTTTGTTTGTTTGAACGCGCTAATCTCAGGAACTACTGGTCCGAATTGAAAAATTATTTTTGTGTTGAATAGACCATTTATCGAGGAAGGCTTTAGGCTATATAACATCACGCTGCAGCTATTATAAGCGAAGAAATAATGGAAAATGTAAAAAAAACGGGGGGAAAATAACTATTCCACGCGGACGAAGTCGCGAGCACAGCTAGTTTTTTATACGACTAAAGTGTCAAACAAGCCTACGGCTCGCTTGATGTTAAGCGGTTAACGCAGCCTAAGGACGCCTGCAACACCTGGGGCATCACACGCGCGTTGCTGACCCTAACCCCCGACTGCCGATGCAGGACTTCCTCTACGAGCTCCGGAAACCCTAGGTACTCACCGGCAGAAACACGACCCGAAGGTCAGTTAGCTGCGGTATTCTATAGGGTGGAGGTACTTTCCCGGGCGGCAGCTCAATTCGAACGAAGATTGCCCTACCTCTCTCAAGTATGTTTCCTGTATAGCTGTACTGTATATACTCGTAATAGTATTGTTTCTTGCCTAATTCGACGCAATTAGATCAAGAGCCTCTGAAACTCCGTTTTATCTAAAGTTTATTTCTTATTATTTCCTAGATAGAAAATTGCACCGTACTCTCTGTAATTAACATTACCAACTTTACTACTAAGTTATAAAAGGGACAACGAGTTGCGAAAGTCAAGTAAGTCAACTAAATTACACCCGCTTACCTAGTGGATAGATGCCGTGACATACCGTTTCGTAGTAATTTTTCTATGCAATCGCTTGCAATTCCTGCTTGCTCAAACGATATTTACCGCTGCACCGTTTCTATTACCCGATAATGTCATTTAGTAATAAGTAGACTTGTACAATTAGCAGCAATGGATTCGAAGCGAATTCGAACGGTTGCTTTTTGTCGGAAGGCCGAAACACTCGGTAAGAATCGAGGCAGTGGCGTAAGAATACGATGGTCGATTAATTGCATGCTCCGTTTTCAAGCCAGATAGCTCTTAAGTGAATGTCTGTAGAGTTGAGAAAACAAAGCGATGCTGTGTCACAATAAGGACCCAGAGGTGACACTCGAATTCTGCACCGCAAGTAATTTGACAACTGGATTGGAGGCAAACTGGTTATCATAATGTGCTCGCAGATTTATCTGATATAACTATCGCTTACAAATCATTCGATTTGACTGGTGAACTGTACCTAAGGTAATAAAATATGCATCAAATACCTATTCATAGTTGTCATAGTCAGTAACTTAACGATGTATCAGATCATATTTTAGTTTTAAAGTGCGTACATTTTCAACAGTAGTATTGTATTTATATGGATATGTACCTAGGTAAAAGCTAGGTGGCTAGGCAGGCAAGATG
Organism: Conogethes punctiferalis; assembly: GCA_031163375.1. Lineage (NCBI taxonomy): Eukaryota > Metazoa > Arthropoda > Insecta > Lepidoptera > Crambidae > Conogethes > Conogethes punctiferalis. Next base: position 11,491,266 of record CM062083.1, on the reverse strand, counting down.
ATAGTTGGATATCTAGGATAGTTCCTAATCACCTCATGTTTATCACCCCTCACAACAAATTTACTACTTTAAAAAATTATACTGGTAATGAATACCAAGCCTCTTTTTAAATTTTCAATTACTTTAAATTACAGAAACCCTTACGACACAACTTTTTTGATAAATAAAAAACAAAACAATAATATACCCATTTACTTAGATAACCTGTTGAAGGTTTAAAAGGTTATAACCGACAATTGCAATCTAAGTGCAAATGTACTCAATCGTCTTTAAGCGGTTTTATTAGCATCAATACAGCGATGTTTATCTTATCAATTATCATTGTCATTTCAAACATGGCGCCTGGATAAGCATCCACAAACACAAGACTTACACGAAAATGTCAACGCTAATAGATGTCGTACAGACCACGATTTCTTGTACGAGTACTTTCTGTATAAACAATGTAAACAAAATAATGCTAGTATGATATTATTTCACCGAATATAACTTATCACGCATTTTGTAGATGATACCACCGCTATCTGAAAATGATAGTAGTAAGCAAAGTATGCATTAATTAATAATTCTATTCATAGACCCACAATTACCCACTACATACCTACCTACACATAGATATTATCTCTGACGTAAATCGATTTTGTGGGAGTTGCGGTATCATTCTTTCTATGAAAAACATTATCCGACTACTTATACGAGCTTTCGATGTCCTCATTGACGACTTTAATAAGCACTTAAATAAAGCCTCAGTCATACTTTTAACTTAAACCTGATAGCGAGTTTTGTTTCATTTTCAAATTTTAAAGCCGATCACGAAGTCCTTAATTCAAATTTCAACCAATAGAAAACATCTTCGATGACAAACGGATCTAAATGCTGCTGTCTCCTTATTCGGTAAAGTCTAATTATTTAGAATGTTTAAGTAGATGACAGAAGACAATCCTTAGGTGGAACCCTATCAACATGAATGTCCTAGAAAGTTCAACGGTTAAATAATTGACAGAACTGAGGTAATAAGCACATATTCGTAACTTAGAAAACAAGGCGGCACATTAACATGAACAGTTCAAGAAACCAATGTACGTATCTAGAATCACGTAAACTTGTTAACTCTTACAGATGAGTTACTGTTTTAACTAGACAAGCCCAGGTCTCCGTTTAAGGCGAAAAGTCTAGAATTCCGCGTGATTAAACGACCACCCTGCCTAATAGTGTCCAATGGCGTGGTCTGTGTTGAAACGATGTGAACCGAAGCTGGTTCTACGGAATGCCATCGGACATCGGCAGTCGTCGGGTCTTATTTTATATTAAATAGGTCTGGCCGGTGTATGTTGAGCAATGGTCATTTCAAAGTATATCACCGATTTGTTTAATTGGCACTTAACTTGTATATGTTATTAGAATATTGATAATGCAGCAGAGTTCATCTCGTCCCAAGAAAAACTCACACGGTCGAAGTGGTTTCAATGGCATCCCTTTCTAAAATCAAAGTATATTATATGTTCATAACCCGCACATGCCCTATTAAGTTTAAAAATAATGAAAGTATTATTAATCCTTACTACAGCCCGCGGCTTTACCTGCGTGAAATTCGGTGAAAATTATAATATTCTCATAAATAATCGCCCATGTGTTATATCCATGTAAATTTTATTAAAATACGTCCAATAGTTTTTGTATGAAAACGAATAGTGACAAGCCTCTACATCTATTAATCAACAAATATAAATACAATATTAGTAGCATTAAATAAGATGGAATATAGGCATCTACTTAATAAAAATATATAAATATTACACGTTAATTAATGCGTACTTTCTACGTAAATATAGGACACAGGACATGTGTAATTAGCAAATATTTCGGCCAATAAACAAAACCAATTATAAAAAGCGATAAATACGGAGTTACCAGTAGGTATATTAAGGGCAAAAAAGCAATAACAAAGCGATACTTTCAAGCGATATCCATAACCATGGAAATAATTCCGTTGAAGCAACTTTCGAATGCAGAAACACACACCACTCTGTAAAATTAACAATTCACCGAGTAACGGGCAGAAGTGAATACAAATAGACACATTTGCCCTTCCGCATGCGCACAATAGGACTTAATAACAGGTTTGTTTCCGATTCCCTTTAAAATGTATAAAAATCTCGTCGTCTTGACCCGGGTGCAGTGCAGCTGATTTCATAAAGGGCATTCCCCTTCTGTTATACAGCGCAAGTCACAAGATATGGGTTACCTAAGATCTTTCATCGAATACCTGAACGATCTGATTTGTTTAATTCGTTATGGGTTAACGTTTGACAACATTCGCCGGACCTGGGACCCTACCGCCAAAATCGAAAACTAATTCGACCTTTTTATAGGTTTAGTTTAGTATGAAGCAAGAAATTGTATGATAATAACCTCCACACTACAATTACAAATAAAAAATAGGTAAATTAGTTAACGTAACTTAACAAATTAAATGTGTCTGACATTTTTTGACAATCCATACACAATATTATGAACACAACAGCTGTTCGTTTATATACATGTATGTACTTACATATAATATTTTTTAACTGGGAATGTACCTACTCGTATTAACACTCTTTACTTCTTTAAGTAAGTTTATCAGTTGTGTAGTACCCATAGTACATATGTCTATTTCTTGAGTTATTTATTTTCTTATTAATAGGAATTTATTTTCTGGATAGATTTATTTATCACAATTTATTCACTACCGTACTTTAAGAACAAACACGAATTCCCATTTTAACCTGCACATCTTAAACATAATACGCTAAGTCGCAGGCGCAGGTTAAGCTACCGCATGCCGCTCCTGCCTTGGACCCCCAATTCTCAAACATCGACGTAACAATTACATAAAAATGGCGTTCACATCGGCCGGCGGCCGCGTTTCCCCGTCAATCGTGTAAACTTTCACGAAATCAAACAAAGAAATAGCGAAGCGGCTCATTTGCATCGTTCCCACGCGGACAAAAGAATGACCCAATCTGTTTGGCAACTACAAATGATGTGTTACCCGAAATCCTATGGTCACGCCTAGGGCTGCGCTCACATATGACCAAAGACTTGCGTAAGAAAATAGCTCTCCATTTAGATATTTGGATCGCTTCTTTTTCAACATTCTCAGTAAATATCTATCGCTTCAAATCATGCTGTCGATGTTTAATATAGTAAAACTTATTCTCTTACACTCTTATTATCCGAGAATGGCCGTCAACCGATTTCGGGGCAATTACATCGCATACGTAATACGAATATTGCATTGATTTGACTACGGATTTGACAGTTCTTAACCATACCAATACCCAACCAACTGGTCAAACCATAGTCACCTACTTCGTAATCGTCATTTCAAGTAGTTGCCAACCTTAGCCACGGTCCGTCTGCGTCGTGAAGCGACAGATCGCCTCCAAATTATACGTGTATGCAACGACCTTTTTATTTGTCGAAATTGTTTCTCATGACCCGTTTACAGAAGCCTTCTAGGCGACCAGCGGGCAGGATGCGCCTCGATTTGTAATGCTAATGAACTAAGAGCCCTCAATGTCACAGGTATTTATGTCGGAATGTAGATTTTGGAGCAATATCGAGGCCTAATACGGCCAATTGTTAAACTTGACATCGTTAGTTACAATGGATCTTTTGAAGCCTACTTCGAATTATAGGTAGGTACCTACTACTAACCATATAGAAAAGAACCTTGAAGATTATCTTGCCGCAAGCAGTCAGTCAAGTACCTAGATAGTACTTGACTAAATGCTTGCTTTGTTGCATAACCGTGTGGTTTCCGAATTTAGAACAGGAACAAACTATCTCATCCAGTGATTGTCGTAGAAGACTACTAAGAGAATATCAGAAAACGAGCAGCAGCGTTTCTACCTTGGTAAGCGCTGTTGCGCGTACAAAAAAAAACTACTGCTGTCAGGCGTCGCTGCGAGAGCAGCGCAGGATCCGCTTGCCCTTTTTTTATAATGGCTCGACATAATGGCTTCCCTACGCCTGATGGAAAGCGAAAGAGAAGCCCAAGTCGCTGTGACAACGGGCAAGTAACTGGTCAGTTACTTGTCAGTTGCCACCGCCATGCCGGCCCAATCCTAACCCCCCATGAGCTCCGGAAACCCTACTCACCGGCAGAAACACGACCCAGAGGTCATTTTGACTGCGGTATTCTATAGGGTGGAGGTCCTCAATACCCTGCATAGTAGGTACTTAGCAAATTCCCCCAAATGAGAAATTGTCATTGGGGGAGGCCTATGTCCAGCAGTGGACATTTGCAGGCTAACGGTGATTTTGACTTTTTCTCGCTCAGTGACCACAAGAGCCAAAAGAACTAAGAGGAACCGCGTTCGAATCTCTGCTGTAATGCGCTACGTAGGATTTCCTCTGAGGTCGGTCGCTGACATCGGTCAAGCGTAGGTACGAATATAGACACAAGTTCTATGAAGTATCGCGCTGCAATGCTGCCGACAGCGGCAGATAATAGTCATCGTTGCGGTGTGGTGCTTCAAAGAACTAGTGAATATTGCTGCGCTAAACCGTCGTTTAACAACAAACGTCACAGTAGCAGGAAATCAAGCCTTAGAGTTATCTCTTTCAATGACATTTGTAGTTACGACCTACTTATACCACTGGCGCTGGCTCACCTTACACTAAACTACACCCAGTAATTTCACCAGCCTTCAACCTTTCCCTAAACACTAAACAACGTACTTAAGTTAGATACTTTATTACCAAGTGATATCTCTATATAAAATTGTATAAATAACAATTTACTATTAATAATGACCTATTATTTACCTACTTACATATTTTTTACATAACCTAAAATACTTTTATGTCCAAAATTGTACTACAGAACAAGGAAAAAATCCTCTGTTACGATTTATCAAACTGGCCTTGTCCTATAAAGTAAGTCAATTATTTTTATATTGTAGCTAACTCATGATTTAAACGAATATGTAATTCTTATTTTTTTTGTGAAAAGTTTCTAAAAATAAACATCATATTCTGTATAAAGTATCTTCGATTAAGGTTCACTAAATATTTTATTCTATTCTAGAACAAACTGCATTTACACACATTAATTACGAACTCACTATAACGATAAACAGTAGTCAAAGTACTTAATCAATACAGAAGCAAAGAGGCAACTAATTAGCCAACTCGGTAGCCTCTGAAAAGCGAATTAAATTTGCATAAAAGAATGCAATAAGCGAACGCGGAGTGACAGCTGATAAATAAGTGTCGTAATGAAGAAAACAATGGCCCCGGTACTTTCTACTCGCGCGTGCGACTATGACCTCCCCCGCTTTTCTACTCATTCCCCTATCGGTAGTAAATTGGTAGCGTTTGCAGAGAAATGTACGTTCGTTATTACTTCATCACCTCAACGTTGCAGTGTCCTGGCCTTGACCAGAGATTTAATAACAGTGATGAATGAAAGTGATAACAGTGGATCGTATATTTCATCTGAGACCTGCAAAGCTTCAGCGTTCACCCAGAAGTTATCTGAAGTGCATAATTTTTTTTTTATAAGTATACTCGCCTGATATTAGGCGTCGTTAAAGCCTATGGAGCGTGCTCTTCCGACAAAACCGATTTACTCTCGCTTGTTTATACTCGTATACTTATTGTGTTTTTCAGGGAATAAATTTAGAATTAATATTTACTATGAATGCATTCTGGAAGGCGATCTGCTAGGAAAACCTTAGGTTGTTTATGTGGATTGTGTGGCGTATGTACCTAATTATTTATTTAATTATGTTAGATTTATCTGATCAGATGTAGGCCTATGCCTATACATTTACACAAAAATAAGATGAAAGTAGCATCAAGTTTCATATCATAATGCCAGTTCACCTTCCGACCTACTATGTAAATATCATTAATCATGTTTTGCCAACCATTAATTTAGGTAAGGTGTTGAAAAAATAATAGACGTACATACGTACAAAAAATTACTACCAAAGATCTACTCTGTACAAAAACCATAAACATTATAACGGTACTGTGCGTTACTTGCGGACCGTACCGCTGCCCACGGAGAAAGCCTTTGACCTCCTCCGATAGGGCTTGTTTACTAGGGCCAGTATTTGTAGCACTTTTGCATGTGCGCGTTACATTAAACTCCTACTCACTGAATTCTTAGGTATTTCTTTGTGTACCTACTTATCTAATGCCTAGTAGCGAAGCAATGTGCGTTTCTACTTACCGTAGAAGTTCATAAGCATTCCCATTTTCTGAAATAAAATGGAACGGTTGCAACTGTGTCCAATAAAAGAGACTTCTTTCAATGGACGCTGCCCGTCATGTCTTTTGGTTATGGATTGATGGTCTTGTGTCAGAGACTTAAGACCATCAACTGACTGACTAACTGAAGGATGCCTATACTACTTGTCGATAATGATATAACCTATCATTACATGGCACCTCCTCTTTCAATTACAGATAACAAGCAGTAGCTTGCGGCTTTGCTTGCGTGAATTTCGGTGCTGTGTGAAATGACTAAATTCTTATAAATTATATCCTGTGTGCTAATCTTATGTATAAGCTATATTACGATAAAGCTTTATACATATCCGTTTAGTACCTTACGCTTACCTTATTTGTTCATCTTCATGATGAACAAATATCCTTCCATCCAACCAAAACACTTTCGCATTTATAATATTGGTAAGATTTAATTACTTAATCTTAAGAATGTACTGGTGCATCCTAAGCCCTCGTCTAGGTATGAACGCGGTAAGTCTCCTTCCGACCTTAGTATCTAGAATATTGGAATGAAAAAGTAATCCTTGTCAGGATGTTAAAATATTAATAAGCAGGGTGTAACAATTCTCCATTCCCTCGTCCTACATTCAAATATTTGATATAGATTGCTATCGTAACGTACGTTTGCCTCGACATTAAATCGTGAATGTCTTTCCCAATGTTTATCCACTTACATTGCTTACACATTTAAAACTATGGTCGCAAAGCGTAGCCTCGGGTCGGCCTGATCCCGTTGGCGGGAGTCGGGTCGGAGTAACGGGCGTCGACTAATGAGAACGGAGCGGCTCAGTTATGCAGATGCTGTGCGCCGTACATGCGCGTGCGCCGACGTAACGCGACAGACCACTCGCAACCGTGTCTCCATACAAATAAGGCCGACGCAGCCGATCATCATGCGTATCGGCTTCCTTTGTCAAGTTCACACATGGGATCTAGGCTTTAGCCCCTTTTGACTTCTGTTCAGTTCGTTCTATACAACTTTGCGTACCATGAATAAATAAACACGACAAATCGTGGAACGAAACGCTCGATCTCACAATTGACATGGTCTTGTAAGCTAACAATCAGTGTCAATCGCAATTAATTTACTATTGTTTAAATCTGATGTAGATAGCTTACCAAACTGTACCTAACTTATAGTATTTTTCCACCAATGGGAATGATTTCATTTTTGTTAGGACACTGTCGTAGTAATTTCGGGAACGCCAACCTTCCCGGTCCTGGGCAATTTCATTCTTCATCAGCTACTTTTCCCAAGTCCGAATCCAACGTGCTAAGATCATCTCCCGCTTCGTTTAAAAGTAAAAAGCACAATAAAGTAAAGAGATGCAATTTTGCCTTTTCTCGTAAACCAACCTTTAAAACCAGTAGGGACGAAACGATGCAGCTACTTTCAAAAGTTATTCCAATCCAAGTTTCCAATCGACGATGCAACGAACGAACGGTTAGATGTACGGAGCGCGTAATAATTCGGTTGGCGTCATATCGTGAACGTCAAGATGGCGGGACCCCGCATTTCATTTTCGAATATCATATGTTTAGGATATACCTACCTAGAACAATATTTATATATATTTTTTTTTTTTATAGTGGCTCGACATAATGGCTTCCCTACACTTGATGGAAAGCGAAAGAGAAGCCCAAGTCACTGTGACAACGGGCAAGTAACTGGTCAGTTACCTGTCAGTTGCCACCGCCATGCCGGCCCAACCCTAACCCCCCCACGAGCTCCGGAAACCGTACTCACCGGCAGAAACACGACCCAGAGGTCATTTGACTGCGGTATTCTATAGGGTGGAGGTCCTTCCCCGGACGGGCGGCTCAATTCGAGCGAAGATTCGCTATGCCCTACCTCTCTTAAATATTATATATTTTATAGTTTCATTAAAACAAATGTACAGTCAAAAACTCAAATTTTCTATGTGGAAAGTTGCGCCACCATTATGACGTTAAACATTCGGTTTATAGTTGTATCGCTATCGTGGATTCTTTACAGACCAATCTTTTCATAATCAGGTTTCAAGTCCTCATCGGGTACAAAGCAAGTTATCGACATTCCACGTTTGATGCACGTTCGAAAACAATTTAATTAATTAATTCTATGACTTCTTTTTAACTAACAAACATTTTGGGATGTAAGGGAGCGACCTATCATCTTTTCGCTCCAAGCCAACCTCACCTGCCCGTGGTGCATCCTGCCGAACAACAAACGAGGCGCTGGCAACTGTACTGGTGGTAGGCTTCGGCCGGGGCTAGTGACCACCCACTGGACTAAGTCGCGTCGCCAAACGGCCCTGCCGTGTTCCGGCGCGAAGTCTGGTGACGCCGTTCGGGGAGTTGAGTCAGGTTGCTGGCCTTTTGCGTTGCAAAGACTGGTTTTGGACGCGTAAGTATGGAGATACCGGGTATCTGGTCTCGGAGGGTAGCGGGATCCGAGGCACGGTGCACCGCTGGCCGACCGCAGGTAGTAGGGGACCCAAGTAGTGAGTTAGCCACTCACGAAAGGCTGTCCCGCCAACTAGCGAAAAATCCCGGGATGCGCCATCGTGCCGGTTGGCGACCGGAAGAGAGGGCCCGATGGACATCCCCGGGGGGGCTCGGGCGTCCCCGCAGTCTCCGTGCTAGCTCCCCAATGGTTTTTTCTTTGCTTCACGTGTCTGTTAGTCAGCAATGTATAGCCTTAACCCACTGTCAACTCCCCACCGACATTACTCACTCAATGCCAAACAGAAAGAAGAAGAAGTTTAAACAGCGGTTGCACTCCCTCTCTCTCAAAGTGCACCTCACTAATATCAGAGGGGTGCACTCAAATCTCGTGTCGGTCCACCACCACCTAGAGACCGAAAAACCCGCACTTCTGTTCTTGACGGAGACGCAGATACAATGTCCATCCGATGTTGCGTATCTGCTATACCCAGGGTATACCCTAGAGCATAAATTTATAGCTCGGGCTGGGGTTTGCTTGTACGTCCGGGATGACATCTGTTGTCGGCGTCTCCGGAATCTTGAGGATAGCAGATTTTCCGTCCTTTGGGCATTAGTAGACACAGGCATTGATAAAATCATATACGCCTGTGTCTACCGTTCACATAGCGGGGATCAGGAGACGACCAGACTCATGGAATACCTTAGCGAAGCGGCAATTACGGTTCAACAGAGGTATCCCACAGCCCAGTTAGTGTTCCTGGGGGATTTTAATGGCCACCACCAGGAGTGGCTATACCCATACCTGGACACTAACCACGCAGGTCGGGAGACGAGAAAGCTGGCCCTGACGTTGAACATGACCCAATTGGTCCAAGGCGCTACTCGAATACCTGATGTCGAATCGCACACACCTTATTGCTTGGACCTTCTGCTGACTACTGATCCAGACCGGTACTCGGTGGCGATTTCGTCACCTTTAGGTAACTCCGACCATTGTCTGGTGAGGTCTGTTTCTACATATTCCCCTTCCGACCCAAGCCCCAGAGGCAGTCGTCGGATGTGGAGATATAAGTCAGCAGATTGGGATGAGATGCGGTCCTTTTTTGCGTCCTATCCTTGGCAGCCAGTCTGTTTTTCTTCAAGCGATCCCTCAGCATGTGCGGATGCCGTGACAGATGTTCTAAAACTAGGTATGGAATATTTCATCCCATACTCCGATGTATCACTGTCCGGCAAAGCTCGACCTTGGTTTGGACCTCACTGTGGACGCGCTGAAGCGTTGAAGCATGAGGCTTACCTCGCATGGGTCGATGCTCGACATCGCAAGGCTGAGGACTTAAGCCAGAAGAAAACAGCTTATAACAAGGCTGCCAAGTCCTGCAAAAAGGTACTACAGAAGGCTCGCTTTGACCACATTAACCGTGTAGGGAACAAACTAGCTTCGTACCCTGCGGGTAGTAAGGCTTTTTGGTCCCTGGCTAAGTTGGTCGAAGACAACTTCTGTCGCCCTTCACTGCCCCCACTGATGAAGCCTGATGGAACGCTGGCCCACACTGCGGACGAAAAGGCAAGTTTGTTTGCTACTTTGTTTGCGGAGAATTCGCGTCTGGACGCTGGTAGTGCATCGCCTCCAACACCTTCCGGCTGTTCGTCAGTTATGCCGGACATTAACATCCGCCAATCGGAGGTTCGAAAAGTGCTACGCAGTCTGGACGTGAATAAGGCTAGTGGTCCTGATGGTATTCCAGCCATAGTCATCAGGGCATGTGCGCCTGAGTTAGCTCCTGTCTTGACACGCCTGTTTCGGCTCTCCCTTGAGACTGGTAAGGTCCCGAGGTCCTGGAAGCTTGCTAACGTGCAGCCTGTGCCCAAAAAAGGTAGCCGTGCTGACCCTGCCAACTACCGACCAATTTCAGTCACATCCATCCTCTGTAAGAGTATGGAACGTGTCTTGAATGGCAAACTCCTGGCGTACCTAGAATCGAATGACCTCCTCAGTGACCGACAATACGGCTTTCGCCGAAATCGTTCCACTGGGGATCTTCTAGCGTACGCCACGCACTACTGGAGTGAGGCTATTGAGGGATATGGGGAGGCTCTTGCGGTCTCTCTTGATATCTCCAAGGCCTTTGACAGGGTTTGGCATGACGGCCTTATTAGCAAGCTTTCTTCATTTGGGCTGCCCACTGGTTTCTGTGCATGGATTTCGGACTTTCTGCGGGATAGGTCTTTACGAGTAGTCATCGATGGCTGCACGTCTGATCTAAAGGCTATAAATGCCGGCGTTCCCCAGGGGTCGGTACTCTCTGCAACTCTCTTTCTGCTGCACATAAACGATCTGTTGAAACCCGGTATCTTTGGGTACGCAGATGACAGCACTGTTGTAGAGAGTTACACATCCACTGCGCGAGCCAGTTCGGCCGATATACAGTCTCATAGGGAAGCCATGGTTGAGCGCATGAACCTTTCTTTGACGGCAGTTTCCGAATGGGGCGAAGCCAATCAAGTCAGATTTAATGCTGCAAAAACACAGGCGTGTCTGTTCTCCGCTAAAAAGAGGCCATTTGAACAGGCCCCCACTTTCCAAGGTGCAGCTGTTCCGGTTACTAACCACATGGAGCTTCTCGGTGTGTCTCTGTCTTCAACCCTCAACTTCGGCTCCTATATTGAGTCGAAGGCCCAATTGGCTGCCAAAAAGTTGGGAATCCTCTCGAAGGTGCGACGGTACTTCAAGGATGAACAGTTGCTCATACTCTACCAAGCACAAGTTCGGTCGTGCATGGAGTACTGTTCGCATCTTTGGGATGGATCAGCTAAATACCAACTTGAGGCGTTGGAGGCAATCGAGAGGCGTGCCAGGAGACTCATTGGTAATGACTCCCTCTGCGACGCAAGACTTCAAAGTCTTGATCACCGTCGTAAGGTTGCTGGGCTTTCGGTCTTCTATCGGTTGCATTTTGGAGAGTGTGCTACGGAATTATTCAATTTAATTCCATCTGCCCCTTTTTACCACCGTACGAGCAGGGACACGGCGAGGAGACACCGATTTATGGTGCAGGTTCCAAAAACTCGCACAAAGCGCTTTGCCTCTTCCTTCATAGTGCGAACGGCTAAACTGTGGAACTCTTTGCCGGAGTCCGTGTTCCCTGAGGAATATAATCTTCAGATTTTCAAGGCGAGAGTGAATCGGTTTCTGATGGGTAAGCGCGCTTCATCTTAGGCCTCAACATCGCTTAACATCAGGCTAGTTGAGGTCAAGCGCTACCCATTCACTAATAAAAAAAAAAAAAAAAAAACACATCACAGAACTTTATAGCACAAAGTAACACAAAATTTACGCACTTAAATCAAGTATAGGACCCTTAATATTATTTCATTAAACCGCCTAAATTGTACCTTTATATATTTTTGTATCTAATTTTAAGTCATCTGGTTTTTTTGTATACAATATGAGTTTGCGCTTGAATTCAATTCACCTGATGGTAAGCGGTATCGCCGAATACTAAGACGCTGTTTGATATGCAACAAAGAATATCTACCTATCTCTATGATAAAAAAGCAACAAAATATATCGACTATGCTTCTTATTCAACTACCCTCCAAAGAAAGATGACGGGGTCCCGCCATCTTGACGTTGGTGTCATAACGGGTGGATGCGCGCTGTGACGCGCTGTGACGTCGCTTGCGCAAGCGCAGCCTGCGCGGTGTCCCCACCTTCACGGATCGCCGCCTCGCCTTTCGATTGCCCGGCTACACCTAAGTAGCTCAGATCGACTGCACATTCTTACTTCAAATAAATAAGATCTACTTAAGTAGGTATTAATCGGGTTGCGAAATCTTTATATACTGCCTTTAATTTATATCATATAATGTGATGTTTACCTATCAACTGTGAGATATGTTTAATTGTTTACACAATGTTATGTGCTTATCAGCATCGCTTCATCATTTCATAACGCGGCCTGTATTCTAGTTAAGGCAGCTGAGGCACTTGCCTGTCTCGTTGGATTAGTGATCGCCAGCGCCGCTCTCAACCCTATGCTCCACGTTCGAATCCCGAGTGCTGCAACAACTTGGATCTCTTTATCGCCTTGTACCAGGACACTGTGCTGTGCCTTTTAAAACAAAATTTCATTGAAGCCAATTTCTAAAAAAAAAATCCAAACTACAGTCGCAATATCACTTAACACCAGGTGAATAGTAGTCAAGCGCAAGCTCATAGTGAATAAAATAAGAGTTTTCGCCTAAGAGATCTCGAAAAAGTTTTCGATGAGAACTGTAAAACATTATATGTATACGCATTTTAACAGAATGCTTTGTACATGAGATCGTTAATGTTAAACTGTAAGGAATCGTTTTCAATGGATAATTTTGACTTTGGATCAAAACTAAGTCCTAATGAAACTTAAGATTATATTAAGATCAAAATGTGTTACTTAGGGAGTGATAAAGAATTTGAATTTATATGGACCTAACTCAAAATTTTGGAAAAATGAGTTTAAAAAAGTGTTTCTACCATCTTTTCTTAAATAAACTAATTTATCCATAATTTTGAGTAATAATACACAATTACGGCTAAATTAGTTAGTGACAGTAACATGTCAGACAGTTTTAAGATTGGGAACGGAAAAGCGTACATTAAGATAAGATTAATACATACAGGACAAGTGTTGTTATGAACAAGTCTTGACGCCATTTCAAATTAAATTTCCTGTCAAAGTCCACTTTCGATAACTTCTCAAGGATAAAATGAAATGTAAATCGGAAATAATTAACCCTAATTCAAGAAAAGGGTTAATCATTTCAATTGTTACATCATTAGATTCATTAGGACCTAAAGTAATAATCTGGCTACTGATTGGTGGCGTTATCACCATCATAATTAAAGGCGTAGATAACACAGACTGATGATGGTCAGCAGCCTCAGGGGAGCGAGAAACTATGCCCTGCGATCGCCAACAGGCGGGTTGGCGATTGCAGGGCAGATTGTGTGTTTGTGTGCCAGCGTGGCTATTATGGGTAAAGCCTCCAGATGTTTGTCCGAAGTGGCGAACAACTGAAGAGGCGTAGGTACCTATGTAAAGCAGTGGACTGCGATGGGCTTCTGATGATGAAGTTAATAATAAGTAAGCATTGAAATATCTTCCCGGCCTCCACAGAATACCAGTGGTGAACCATAGACGTTGCTTTTAGCCGTCACCTCTAAAGCGTAGGTATACTGAGCGGAGACAATTTTAAAACTGCAGTGTCATTTTTATAAATGTTAAGAGGAGTAGGGCATAGCGAATTGAGCTGCCTGTCCGGGGAAGGACCTCATCCTTATAGAATACCGCAGCCAAATGACCTCCGTGTCGTGTTTCTGCCTGATCTGTTTCCACAGCTCGTGAGTGTAATCCCTCACGAGGGTTGGGCCGCCATGGTGGTGGCAACTGACCAGTTACTTGCTCGTTGTCACAGCTATTTGGGCAACCCTTTCGCTTTCCATCAGGCATAGGGAAGCCATTATGTCGAGCTACGATAAAAAAAATTTTTTTGGTAGCTTCCTCAAGTTAGGTAAGTAGTAGATTAGGTAGTGTTCTTCAACTTATGTGTTTTGTATATTATATACGAAATTAAGCATTTTCTATTCTATAATAAATAAAGCAAAAAGATTAAATGCCCTTAGACATTCCTTAGAATGTTTAGAGTAAGGCAGTTAAACATTCACCTGACTTAGCTCAAACCACCTCAAAAACTGTCGGCAAAGCCATTATAGACCTTCTCCTCTGGTGTTAAGATTTCAAATGTATCTTTTTAAAATCAAATGCAGCTCCAAGGTATAACGAACCAGGGCGGTTGATCTGCTCTGTGGATCGGCATTCGTGGAATGCTTTCAGTGACTAATCGTCGAATCATTCCTGACCGAGCTTGCAAGTGAACTTGTAGAGTATTTCAGATGACTGATTTAAACAACCGAGAAAGTCCCGTGACAAATTGTCTACAAAAATACAATGTGTTAAGTTAAGCTTTCAACGTTGGTTTATCCCAAATGCTATACCTACATGTTTTTAGTTTCATGTCAATATATAAAAAATTCAAGATATCCGGTCTGTGTGGTTCCCGGATTGAGAATATCAGTTGTCTAGTACCCACAATACAATCTTCGCCTTAGTTCGAGACTAGATGACGCTGTGTGGCCCAGGGAGGCAGGTTACTTATTTAATACTAGCTGTGCCAGCGGCGTCACACGCGTGGATATTAAAAAATAACGGACATAAAAAGTTTTAAGTTATACCTCTACAGATTTCATATAAGTATAGACTCTAATCTTCTAAGATTAGTATATTACAACCAGTACTTAAGCAGCTGCCTAGCATATTCCACTAGTCACCTTAATTCCTTAACCTCGATATTAAAACTCTATCCAAATTGCAAATCAATCATTCCATCATAACAGTTAATTAATATTCACAGTAGCGAATGTATGTACCTACCGTAATCAAACCGATATCATAGCAGATTAATTTACAATGTAAGTTACATTAATTAATTACCTCCATGTATGTACCTACATATATCTACACAGGAAACGAGTGATAAATGAGAAAAAATATGTATAAATTTAGGTACAACTTGTTGAGGTTAGTTTCCGTACATAAAAATTTTCGGAAAGAGATTATGCAAAACTAATACAATAGAAGATACCTTATACTATACTTATACTTTAAATTGGTCCTTTGTCAACTAGGAGTTGTAAATCTGTAGTTAGCAGAAATAAAGAAGAAGAAATAACTAATAGATAGTAGAAGCTAATCTTAGTTATCCAATTTAGATAGTTTTATTAATTACTTGTTTGTAGTTTTAATTAGAATTAAGGATGATTTGATGGATGTTTCTTACTCTTTCCCGCAAAATATAGGTACTGAATTTTAATGCAACTTTACAGTAGTATAGATAATACATTGGATTAACACATAGGCTCTGTTTAATAAGAATATTCCCGTGAGCATTAGCTAGTATATTTCATTTCTATAGTGAGCAGATAAACAACGCAACACAAGAACAAATCCTATTCCCCCATTCCGATGAACACTATTTCCGCAAAACCGTGAGTTAATGTCAGTCTCTAAAGACATGCCAAAAGCCAGCACGTGAATATCGAACGATCGAGCGAGGCGGCCTTGAAGATAACCGTTCAAACACAATTACTGTCGGTATCGGCAACCGTGACGAATGACGAACGAGCGCATGTGTAAACAGCGGACTGCGAGTCGGTGCACTAAGGGCATAGTGCAAATACAACTACATACATACTTACACATGTAGGTAGGCATGTACTTGTAATTATTCTTCTTCGTCGTTTTCTTTATTCCTGAAGGTCGTGCCCGTATTTATAAGGATATAAGAGAGCGGACTATCATCATTTCTCTCCAAGCCAACCTCACCTGCCCGTGGTGTATCCCGCCGAATAGCGGTGCACTGGTGGCGGTATAACCATCACAATTGAATGCGTAGCTAAATACCACAGACCGATGATGGATAGCAGCGTCACCGGAGTGAGAAGCTACGTCCTGCGATCGCCAATCCGCCTGCCCAGCGTGACGATTATGGGTATATCCTCTAGATGTTTGCCCTAAGTGGTGAAGAACTGGAGAGGCCTATATCCAGCAGTGGACTGCAATAGGTTGATGATGATGATGATAGCCAAAGCAGCCTTGATATCGTCACCGGATTTCGTGGGAGCGGAAGGCTCTCACTCCCAGGAACGTTAAGCAACGCAGCCGTGGGCGCCCCCTAGTGGGGCTCTTCCCTCGGGTTAGAGTGTTGCTGACCTAAGAACGCTGTTTTGAGAAGAGGGGCGATATCGCAGTCGGGAAAATTCATAAGTAAACCTACATAATCGTATTTCAATTAAATAGGAAGCTGATACTGAACACGGTGGGTTCTGGAACTGGCATCGTAGTAAGAAAGGCATCGAGTGTCGAGGCGACACTGCCTCAATCGATATTGTATCGACGCCCAAGATTAGCAATTATCATGTGCGTCAATAGTCTACAAGCGACGTTTACCTACGCTTCTAACGACTCTTGTTTACATAACAACCGCGCTTGTGCCTGCCTCAATTCATTTTACTTCACGAGAGATCCGCGCATTCTCCCACGCATATTAAAACTGCAATGAGGTGTAAATAGTTCGATATCAGTGCACTATCGTTCGGCATTAAACTCCTGTATCCATTAGCCAATTTTTAATCCTGTTACAATGTTCGTTGATTACGATTGCGGGTATTTAATGCTCCTTCTTCGGCCTAGTGTCAGGGTTCGCTTTCCTGCACAATCTTCGCCACATTGCCAGTCGATGTCTCCCGGTATAGGATAGGAAATATGTCCGCTTTTACTGCATCCAGCCATTACTTCTTGGGCCTGCCACGTGTTTTAGAACCTAAGACAATGAGGTCGAATAATTTTCCTACAAAAAAGTTTAAGGTTTTAAAATAAGTGGGTAGGTACCGACATGTACGTTGTTAAGGAAATCCTGTAAATAAGCAGGATAGGTTAGGATGGATCGACAGAAAGTGTGTCTGTAAGCATCATCATAAAATCGTTTAATTGGTTTTGTACGTAATACATAATAAGTTCATTAGGATTAAACATTTTTTATTACGTAACGCACACATTCTTGGTAATAACGTAAAGAACAATGAAATCAATTTGCGATACATTGTAACATAAAATTACGTCACTTATTAGGTAAGTACCTACAAGCTAATCATCTCAAGTCCACCGATTTTCAAAACACCGCCCTGACGTTCAATCAAATGCAGTATACACGCAGGTACATATGCGAAATTATGTCACATTTGACGTAATTGAATTCCGGGCCGATAGACGATTGCATCGTGGCGAAATGAAAGTAACAATCGGTTTTATGAAACGTCTTGGAAGGTAATCTAATCGGACCGGTCATTACACAACAAAGAGTCCAAACGAAAACAAAACAAGACCACTAATCACTTGTACTGTGTAATTGTCCGCGTAACTCCGGCAACCGAATATGAATATTTATAGACGGTTTAGTGCGAACTTGCTAGTTCCCATCCCGATACGCGGAAATGTTCGCGTGAATCCGCTTTGGAAAGATTATGATCCATCAATAGGGTTAAAATATGATCGCGTTTAATTTATGCCCTTTCTATATTTAGTTTTACTAACGCTAACGTAAAATACGAAAAGAGAGATAATGCGAACACCGCACCAAACTATATAAGTTTTGAACCAAAAATATTATTTCAGTACTATATATTAAGATACACTGTATATCAAAGATGTGGTTCAAGTTAATTAACTAGCAACTAACATCATTTTACACCCTCATTCTTACCTATCCGTCCAAAACCAGATTACCTAATTAATAATCGCCCACTTTCATGTATATTATGCTCGTAAGTCGATGCGTTTAATGTTAGCCGCATTGGGGAAGTAGGAAGCAAGTGCGGACAAATAAAACATTGACTTTCTCCATTTGTTTCGTACGTAGTATCTACACGCGGCGACGTAACAATGACGGGTCCAGACCAACTGCTTTATGCTGGTGTTCGTAAGAAGCAGGAAAATGGCACGTGGCAAACTAATACCATATGTTTAAGTAACTTATCAACGATTATAGCCCCATTACAAAGCTAAAACTTCATCATTAAAATCAAATCAAGGCCGTTGTGATTGATCCGCAAACAAACCCAACCTTGTTGTTAAAAAAAGTAAGTATTTTATGAGAGGGGGCAGACGGGCCTTAGGTACGGTTACCTGATGCTAAGCAGTTACTTTAGCCCATAGACACTGCAAGACCAGGGGAGACGCGTCTGTAATGCGTTGCCGGCCTTTGAGAATCTTGTAGCTGGAAGTTGATTCTAAAGAACTCTTGCACGATAAGTACCGAGGTAGGGTTCCAACTATCAAGATGATAAGGAAGACTTCCGATTATCAAGATGATAAGAAGAAATCTTTAATTTGGTACGAAATTTACGATGATGAAAAATAGCCGCTGGTATTAGGTAGATGATATAAACGGTAAAAAATACACATAGATGCTATATCCCTGCGTAAAGATAAATGGTCAAGCTGTTGTGTTGTAGTGCGGTCGCCCTAAGCATTCCTGGCGACGAACGATCACTGAAAAAGCGAAGGCGATAGGAAGGACCTAGATCGAAGTAAAGTGCGAAGCTCAAACGTCGAGATGGCGACTTACTGTGCACGCCCTCTTTCCGCATTCGCACATCCAGGATGCTGCATAAGGGTACTATTTATTTCACATGTTACCGATATTCTAGCTGGCTCAGCGGCGGGCTGCAGCTAGCATATACCTATACCTCAATATAAATATCACTTTTTCAAAAGGCAGTAGGCGTGATTCCACACAGTCTCATACAAGTGTAGAACAAAAGCGGCGACCGGAGAGCCGCAATAGCGTTATGCAAGAGGCGGATTGTCAAGTGTCGCAAGCGCAGATCACGTACGAGTCATCGTTGGACGCACTCGAAGCCCACAATACAGTATTAAGATAATTATGAGAGAATCTAACCAGGATGAACCGACTGGAAGGCTGAAGAGACCTGTGTGGTGGATGGAGCGGATAACGACGTGAAGGTGCTTGATGCCCCTATTAAAAACATCAAAAGCAGCTATCTTATCGTCGGACGTAGGTGGGATAACGTTTAGTGTTGCTCCTGTCACTCCCTCTAGTAGAGGATAGTTTATTTTCCACAAACACGGCACTGCCCTTCGAAGACAACGAAGTAGATCCGGGAGCACCCCGACGAAACCGTTGATGGAGTTCATTTTGCACTTGCGACGGCCAAGCGCACGATATTAGCAAATCTTGATGCTGCAAGTGTAAATAGTGATGCAGGGGCAGCAGAATCCGCCGCAGCAGCCACCGCAGCAACCTCAGTTTTAAGTCAATCGAATGCTGTGCAATATAGAAATATCTATCTAAAATGTAAAATTCTGACAGGTTTTGATAGTCTACTCTGATTCATTGTTATTGACGCGTAACGCGAATGCATACTTACAAAATGAAAGGTATTAAACCATATTTAATTAAATATACATGATTACAGCCAAATCGATAACTCAATAGATTTTATCAGCTCGTTATCAATAACATGTCATCATGATTACAATTAGTACGATAAACAAACAGGATTAGAATGCTTACTCATTGGTCTTGAATGACAGGTTGACTATAGAAGCAAGACTTGTATTAGTAGGTACCTGCAGAATCATACTTTGCACTAAGCAAATGACTTAGCGACCCGGGAACTTGTTCCCAATAGTGTACCTGTTATGGACCAAGTGATTAATGCGGGCATTATTTATAATGCTAGGGCATTATGAATAATGTCAATTTCTATTGGGCAAAGTGATAATTACTATCTAAACTTCATTATTTTATCACATTACCGGTCATTATTACATTGCTACTTGGCAATTAGGCAATTTGATAATAAAGCAAAGGGGAGTAATCACTTACTTATTCGGAGATCGATGTATCCGTTAATGTTTTTTTAACCGACTTCGAAAAGGGAGGAGGTTCTCAATTCGTCTGTATGTATATTTTTTTATGTACCGATATTTCCGTCAATTATAGATGGACGCCAAAAATGTTTTTTTTTGTTCCAACAGATGACACTTCCGAGGTGATCCCATTATCACCAAGTCAGGATCTGATGATGGGATCCGAGAGAAATTGAGGGCAACAACCGAAAGTTGTATGCTCATATGGTGATTTTGTTACGTAATCATATCCTACTCAGGCATATGCTTCCGGGCGTCAACATCTGGTGCTGATGATGAAGCCATAGAACCCCTTAACGGTTAGGAGTTAGGGGACAGCACTGCCATTGGTCGATGGGAACTAGGTAGTAGTATGTACTTATTCAGGGCTAATAGGGCAGCTGATTTGATAAGTAATTTGCTTGATTCTAGATCGCAAAGTCTTCACTTGACTTAAAGCAAAATGTTTCTTTCCTAACTCGTAAAACTCTTAAGGACATTAACTAGCCTTTATTCAAGTTCACAACACATTAACGCAACTAAAAATCGAGTAACAAAATGACTTTAAAAAAAAATTAAACAACATTGGGTTGCAACATTATCATGTTCTTAAAGGGAACAGGTAGGTATACATAATTTGGAAACTTAGTAATAGGGTTCCATTTTACACCCGTTAGGTACGGAAACCTTATAAAAATGAAATGGCAAACGTCCGTTATCTCACACCAATAACCCAGTTATCCTGTACACAGGACCTCCGTCAATTAAATAACCCTATAATTTAGTTCCCATCATTATGCAATAGTGCTGCATTTGCCGAGTAGGTATTACTACTGAGTGCGTCAACATGGCCTGTGTATCACATACACATATTATATTATCTCAGGAGTGGATGGGCTTGTACCTCCACGCAAGCCTTACAGAGGATCAGGAGACTGCGAAATAGTTATAAAATATGTTTTTATTAAAATAAATAAAATAAAATAAAATAGTTTATTTCTGCAAATAGATTCACTAGTAATACTTTTGCACGTCAAACTTTTTTCCTACCAGCACTTCGACGTGTAGCCTGCTGAGAAGAAGTGCCGCAACAAACTCAACAGTTAGCCTTGTTTAAAATATATAATACAATACAATAATATCGTTTTAAAAAGCGCAAGCGAGCAGACTATCATGTCCATGTAATATTGTCATCCCTATAATCTTGTACTTTATAATAACCTTTTGACATTAAAATGGACTTAATGCGAGATTTAAATCTATGTATAGGTAGATCAACAATATTTTGCGGTATTACTCTGCCCAAAGGGTGATAAACAATATTTATAATGCCCGATCAATTTGATTATTTTAATAATGATTATCAAATTGCCCTCTCATATTGGCCATTTATCAGAATGCCCGGGCATTATATATAATGCTACATTTATCACTTGGTCCATAACATACCTATGCCAAGACTTATATTATAACTTGATAGATGATTAAAATTTAATCCAATTAATGGGTCCAATGGGCAATTGCAATTAATATTAAAATACATGAATTGATGTGGTTCTTAAATAAAAATGTATAATTTTTATTTATAAGCACCATTTTACGAGATTAATAAGGATTTGACTTTGATATTTTGCTTCAGGTCTTCATCATTTGTTAAATGTAACACACAATTAAGTAGTTAATTACATACAGTAAAATTCGTTCTACGAGTAATATATCGAAATTAATTATTTTGAAAAATTTTAAGGCCACGTAAGTATAAGTACCTACTAGCATAAAAATATTGATTATGCGATCATTCATTCATTATACATTCATTATGCGATCGATTAAACCTACCTGTGGATACCAGATTCCATGTTCCCCAAAAACAAATTAAGATTTTCAAGGTTTTTTAAGACATAGGGGGCAGACGAGCAAACGTTCCACCAGATGTTAAGTGATAGCTGCCGCCCATGTACATCTGCAACATCAGGAGTGAGGGTAAATTTTTGGTGTGTGAGCTCCATGTGGGCTCTAACATCGCACATCAGACAAGTTGAGGTCAAGCGCTACCCATTTACTTGTAAAAAAAATCTGTTACAAAAATAGAAAGAAGATCTGCAACTTATGCAACCGGCCAACTTAGGCCTCTCGCTTCTCGTGATTGATTAAGTGCGCATCGATTTGTTATTCAACAAAGGTCTGATACTATTTGTATTCGATACACGTAATCGTTTAAACGGATTCTGAAATCGATACGTCTAGGACCTTCACTCTGACATTCGATTCCATCAAACTCTTCGTTTGACCATGTGCTGTTTTGTCTGAGCAAGTAATGAAATATTTTTTAGCGTTTTGAAAGTTAATCCTCTATTGTAATGTAGGATTGTGGGCATTATTTAAAAATACATCAATTATAGCAATGAGCCAGCCTCAAACTACATTTATAATAGGAACTCCTACGTTTTTAATTCTTTTAATTTTCATCTATCTTACGGTTGTCTAGAAGAGATCGCTTAAAGCGATAACACCGTCTAAATTGTACGTACTTTATTATATCTTTGTGTCCAGTTTTAAATCAACTGTTTGGTGTACATAAAAAATAGTCTATCTATCCTACCAATGATATGACCTGTTTTTTACCCGAATCTACCTACTACTAAAATTATTTTGTATACTAAAATCAGATCTTAAAGTAAAAGTGTACGAACATTTTAGTAGACTATAATTAAGTTGTTCAATTCCACTGCGCCTATTATTTCTGTAGCTATCAAAGCCCCGTTCCGGAAGACAGCAATGCAATGCTGTGTCACGGTTGCAAAACTTAGGTCAGATGTGCCAACTGAAACGTTTTAGTTATATGTACTACCATCCGCTAATGGCCAATGGCATAACATGGAACTAACAATCTAACAATAGGTAATACTGTAATGAATATTTGACTTAGCACGAGCTATCATTATGTCCAATATAGGTACTTCGTTTTTTGGGATTATAAAATACACAATTTGGATCTTACTGTATACCTACACAAAAAGTGTAAATTGTGTAAAATACCTTAAGAACCACTAATTGCTACATGAGCATTGAACAAAGCGTTTATTAGTTTGACAATTAGTTAATTTGATAACTCAAAATCACTCTTTTCGCATAATTTGTTGTATTTATGCGAGAAAAAGTGTTTATTATCACTGCTTGTTCCGTTACACAATTTCTATAAACGGGGTAGGAAAAAGAAACTTTATTAAATCTCCCAATATTTTTAAGCAGACATGTTAAGAATAGAAATTAAACTTGTTTCTCTACCTATCTTCTATCTCAAATGGATGGAGGTGGACAGGTTGACGTGGTCTACACCGATTTTGAAAAGGCGTTCGATCGGGTAGACCATGTCATTCTCCTGAACAAGTTACAAAAGTTAGGCATTCACGGCGATTTACTTAGGTGGATTGAGGCCTATCTTAGCAACAGGTCACAAGCGGTTATTATGGGTGGTTACAGGTCGGACTTTATTTGTATACCTACAGGTATTCCCCAAGCATCCCATTTAGGACCCCTATTTTACAATGCCTATGTTTTCGACATTGTAAACTGCTTCACATCAGCAAAACACCTAATGTACGCTGACGATAAAAAGATATACTACAAAATTCAAGACATTAACGACTGTGAATTAATTCAGGCTGATCTAGATGCTCTATTCCACTATTATCAAAAAAATAATATCACTGTTAATATTGGAAAATGCGAATGTATAAGTTTCACACGTAAACCAAATCCTATTACATTTACATACAACTTCAACGGTACTCCTATACGCAGAACATCTATAGTCAGAGACTTGGGGGTTTATTTTGACAGAAAAATGATGTTTTCAGAACACATCGATAAAATAGCAACGACAGCTTTCCGAAACTTAGGCTTTATCATTCGATCATGTAAAAACTTCTCTAATGAACATACTTTCAAAATTATTTATTATGCTTATGTCCGAAGTGTACTGGAATACGCTAGTCCGATCTGGTCTCCACAATACACAAAATATATAAATCAATTAGAACGTATTCAAAAACTATTTTTAAAACACTTAAATTACTTACTTAGGAAACCAACCCTACCTACTTACAATGATAACTGTAAACGATTTGGTCTTCTAGCTCTGGATGACAGACGTAAGTTGATAGATATCTACCTTCTGTATGATATCGTACGCAATCAAATTGACTGCCCTGAGTTGGTGGCTGAAGTGTCGTATCTGGTCCCTGCTCGCCGGCCCCGCCGACGGCTGCCGGCACTCTTCTGGGTGCCGAGCTTCAACACCAATTACGCGCGCAATGCACCCTTATCGAGAATGCTAAGAACTCATAATGAACTGTTCAGCGGAATAGATATGTTCACCAACAGCAGAGTCGCATTCAGGTCCCACGCAATAAAGCTGCTGAGCTCTCCGTAATAAAAATATGACGAACAAAATCATATTATATTATATTTCATTGATTTCGCATTACATATTGTAGATATTTTATATATATTTCACACTTAACTAACTCTTACATTTGGGCAGGCAAGCATAATTACTCGGAAAATCACTCAGACACACCTACACACACACACACACACACACATACACACACACACACACACACACACACACACACACACACATACACACACACATACACACACGCATACACACACGCACGCATACACACCGGCACGCTAATATTTCACTGATGTTGTTGTAATAGGTTTAATTAAGTTTATTGCTCAGAGCATTTCATAATAATCTTTGTTAATACAGGGAAATCTATAATTAGCCATACCTATTTTTAAGATTTACTAATAGCAAAGTAATACATTATGTATCGCCGTTGATTTCCTAAATAAATAAATAAAAAAAAAAAAAAAAAATGTGATTAGATTTGATCAAACACGTAACCGGATTATTTGTGTAGTTCGAAACGTTGCGAAATAATAGGCCTTCACTCTGACATTCGTTTCCATCAAACTCTTCATATTGACCATGTACCGTGGTATATGACAGTTCCTCAACACGAATGGTAAATAACCTTGTTACAGTTATAAAATGTCACGCTCGTGTGTTTGAGCAACTCAAACTGGTTGCTCACATCGAATCAAAACATTGTTTTTTGTTCAAATTATATGAATAAAAAGCAAATTTAATAAAAAATGGATCTTTTTAAAATATTTGCAATAAAATTATGTGCATTTTATAAAAAAAACTAGCGACCTACCCTCGCTTCGCTTCGGGTATTTAAAAATCTGTTTAGAAATCCCTAAAATTCATTAGTGATGCATGTATCGACGAACATACCTTCTTGAAACTACCATTTTGAATCACCACCTATCTATTAAAAAGAAATCAAATCAAAATCCGTGTCTTACTTTTAAAGATCAAAGCATACATAGGGATAGATAGACATAGGTACATAAGGTATGCTCTGGTAAGCGGTTTCTTGTTTTATACTATTTAGTGATTACTTCTACCATGTCTGTTTATAGAAAACAATAATTATAAACACAATAAGATATGTGATATTTTAAAGCTACATATTTCTATATAAAAGTAGAATTGGTAGTAAAAACCACAGCGGCTCAAAACGTATACGAAACACACGATGAAGTCGTAAGTCGCAACAAAAGAGGTGACAGCAGTAAACAACTTTAGCTTACTTTCGACGAATACCATGTCACCAAATGGCACATCGGTGCTCCAAAATCGTAGTCACAAATTGAACAATGAGCGGCGACGCGGGACCGAAAAGAAAATTAATTTAGGTATTGGTGTCGGTCGGTGACCCCGCAATTGTGAAACGTTGAGCGATTGCGCTCAGAACTGTTTGTGTAATACTCGTACACCGGCACAATACTACGCCACATCAGCTGGCCCTCGAAAATACTTTACATATGACGAAATTGGCCACCACTGCGAATAAAGATCTGTAACTACTTCAAAAAAATATTTTAAAAATTTTAATACTTAGGTACAGATCATCTTCATCATCAGCCTCTCGCAGTCCACTGGTTGACATAGGCCTCTCCAATTGTACGCCGTATTGGAGGTATTACCCATAATCACCACTGGCCTACCCAGTTGGATTGGCGAGCGCAGGGCAGGGGATAGACTAGTAATGCGACAATTTCCAAAAAAATCATCCCGAAAAATACTAGATCCTATAAAATAGTTAACTTATTACTGATTTTTTACAATATAGTTATTCATATATCTCATCTTCAAAAAATACCACGCAATAACTTCTGTTGCTAATATAATTTTACATTTACTATAGCGGTTGCGCTTTACCGACCTTAAAAGCTGACCTTGTCTAACGTGTCAATATTGTTGTTTACGTTCCTCAAATGTACAGTTACATGCAGACACATTCTTTATTCAACACAATAACTATCTGTAATCCTATTTACATTTCCTGTTCTCGTCTCGTCAACGATCTAACTATAGCTCACAATCAAGGGACGGCCGTTTTTAACATAATCGATCGATTCCGAAACCAGAATAACGACAATTTCTGATTTTATGTGAACGCTTTACGACTATTGGGCAACAATGACAAAAATCGCAGAGAAGAGCACACGGACGCAGTCGGTAATTGGAAGATGAGATCTCGTATGGAACGTGGCCCGAGGCGGCATGAATGAAAGCCGCTCACTGGCATAGCACTACGATCTCGCAGGCCTGAGGCAGTTACAACAAGCGATGACTTCAACTATACTGCCCGTTATACACTACGTATTATCCGCAGTGGAAAGCCGCCACTTCCAACAACGCGAAGCAGTGTATTAAACCACCAGCGATAGTGTACTCGTGAATAACGGCCGATCCGTGAACCTTTAAGGATATCGACATCCGCCGAACGAGTTTTTCCAGTCCGTATCATCGCAATATCACGGTTATTATTGAAACGCGCGCCGCGGCCACGACAGGTAAGTAAAGTATTTATCACGAGAAATATTTACCTAGCGTTGCGTTATCTCTCATGTATTTTGTAAAGGGGAGATTACTGGCACCGGTGTAGCTGTTTTATCATTAACGACTTAAACAGTCGGATTTTAATCACAGTACAGCTAGATATGCCCTCTAAAAATGGACCAAAATTGTTTGCATTTTACAATTTTTAACCTTAGAGGAATTTTTCAAAATCGTAACCGCTATAGAACATCGTGGGTTCGATCCCCGCACAGTACAAACATTTGTATGAATGAACATGTCCGTTTGACGAAAAAAAATTTTGAAGTTTGCTATTGTATATTATTTACAATAATAAGTATCTAAATATGTTTATCGGTTATTTAGTACACATAGTTCACACAAGCTACTATGACTTCATTTGGCACTAGATGATGCTGTGTGACCCAGCGTAAAATGTCTTGGGTTGTAAACAGTTTACTTTTGTGCCTAATGAAACGTTATAATGCTCAAATATTACAATAATGTCGTGCAATACAGAAATATGACTTAGAAAGTTCATGCTACCAAGTTCGTCCCGATTGTATCTCGTAGAGCTCTAGTCCACTTACGGTACTCACACAGCATAGTCGTGGGCAGAGAAATTTAGTAACAAAAATATGTATAGTGTCAACCAGTGTATGACAATTACAGTTTATTTTACCAGAAGGAATAAATAAATATCTGACATCATCACATACATTGCTCGGATACCAAAGTAATTAGTAAGTATTGCAGATATCGATTCATATTTACATAACGAGATAGTTTTTAATGAAAGATGTAAATATAATGGTTAAGTCTTTAATAAAAATAAGTGCTTTGCTTAAATCTATTGTTTTTCTTCTATCTCAGCTTTGGAGACTAGATCACATATTTTTGAGCGGATCCTTATTTGATCTTCTAATGGATATGTCCTAGAGATGTACTGGGCTATTTCGTCAAAAAATATATTCATATCTGTTTGTTCAACATTGACATCAAGAATACTGGTCACCTCCTTACTTACAGCATCTTTACTGCCAGTATTGGTAGTAGTTATTGGTTTATCTTTGGTTTTCGTTGCAAAATATATAAGCGGCGGTACTGGAATATTCAGCAAAGGGTACTTCGTTATATTTGTAGATTCTTCCAATTTGCGAGGCATAACATCAGATGATTGGCCCTCGTTAATACTGCGAGAACCATTTGCGTTATCAATCGAATGTGTGGTGAGGACATTTCCTGAAGTTTTATTAGAAAGGCCGCATTTGCCAGTAATAATATTATTACTATTATTGCTAAGCTCTTCATTCTGAATTGTATCACTCTCAGATTGTTTCGCTGGTTTTAACATTATTTGGCTAAAATCTTGTTGCTCTGCAGTACCTTTAGTACAGCAATTGTCCCCGTTTAATACCTGCAAGAGCTGGGGGTCAGCAGCTTTTTTCTGAGATGAATCGCCGAGAACTGGTGTTTCAAAACTATAAATAGCTTCATGCGATTTGTTTTTTACAACAATGCTATTGATCTTGGAAGCTTCGTCTGAGGAAATCGATTCACTATCATTTGATACAAGTTCAACATCCTGTTGTTCATCCACAAAATCAGTGAACTTCATGTCTTGATTTTCACTTTTTAGTACTTTTTTTTTAGAGTAACTATCATCGTGTTTGCTGCTGGTATCCTGTTTTACTAACTTTCTTTTAGGTTTCCTCAAGCGTTTGGCATGTCTTAGTTTTGATTTGCCAAGCATATCGTGTTGTTCGCCAGTAATCAATTTATTATCAAATTGCTTATTGTCATCAACTAGAACAGTTTCTTTAATATTATTGCCTTCAATAAATGCCTTCTCGTGACTTTCATCTTGTTCCGCCAATGGATTGATGTCCTCATTTGAGCTACATATTTCATCGTTTTCAGATTTAAATTCAATTACATGATTTAAATTTGTCAAAGTAATATTTGAAGTTGATTGCAGGATATCATCTGTCTCTGGTTTTAAGAAGTCGAGGGTTCCATTCAAGTACTTAAAGAAAGATAAAGTTTGATTGTCATAATTTGGATATTTTATTACATGTTCGTCATAATCTTGTTTTATTTTAGCCCAATCCCTTTGACACGCTGATACTGCAAAATAATTTAATTAATTGTATTACTATTACTATACTTAGTAGCCTACATAACGAATTAATATTTGATTTAAACATTAGCTATGGTTAAATGAAGTTTGTAAGATATAAGTTCTAATACAACGTTTAGACTATCAATTTAAGACGTTAAGTCAAACATAAAAAAGTATGGTAGAATATTTTAAAAATCTATCTTAATCTGTCGTTTATTGTATTACTATGTAGGAATATTTAATTGAATTCATAACTATCCTCCTATCAAGGTTAAACAGATTAAAGAAAGTTATTAAAACATATTAATTAATAACAAGCTGAAAGTTAGATAAGTTCCTATGAATATTATTTATTGATTTCATAGTAATAGTTATGGACAACTTATTTAATAATAAAAACAGTTACAAACACTCACCAGGCATTCCTACTTGTTTCGATACATCTTCCCAACTCAAATCGTACGTCTCTTTGCCATATTTGGACTCTCCATCTGATTCATAGATTGGTGGATGTCGCTTTACTTCTGCTATCAGTCTGTATTTCTGCGTCTCTCTTGCTTCTTCCATGTTCCTTTTTTAATATTAGGCTGTTTAACATGCTATTTAGTGCAGTGCACAAGTCGACAGGAGGTCGGAGGAGGAGGTGGCAGCAGCTTATCAATTATTCTACCAAGGCTTATCAGGACGGGGTCGACCTTCAGAACAAGACGAAGAAGAAAAAACGACGTAAACGTGCGTCCATCGGCGCGTCTGGCAGCGGACTGGGGGGGCGAGAGGCCGCAATACGCTCCCCACTCCTGTACCGACGGCGTCAACGTACACACGCGTCAGACGTTCGAGTCGCGGCGAGTATTGTCCAGTCGCAGTGGGCGGCGCTTACGATGACCTTGTTTATCTGAAACAACGGCAGATGTCAATGAGAATTGCACATTCGCGTTAGGTTAAGCTTAACCACATATGCTCAGGTAAGTTATCTTAAATGGTCGGTTAAGAGCATACGATGGCCCTGGTGTAATACCAGTCCATGGGCTGCGGTAACCGCTTACCATCAGGCGCACCGGCAGCCATTTGGCAAAATGGCTGCCGGGGCGCCTGATGGTAAGTATAAAAAAGCCCTAGTGGTAAATATAAAAAGCCGCGAAAATATTGGTATAAAGGATACGTTGGTATCAATTACTATCAGTAGAATAAAAACCAGCGACGCTCAACCTGGCCGTATAAGGCAATACATCGATCGTGGATGCGCTTTTTGAAAGAATTAGATTCACTAGATGCGGCACATATATTTATTAACTCGCAACTAAATTGTGTTGGCTTCAGAGTTAATTAAGAAAAACGGATTTTGCTGCATGAACGTTCGTTTAACAAATTTTCTTTTTAATTGATGGGTCAAGCTGGAAATAAAATATGTAAAAATACAAATTAGAATAGAAAACGTTTATTAGAGTCACATACAAATTATATACATAAACAACCCAAGACATGCCACGATAGGCCGCACAGCATTATGTAGCCCCAAACTACGCCGAAGCTTCTATTTTTTTTTTTATAAATAAATACATATTATACGTGGAAACACCCATACAGACTTGTTCATGCACATAAATGTTTGTACTGTGCGTTAATACAAGCATTCATGTACCCCGAAAGCTGAAGTTTTGTCCCAAGATTTTAGGGATATTGTAATTTACACTCTATGTCCGTGGATTAAAGGTGCTGGTGAAGGGAACGCTATTAGGCGGCAAAAAGAAATACTTTGCTGGGCGAACGCACACTTGGAGGCGACCACCTCGTAGCTCTCGTAGCGTCCGTGACGTAGCAGTGACGCACTCGCCTACACCGTCTACGACCGCGTTGGCGTGAGCCGAGATCTTCGTAACGGGTAGCCCGGGGGCGAAATTGGTTTCATTTACGTTGTTTTTTTTTAAAACCAATTACCCGTATTAGTAGCAGTAAGTATTTTTCAAACAATATTTTGTATGCATGAACACGAAAAATGTATGTAAGTAAGTTTATTCTTTGTCTAGTACCTTTTTAATTCACATGTCATAGTACTTAGCTTCGGCTTAGTTTAGGACTAGATTGCGCTGTGTGGCCCAACGTGTCTTGGATTACCTATTTATTTTTTTACTTTTCAATGCCAAGTGTATTTTCAAAACGAACAGAAACGCTTCCATTAAAATATAATTGATTTACGATCCGCCGTACTATTTAAAGGAATTGGCAATACAAACATTGTAATTACTTGGGCATGTAGATTAAGGTTGCACGTATAATATTGTCAAGCGTACAACCTAAAATTATGAAAAGAAAACCCAGTTCATTCGACAAAACAATAAAAAGCGAGTTTTAATTTAAAAGTAACCTTTTTACTACCGCAACTATCAGTCGTAATAAATAACCAACGCCGACAGAACATTGTATAAAATTAAATACATATTTTGGTAGCCGACACGTCAAGTGAATAAAATGACGTCTGTAATTGTTTTTTTTTTGTTATATCACGTGTTCAACGCCAAAGCTAATTGAATAAAACTGGCTTGCATTTATTTCGCAAGCGTAAGTAACAACAGTTACCCGGAATCGCCATCAATCGTCACTTGTCACACATTAGCGGACAGTGCAGACTTAATGACAGTCACCGTTCCGAGACGGCCACCGTATTATGCATATATTGAAATTGAATAAAGACTATTAAATGCAGGTATAGTAGTGTAGGACGCCCTCAGGCTAGGTGAAGTGACGATTGGCGCAGGACGGCTGGCAAGTGCGATGCGAAAAGCCCAGAATATGTAGATCAAAGTGGCGAACATTGGGAGAGGCCTATGACCAGCAATGGACTGATAAAGGCTGATGATGATGATAGTAGTATAATAATGGAAATAAAATCATGAATGTATGGCTAGTACACATTATTGCACACTAAAAGAATTGACTTAGAACTAGACAAAGTATACATTTGTTATACAATTTAACTGAATTTAACATTATAGCAAAAAATGTCAAAACATCTTCTATTCAATGTAATACATAGGTCTTTAAAACAGAATAAAGCTTGCGTTTGTTTTGGTTCACCACATAACAAAAATTGAACCTATTCTTGGATTACAATCCTTCATTCGACGAACACATATAAATTAATTCGGCACTTACACTAATTTTTCCATTTTCTGAGCTTTTGAATCTTCTAGTCATACTCGTAGATTATTTACTGCACAAGGATAAAAGTATAACAAACATGTTATAATTAGTTACATATAAACGATCTTGGAGGCTATATAGAATTATTGAGATGTTTAAATAAATATTTTTAGAAATCTTAATATTTGCGAACAAGTTTGAATACATGACTACTTGCTTTGCGAACTAACGACAAGAAATTGCATAATCAAATTGTGATTATGAAAAAGTTCTGTTAACATAGATACCAGTGACGTTGAACGTACGTTCAACCAATTTTAAGTAGTACTCAAACATAATAAAAACATCTGTGATACGTTGTTTGCATTTTAACCATCAACGCATCGGCGAAAGTACGTCAACGCGAATTATGTTCAAAGGATTATATTTAGAATTCTGTGCTATTGAATTAGGCATCTGTTCCAAACCACAGTTTCCAGAATTAGAACAGGACCACCCCATCCTCATCTCGTGGGTGTCGTAGAACACGACAAAGGGTATATGTATCGGGAAACGGGCAGCAACGTTTACCTGCCAAGGCAGCTCCCCTTAATTGTCAATTGTTATTGGGAGAAGCCTATTTTCAACAGTGGACAAATTAGGCTTCAGTCGATAATAATGATTAATTCCACTAACATTAATTAACCGCATTCACTATCATAGGTCAGAATATTGAATAAATAGAAACGTCTCAATATAATGTTTATATCGCGATAAACAATTATATCATGCTACTAAATTAAGAAACGAATTATGATCCATCTGAAACTATTTAGGCTCTTAGCCAAACTCATTTGACGCACTCCGTGTGCACATAGGTATACTTATATATGTTTTGTATGCATTACTAATGCAATTCAGAACTATTCAAACTCAAAAAAATTATTTGCTAAAATCATGTTTTATGTGACTGAGCGAGCAGGCCGATAGCAGCAAAACATAATTATCTGAATAATCGACCTGAATTTGAATGGATGGTGCTTATAAGGAGTATACTCCTTCACGCAAAAATATCTACTGAGTTTGGGTACTTGAGTACTGAATTTGGGCGATTATGGGTATATCCTCCAGATGTTTGCCCTAAGTGGTGAACAACTGGACCGCAATAGGCTGATGATGATAATGAATTGGAATGAAACTTTACACTAATACAGCTACATCAGATTAACAAATAGGCCATAATTTTGGATATTCCCATTTCACGTATCACCGAATATTCACGGAATGCAGTTGGTGTTCCCATATTCTGTGACCTTTGCATAATACACATGACTTTTTCTCCTTTTCCTCAACATCCTTCTGTAAGGATCCTATTTAATAAAAAAAAATGTAAACTACTCATAAATACCCAAGTAAATTTACAGTCCACCGTGCTCTTTATGTCGAAGGCCGAGATCTTTAGGTGGCGAAGCGAGGCACTCATATTGTATTTATATCAACCACCTGAACATCGGGTGTTGGTTTGTGTATTTTTAGAATCGGCACCTTAACCTCCGAGCACACCGCCGGTGACACCTGCATTTCTCACTGAATTTTATAGTGATTAATTAAAATTTGCGAAACTGGTACCCTCTGTATAAATTGTTTTTGCTCGAATGAATTTTTATTTATTGCTACAAAAAGTAATAAAGTAGCGGGCAAGTGCGCGCTTTATTAGCCTCTGCGTACAACACGCATTCCGGTCCCAAAACCTGTCTTGGGCGAAGCCTGCCCAGTGGAGGAGCGCCCGGAGTCGGTGCAATGTCTCGTATTCTATTAACGTTTCAACTCGACCGTGTAATAGTTGCTCGCACTGGATAAAGGAGCGCACACGTTAGACATGTGGATACTTGTCTTATTTACACCAAGTAAAGTACTTATAGCATGATAGTATTAGTAGCTACTTAAAATGCATTCAAACTTAATTTTGACGTTATACATTATTCAATTACCCATCTAATAATTCGTATTGTGCTTCTTTTTTGAAGAAATTCTTAATATTAAATAGTTATAAACACACTAGCGACCCGCTCTCGCTTTGCTACGGTATTATACCTACATGTAAACCTTCCCCTTGAACCTCTCTATCCATCAAAAAACCACATCAAAATCCGTTCTGTAGTTTTAAAGATATAAGCATACATGCGGACAGTAAGAAAACATAAGCGATTTTGTTTTATACTGTGTAGTGATCATAACTTTTAAACGCATTGCAACATAATTTTAAATTATTTATTGTAATAAGACATGAACCCGCCAGAATACCAGTGCTGCCGCGGGTGCGGCGCACACCTATACCGCGCCGTGGTAGCATTATGCTGAGGCGGAGCCTATTGGTCTGCGCATTTAAACTTTATGTACCTATTTATTCCAGACATAATATTTTATATATGTTTTCCTATTATCTGTGCTGTCAACTTCTTTTTTTTGTATTAATTGTGCTTTGTTTAGTGTGATCTGTCTGTGTGTCAATTTGCGGGCTAATAATTTTTTTTCTTTCTTTCTAAAATGTTCGAGATTCAACAAGCACATACCTCTTCTACGCCTGACGTTACGGCAGTACTACAACAGCCTCAGACAGTGTCTCGGGGAGAACTGGCGCAGCGTTGTTACCGCTCAGTCTGAGCTGCAAAATCTTTTTCTACCCGCATATATTCACTATCTAGCCACCATCAAACACACAATGTTCTGGTGAGAATTAACGGATTAAAAAAAAGCACGAGCGCGTTAAGTCACGAATATTTCATGTCTTAGAAATATAGTTAACAATATCACATACAACATCTTTTTCGTGTACACTGAAGTTCGTTTTGTAAATCGGACTATGACGAGCGAATTTGTCGGATAAGGCACGTCTTATTAGTCGCATGTGTGC
Source organism: Conogethes punctiferalis (assembly GCA_031163375.1). Taxonomy (NCBI): domain Eukaryota; kingdom Metazoa; phylum Arthropoda; class Insecta; order Lepidoptera; family Crambidae; genus Conogethes; species Conogethes punctiferalis. The sequence goes on along the minus strand of CM062083.1, from coordinate 11,455,915 downwards.
GTAGGCTTATAAAAATCGCGGTGGATGATTCCTCGTGGGCGCGATCTATGTAAATGCCTACACGCTCTGTACGCTTTCGAGATGCTATCAAAGATGAGCGCCCGCGCCGCTTATAGACAGAAATGACAATCATTAGCCTCTTTAGTTTCGTAATGATTTTATTACTCGCATAAGCACCAACTCGAGACAGGTTTCGGACTATATTGTGATCTTATCGGCTGAATATCGGACATCGGACTGTGTGATCTTTGCACAGTCCGCCTTGAACACTTCACTTTTGCTAAATTGGGCGGGTAAGAGTTTCAACACGTCTGATCTAGATGTATCATTTCGATAACGTAATAAAATTGATATTTTCGCTAATCGAAAATAGTTCAAACTACGGGCAACATTTAGGCTTGATTTCCTCCTGCGGTGACGTCGATCGATCGTATGAATATACACTAATTCTATAAAGGACCTGAATTGGTAGCTGCCTGCGTACTCTTAACCGTCGTCAGTTGGAGGAAATCAAGCACAATTACAAATTTTGGCTAAATGGTCATTATGGTATCCAGGAGGAGCCCGAGACGATTCATTAATTGTTAGAAATAATCAAACTAGCGGGTAACACAGCGTAATTATCCGTATCTACAATAAAAGATGCTTTTAAAACCTTTTTTAGTATGAAATTTATCTATAAAATGGTCCCTAAAAGCTACGTACCCTCATGGTTGTTACATTAACACTCGACATTTTCCTTACGTACCTACGTATGTGCAAAGATCCAATCCACTCGGCTCGCCGGATGATTTGTGCCGTGTCTGAGCTACTTAGTTGCCTATTTGTTATTTCTGTATCTTATCTTCTTTGCATATCAAGTAAATACAAGTATATTTTCGCAACTTGATTCTTGTATGCTCAACAACTCTAATTCGAATAAAATATATTGTACGCTTTTCAATATAAAAAGATAGTAAGTTCCAAATTGGTAGTAATGAGATGAAGGCATTGCCCTCATTAATGAAAACATATGTGTAAAAGCTACTGCTATTTAATACACAAACATTTTCATAAAATAAAGTAAGTAGTTGGGCAAATATTTACCTAACTACAAAACATAAAATTCATTTTATTCAAACGCACGTAAAGCTTTCAAGTACTTTCCAACGATATGGACCGGCTACCGGTTTATAATGTTGCTAAGCTGAGGTGATTATCTATAAAATAAAACCTGGGATATGCGCTTAATAAGTCTCAGAAAGATGGTACCTACGTTTAGTTGAAATATAGAAAGTAATTAGTAAGTATTATCTATTTTTTTGTGTAAGTTTAGAAGGTAATTACTTTTTCTAATAGAATCACGACATAATGGATTCCCGATTACGCCCGATGGCAAGCGAAAGGGAACCCAAGTCGCAGGGAGAACTGGCAAGCAACCGTCAGTTGCCACCGCCGATGCAGCGCTCACCTCACAAGCTCAGGAAATCCTACTCACCGGCAGAAACACGACCTTTTCCGGTCCTGTCCTTCTCCGGACAGGAGGCTCACTTCGAGAGAAGATTCGCTATGCCTTACTTCTCATAACCTATAATATAACCTGCAATGCAGATTTTGTCAGAAATACTGTCCATTTCCTTATGCCAGAAACTTACCTAGATAGACATTTATTGGACCCATCAGCGCTATAGTCACTTACTACTAAACATCTTTGAAAGTTCCTGGAAGCTACGGGAGTACGCATTGAGCTTTGACATATAAAAGGGACCTACATCGGTATCAGGGTTCAGTAGAGGTCGAGGTAGCGTATAACCAATTAATATTCTTAATACCTACACCTACTACTATTGAACTCGAGAAGTCAAGTATCTATACAACAGTAAACAATTAGTTTGTTATTTATATGTGCCGATAAGGATGAAACGATTGATGTCGTACTGCCGGAGACAAAACAGTTTACCCGTTATGATATATTACTAACAAAAAAGTTAATGGGCGCTAAGTCTTCAGAATTAATGCACTTGGGGGCGGACCATACATAAAATTATCATAAAACATGTTAATACTGCTGTTATAAATTATATACAGATTAATTTATTGCCGTAGGTTATTTACCATGTCAATAATGTGGTGATGAGTTCATTACTTAGTAGGTACATGTAGATATCACACTTAATACCTGCGTGATGATACCTCAGATGATGTTAATTCCGAAGTATTCTTCTGGACGAAATTCCACATCAGCATTTAATCTCTAAGGATAACAAGGACTTAAACACAGTTACAGCTTCTGTTCTGTTCTGTATTTCACTGCAGGATCGCATACCGTTGAAACCAGGACACAAACCAAAGTCGATGGACGTTGGGCCTAAAGTGATGATAGGCTTGGTGAGCCGCATTGATGATAGGCGGTCACGGGCATTGTGCGAATGCCAGCAATGGCTTGGGATCTGTTTTTCCCTACTTTTATTCAAGTCAGAACGATTTTTGAGAGGTTAAGTGCAATACCAAATCTTATCTGATTTGCCCAACTTTCTGACTCCAAACTGTAACTGAAATGTGTTCACAGAAGAAACTAGTAACTTTGAATCTTGGGAACCAGGGTATCTTCTAAAGACTAAGGGTTCAGATTCCCTAGACCTCTTAGTCTGAAGGTGTCGCCAGCAATGTCTAGACAACGACACACTCATCTTGTAAGATCAACGCATCATAACGAATCTCCGAATTGGTAAACAATCATTAAACTCGTACTTATTACCCGCTTCAAAACCGAATGTTTGTTAATGTAATAGGGCCGACCTCCGCAAAGAGGCGAGGGGACAACAAAGTTAGGCCATCAAAGCGAAGCCGGTGCCGCACCGAATGTAACTGTGAAGCGGTACAGTGTTGCCCACTTAGTGGCTTTACCACTGGAACTAGCGGTTTGAGTATATTATTCTAATACATTTAAGTTAAGAGATTCAGAGAGGCTGCTTAATACATTTTACCAGACTGAAAAATGGCAATACATCTCATTACAACAGTCATGATTTATCCAGTGAGGAATAACAATGAAGTTCTGTAAGGGCTTTCTTACCTTTTGTCAAGCCGTTAAAGTTCATCCAGATATTGAAAAATCCGGTTTTAGTAATTTTGGAGATTTCTTTTTAGTTTACTAGTCAATTGGGTTATTAAATGTAGTTAACCTATATTACCAACTTCTTGAGAAGTTTAATTATAACATACTTTATAAAATAGATTTTGCCACAAAGATTTGAATACATGAAATCCTGAATTATGTATTAATAATTTTGGTATAAATAAAAGTGCGCAAGTAAATATTAAAATCTATGATGCCTTCTAAAACTCCTCACATATAGGTAATCTAGTAAAACTAACAATATTGGGCTATTCTTGTACATACATTGGGCAACCAGAACACAATTGGCAACACTGAGCGGGCAGCATTTGTCGGGCTTGCGTGTCAATAAACTTGATTCGAAAGTGGAAGACGCTCCGTTCTGACTTATATAAGCGGCCAACAATGTGAGCCGGCCCGCCATAGATTAAACACTTGCTAGCGGACCATATCCGACAACCGTCACAGTAATAACACTGGAACGAATATGCTACCCTGTGATACTGCTCCGGTTTACCGACAGATACAAATTCTGACTTTTGACCTGACTTCTATCAGAGGTTAACAAGAGGCTGCCAAACTTTTTGCAATTCATCAATCTCCAATCAGATATTTTGTCGAATGCTTCGAATGAAGCATTTTATGTGCTGCCATTTTAAAAACTATCGAAAATAATGAAAGATCTATCTGTAGCTAGACGTAAATGATTACAAACAATCTAATGAACCCATTACATTTATAATTAAAAAGCACATAAAGCCTACAGCGGATTCCATCTTTGATTAGACACCATGATGAATGGTGGCGGTCCAAATAGTCGCATCAACTGTAACGACTATCGAATAATAAAATCGTAAATTAATATAATACAAACTCCAAGACAGCTTTTATGTTTTCTAAACGCGGATTAACAATAGCCTCGAGTTACAAATTAGGATCCGGTTAGGTACACCTAACCGATGTCAATCACCTTTGGGAGGATCGGTCTCACCCAAGTCACAACGTGTCTCAATTTAGAGTTATTTTTTGGATCCTTCGATGTAATCATCGTTAGTTGACCTTGAATTGTTCCTGGTATTTAAAACATTTGGCTCCATGCTAAAAGCGTGCGCTTCTGATGAAAAACTCGTATCTATAGATTTAAGTGCCTATGTTTAATAAATATAAGTAGAAAATAATAGTAATAAAAATGTTAGTAAATCCTCGCAACTTCAAAGATTCCTAAATGCTTCAATTTTAAAAGCAAATAATAGGATAGTCATTATACCACAGACCATTATGATAGATATTCTTAATATGTAGGTACTTGATAATTTGTCTTTTTCGCACGCTGTTAATAGGTCAAACATATAGAGCAAGGTAGACAGAGACGGCACATGTTTTAAACGATTTAACAATCTATCGTGGTATTTCCTAAAACGACCTGTGGTATTCGTGACGTGTCCATCAGGTCATTGTGTTGGACTGAACTGGTATTATTTATTCGGTTATAGGATGATGTAACGCGACTTTATCGCCTATCTGCTGGATTACTCTTTGAATTCACTTGCTACATATCTCATCGTTGTCGACGCAGTTTATGAAAGAGAGCAGTAAAGCAACATGTCACATTTCACTGAGAATACTGTAGATAGGTCCATTCGCTCAATGTAGATTATGATGTCACTAACTACAGGTCCCCACGTGGCTATAGAAAAGTTGATAGTTTATCGGGTAGATAATGTTGAGAAAACGAATAGGTTACGAAAGACTAATGAGCATGAGGTAAAACTGGACGTACATTTTAAAGAGAAGTGCGTTATATTATGTTAAGATATGAGGAAAACAATACGGATGATGACAAGGTATGAAAATGAAGAAAATAATTAGTCCGTCTCTTAGATAATAAAAAAATATAAGACCCGTATTTTTTGTTTTGTCGAAATAACAAGAAAATACTTAGATATAGCGCATTAAAGTTACGGAGTGGGGGCTAACTACGTCACGTTAGAGTATATTTTGTACTCTAACGTGACGTCATGTGACATTTAAAATCAATGTATCTTCGTAAGTTTTTGAACAAGAGGCAAAATAAAAAATACGTATCCAATATTTTTCATTAATCTATCTGATGGACATTAAATTATTTTTTAGTCATCATCCCAATTATTGCCTTGAAGGTGTGAATTGCCTTATTTTTGAGTGTTTTTAGACAGGAACATCTACACAATCTACTCTTTATGAAGCAAAACCAATGAAACGAATTGACTACCTACTTTATTGTAATTTTTTTCACTGTGGTAAGAATCTCAAGCAGTCCAGTTATTTGCAAAACCGCTACTTATAGCAATACCATAAGCAATTCGACGTTAGATATAGTCTCAGGCCGACCTCGATAAACAGAGAGAAAAATATATTGTCAATACATTTTTGTTAGGTACCTCATCCTGAACTTTGTTACCTCTGTTGTGTGTAAAACAATGGTGTTGTGAATTATGTATTTAGCTACAATTACAATTGTCGATAAGACATTTGATACGGCCATGGAATTAATAAACTATAGGCAGGTACAATACACGGTGTAACAAGCTATGCATAACAAAAGCGTATATAATAAGAAAGCTTCATAATTTTGTTGTTTCATTATAATTTACATCCCTTATTTCAGTCCCTTAAGGATTGATGTTTAAGAGGAAAAGTAGCATACCTATAATATTTTTCAGAAGAATTACATTGCTCTATAAATAGTACTGCTATCCCTGCTGTGGTTACTTTCGCATTTATAATATAAGTATAAAGAATAGTTACACAACATACACGCCATGAGCTAAAACTTAAAGTACCTACGGTTTTACAATTACATTACAGATGTCAGTTGTGCAAATACCCCAACTTTCTTTTAATTTCCCCGTCGACGAGGTTAAGTAAATATTACGGCCCATTTACGCATTGTTATGATGATTTTATGCCCTTTACCAAAATATTTATGTGTATTCAGCTGTTATCACAACAGATTATCTTACGAATAGGCAAATAAAGATCTTATCTCGCGATGACACCTGATAATATTGTGTTATCAAAGGAGATTAGCCATTTGGTCGTAGTCTAAAATGTTAAATGGATAATCAAACTAAACAAAGGTCACTTGGAGGATTTCGTCAAGGAATATTTGGCGTAAGTGTTAGTGAAGTAACAAAACAGACACTTGGACGGTAAACCATATCAAATCTTTAAATAGTGAGACGGATCTCTGGTGACAATGTTTTTAATAGATCTACAAGTAACTACTTAGATTGTTTAATTATTTATAAGATGTTTTAGAGTTAAGAAGATCATTTATTTTAACGAGATGATGAACAATTTGTCCTGTCTTTTCTTTTTTGCCCGTGTGGTTTCCGGATTTAGAATAGGATCATCCCTTCTCATCCAGGGAGTATCGTAATAGGATTAAGGGAATATCAGGAAACGGCTTGCATCGTTTACCTATTACAAATAAATCCTACTGCGGTCACCAACCCGCCTGCTAAGTCATTTGCCAGGCCTATGACCAGCAGTGGACGTCAAGATCTGATGCAGACGATGATTTACTTTTTTACAATACATACCTACATTAAAACATGGAGAGCTTGATTTAATTAATACTGATAGACTTCAAAGTCCTTAAGACCACAATTTTCACAATAAAAACAATTGAAATTGGATCAAATCAGGACATTCCTCACGAGTTGTATGATGGCCACAAGCGTGTAAGCAACAGCGCTCAAAATGCTACACAAGCACAGCATACAAGCTAAAGTCTACAATTACAAACAAAAGAAAGTCAATTGCAAGGCAAAAAAAAGCAGCGAATAAAAAATAAAGAAACGCCCCTTGCGATTCGGGCATCGTTTTCATACCGTAACGTTACGATGCGCGCCGGGTCAATAACTAGACAAAGCCGAGTAAGATTGTAGTTACTCCGATCGGCCTCAGATACTTTACGGTGGGTTTATTAATTAAGGTGCCCCGACCTTGCGGGCCGCGCATCCAAGGAGGTCGGCCAAGCGCTGTGTTGCCAACCTCACATTTGGAACGAAATTTACCTACAGTCTTATTGCTAATTTGTGATGCGTTATTACTTGACTATTAAGTTTATAAGTTGGTATAAACGGATGGAATCACTCGTCCATGGATTCGATTTTTAATCGTCTGCACTTTTATTTTGCTTCATCTATTTTTAACTTTTGTTAATTAATTTTTAATACACGATTAGTTATTAATAAGCCAGCTTACTAAGGTAATGTAGTCTGCAATCTATAATTTCAACTAAGCACTTTCGCCTGCATTCACTTACTAATTTTCATTGATTAGTTTTGTACAAATAAGATCATACAAATTCCATACCATACAAGCAAGAACTAGTGAACCGCATCACAAGTTGTAGTGCTTTTTAACTTTAAGTCGCTTTCTTTAATGATGACAACTACGGTATTAATTTAATAGAAAACAGTAAACAATAGCGACCCTTGTGATTTTTCATTTCAATTTGTAATTCGACTAAGATTGTCTACGATATTCGTGTGAGTGTGGAGATGACAGAGGAGAGTAGCAGAAGAAAACGTGTTGTGCCGACCCCACTTAGGGCGCAGGATAAGGACAGGAGAATGATGATTGTCTCCGATTAAAAACTCTCACAGAACTAAAAAAATACAATCCTTTAATGTATTCCCCACACACGAGACAAGTTGCTGAAACGGTAGCAACAGCGAATACCTGGCAAGCTTGCAACGCGTGCGGGAGGGCGACGCGCCGCGCGCCCCGCGCCCCGCCCCGGCGCCCCGGCGGCGGCCCGCGACCTGCCGCCGACGCCGCGCGCCGATTCAATCCGCTGACGTCTCTCTGACCTTCCGTTATCTGCACTAAGCGCTAGGATTGTCGTCTACTTATCAACCGTTGCGCGAGCCGCCATTTTTTTACCGCTTTCGATCCATTTTTGTTTTTTTTTTTTAATTTTCACTACTGCACTTTTTAAGCAATTATTATATTTAGGGACTTACTTGAGTGCAACAATGAAATGTTTTAATTTCTGAATCAATAAGGAGGCGTAACATTTCAGGTTAATGACCTTTAAGGAAAATAAAAACATAAATATTGGAAAGTACTCACGTCGTATGCAAAAATGGGCCCGCAAACCAAATGATTTAAAATAAATCAACAAGAAAAACTAATCAACAAAGAGCTTTAAAAGTCGTTCGGTCGCCAAGCAATTATGGATGCTAAGAGGCGAATCTACAGTAAGCCGGTCGGTATACATGACGTATCATACGAACACAAACACAGGCGCGCGCCGAGTAGCAGAACAATCACAGAAGAGCGCGAACGAGCAGATCACTCGAAACCGCACCTTAAGCTCATTGTCAAACCGATTACAATAAACAAACAGGACAGACGCGGTTGGAATCTTGTCAAACAGGCGAGTTCGAGCGTTGACTTATTGCCGGTAGGGCATTTCTGGTCGCGCGCCGGCCGTTTCAAACGCGACCTTATGCTAATTGGGAGAGGGCGCGATTTGTCTGCTCGCCGCCGCGGACAGGTAAGACACAATCGCCTACGCGCGCACACAGACGCACGGCCCGCTACCATAAATAAAAGATTCCTACAGAAACAATTGTTGCGTAGAGGTGAGTTAAGGCCCCAGTGAATGTAGTCGACTAATCGCCGTGAACTGATCGCGAAAGTAGGTGACCGACCGTGATTGACGCTCTTGCGAAACCCCGTTCGATGACATTTAGAGTAGACGGACAATGCGCTAAACCCTCGATAATTATGAAATGTATTTTGTTTGCGCCTTACAGATGTTTCGTAAACGGCTCGTATTAGCTTCGATTATGGACGGTTGTACTTGTAATGTAACCTCTTCTCCACACGTTTCGTCCTTGGCCGTGTAACAGTTACATTGTGTTTGAATGCTTGCATCTTTAGTAATATACTTACCTATTAATGATTCTCAATACTAAATAGAACCAAATTTATCACAGGCACCTAATTAAACAAAAAAATATTGAAAAATCCTAAGGCGCAATGTTGCACGTTAAAAGAAATGTACCGATAATCTTTTTGACAAAAGCGACATCCCAATTTGCTAGTTAACAATAACTTTAACAAAAATATTCATTCACCGTAACGTCCGTCTACCTGACGAAAATGTACTGTTTGGTAGGTATATCGCTTTGTTGACACAATGTTTTGTTCACTAGTATAAACTCCACGGAATCTCTGTTCCAAGATAACGCCGCTCTACTTAACCTCACCATACACACAGCCGCGTAAACGTGAAACAATACGGTACACCAGTACACCGCTAAAAATACTACCGCAATCAAAACTATCGTTTCAAATTCAACCTTATTCCAAGGACGCACGGTCGAGACGACTATTCCTAGACGGCCAAAGTTTTGTAATAGTGCTACGTGCACACACACACGTTAATATTTCTGTAGCCACTTCTACTCTAATGTGTGGGAATGGTAGGGAAATTTATAACACTGTTCATCGCTCCACTCGTAATTCACAGTTTTGTTGCATTTTAAAAAGCAGACACAAAAGTATAAGATTATCATTTAATTTATATTATCTCGGGCAGATGTTATCTGTCCTAGCGAACGTTTAACACATAATAGTCATATTTTCTTGTAAACAACATATTTACTGTGGAAACGGAAACTTATTTAGATTAAAGTCTTAGATAAAAAGGTGATCTTTCTTACATACAATAAGAGAGGTGAAAATACCGTCAATTAAACAAATAAAAATGTCACATTGAGTCATTAAATAAAGGCAAAGTTTTGATTATTAAATAAAAGTGCTATATGTGTAATCATCACTAAGAGTACACTGCTCAATCAATAAAGCAAATATTTAAGCATTTACATCCTCTTACCCCGAAAAGTAGAGGTGAACATAGCTTTTAGCTGTAGATATCGGGCCAAACATGTTGTTTGTTTATCGTCAAAGCTGACAATTAAATACCAACAATTGAAATACCTTACCAAAGGATACACGAAGAAGCTTATAATAATACTTAGATTCTATCCCTAGACATTTTTGGCAAATTAATATACCTCCCATATGGACCTCCCTTAAACAATGTACGAGGGAGGTGCGTTTTCACACCGCCTTCAATTAGCCCTGCCTGACCTATCTAGGGCTGCCATCGAAGCTTATTGATTAAATGTGATACAAACATGTCCTCTTGTTTTCCAAGCATAGTACTAACATCATAATAACATATAATTACAACCTTATATATAAAGGCAAAGGTTGACTCCCTCCCTCATAGTGAAATTTCAGTAACTACAGGCTCTAGGAGTCCCATATTTCGGACGTACTTCATCGGGTTACCATAAACAACAGTCTTAAACTACTTAGGTACAATAACAGATAATTACCTAATGACTTCATTATCACATCTAATTCATTAGTAAACGAAGGTAAATAGAATTATGGCGACGTGTTGCGAATATGATAACAAAATAACAAGATAGACATACTGAAAAATTTACTTTTAGTCTTATCTCATGAATCGAATCTTCTTCTTAGTCAGTAGACTCTTGCCAGAGTAGTCATGGTCTTCATTGTGAACCACTATGAGTATCAGTAATCATCTTTGTAACACAGAGCTTTTCTTCGCGACTTGAAGCTTTCCAATAGTTAAGTAAAACTTAAAAACTTTCCATGGTTAAGCAATAGCAATATAATATAATTAGATGACAATATCACATGGACATGGTAGTCTGCTCGTTTGCGCTTATGAAAATGATATTTTTGTATATTTAAAAAAAAGGCTAACTGTTGAGTTTGTTGCGGCACTTAATCTCAGCAGGCTACACGTCGAAGTGCTAGTAGGAAAAATGTTTGACGTGCAAAAGTATTACTAGTAAATCAATTTGCAGAAATAAACTATTTTATTTATTTACTTTCGTTTATCTACCCTCTACCCAAAGGTTGTCTGGACAAGATCGCCTACGTTCACAGCGCCTATATTGTAGAACAGCATCTGTTCGTAAAACTAGGTATAATAGACATTTATTATACCTAGTTTTTAAGTCAACTGTATGTTGTGCAATGAATTATTATATTATCTATCTATCTTTAGAGCAAACATACAATATTGAGGAAGCAACCCTAGTGCTATCTGATCCCAGCAGGGCTAATTACGGTGTAACCTGACTTCTTACGGCGTTATGATTGTAATTAAAACGTTGTTAGTTTTCACGTTATAATTTTAGAAATTAACAGGTATTTTAACAAAAGTCCAGTAGCAAGCTAATAAAAAGTAGTAAACGTTAATGAAAATGAAAGTAACTACGAGTATGATATGTTGGCAGTTAATTTGGATTTTACTACGGTTTTAGGAGTTAACCAGAGCTGCACACTTTATGAGTACATAAACTAAACAGCCGTACGAAAGATGCGTGACACTATTATAGCAAAAAAACATTTTGAAATTTGACACTTAGTTAATTTTTATTTGACACAAAGGCCTTCTTCGTCAAAACAAAATGATTATTAGATTTATGTATCAGAATTTTATTCATTTGTAGGCTTACTTACTCCATACTCTTTTGTATATTTAACAAACATTATGGTAAATGCTTTACTAAATATTAAATTCAATGAAATTAAAAGATAAAGAGATTAGATTTCATGTTCAAAATAAATATAGTCAACAAAATTGACCTTATAAATAGTCAACCTACGCAATACGCATCTAAAAGAAGACGTTAAATTAAATAGAGAGATACTATTAAAACAAGTAGTAAATACGTTCTCCGTAACATGAAAGTATTAAGAGAAAACAAACGCGTTCATAAATTCATATCAAATTGAAAGTTTAAGCAAATGAACACCAGTCAGTTGGTGCTTTCTAGAGATTATAGTGCACCGTGTAGCGTTAAGGCAGGCGGTAAACGGTTGATAATACGACGAATTCATTCTTAATACTTACAACATAAAAATCAGTTATTAGTAAGTATTTAAATAATTGCTTACCATCAGGCATCACGACGGCGGCAGACGAGCATATGACATGCATATGCTCGTCTGCCGCCTCTTGCATACACATTTAACACAAAACATTTTTTATTATCATCCACATCATCATGTAAAAGTCGACTGCTAGGACTTCTCCAATGACAATTGTCATTTGTGGGGACTTGCCCTAGTCCCCACCCTTGACAGGCAGGTTGGTGATCGCAGTAGGTTTTATTTCTACTTACGACACCCACAGGATGAGATGGGGCTAACTTTTACTCGATAAAAAAAAATTAATGGAAAAAAAGAGTGAAAAATATGGGAAGAGTTTGTCACTCTTCCCATAAAAAATATCATCAACGTCTAAGAATGTAATATGTACATACATTTTTGAGAGGGAGAAGAAGTTCAGATGAAAAGAGTCACACGTCACAACAACGCAAACTCCAAACTTACATTTATACATTGGGGTCACAGACAGTGCCTCCATCTCGAAAGAGAGACGGGATGGCTCAATCAAGTACCTATTCCATCCGAATTTGATTAACGCTTTTCTCATAGCTCTTGGATAGCTTCCGATGCGAACTGTCACAGTTCTCGAAATCGAATGTCAAATTCAGCGAATATACGCGTGAAAAGCTCTGTTGAATAATGTGACATTGAAACTTGGTTAGGATATAGATTTAGTTGAAAAAGAGCGTCTTCTTAGTATACTTTCTTGCAATTCTACGAATTGTCTATACCCACACCGTTTCTATATTTCATGTGTCAGTAGCCTAAGCGGAAAGAGTGCGCGGGCGCATTCGGCTCGATTTGATAGCGCGGCGCGTACGAGGCGAGGCTCATTGTGCTGGCCGCGCCCGCCCACAAAGTATTTAGAGACCATTTGACGAATTCGAGATGTGTGCCTTTCTTAAATTTATTTATTTATTTAATCTTTATTGCACAATATAAAAATAAAGTACAAAAGGAGAACTTAATGTAATTTTTAATAATAATTAAATTGTTAAGTAATTGTGACCACTGACAGTATTATCTACCATAGTCTTGGCCTGACCTAATTTCCAAAGAAGGCTACCCGCCTTCAAGGAGACTAGCCGCCAATCTCTAAGAAAATATGGTCTCTTAACTGAAAAGGAGTAGGTTACTCTCTGTTCCTTTACTGTCATGATCATGGACGATGGTATGATACGACCGGAGCGATCAGGATCAAAAGATTAACGTTCCGTAAACGTCGACTGCTTGATATATTACCTCTTTTGATAGGGGATTTGCTTTAGTTTAGCAGGTGGGTTCGTGACCACAGTAAGTTTTATTTGTACGTTTCATTTCATGATATTTCCTTAGTCCTCTTCTACGACACCCACGGGATGAGATGGGGTGATTCTAGATCCTGAAATGGAGGTTTATCAACTACCACTTCCTGACTCCGAAGCTGCTACTAAGTAAATTCTTGACAGAAAAAAGCAATAAACATGTTTGGCCTAGTAAAAACGAACTCGAATCCTTACAGGGGTTGCTGCCACCAAACTCAGTAGGCAGTACAAATTATCAGCATAACAAAGTAACAAAAGGATAGCATGATTGTCTTAAATACCTTAAAGGTATCAATAACAAACAACAAATCTTACCCGCTGTGCCCAGTACTCTTCCACCCCTATCATATCATCATCATCATCAGCCTATTGCAGTCCACTGCTGGACATAGGCCTCTCCAGTTGTTCACCACTTAGGGCAAACATCTGGAGGATATACCCATAATCGCCACGCTGGGCAGGCGGGTTGGCGATCGCAGGGCGTAGCTTCTCGCACCGATGACGCTGCTGCCCGTCATCGGTCTGTGGTATTTAGCTAAGCCTTTAATTAATTGTGATGGTTATACCGCCACCAGTCGGTTGCCAGCGCCTCGTTTGCTATTCGGCAGGATGCACCACGGGCAGGTGAGGTTGGCTTGGAGCGAAAAGATGATAGGCCGCGTCCTTACATCCCCCTATCATATCGTTTTCTTGTAATTTGTTTACAACGTTCCCAGAAACAAAGAAGATAAGCAAAAATAACACGTGGCAAGATAACAATGACATAAAACATACCATAAAGGTCTATGTTTTAGTGTTTGTCCTTGAGTTTAGGAAGACATAGGTACTTGAGGGAAGAGCAGAGGTAATTATAATACTATTATTTTAACGTCCTATCCTATTATTTTTTAATATTATAAATACGAAAGTTTGTATGGATGGAAGTTTGTTCTGTCACGCAAAAACTACTGAACTATAACTCTTCAGGGCAACCTTATTGTTAGTTATAAAGAGTTTGTTTAATTAATCATTAGCATTTGATACTTTAAATATTAAGAATAGTTATCACAATCGAAAGAGACAACGAAAAAGGTCAATACTACATTCTATCCTCATGAGATTGCCAAGTGTCTGGTGCATTTATTAATTTATCTTATCAACCTAGTTTACTTCCGAGCTGTAATACTTGACGCAAAGCCGAGCGGGATGTAAACAGTGCCATCCATCGGACGCCATTTTTATTACAAAACAACGCCCACATCCTGTGGGCCCGTGATATAGTTTAATTAATTACTAATCGCACCCACTCGCCCGTCTCCAAGTTAAACAAACATAAAGAGAAATTGATGCTAAATCTAGTTTAACATCAATAGATTATACATAAAGTCACCTAAAGTTAGTGGTAGTAAAGGTGAAGAAACTATTTCCTTCCAGGATATTTTAAGTATCATTTAAAAAAAGAATATTCTGACTTCAATTGTTTCTGAAGAGGAATTATATTGGTCCTAACTATCTGTTCCCCTCGATTTCGTCCGCATGGGCAAAACTCCCTGTTTTTTTGTTTAAGTAGTCCTTTCTCTGGCTCTAGCCTACCTATGTACCAAACCAAATCTGACATTGGTTAAGTTACTTTCGCATTTATAATATTAGTAAGAATTATAATATACTAGCTGTGCTCGCGACTTCGTCCGCGTGGAATAATAATTTTTGCCCCGTTTTTTTTACATTTTCCATTATTTCTTCGCTCCTAATA
Source organism: Conogethes punctiferalis (assembly GCA_031163375.1). Classification (NCBI taxonomy): domain Eukaryota; kingdom Metazoa; phylum Arthropoda; class Insecta; order Lepidoptera; family Crambidae; genus Conogethes; species Conogethes punctiferalis. The sequence continues at coordinate 11,440,779 of CM062083.1, read as the reverse complement.
GTTGCAGCGTGATGTTATATAGCCTAAAGCCTTCCTCGATAAATTGTCTATTCAACACAAAAAGAATTTTTCAATTCGGACCAGTAGTTCTTGAGATTAGCGCGTTCAAACAAACAAACTCTTCGTTCGTACACATGTCCTAAGTTGCATTCACCAACAAACCAAGTCGATGAAATTGCATCCATAATGATAACAAAAAACAATTAACAAAATAACAACTCCGCCGTCAAAACAAGCGCATTACGATTATTTACTTATTCCCTCTCCATATTGTTCATCAAGTTCAATACCCGTAAATTAATTTTTATGATAAAGCTATGTACAAAAGGTCAGGGCAATCGTTACACGAATAGTTTCGCGACTCGATCACACACACAGCCATAGTGTGTTACATTAAGGCCATGAAATGTACGATTTTCACATTGCAACTTAAGCAACGGCAAGAAGGGAATAATGCTTTTGTGCAATACAACATTCGTATTGATAAAACTGTGATATTTGTTATAGCTCTTGGTGGCAGACGAGGCAAGCGGTTTATCTGATGTTAAACAGTAACCGCTGCCCATAGACATTAGCAATGCCGGGGGCACAGCCATGCTGCCTACCGTGATATGTTTTTATTTTATACTAGCTTTCCGCCCGCGACTTCGTCCGCGTAAAGTTTTTTTTTCCAAAATAAAATTGTGCCTATGTTACTCGTGGATAATGTAGCTTTCGAATGGTGAAAGAATTTTTAAAAACGGTCCAGTAGTTTTTGAGCCTATTCATTACAACCAAACAAACAAAGTTTTCCTCTTTATAATATTAGTGTAGATGTTATCAGGTAAAGCACATCATACATATTGATATACATATTATACATACACTACTAGCTAGCAATTTAATGTATTCAAACCCGGTCATATCGGAACGAAATGAGTCTAAGCTTAGCCATTGAGCGTGTTTTGATCCTAATAATGATACTTAATTAAAAGTAGTCAATCAGTATTTAATCTGTAGCGAAAGTTCCTATACAGAAGACTAAGAAACTTTGTAGTCATAATAATTATTTCAAAGTTATTATTATAACGCGTCTATTATTGCTATTATTATTAACCGTATTTAATATATTATCTGAATGTATGTCAGTTAATTGACTAAAGAAATCTAACTATTATAGTTAAAGCTATATCTAACGTTATAAACCTAAAATGTGTTCCACATACATACATCCTAAAAATGTGGAAGGTATTGGCGATCAGTCCTTTACGGAATGGTTTATAGGTGCCTCCTAAGATAACTAGGAGGAATTCGGCCGCTCAATAATGATCTCAAACTTATTATTTGCCTCTTCTAATATTGAATAACATTCGCAGGTGTGCTTCAAATTGTTCCAAATATAACCAAATCAATACCTCGTCTGTTTAAAGACACATTACTTTGTGACCCCTTAAGTTCTTTTAAGCTCTGTCGGATCGACGTACCTACATATCGTACCTATAAATGTATGTATATATTTAATGAAACAGTTTGCACGACGTTGCTCCTCTCTCCAGAAAATTACCTACACTTCCTCTGCCTGAAGGTTGTCTGGAAGATGTCTTTCTAGCGATAAGACCGCCTAGATTGTACTACAAAATGTCTGTATCACCTTTATCTGTATTTATTTTGTGTTTTGTGCAATATAGAATATCTATCTATCTATCTACGACACCACGTGTCTAGACCTTATACTTAGGTACTCTCGATGGAGCCGTTTGCGTCACACGGCCCTGACGACACTTCCATATTTTGTAGAGCTGCTTACTTTGACGCCATTTTATTACACAACCACTTTGTCCTTCGTTTAGGCGTGCCATACTTATGTATGGATTTATCCTTTTTCCTTCAAAAGTTTGCTCACCTTCAGCTTAAGTATACGAGAGTATTTAAGAAAATAAATTGACAAGTAATCCAGTAAACGCAAATCAAATTCTATAATAGCGAAGTAACATTACACTAAGGTAAACATTATATAAGTAAGTACATATTTGGTCAACATCATCAGCCTGCGCCAGCCAGCGCTGGACATATGCCTTCCCCAATATCATTTGGGGGATTTGCCTTTGCCCTTTGCATTTGCCTTTGGGATTTGCTAGGCTTGTTGATTGGTGACCGCAGTAAGTTTTATTTGAAGCCAGGTAAACGCTGTTGCTCGTTTCCTATTATTCCCTTAATCGTTCTTACGATTAGATGGGGTGGTCATATTCTAAATTCGAAAACCACATTTGGTACCTCTTGCATTTTATTCTGGTACATCTACTTCCGTAAATATATTCGTACCTAAAGGCTCTTGCATAACAATTTGATGAGACACGTGACATGCTGGACGTATGTGTATACGTGTAATATACATATTAAGTCGGTGTATATCTGTATACAAGTCGGTGATTATACCTACAGCGTAATTGCCGCACAATATTGCGTCGTCACAATAGCTATTTCATATTCGTGACATAGTGAAACGTTTATTGGGTCACAGACAACATAATATTTTGTGTATCCATAGCTATTGACTATTCATATTTATCCGTAATTACCTAATGCTGACAGAGTCTTGAAGTATTTTACGCATTCTATGTGTTCAAATTAAATTTGTTACATTTTACGATATAATGAATAAAAATTTTCATTACACATTCAATTGTGGGCCTAATGTTGATTGTTTATAACAATATTATGCTTTGATTTAATAAAATTAAGCATTACTAGTCTTTGTACTTACTTAATGAGTTACTTGATTAGCCACCAAGCAACTGATAATCTGGACTTAGATTTCTTGTAAAATCCAGAGCCGGCTTTTAATTTTAACAACTTCATAAAAAGCACCATGGTTCATATTTACTTAATGAGATATTACTGCTTGTATATTGTCTAGTAACGTTGATACAATAGATACGTATAACAAGAGTAATTACAATGTGTAATGTCCCACTTTTAAACAAACAAATTACCAGTATCAAAACCCAAACCACTGAGCGACGATAAATAAACATGACCGCGATAAGTGATACTCATGTTTATTTCATTTGTTACATGCTAGTCGCGAATTTGAAGTTGATTTAAAATAAGTATGAAGGATTTACACTAAGAATATCATGAAACGGGCAGCAGTGTTGACCTGGGTACAAATAAAACTTACTGCGGTCACCAACCCGCCTGCCAAGGGTGGAGACTAAGGCATATCCCTGTAAATGATAGGGGGAGATCTATGTCTAGCAGCGGACGGAGTGGGATGATGATGATGATGATGACGACCAAATTTCTAATTAGATAAAGTTTAGCTTGGTGTTTTGTTGCTTCGCTCAGTGGTAATTATTGTACCTAACTGACTCGAAAAAACAATTTCAGAGTAAGTATTCGATTCTAGTTGAACTACTTGAAAAACTTGCCAAGTCCATTTGACAATTGGTCCATTCTATTACACTGGTAACCAAAAATATGAATCCAAAACTGATAAACGTCTTCAGCAATTATATAGAACTTTATCAAACGTACGTTTTTGAAATATTTTGAGCATTTGTATTGTTAGAAACATTGATTTGAATAATTTATGATTCTTCACGTTTTTTTCCGCGTCATCTTCTAAGATGGGTGCAAAAACGCCGGCATTTTGAGCACAATTAACGAATACCCCACAATAATTTCCGTACAACAATATCACACAAATAAACGGGTAATGTAGTAAAATCAGGTACAAAAAATAGTCCAAACCAGAATTGTTATGTTATGACCAAGGTAATCGACATAGCTCCCCAGATTAGTAAGCTAAAGTAGCATTGTCTGTTACCACTCGGTCATATCAGCTCCAGCTCCAGGACTGACAACAATTGGCGTAAACGATTTCTGGAGTAAATACCGCTTCTCGATAAACGTAGTGTAGGACGCCTCAGGCCAGGCTGGCATGTGCTAAATGCAAGAAACACAGGAACAAGCAAAGTAGCTAACAATTGGAGAGGCCTATGTTCAGCAGTGGACGGAGTGGGATGATGATGATGTTATGTAACAGCGAGCAGTGATTATAAAATCAAGTTCAGATTCGCAGACAGAATCAAAGAAGCGCTCTATCTAATTAAATTTAAATATGAATATCGAGTGTTCATATTTCAATAGAATTAGTGTTAATTTTAGTTACAGGTTTTTCCTGTGAACTAAATGGATTGCGAATTCGACTTTTAACATTTAATTCATAACAATAAAATTTCTGGACTATGGTGTCATTAGGGACGACTTTTACTTTACATACTAATTTAGCCAGGCAATGCCCGCCTGTTCATTAAACTTCAAAAACGGTTCCGGTACGGAAAGTCTGCCTTATTTTATTAGTATTATTAGTACAGAATGATGACAATGAGTGAACAACAAACAAATCATACTTTTTATAATCAAAGCCAAGGAATTTAGGAAGGAAGAACAAACAAGAAAAAACATGTTCCTACACGTTTGTTCTGGAAGGATTTTATTTTTATACAACCATGACGCTTGGTAGTAGTTTTCTTACTACACCTTAGTACCTAATTAATAGTAAGCCATTGGGCAGGTGTAAATAAAAAGAAACTACAATAAAACAATACTGTTTCAATTATACAAATTAAATATATTAAGCCCAGATTTGTTGATTTGACACTTAAAAGCAATAATTCATATACCGAAGCAACAACGCCAAAATAAGACTGTACCTATATACGTTGTTAAATTAATACAAAAATGAGTACATACTCGTAAGTAGCCGATTTCCAACAATGGCGTATACGAGGATAATTTATTTATGATGTTAAACCGCTGTCATAAGAAGCAGTATGCGCACAAGGCCTCGTCAGTGCGCCTGCGCACCTCAGGCTGTGACATCATGCGTCGCCGGCCAGATTACAATCGCGACGATTTACATTATTGTCATATTGATTTACAACCGCCATAACGTGGCTTGATACTATTTTGGCGTGGCCAGAATTAATTGGCCACCCACAAAAACTCGGCGAACACTTTTTTAACTAGTGGATTTTAGAAACAACTTTTTGTCTCATCCAAAAAGGATTATTAATGTTGGCTCAACAATTCGCAACAGAACTGTGATCACGGAAATATTGTTGTACAATAGAATTAAAGTAGAAATACACATAGATTCAGGTGAAGGCATATCGATGGGTCGGACCTCGCCTGGTATTGTGTTCCTTTACTAAGTAAGACCTGCACTCTAACTCGATTTGATGGCCGAGGATGCAATTAAAGTGGCAGAGCAATGGTTTAATTTGCCATCGACACGTAAAGAAGAAGAATACAGATACAAAATAATCAACCAAACAAACGAATCAAGAAATGGTCCGTGAGACGATTTTTGCATTAATCCTTTCTTTTGTGATGTTTCTACTAATAGCGGAAACAATTTAAAAGTCTTCGACGAAACTTCTGCTATTTCCATGCATGAATGAACTACAAGATTTTCCCCTTTAACTCATTTGAATGTTACATTTACCTTATTTTATTATTACAATATAATTCATAAAGTCGTTAAGAGGTATTTGTAGAGTCAGAACAGAGTGGTCAATGAATATTAAGCATTCCATTCAATCACAATCAATTTCATTTGCGCCTAATATGTCCTTATCATTCGCCTTTTCATTAATCGATTCGTAATTAAAAATGCACTTGTGACAAATGACGTATAAAATGCAAATGCCACGTCATCAGTAGCCCCGTTGATGAACAGTGCGTAAAATATGTGCCCCTATAAGGATGCGAAGAGGACCGCATTCGGACCGTACCACTTCAAGTTGCAACCCCGGTGTGCATGCTATAAGCTTTAGCGGATAAGCGTTTAGTTACTTCGAGCAGTTCTAAGTTGTAAGCTAACTAAGACACGCTAATTTTGTTGCGGGGATGGGCACAAAAAGTGTTTTTCAGGGGTTATCGGAGTTGTATTGAACCCTAAAAATGTCTTCTTTACAGCGCAAAAGAAAGCTGTAACGAAAAAAATGTTGGAGGGCGTAAGAATGTTCTTCAATGGAAGAATGTATTATGGTTAAATATGTAAATTAATGCAAGTGCTGCCAGGATCGAGCAAATATGCGAACAATTGAAGAGGCAATGTCCAGCAGTGGACTGCGAGAGCCCAATGATGACGATGTAAATGAAATTAAAAAGTAAACTCCGCTGCCTAACATAACGCACGCGTTTTCTAGTTTAAAAGACGTTACAAGTTTCAACACAAACGCTTGATATTGGAAGACTAAACATAATTTTAACGTGGGCGTGAAATTAACAGTAAAAGCCGTATCATACACAGCAACATACCTAAGCGTGAAGAAATTAATGAAATGATAATCATTAATTAGAACAAAATATGCTAACAAGCTGGGTCGATCGGTAAAGTGAATAAAACGGGTCCTGTTAGTTTTTATGATGCTGTTTGCATAATAAACATCCATGGACTACTCTAACTACATGAAGTTTCTTCTAGAAACAATATGTTTAACGTCACATTCGACAAGCACGCAAAATGACATCATGTTGATATTACTCAATTACATGTGAAGCCCAGGAACTTTTTTCGTAGAAAAGAATTCATTTAAGGTACAGGTCTGGTAAACTACGCCATGCGTCATTCGTCAAACAATAACCGCAACAATCAATGACTCATTACAATGGGTAATAAGATAATGGTTCAGATAGAGGCACAGGGAATTCAAATATTTTGGGTTCAAATGGAATTCCAGAGCTCTAATGTCTTCGTTTTCCCGAAGAGATTTTCCTATTCACGCTCATAAACAAAAATAGAAATGTGTCCTGGACATACAGGTAGGTATAATAGCTGCCTGGATACTGCAATATAACGCCTCATTCTTATTTAGATAGATTTTTAAAATAATGATAGACATCGGTTCTAGGTGGCGGCCTGGAATCTAAAACATTGAATGCGATCGAGTCTTTACATCCCGGTTTAACATTAAGTTGTAAATAAACTGACCACTTGGCTTTGCAAGACGCTTCAACTGACAATTGACCTATCAGAGGAAACCAGTATCTATTACTTAAAGTTTCGCCGCAATAGAGAGGATATTACTAAGTAAATACAAGAAAAAAACATTTTGAATAAAATGTCTGTCATAATAATACACTCTAAAGATCACACGATTACTAATCTGGCCAGGTTACTAAATGCGAGGACGCCGAATTATTGCCATTCAATAGTTATAATATACACAAACTAATAAAAAGCGCAAACATCTCAACAAAGCTACAGGTGGTCCGGTCGCCCAGCTTCACTGAATAGGAAGCGACGCAAGTTTGCACTTGCACCAAGCGTTGTGACCGACAATGAAGGCTATCAGAATTGGTGTGAGCGCGACCGGTGTCTCCGGTTCCACTCCGTCGCGTGCTGCCGGTCGAGTGTCGACACTCCGCCACGAGGGTCCAAACATCGATAAGTAGATAAATAGTCTTGATGACACTAACTTTGTTAACTCTTTTGTTTGTTGGAATGGAACGAAATGTTTTTAGAACGCGGCGCCAACGAAATTATGTAAGATGTTTCGTTTTATTTTTCATTTTTGCGTTGACTTGTCGATGGTTTCCATTGAAAACCGCTACTATAGGTTTGCTGTAAGGAATAGCTGAGTGGACGTTTTGATCACATTTAGCGGAGAATGTAATATGACAGATATTGTAAATATATGTTCCAAATAAAGTCTTTTCTATTTTCTAAGTTACCAGACGAAATTAAGTGATTGCACTGCGTCATTTGATTGTAAAAGTCTATGGATCGTAAGTTATCTAACTTAATGCTGATTTATTCATAAGACTAAACAACGAGCTGTCTAAGTGACTCCGTCGCGACAATTTTCTTAGATGTCTAAGAATATCCGAGAATTATGCATTTATTTTGTCAGATTATTGCATTGAATATAAAAAGTTAATAAAATACAGAATAGACCCACCTATTTTGTATATGTGTATATTACGTACGAATTATTATAAGAAAATGTATGATACATTAATAACTTAATAGATATTATATTAAATCTATCTAATAACTATGTTAAATCATAGGTTACATTGAATATAAAAAGTGGCATTTAAAAAGAAATAACACTTAATTGGATCAAGTTTGGATATTAGATATACCTACGACTGCAAATGTAGGTACCTAAAATAATATTTCACGAGAATAATGATTATGATCATTTTAATAACACATGACATTTTATCACAAAACAGTTCGCAAAAACTTATGAAAAAACATCAAGACAAGTAGTGATGAAATCATTCAACACGAATATTTTTAGTATAATAAAAAGTGATCGAGGAATTAATTTTGATTTATGGTAAGTGAGCTGAATAACATTGCTTAATTATTGATGACAATCGAATTCAAAACCAGATCAAACAAATGGCAACATGATCTGGAAATATCGGTATGATCATGTGGCCTTTTAGTACACTAATTAGTTTTCCTCATTCATTTTGTATGTTGATGGATATGTCGCAGGCAAATTCTATAATTCGCCCGTATACAAACGGCGTCGGCAGTTTGCAAAGACAAATTCGTTATATAAAATGCCGTACGCCGTATGTAAGATGTCGTTCATTTTATAATATGCCGAGCTACGATATTACAGCCGATTACAAGTTGCCTCGGCATATCGTTCGAATTAGTACCAAATTGAACCGCGCGTGGCGCTACTAGTCGCCAAAACCAATATGGCGGTCAACAGTGAAAGTGTGGAATAAAAGAAATATTAAAAATATGTCTAATATCGGCGGTTTCAAATAGATTTTAAGTATTATAGTATTATAGGAAACTATTGAAATTAACCTAATCACAAAGGTGGCCCCGAAAACACCGTGGAAAAAAAACAAAAAAATTCGAGGTTATCCACCACGTAAAAACGCTAGGGTGTCCATGGAAACTGGTAAAGTTGAACTAAAAATTGCAATAAAATGCTTTGTATCTTGATATTTGTAAATCAATTGTTTCGCTGATGGTTTTATGCTTGTTTAAGCTTAGCAGAATAAGTGAAACAAAGAAACATTGTTAAATTTATTTTTGTTATTACCACTGAATGTCTTGTTTAATTAATAGGTAATTCTTGGTAATTTTACTATGTATGTGTAAGTATCCTAAGCTAATGGAGAATATGTTCTCACACGTTGCCATTTAGTGCAGGTTTGGTTTGGTTTCGGTTTCAATTTCATGTTTATTTAATCGACGAATTTAAGTTTTAATAATTATAGACTAATTATTAATCATAGAATATTAATAATTAGTCAATAATTATTAGTATTCTATAATTAAATTTATTTAAATACCTAAATAAAATGATTAAAAACCCTGTTTCATTTCTATTATCATGGTCACCCTAATACACAAACCAAGCCGACGTTGAAGCGATGACAATTTGCCTTCGGCATTTTATAACACGTATTTATCTTTGCAAACTGCCGACGCCGTTTGTATACGAGCGAATTATAGAATTTGCCTGCGACAGATATACAGGCTATGGAATTATAACTTTTAAATTCCTATACCAAATGAAGTACTAGGTATGTTAAAAAGTGAATAGTCACATGAAACCATGACAATAATATCGCAGCTCGCTAGTAAATTATATTATGGATGGATCGTATTACATTTCAGTGGAGCACCTGTGGATATAAGATTTTTTAACCAATATAATGGACCAATATCCACCAATACCCTACATGTATATATTTTTTTAAAACATGTCGTCCATAAGATTTTCTTCAAGCAATTGATAAGTAGGACCTACCATCCGGCGCAAAGGTAGATGCCACACCAATTAAGAAGTACGTAGTTGTAACAGCAGTTACATCTTGAAATAGTTATAAATTATCTTATTGTCTTAATGAAAGAAGCAATTCCTGGTACATCTGCAATTAGTCAATAGCAATTATCTGTGAGAACGGCGGAATAATGAACGGTAAACGGGCAGCGGGCCGTGCGGCCTCGCGACTCCTCTGCTTATGCTCAATCGGGTCGGGCGTTCAATGTCACACGAGCATGCGGGTGCGAGAGACTAGCGTTCGCGGAAAACGGAATTCACTCCATTGCATTCGTATGCACACTTAAAACATGCCACGCTGGGCCACACAGCGCCATCTAGCCCTAAACTAAGCCGAAGCTTGTACTATGGGTACTAGACAACTGATTCACCATGACCGTTAAATATCAAACATACAATTCTAATTTTTATCAGTAACCAGATAAAAGAAATGAAGAGCATAGTAATGAGTATGAGTAACAGAGTAAAAAAAAGCAATTGTATTGCGCGCACTTGACGGCACATGCTACAGTATTACAGTGCGACATTATGCCGCTGCTCTTTTCTGCCGCGCGGCGAAAAACTCGTATTGCGCGCCTGGTCTATATCCAGCATTGGTGAAATAACTCTGGCTCTTTTGACGTAGGAGTAGGAGGGTGTTGGAATGGACACCATATTTGGTAAAGGAAATGTGGGACGCCCTGCAATACGGTGGGATGATGACTAGATAAATATGCCCCCTAAGGGATACAGGATGTCCAGAAACTAGGCTCTCTCTGAAAGGACTTAGATCAGCAGCGGATGGCAATAGGCAGATAGACTGATTTGAATAACTCTGGACAGCATTGTACGAATGTACATTCTACGTTGGAAGCACATGGATGTAAGATCAAGTTTATATGTTTACTAGCTGTGCTCGCGACTTCGTCCGCGTGGAATAGTTATTTTTTCCCCGTTTTTTTTACATTTTCCATTATTTCTTCGCTCCTAATAGTTGCAGCGTGATGTTATATAGCCTAAAGCCTTCCTCGATAAATGGTCTATTCAACACAAAAAGAATTTTTCAATTCGGACCAGTAGTTCCTGAGATTAGCGCGTTCAAACAAACAAACTCTTCAGCTTTATAATATTAGTTAAGATCTATATTAAATTTGCGTTTATATTTGTAACAGCGTAAATTTGAGCCCCCCTGCGGCTGATGATTAGCGAAAATAAAGACTCACCTACTTTAAAATGAAATCTCAGTTTCCTACTAGTCGTCCCAGCCAAATTTTTCCATGAAATGTTGTTCACGCCTCGCTTAAATGATATCGTTTAAATAATAGGTAATTCTCAGAAGTTAAGTATACAACGTCAAACGTTCGACAAACATTCCATATAGACAATTAATAAACTAAGCAACGCGAAAAATTCATCTCGCAATATTTGCGAGGTATCTACGTCAAAAACAATGCATCTCACTAAATCATTGTACACGTATGGAAAGTTCAAGAATTCCGACTTTACTATGCGTTAATTGCCGACAGTTTCGACAAAGTCAGATATATTTCCAAACATTATTCCTATATTTCAATACATTTGTTTGTTATTCACTTCATTGTTTCATAGAATCTGTGGCCCCAACGGAGGTCAAGAACTCAAGACACAGGTTAATTTCTTGATGAACTTTAGACTTTACACCATTTAATGTGTTCACTTCAAGTAGTAAATATTAAACATGGGTATTACCACAACAATGTAGTTTTAATTCGTAATACTAATTGGTGTGAAATAATGTTTCGTGTGAATATGAATTTGTCACTATTAATGTTATTTTACTGGATTATTTTAATAATTAATAGTATATAATTAGTGTATTCTTTAAAAACTCACTAAGTTTCTGTGATTTATTGACTCATAAGTATATAGCCTAGGAGTCCTTTTCTTAGGATAGATAGCACACTAAAATATTAATAAAATGACTCATATGACAACAAATTTGCAATAATAATGATGACTACTGGGCCAAACCTTTAAATAGTAGGTGTGATCACATTACATACTGTTCAATTAAATCAATAAATCTTAATAGAAAATGATTGTAATTATCTCTATCAAAACCTTTATTTGTTTAATGTTGTTTTGCTTCTGTGTTCTCCCAATCCCTCCTTATCCTAGGTGTTAATTAAGTAAAGTTTTAAAAATTATTTATTTTTATATGTACTTAGGTATATCTTTTTCATTCATACTATATAAAAAATCTTATAAAACATGCAGTTAGCTTAGAATAGCGAAACCGCTGACTTATAAATTATATTAAATTATTTGTCATAAGTCGTTAATTATTTTAAATACAAATATGTAACATTTATCGGAAAATAGACTGTATTTTGCATGTACTTGATTAAATGTGTCTCCTAATTTAATCAAACAAAGTTCGCGGTCCTACATATAAAATCACCGTAGTAATTTCACTGATACCAAATCAATCCGATAAAATCAAGCGCGTTGACAATGACAATGTTATTAATATCAGTAACAGGTCCATTTAATAGTGACAAATTGCCAGCTACTTTAACTTGTAGCTGTCGACAATCGCCAATTTTCCTATGACATTAATTAGGCCGTTTTAGGGTACCGTGTAGAACTTCCGTTAAAGTAGGTAAAAAGTATTTAAAGAATAAGAATAAAAAAGATTTTTTGCCTTCTTACCGAAATGATTTAAGTTACAGTTGTCTTGTATCCATAGTATAAGCTTCCACTAAATTTGGGGCTAGATGGCGCTGTGTGGGTCAGCGTAGCATGCTTGAGTTTCTTACTAAAACACGTACCCATCACATCAGCAGTCCACTGCTGGACATAGGCCTCTCCAGTTGTTCACTACTATGGGCAAACACCTGGAGGCTTTACTCATAATCGTCAAGCTGGGCAGGCGAGTTGCACCTTCATTCGTGATGATTATACTGCCCCCAATCGCTAAATACTGACGGTGTAAAAAAATCCAACAAGATCACTTTCGATTTGTAGAAACAAACCGATTTACGATTAAGTTGTAGTCGACTCACACTGTTGACGCAGAGTAACGTAAATTTGACCTTGTTTTGTTTTGCTGCATTCGACTTTTTCTGTTGTCTAAGAACGGACGAGTGAACGAGACGTATTGAAGAAAGATGATTGTGAGAAAGATGATTGAAAAAAATGGTCTAATAGTACACTTCGTTATCTAAGGACCATAAATCTGTTGATAAACTTGATGATAGGGATATTTCCCACATTTTCATCTCGGCCAAAGAAAGAGACCAGCAACTATTAGATAGATAGATACTGCACATTAAACTGTTGACTTAAAACTATATAGATACCAAGATATAACTATCAATTAGGTATTCAAAATGCATAGTACCTATGGACCTACGGAATTCTTTACCAGAAACAAGATCAAACTTAGTCTGTTTTTAATATCTTGCGTTCGAGATAGTAATCTACTAGCATGTGTCCGGCTATCTGTTATCTGTGTAATGGAAAATTTCGTGGGCACTTAACTAACTAGGTAACAACTCGTTACTAATGAGAAGTCACTTCGGTAAGCAATTAATTGCACTAGAATTCCATACACCACGACGTATACATATAGGTACGTCCATATACATGATAAAATCCATATTTCAGTAAAGGGGCACAGTGTAAACGTAACATAGACACAGTTTCATGTAATTATGGGATATATAGGAACGACCTATCATCTTTTCAGCAGCAGCCTCACCCTGCGATGGCCAACCCGCCTGTCCAGCAGTTTCCACGCCATATCACTGATATAAACAGTAAATACTGAACTTTGATCGAGTTTATATTTCTACTAAAATTACGAATTTAATGTAAAGTAATAACATACAAAGTAATTTACAATTTATTTAGTTGTGCGTTGGGTTAGTCACCTAACGCGTTGAATGTACCTATTCGTACATTACGACTACAGACAGTGATTAACAGATAACAGCTGTAGTAGCATATATCCTACTGTTCCATCCATCCATGTTTCTGTAATTTGGTGGAACTTAGAATTATTTCGATCTTAGAAGAACGTTTTGAGTAGCCTCAGCTTCCACTTAGAATCACAAAATTATATTGACTGAAACATCGTACCTACGTGAAACGCCTTTACATCTTAATAGATGCAGGCAATAGAGTCCGAGGAACGAGTACTTATATTTATCACAGTCGAAAAGGCAACGTTGGATGCACAAGTTACGAGCAAAAAAAGACTTTACATTCGGGACGCATTCACGATTTGAGCTACAGAATATTTCGCCTACCAACGTATCAGGTAAACGGGGTTAATGTTGCCGCCAGCCGGGAATGTAAACAGTGGGCAAATTGGACACATATTGCACAAATTTTGTCTCTAAATTGAGTTGGCATTCCATGCATCGTAATAAATCAACGCTTCTAGACCGTATTGAGGACAAGTCCAACCTAAGAAAGGTAAATGCCTCAATGCTAGTCGACGGCTGGCGGAGGCGAGAGGTCGCCCGTTCTAACGCGTCGGCCCCGAAACAAATGCGCACTTATTTGCCAATACTTTGATGTTATGAACCGGCACCGAGTACTTGCGGATACAATTCAGCTGCCGAATAACTTATTGAAAGTTCCACTAACTATTCGGACGTGCTCAACCTTTTGTTTACAGTGGAAGTGTACTTAGACAAATCAGGCATTGACTGATGTTGTCTTGTTGCATGGAAGTATGCATTTATCAGTACCTACGTTCACTCGAAGAGCCTGATTGCATGTACCTACCAAACTAGTTGGAGGCACAATTTTAATGCTTTTCAATCCAATTCAAGACTTCTTTGCCACGGAATCTTTCTATTTTACATTTCAGCTACTAAACACTCTTGACATACCCCATTCATTGGTGTTATAGCTCAAGCCCCACCGAAAAGCCACGAAAGGAGTCTTTAATTTGAAATTCTGGGTCTTACCAAATCTTTTTCAGTTTGAATGTTAGATCAGTGGCAATCCGGAATCAGGAAATCGTCAGTGATAAATCCTCGAGCCTCAGAAAGCACGTTATTCCGTTAGTCCAATGTCTGATCTCTCCTCGATCGTGACTTCCCAATAATCCATTGACTATAAGACTGAAGGAAAGGCTAGTGCACCTATAATGTGGTGTACTATACCTTCTGTATTCACTAGTTCTCGAAGAAATTGATCTCAATAGGTGAAATTCGTCATGGTAATATTAAATAAGTATATTAACATAAGAGATAATTACTATAAATAACATAAGGAAAATATTTAAAACTACAATATTTACTTTAAATAAAATCTCTAAACTGATCCGTAATAACATTCATTTCCGTTTGCCACCGTGTCTGATAAAGGGGGCAACAAAGTATTAGTATCATGTATTATGCCTATATTCGCAGTTATTAATTCGAGATCTAGGATTAACATTAGACTGTAAACTTGACTTTCATGATCACATAACGGTTATTTGTAAAAAGGCCAGCAAAATGCTTGGCTTTGTCGTACGTACTTCATCCCAGTTCGACGGCACTGAGGTTGCCCTGACGCTTTACAATGCGTATGTCCGAAGTAAACTTGAATATTGCAGTAATATGGGACCCTTACGAGGAGAAGTAATTTCAAGTTAGTTAACATTTGGAAGCCATCTGTAATGTGATACTGAATCATAGGTAGATACAGTGACTATTATAGCAAACAACACCTCTGTTGTCTCATGCAGAGGTAAAACGGTCTTCATAAATAAGTGGAAGTACGGACGTAAACACCATCATCTAATAGGTACAAGATACATTCAAAGAGTGTTGCTGGCCTGGCATAGTGGTTAATTGAACTGTGATTGAAATCTGTTTATTTGACAAAGGACACTATACAAAAATACAGATAAAATCTTAAAAGAGTAGAAGAAAATGCATTTGCCTAGGAATCTCTATTACAATTACTGCATTATGAAACAAAGAGTATAAAAAGTTTAACAGAAAATTAGTGAAATAAAAGAAAAAGCTTTAAGGTGTTTTTTACTTTCCCGAGATTTCAAATTTGAAATTCATATGTACGTTTATTCGACGCGAAGGTGAAGGAAAATGACGTGAGGTACTTGCACACCCGTGAAGAAATATTAAGGTTGTCTGTGTCGACCAACCAGGACTTGTTGTTAAGGCTTTGTCGCTCTGGTGTAGAGTAGACTAAGGCCTTTCGGAGGGGCATACTTGTATGTTATACACTAATATCATTCACCGTATTTACTTCACGTATGTAATGAGCTCTTGATGACATTGAACATTGCAATAGTGTAAACTAAAAGAACGGCTTGAGAACCCTCTTAGACTAACTTTGTATATAGCGTTTGAAAACTTGGCGATTTCGAACACTTGAACTTTTCTCTCGGATTCCGTCCGTGACCTATTTAGGGAGTGCACACCCCGTCCTCAACCTCTTTATTATTGACTGATTCTACACCCGTATAACACGGAGTAGAGTAAATAATTAAAGTAAAACGAATATACTAGTATACAGTATACACTAGTAAATAAACTATTTAAGAAATCTATATCGACGATGCTCAGTTTTTTACTAATTCTACATTTTTATCTTATCACATTAAATGGCATACTGAATATTCATTTTATACGCTAATTCTTTATAATTATTTCTTCATGGTGCTTTGATATATTCTTCTCGATGGAAAACAAAACACGGTGGTAATTTTTATTCCTCCTAGGTACTTTCATAATTTGTTCTAAAGTGCTTGTCATAAGTCTATGAATAAAAAATATATAATATTAGTTGTTATAAAACAATTTGTAATAGAATTTCTTAATTCATACCTATTTAAAAACACTATAACACATATTTATTATAGTTATCCTCTATCCAAAAGTTTGCGGGAAGAAATCGTTCATATCGATAAGTTTGAAACGAAGATACATTCGTTCCAAGTCTACCTACTTCAAAGTCGATTGTCCAATCTGCAATAAAATACTACTACCTATTAATGAGTTAAACTCGTATAAAACCTACAGCGGGTTCAATCTGTATGTAAACTACTCTTAAGTAGTTACAAAGAGATGATTATCCGTGCATCTAGAACAATTCAATCAGGTATTGTGAAACAGTACGCGAGCGCGCGGGGGCGGGCCCCGCGTCCTCGGGCGCACGTGAGCGATGCGCGGGCGCACGACAATAATACGACATGTGCATTCTGTAAAACACTAGTAATTTTGGAAAATACAATGATATCGCAATTTCTACAGTTCTGATACAACATAGAACACCTCATACTTGGAGAATGTAAAAGTTGAGAATGTCAAATGAGTCGATACCTATTGAGCGCTTGATGGAGGTCCTGGTTTTTTTTTAGTGGCTCTTTGCATCAAGGCTCACCATCTGGACCTGCCTCATGATGCTGAGGGGTGCCGCCGCGGGTGCGCTAGGAACATAAAGCATCTAGTTTCAAACTGTAGTACAACTGTTAACTTCACCAGGTTATTAAATAGGTACATATAATATATAAATCTCTCATTTCGTAAGGGTTAAGCTACTTTTAAGCGTATGAGCGTCCGCGTCATACGTTATTGTATGGACATAACAGCAATCTATTGACTCGAACTAAAAATTTGAGCCGTAATGAATATATTGGGGAAGTGAGGATTCGTAAATTGACAAGACGATATCATCGTCCCTAGTACGACATTTAATATTTGCTGCATTTTTGTTTTAATTTTTTTTTGTTCTCTAAGATTTTATATATATTTTTTTAATTATGGGTTTTTCTTGGCCACAATCACCAGATGTTTAAGTCATATTGAAGCCTACGATGGAACGAGCTTACCCTGAAAATACCGATTCACATGACTTATTTCCTCTATGTCCATTTTGTTAAATGCTTTTGCTAAATCGTTGTGTTGTGTCTAAATAAAGTTTATTCTATTTCTATTATTACTATAGGAGGCGATTACGAACTGTTCACAACTCTATACCGAAGCACGTGACGCGATGAACGCACGCGCCACATGGCAGGCTGTCCGCCGGTAATTATAACGCGTGGCACTGCGCTACTATGCTCATCCGCCATAACTACATAATACCGAACGATCCAGATTCTGCGCACGCAATTAACGCCCTTTAGTCGATAACCGATGGTTTAAAATAACCTAACATCTTCGTTGGTTGTCCGTTAGACTTTTTTTTTAATACCAGTGTAATGTCATAATAATCATTCCCTATTTCATATAGCTACAATTTTCACTACATACAGACGATAGTTCGTACTGATTGTTGACCTACGAATATTTTCTAATAAATAAGAGAACTTCAAAGCACATTTTACCCAATCAGATTCTTTCATAAAATTCTAAATTACATTGAAAGCAAATTCTAAGCACAGAGCCATAACAAAAGGCTTTTCGGAATAAAATAATCAAGAGTCTCGTTGAAAGAGTTCTGTGGAATGCAGTAATTAAACCTATATTAGCACGTGAGAGCTATTAAACTTACAAGCGAGACTCAATAAAGTTTTAAGAGCATAACAATTAACACTTTTGAGCGGCTGATGGCTCAAAGTGGTAATCGGAAAAACGAATGTGCTGAATCAGCGTGAGTTTGTTTTGTGGCGCTAAAACGCGATGAAATTAAATACTGAGAGTTTACGGACTTATAACGTTGTTTGTAGTCTACGTACGTAATGATATGTGTGATTTATTCGTTAAATAATATTTAAAACATCATATTTGGTTCAGCGGGAAAATGTGATTGTTTAGCAAGTGACGTGAATTAATGGTATTTCCAGATGTGGGATTTTAAAGTAACGTAAAACAGAGTGTGATAAAAGTTTAAGTACATTTATGTGACAGCAAGTGAGTCAAGGCTAATGGTTAATTAATGAAATGGTTTCCCTAAGCTGCCTTTTAATTCATATGGAGGATATGCAATTACATTTTTAGTGGAAACTGAAGGGAATACAAAAAGAATCCAGACGCTAAGAAATCAATTAACCAGCAAACCATGGCTACATCATCGTAGCAGACTGGTATCGACCAGCAAATTACGTAGGTGACCAACCGAGATATAAAACTAAACCCGGTTAAAAGCGGATTAGTGAAATAGAAGATGTTGTCAGATGTCGATAGACATCGTTACGAGTAAGAGGCTTTGTTGTGGCTATGATCAGTAAGATCATTGCAGACGTCCAAACTTACAGTTCAAAAACATTACCCTTGATTCCTACATACAAATTATACCTCCTTCATAAATCAGGTTTACATCACATCACATTGTCCGCCTATCACTGCGATCAGTATTGAGATTCAACTTTGAGGCATTTGAAGTAGGACTTTAGGCTTTAAGGCAACAACTTAGCAAGGTCAGCTAGGCCAAACATAGTGTAGGACGCCCTCAGACCAAGCTAAAGAAGTTATTTCAAGTGCAAGCAAATGTAGAAGTTATCGCCTCAAAGCCGGCAGACCTTTCGAAAGTGATCCCGGAAATGAGGATTCTAGAGTCACAATAACGCGCTATTTCAACAAAGACCTGCCAGAATAAGGTGATACAAAATCAGTACACTCCCTCCCTCCAAAGTGGCACCCCTCCAGTGCGTACAGGCGCGATGCGCAAGCGGCGGGCGTCGTATATGGCAAGGTCGGCGGGTGCATGCCCACCGCACGCGACATCGACGCAATCACTTTCACCGCGCGTCTTACCAAATAACGCAGATCACTCTTCAGTAGAACTGGCAAGCTAATAGAGTGCCATGTGATGCGACGGATAAGGAATCCCTTGGCTAGTTAGCTTAGTTTATCTGCCTTATAAATACTTCGTCACTTCGAGAGATAAAACTTTTTATATGCAATTGCAAGTTAATGAATAAAGTTGTCTAGGGTCAATTAATTGGGGGTGCAACAAAGAGAAGCCTCCTCGAGTGGCAAACTGCTACTAATCTCTTCCGGGGGATTGGTAGTAGTGGGTCCTGGCGCACCCTGGGCAACGGCGGGTGGTAATTTCTTAGGAGATTGCCACTCGACGGCTAATTCTCAGCGAGGGGGACGGGCTTGCTCGTCCCGCCTCGGGGCAGACAAAGTCTGCAGCTGCGCGACGTGGGCGCGCAGCATGGTTGGGCCGCGTTAGTGGCGAAGTAAGTTCGCATAATAAAGGAATGCGTTGGTGCATGGCACCTGTTGAGCCGCATGGCGGCCGTGGTTTGTCGGCGATGGTCGCAGAGGAAGAGGAGTGCCCTTCGGGGGATCTCGCGGTGTTTCGTTGCCGTCCTCCCTTCTTCTACGACCATTGCCGCCGGACCCATTTGGAGGAGCCGGTTGACGGCGTCCGTCGGGCTGCGGACGCTGTCCTGGCTGCGCACTTGTGCGCACTGGGGGCCCTTGTGGCCGTGGAGTACTCGGACGCGACAGTGGGCGTTGGCCATTGGCCGTTTCTTCCCGGACGCGACCTGGTGGCGCATTTCAGCCGCGGCGCGGCGGGTTCGGCGGCACGGTTCTCGTGACCGTCGGACGGGTCGTTGACCAACCGACCGCGCAACCTGTTACCCCTGCCGTTCTCGGCGGGGGCCAGGGGGTCTACCTTAACCGGTTGGCCCGAGTGGAGCAAACCACAGACCAAACCACCTGTTACCTTTGTTTCGGCGGGGGCCAGGGGGCTTGCCTTTACTGGTTGGCCCAAGTGGAGGAAACCACAATAAAAATCCACCGTGCGGTGGCGACTGCACGCCCGACGGGGTCCAGCGGGGGTTGGTGTGGGGACATCTCCCTTGCCTTGCACGGATCCCGTCCTTGGAGGAGGGAGACGGCCTTTTCAGGCCGAATCCCTAGGCTGCCCCAAGTGGGGGAGCCGGCCGGATCTGCCTAGCAGACGACGCTGATGGTGGCGTGGTGGTTGTGGCTCTGCCTGTCCCACGTCATCATCACCCAAGGCGCATTGGCGGTGACGACCGGGGATTTTTAGTGGGTATTCTCCGTCTCGCTTCCATCTAGAGGCGGAGTGAGTCCCACATAACCTGCTGCTTCCCCGAGCAGCAGGTATGCGTAAATTTGCATTTTTACCCGGTGAAACAAAAAAAGAAAAAAAAAAGGGTCAATTAATTGTACAGTACAAGCTTCGACTAAATGGGACTTGATGGCGCTGTATGGCCCAAAGTAGTATATCTTTCTTGGGTTATATATTAAACTAGCTGTGCTCGCGACTGCGTCCGCGTGGAATAGTTATTTTTTCCCCGTTTTTTTTTACATTTACCATTATTTCTTCGCTCTTAATAGTTGCAGCGTGATGTTATATAGCCTAAAGCCTTCCTCGATTAATGGTCTATTAAACACAAAAAGAATTTTTCAATTCGGACCAGTAGTTCCTGAGATTAGCGCGTTCAAACAAACAAACAAACAAACTCTTCAGCTTTATAATATTAGTTAAGATGAACTAGACAATTAATTTATGGACTTAAATTCAAACGCCTACGACTTATGATGAGAGGCCTTTTTTGCCTTATATAATAAAATTAAGGAAGACTTACAAAACTATTATAGGCGAATATAAGAAAACAACTGGTAATTTGAGTCAATACAATTTAAAAAAATGGTAACCAATCTCAGCCCACCTTTCTTTAGGTCTTGAGACATGAGAACAAAATTCAAAATTCAGAGAATATTAGTGCTTTTATGACTTTTTCTAAATATTGCAGGAGTTTTTTTTATCCACTTGTGACATATGATTGGCAGCATGGAAGTAAGGAAACCTCCTAGGACCCCTGACACCGCTCCATGGCGTTTGGCAGAGGAGCCGGGGTTTTTAGTGGATATTCTCTGCCTCCACACCAAATTGAGGCAGGGTATCGCCCTTCCATTTTACGAGGGCGGCGTGAGTCCCACATATCGTCCGGGGGAATCAGCTGGGATGCCTAAAAGTATTTCGCATGGCGAAAAAAAGGTTTTCCTATCGACATCTGTACATACTACGAGGGCGGCGTGAGTCCAACATATCGTCCGGGGAAAACAGCAGGGATGCCTAAAAGTATTTTGCATGGCGAAGTTTTCCTATCGACATCTGTACATACTTGTATCTGTAACAAGCCAGTCACTTCCAGCGAACGTTACGTTCGTGTGCGCCTATTCGCGCGAGCCGTTTTGCTTCCTCCTCACAATGCGCTAAATTTGTTTCAGTGAGAACTCCAGTACCTACCGCGCTTTCGTAACTCGAAGCTCACGTAACCGCTACACCTATTACAAAGCACAACATTACACATACAGAACCTTGCCTATGATATTATTGGTTGATGCGTCAACAAGCCGGATAATTTAGTTAAGTTACTTTTTTAAATGTCAACTAATTTGATAATGATGAAGATTATTATAACCTACAGCATTATATCGGATCTTTATCGAAACGATCTAAGTTTCCGTAGGAAGAGCTAAGGAAGCAACTGATAATAATAGGGTATTAGCAATCTATATATCTTTCTGTATTTATTTTTAACCGACTTCGAAAAAGGAAGAAGTTCTCAATTCGTTTGTATGTATAATATTTTTTTATGTATGTTCACCGGTATTTCCGTCAATCATGGATGGATTTTTATCTTTATGGTTGAAAGTGTAGAGCGCGAATAACTTAAAGCTTTATAACTCGTACAATTTTAAACCGGTTTTTGCTGGGTGAGCTCGTTCCATCGTAGACTACGATATCGTAGACTCGTCTGCCGCCTCTTGCATAAAAAAAAGACAAGACAGGTCTAGGTCAAACCCTTGCCCTAAATTTAAACAGAATCTACATAACCACTTTAATAGAGGTCACATATCCGAAAAATAGATTTACTATAATTACCCCGAACGTACCTACTCTGATTTCTAAAAATTCCAATATTTACGACTGCATTAACTTAGAATTCATTTCGAATTTTCATCGAAACATTTAACCTTATTCTAGTTTCAATAACGGCATGAGTATATTGCAATAAAACAAATATTTGGTTAGTAAATCATGGTGACTATTACCTCGACTTTATTCTAGATTTTAATTACATAACTCTTTACAATACATACCAAAACGCAGGTGAAGTTTAAAATGCCTAAGTAAAATAGCTAATTATGTTTCTATCGATATTCGTAACATGGACTCGTAAGTTTAATCACGCGATTATAAACAATAGTTCTTTGACATAAAGAATATAACTGCATGCTCATTTCACGTAGACGCACGTTTGCAAGAATTGTTTCAGTAGAGTTGCAAAATGCGTGCAATGTCGATAGATCGGTGTCGATGCAAACATTGCATAATATAACTTATGTTAATGTTTGATTTATTGTATAGCCGCGTACGAAATATCATATTTCATAAATAATAAGCAGAGATATAAAGGGTTAATCAATTTGGTAGATAATATCTATGTAAGTTATATAATAATTTGACAGGCTCGGTGACCCCTGCCTTCTGAACCAAGAGTCGTGGGTTCGATTCCCACCCGGGACAAACATTCGTGCGATGAACACTTGTGTTTGTTCTGTGTCTGGGTGTTAATATTTGTATTTAAGTATTTATTTGTGGTACCTTCGTTGTTCTGATACCCATAACACAAGTGCTTAAGCTACTTACTTTGGGATCGGAGCAATGTATGTGATGTTGTCTAATATTTATTTATTTAATTTGCGTACGTTTATTGCAGTTCAAGTCGGTTCAAATGTTTCTGGGTAATTGAAAAAGCTTTGAAAACATTATTCGCAGGTTTGTTACCCGTGCTAAGCGAGATATCCCGAAGATACGATGCGATTACGCTGAGAAAATTATACTATTATAGTAATAACCTGTAACTTAAACCAATTTCAAAGGCTCATCTAAATTCGTCTTACTTATCAAAGTTCCCTCCTTTCATGACTTTAATGTGCTAAAAATATCGCTATTATCGATGCATCAATTAATTACTGCATCACTATTACGCGACCTTACGTTTCGCCAACGCGAGTATACACACACAATCATCCGCAAAATTCATTATACAAACATCTGCACTTTAACCAAAAGAGTTAAAGATCATTTTCACCCGCATTCGAATACGAGAACGTATGGCCGGGCGTACATTGAGCGTGGAAAAATCACTGAAGTAGCGTGCGCACATAAAATTAAGCGATAACAAAAGACGTTAAAAACTAACTTGTAAAGTGGACACGCGTAACATTCTGGCGCTAATGTAAATGTACACGCGGATTTTGAAGAATAAACGTAACTTTTAGCCGAAGTTCATTATGATCATCACTATCAGCTTGCAAAAGTCCACCGCTGGACAGAGACATCACCCAATGACAATTGTCATTTGGGAGGTTTGCCTCAGTTACCATGTTTGGCCGGCGCAGGTTTAATTTGGAAACACTGTTGCCCGTTTCCTGATATAACCTTAGGTGGCGCTAAACTACTAATCCGGCACTGAACACTAGCTGTACGAGAGATGGGTTTCCCCAAAAAATAATTTGATAGTCCTGATAAACCTTGGCGGAAGAATTGACGAGCTAGAGCCTGTCACAGTTTCGTAAACATTAAACGGATTTGAGTTTATAATGCTTTGACAATTTCAGAAGCTCCATGTCCGAATTCGGTCGTTAAGAGATCACTAACTCTACATACTTAATTAGGTAATGTTACTATATATCAGTGTTATAACTTAATTAACTTAAAGTGAATCAAAACAGCGTATTATAAAACTGTCTGCTAGACTTAACAAGTCATGATTCCTCCTCCTTGTTTCGTCAGATAGGTATACATATATACCATTAACGTACTGATTCTTTAATATGAAGTTCTTATTCCTGGACTGTATCGTCTCGTCTTATTAACTGCATCCTGCCTGACTTAACGTCAGGAGACAATGAAGTATAATAAATTAAATGCGAACTATGCACGTCATACAATCAGATCGATCATGATAATGATCGCACAGACTGTGATGACCCACATTCAAGCATTAATCCCTATTTAGTACACAAGATTGTGCGAAGATGGGAATGATGCAGGAAAATAGTTCTACAGTCGTGTGGTCCACTAGCTCCTATTTATTAAAGACTAGCTGATGCTAGCGACTTCGTTCGCGGTGAACTTTAAGATAAATCATAACTGTTACTCAATCACGATATCTACATCAAATGTTCCCTATCTTTAGATTTTTAATGACTGGCAAAAAATGCTCATCAGACGGAACATTTTTGCCAAAGCGTCATTCATATACATCTTACGAGTATAGTACAGCTAATCTTTTAGAGTTTAAAATAAGATGTTCTAGATAAATAACGATAAATGCTCAGATCAGATGGAACCGTTTTCGATGAGGGGTTATTTTCATATTTAATTTATGTGGATCGTGTGTTCCAGTTTCCAAAATCAATTATAGCCTAAGTGTCCAGGAGTTTGTCATTCATTGAAATCCGTCTCGGAGTTTTTTTAATCAATAAGGGTTAGTGCTTGACTGCAATTCACCTGATGGTAAGTCACAATCTACAATGGAGCGCACTCATTCAACAAAAACCGGTTCACTCTCGCCTTGAAAATCGGATGAGGTCTTGGGGAACAAGTAGCCTGGCAAAGAGTTCCACAGTTTGGCCGTTCTCGGAGTTTCGGAGATTAGCATGCACCATAAACAGATTTTTTTGAATGCTCTTACTGTTTAGATATTATAGTTTAACTCATATTTAGACCAACACTTTTTTTTCTGTTTTATTATAAGTAGGTATTTATTTATTGATTAAACATATTAGTACGTCTGTGTAGCAGTCGTCACCACTTATATCGTTTAATGGTGATTGGCGCCACACTATTAATAACTAACAGCATATTATCAACTGGAGACAATATTAACTCTACACGTGTGAGTTTATTTTTTCTAAATACTAAGTTGAGTATTGCCTTCTGACCTATGGCGGAGGCTTAGGAAATAACACTATAATTTACCTTAAGACTTGTGTACTTAAATATTAATTACTTGTTTTTCCATATTTTCCTGATGGGAGTAAACTTCAATGTTCAACTAGCTTCAGATGTAAATAAACTCTCATATTGTAAGAGGATATGACCGAATCCATGTAGGGGAGACAGGGGCTAGTTGGGACTCGGGTAGTTACAATAGCTGATAACATTATTAGCAACCATTGCCATAGTAACTGAACAATTTGGTATGTTTTCTGTAATTTACGGTCAGATCAGACGACAGATCAGCAACAGATGCAAACGTACATTGCATAACATAGGCCTCCACTAATGGAAATTTTATGGCTTAGTCACCACGCTTGGCAGGCGGGTTTGTTACCGAAGTAGGTTTTATTTGTACCCAGGTAAACGCTTCTGCCTGTTTCCTGATATTCCCTAAGTCGTCTTTTACGAAATCCACGGGATGAGATGGTGTGGTCCTATTTGAAACCACACGGACAGATCATTTACAATACATTAGTTTTCGTATAAGTGATTATGACTCAATTTGGATTGCCACTGTAACTGCCTTTTTGACAAAGAGGGCAAACGGGCCTCACTTGTTGGATCAGTAAGTAGGTAAGTGATCACTGATATATCAATACCTACCCGAATCACAACCAGCCCCTGTCTCCCCTATCCATACGTAGACATTTCTCAAAAGTAGCTAACATACTAAAGCATGTTTTCCGTTTTGTCAAGGTAAAGACGTACCTACTACTTAGTTAAAGAGCTTGGGTGGAACAAATACTGAATAAGTCGTACCAAACTCCGTAGTAATGCCGTCAATGAATCAATTTGCCGTTCGGCCGGCATGTCAATTTGCTTTGATGTCCGCGCACCTCGGCGCAATGACTCACGGTGCCGAATGTTTCCAAACAACATGACCTCATGCGGTCACATTCAAATTTTGAGAAGATATTACTAAGCTAATAAAGACGCCGCTATCTTTTGTTTGCTCAGTGGGTATCTTGGACATAAATGCCTCTCGAGAATTCGGGTCCTGACATAATAATAATAATGGGCCCAAGCCCGTGAATATGATATAAAACACCAATGCTCTGATGTAGAGATCTGAAAACAGATAACTCTAAGTAATAATAATAACATACCAACCTAGGCTACAAAGAGCCACCTAGTCTCAAATTAAGCCGATTATATTATACATAGAAAACCTATATCTATACTATCATGTGTTAAAGATAGTGTTCACTACCACTGTACAAAACTGGTCAGCCTGAAATATATTATAATATACCTAAACTGTCGCAATAACATTACCTAAAGACTTTTTAATAGTTGGTAGAACATAATATTGGAGGTTAGCAAGTAGAACCAAAACAAGTAAAAAATTGTCATTGTGAATTTTTTATTATTTAAATTTATTTTCGTCCTTGACTCCTCAAGGTTAACAAGTTTGTTGAACAGGCAAATAAATAAAAAAAATCGGAAGGTTAAAACATCTATCACCAATAATAAATAATACCTACCAAGTAAGTAATCGGTGGCCATCACCACGTGTTAATCTAATCAAACATACTAACATAATCAAACTGCTATTATTATATCACTTGATTATTTCATACTTAAGAGTTTAGGGTGCTAAGACGCACTCACACAAAAGTGAGGCAGCGTGAAGCTGCGCGAGGCTCTCAAAAGTTCACCCATGACAGCGATCCACTGAAGTAGAGCGGATATGAAATGTGTTATTTGAGCAATCATCATCATCAGCCTATGGACAGGGATCAACACCGATGATAATTGTAATTTGGGTGGATTTGCTTTAGTCACCACCACGCTTGGCGAGCGGTTTAAAAATTTGAGGAAAATTTGAACCCATGTAAAAGCTGCTGTCCGTTTCTTTAATTATTTCCTTAGTCCTCTTCTACGACCTCGGTATGAGATAAGGCGGTCTTATTCTAAATCCGGACAATTTTGACCAATTTTTTGACTATCCCACTGCTGACCAATATCGTTACTTTGTTAGCCTCATTCGCGCAGCCCCGCTGCTGTCAAAACACACCCATAGCGTTATTCTTTACAATCACCTATATAAAGGTACTCCTCTTTATAGTGAGACCCATACATGATAGATAATTCAGTATTTAACCATCAACACTTTATATTTGTGTATGAGTTCAGTCATCACCCTCGTAACTTGCAGTATGACGGCCAGTTGTGATGAAATTTGTTTAGTCTGGTCACCGGTAAAATTTGTACTGTGTATCAATAGTCTTGAACCGCCCATATCACGATGTAGATACTTTAAGCTCGCATTTTTAACAATCGCCATTACTCTCATCTTAAAATTGCATTTTACAACCGGGCTACCGCTAAAGCGTTTCTTTACTTTTACATGTTTCGTTAACCTAAGTATCAATGCAAACCTATTTAGTATAACTGAACACAAGGTACAGTCAAGCATATCCAAAGGTTACCTACTGTTTGTTATATGCAAAATATTTTAAAACCAAATTTTTTATAGTAACATTGTGGCATGAGCGTCTGTTACCTTACCACAGACTGAGAAGATGAAATCTTCATAGTATGTCCCTTAGTCGACTCTTATCTTACAGAAAGAATGGAGCGGTTATTTGTTTTCTTTTCTGACCTCACGAAAAATATAGCAATACCTAATACCAAAGAGAATCGAGTTCATAAACACCGTACCTATTCAAAAATACATTAAAACAAAAAATACATTTTAATTATTACTGATAAGTTTTTGAAATAATTTCGGAAGCAATAACGTTGTCTATAGTCCAGTCTCACATCGGAATTTTGATTGTAGGTAGTTCGGTACCGCTTATACTAATTCCCAGCCAGTTCAACAAACATAATCAGTGATATTTAGATATTCACAATCCCTACTTCACAACAAATAGCTGTCGTATAGCACTTTGGGTTCATGTAGAGGAGAGTAAACGTCTACAATATTATTACACAGTAAGATGCCTATGATTACAAACCGATATCGTTCGCGGCCACAATGAGTCACGGATCTAAACTGGTATATTTTACAGTTATTATCGATCTGCGTACGTAGGTGCAGGTGTATTTTCGTCAGATGAAGCATCAATCGAAGGCATCTATACTATGTACGCTTCATTGCTAAATAAAACCGACTATATAAATTGTAAAACAAAATATCACACTCTTCACTCTGTAGCTATAGGAACCTTTTTTAACATAAGTATGTAAGTTCATTTTTCCAAAATTTTGAGATAGGTGGTTTTATTATGAGTGCGATAAATCAGTTATACTTTGTTTCAAGTTAACTGTATAGTGTGTAATATCTAAATATACTTAGATTATATTAGGTTTCTCCTTCTTCTTTCAGTCTTTTAGGACTATAGGGACTAGACTAGACTCTTGATTTTTATAAGCAAGACTTATTTTAAGTCAAATGTCCTGTCACATGCTTACAGTCATTCAGTTTGCTATACCTTTAAGAGTCCTTGGTTAATAATCATAATATTGCTAAAGATTTCTTATTAAACAATTTGCATTAACAACATCATACTGGATTTAATTCTAATAAATCTCAAAATCTACCTTGGTTAAGCCTCTATAAGAATACCTACTAATAACACAAACACACATATACTGCCAATTAAAGCTTTCGATATATTAATTTTCGATATATCTAAAGGTCACTTTACTCGTAGTTAACTCAATATCCGAGAATCAGGTAATTTCATTAGCGAATAATGAAATTAATTGGGTAGTTGATTTAATGGCTGCGTAACGGACGGCAATGCATATGACACGGCCTCTGTTTACACATACTCCACAATAACAATGACGAAATGCGTACATCAACTGTAGTGTGCATATAGTGCAACAAAGGATGGCTATGTGCCGCAATCACTATCCCTGATTTAATTAAAAATACAAATCACCGCAATATCTCTTCACGATGGGAGAGATGTAAGGGAGCGAAGAACCCATCATCTTTTCGCTCCAAGTCACCCTCACCTACTCGTGGTGCATCCTGCCGAACAACAAACGAGGCCAAATAATATTTTTTATTACATAGAGTTAGATACGTATAATACTAGCCTACTATAATATCTGTTAGAAGGCACTTGTGTAGACGATTAATATTTTCCTATCAGATACAAGGTTCAATTTACTTGTTTATATACTTTTTAAAATAAAAAGCACCTTATAACCAAAAATTTATTTATCTTATAAATAACCAGTTTAGTTCAGAGGCACTAACGCTGCCTCTTTGACGATTGTACAACTTGGCCCGAATCATGGGACGTGGCGATCGCGGGTTTGATCCCAGCACAGTTTGCACTGTGTACATAAATAAGAGAACACAAAATATCGAAAGCAATGAAATGATAAAACCGCCGCAATTATGTACAATAATTTCAGCAGATAATATGACGACAACGCACACACCACTCGTATTAAAATTCAAGGTAAAATGTTCAATCAATGTACTAGTCCAGTAAGTAGTAACAAATTCAGTAAGTGTGTACCTGCCTTGTTTATATCACTAGGCTGTTGATTGATTTCACGGATTTTACTTGTTTCGTTGTTTATTTCCTTGATTTCTACGCGTTGGAACTAACTAAAAAAAACTGCTAAGTCAAACTCCTTGTTATTTAATGCTAATCAGACCCAAGCATGGTTTTAGACTACCTGAATTTAACTATAATAATATCTATGACAGTACTAATCTATACTTTTAATAATAAATCTGTAGAGAGGTCAATTCTGTACATTAAATATATTTTCAAAATAACTATCCGGGCGTGCTAAGTGATCGATACTGATGCCAAAAATGCAATCAGTAAAATTTTATTTCTGTATGTCATATTCTATGTCTGTATGTTCGTTATAGAACCGGCCCCTGAGAAATTGTAGGTTCGCTTTATGATGGTCCCTAAATCGTATCCATTCGGAAAAGGTGATCAGGTATCTGTCAGATGCACTATAATAAGTTATTCTTAAGAGGAAAATAAAATGAAACCAATGCTATTTCGATCGCACTTACGTGATCACACAACTAACTATAAACCCATACAGAGAATTCCATCAAGTGACACGTGCTGAACTTAACCGCAAATCTCAACATTGGTAACCATTAGAAATATGTAATTACAATAAAACATGAAGTACAAAGAAGTAGCCGAGCGTCATGTTTGCAGCTCGATGACGGAAGGCAAAGCAAATAACATCATTATCCGGGTAGGTATGTGATGCGAACGACACTCATTCATAACCATTGTTGTGATTGCGTGTTTTGTTCAATGTCGCTCAAAGTACTTTTCTGTAAGCATTTTCGATATTGTTCTTATACTGTTTGTGTATGTTTTAACATGTACTTGCAGATTGTTGATCATTGAGCATAACATTCATTTTGTTACTAAAGTTCATTCGCGTTAAGAAAATAGTGACTGACAGGTCACTGACAGGCCACTAGCCAATTAAAACGCTAGAAATTTAATTTCAACTCCATCTCTTTACGAGATCTATTTAACAATGAGAGGTAGGGCATAGCGAATCTCCGCTCGTATTGAGCCGCCCCGTCCTGGGAAGGACCTTCACCCTATAGGATACCGCAGCCAAATGGCCTCCGGGTCGTGTTTCTGCTGATGAGTAGGGTTTCCGGCACTCGAGGGGGGTTAGGGTTGGGCCCCAGTGGGGGCGCCGCACCACTCAGGCCATTGGCCCCATCTTGGAAGAGTGGATGCGGCGCCCTCACGGGGTGGTGACGTACCGGCTGACCCAGGTCCTCACGGGACATGGATGTTTCGGCCGGTACTTATGGAGGATCAGGCGAGAGCCTGATCCTCTATGCCGTCACTGCGACAGTGGCTCGGAGGACACGGCAGAGCATACGCTTCGGCATTGCCCTGCCTGGGCCAATGAGCGCTCCGTCCTCGTCACTGTCGCACAGGACCTCGATCTGCCGCAACTCTTGCGGCAGATGACGGCGTCGAAGGAGACCTGGCGAGCGATGCTCGCATTCTGCGAGACAGTGATCTCGCAGAAGGAGGCGGCGGAAAGAGAGCGTGAGGCTGCGGTAGACGCGCCCGCTCTACGTCGCCCCCGGCCCGGGCGTCGCCGGAGGGCATACAACGCATCGTATGCCCTCTGAGCCTCTCCTTCGTGCCCCGAGTGGTGAGTGCGGGGGCGCAATCCACTCATAGGGGCGTAACGGTGTGGTGGGTGCAGCCACACTGTTGCACGAGGTCCGCCCGGGGGGCACTCTATTGCTCCCCGGATCCGGGGGTAGGGGTATTTGCCCTCCCCGGACCAGGAGTGCCGGCCGCTTATAATCTGCGGCTGGCCAGGGCAGGCAGGGATGTGGCCGTATGCTTCGGCGCTACCCATGTCCCTGCAACTTGCTGCCCACTGGCGACACAGGGGGGTTTAGTGGGTATGCCCTCCCATTTTGGGAGGTGTGAGTCCCACACACCATGCCGCCTCCCCCCGGAGGCGGCATGAAGGTGCCTAATGCATTCCCCTCTAGAAAAAAAAAAAAAAAAAAGGGTTAGGGTTGGGCCGGCATGGCGGTGGTAACTGACAGGTAACCAGTTACTTGCCCGTTATCACAGCAACTCGGGCTTCTCTTTCGCTTTCCATCAGGCGTAGGGAAGCCATTATGTCGAACTATAAAAAAATGTCGAGAAGAGAGTAGACGGTGTTGTGTAGCCAGAATAATGCTACAACCAGCATGGTACATAAAGTTTGATCAGACATAAATTACATGGATTGTGAGAGACTGGTGTCTGAGCTAAGCTATAAGCCTGTGTTACATGGTGATGGCAACTGACCGATGATTAAACCAATCACCGTTTCACCGGTTTCATGTCTCTAGCTCGCTCTGGCTCGGACCGAGGTGCGGCGACCAGAAACTCTTTCGTTTTCCATCAGACAGGAGGGCAAAACATACTATCAAAGTAAAAAATATTGGGACGACGATATTAAGAGGACGGCAGGACATAATTGCTACAGGTGGAAAATGACAGAAACAAGTGGAAGAATGTGAAGGAGGCCTAGACCCGAAGGGTAGAGATAGGCTAAGGAGAGAGAGAGATAAAGAATAATACAATAAACTCGGATCTTTGGGAGATATCGCTTTTTAGGGTTCCGTAGCCAAATGGCAAAAACGGGACCCTTATAGATTGGTCATGTCTGTCTGTCTGTCCGTCCATATGTCACAGCCAGTTTATTCCGAAACTATAAGAGGTACATTATTGAAATTTGGTGCGTAAAAATATATGATGGGTATTATTACTATGCAAACTACTGACGAAAATTGGTTTGAATGAAATCTAGACAGTAGTTCTTTTTTAAACGTCATAAATCAAATTACATAATTGTTTTAATTCAATCAGTGGTACGGAAGCCTACGTGCGCGAGTCCGACTCGCACTTGGCCGTTTTTTTTAAATAAAAACATAATTGTACCCCCAAAGTTAGTCTGGAAGAGATTTACTTCGTTTATTGTACCTCGATTTGTCTTTGTATCTAGTTTTAAGTAAACTGTTAATGAAATGGATTTTCTTGTGAAAAATATCCTATACAGATATCAATTATAACAAAATTCCGCTGATAATAATAAACGGTAACTATGCTCATCGGGAATAACCGGATCTCCTAGTAAGTAGGTTGGTTTTGTATACGTACGTATATTATCTAGTATTGCAGATGTTATGACTGTAACCACGATCAATAATAATGTAATTATTTATCACTTGTAACACAAGTTATAGTAATATAATATATCTATAATAAAAAGGCAAAGTTTATAGTGTATTTCAAATACATAAATACTTACGATAATATAAATTTATGGTATTAAGGAACTAGTAAGTATTATTTAAAATTACATACATATATGTAATATAAAATTTACAAATGATAAAATAGCATGACAATTAAT
Organism: Conogethes punctiferalis; assembly: GCA_031163375.1. Classification (NCBI taxonomy): domain Eukaryota; kingdom Metazoa; phylum Arthropoda; class Insecta; order Lepidoptera; family Crambidae; genus Conogethes; species Conogethes punctiferalis. The sequence goes on along the minus strand of CM062083.1, from coordinate 11,407,126 downwards.
ATTTATTACTAAACACTTACTTAAATACATTAATTGTCTTTGAAGATGTTCAGAGTAAGCACGATAGTAAAATTCCTTTGTACAATCGGCCTATTTATATTCTTAAAATTACCCATATATTAGAAACTTTTACACCTACTTTTATGTACAGGTGCAATAATCCGGTCAATAGTTTTCGCGTGAAGGACTAACGTTTGCTAGTCCGTTTGTCCATACATCATACCAAACAACTTTTGCATTTATAATATCTACTTATTAGTAAGATATGAAGATAACCGAATAACAATTATTATGCATTTAAAACATACTTGATATAGTATTGAAGTGAAACTGTGATCTACTTTTGATGCAGTCGGAGGCATTACACGCGGCAGTGGCGCGTAAGTCGACACCGCTACTTGTCCGCACTATGCAAATGGAGATAATACGCGTACTAGCTAAGTGACCGGGTTGCGCTAGTATACCCGACCACTCCTACACCGAAACACACAAAAAACCAACCCTAACACCAAGCAATAAGGCGCACGGACCCACGCGTATATGCACCTAACCGTGCCCGAACGTACCTTACTCGCACAATGAGGTTAATACCCAACCAAGTTGCAGATAAAAACACGGTAAACGATCAGTGTGAAGCGCAACACGCTTCGCCATTCGGTCGGGTAGGAACAGAAATCGCAGTACGGCGCATGTGCAAAGACCGAATTACCTCACCCACATTCCTGTCTTCCGGAATTTCACTCGCGTTGACAATCGAAATGTAGTGATACAATGATTGTTTGTTGACGCGGAAATCTCTGCTTTGCTTACAGTATATTTTTGACGCCTTTTAAAAAAATAATTTAAGACTACAAAACTTTTTCTTGTTCATTTAAAACAATATTGACATCATTAAATGACACAATTTGACCGGATGTAGCGATACTCATTTAAAACATCGCAAAGCTTATTTCGTATCCTTCACACACTTGTTTTGAATAAACGCTACGAGAATCAGGATATAATAAATATCTGTCATCTCTGTTCAATAACAACTGCACTTTAATCCTGCATTCTATAACTTAGAAGCCTTTAGCTTGGTTGAGGACGAATTATTAATTAACTTAATTAATTGTGAAGGTACTGTTGCGATCTGTTTACCACCCTTTAAAATTCAGGCCATTTACAATTGTAAAATTTTTGTAAACTAACGTAATAAATTATACCTACTCCATATAATTATTACCACGTTGGCAATATTCCCTTTAACTATAAAAAAAGGTATTTATAAATTCAATGTAAACGATTTTAATATTACAGTAAATTAAATTTAAAATTGTTTTCATCTCCACCACAATCGAGCAATTAAATATCTCGCTCGTAAAACCAGAAGCCTATCAAATTGTTCACTCCTGCAAGAACATAAAAATTGAGAATGACGTTAAATTGACGTTAAACGAATAATATATTATGGCGAATGCTTAGGAATTTTCAATTAATTTTAATTAAATTACGCGTCTTTCTCTGCAAATGATAAAGGTACTGGGCAAATCGGAACGCACATTCGCTCCGGACGGCACGTGTTGCCAACGAGTTGTGTTTGAAAAAAATAATAAAATGAGACATCAACGTGTCGAGGTATTTAAGCATCTGTAGGTTTTAGCCGATGGTGTATAGCTGAGACAAAGAATTGCCAATTATTCCACCTGCCCCCGCACCTGGCCCGGTGCTCCTTTTATTTATTTCAACGGTGATATTTTTATTGTTCGCATTCAGCGCTCAGTGGTACACTAATGAAATGCAGTGCGAGTGTGTGTGCACTTTTTAACCCGACTGGCTGGGAGCGCAACTACCTACCGCTGAGAAGTTTATTTTTGAATTAATCAGAAACCTATTTGCTATTTTAAAGCATTCACATAAACAAAACACACTGCCAGTTTATATTATAATATGTGGTTAATATTCTTGAATAAGGTTACCTACACAGTTGTTTATTTCATTATAGATTATCTCGAGGTCTGGAAATACTTTATAAACTATTAACGTTATAAAGTAGGAGAAAAAGGAATAAATTTCAATAAATTTAACATACGAGTACGTTCATTTAATCTTGGGCTACGTTGTATCTTTCATATTTTTGTTTAATAAATTGCTATTTAATACCATAAAATAACACCTATGTTCAAGTAATGAGGAAACAAATCAGTTCAAAGTTAAATTCTTACAGGTAATCTACCTATGAACTTATTGTACGATAGAGAAAATTCTTAATAATAATTTCAATTGTCGGTGACATTCACACCATAACCTTGTATACTACTAATCCGTGTGTATAAGTTGGACTTTAAATCGTAGTTAATATTCAATATGTGATTTTGTTTACACATCTTGGCACAAAACGTAACCAACAAATCTTACAGATTCAGAGACGTGAATCGTTTAGCGCGGACGCGTAAGATGTCTGAAACTGTCCGATTAATACGAATATGTAAAAAAAAATCGGTCGAAGAGGCGCGGACGAGATGCGCCCGCCACGGTTCGTCGACCCCGCCGATATTTCTCGAAATTCGCCGAGGAATCCACGTTCTTTTCGCTTTTTAATTGTAACCAAGCAGCTACCCAACGACAAGGTGATACGTTTCCAAAGAAATATGTACGGCCGTGCCCTCACACTGGAATTACTGTAACGGAACACACGAATTAAGATTTACAAGGAAATGCGCGACAGATTAAAGAAATCGCGCTTGGTGCCCGGATAATCTGAGCGGCGACCGTTTGCCGCTCATTTCGCTGGTCCCGCCATATTTCGTATCACATAATATTTTGATTGCCCTTTATACGAGTCACTTTGCGCATTTTGTTTACGGCATTATTTGTAACTTAATATTTAAACAGTCCAATCGTTGACAATTAGCGAATAAGTAAAAAGCTGACGGAGAAAAGTATCTGGTGTTGAAAACAAGATAAAATTCCATTCCCTCCCAAAGTACAGTCAACAAGAAACACATCAACCTATATTTTACCAGATCAACCCTTATGCTGAACGAGATAAGGATGTTGTATAATATACACTGTAAGACTTCCAGTTATAAGAAGTAGAAGAGGTATTCAACGTCTGCCTCTATTTGCTTGCCAAAAAACATTTTACATAAATACAGCTTCAGAAATGTATGCCATTATTTTATAAGGAATCTAATTAACGCATTAAAAGCTATTATTAAAGGTCATTTCAGATATATTTAAGTTCCCTGATAGTTTTCCATTGAGTACGAAAACAGTATAATGAGAAGGATCAATTTTACCAGAACTCTGATCAGCAATCTACAAAATCATTTTTATCTCTGGTTTGAACATTTCTAGTTTCAGTTTTAAGCAAATTGCACGCTCGGGAAAATAATTAAATATAATATGTATATATCGCATTCTTGCGTTTCAGAAAATATTTAATTATGTATGGTTGAATTAATGTAAGGATTATATTATGGAGATAAGTTCTGGTGCATTGGTCTAATAGACGTTAGATCACGTCATAACATCAGAGAGAGTTGACAGTTGGATTCAATCAGATTGTTTCCAACGACTCGTGTTTGAATATCTGATAGAGGTTTAGACCGCGAAATTCATGAAAAATGTGTTGTTTTATTTCAGACTTATCCATAAAGCATGTACCTATTGTGTTATATCACACTGAAAAAAAAGACTTCACTTGCGTGAAACTCGCATTTGGAATTAATTAATTCTAATAATTTTTAACTTTATACAACAAGTGATCCGAAAGATAATCTTTGTCGCCAATGTGGAGTGATAACTACATATTTTTTAACGAGTATGATTGCAATTATACTTTCTCTATTAATTAATGGGTATAGATATATGGTATAAATCAATTATCCTTCTTGAAAAGTGGCCTACACAAAACAAAGTTATTTTCTCTTGGTAGGCAGCGGCTTAGCTGTACCCTTAGCATTGTAGAGTCTATGAGCTCCGGTAAAGTCGGTTAACAACAGATGGGCCGCTGCTAGTTCGTCAGTAATAAAAAACGGAAAAAAATTGTTTTATTAAAGAAAAGGAACACGTAAATTCGCAGGCAGCACTCGATTTTTAAGAGCTACGCCTTTACATCCTTTCCTTCACCCGCACTTTCTTTGAAGACACCTGGTGTAATTTCATTATACACAAATTCGAACGAGACCACGTATGGTATTTAGAATATCTGGCAACAACCCAAGACGAATTGAATAGAAGCGCGTGGTACAGATTAGCTTATTCATAATGACATGATTTGAATAGATCTAAGTATTTTTGTAATGTTTCTAGAGACCATTACGATGTAACTGGCCTTTAACATAAAGGCTGGTGTGTCTAATTTCAAATTGTAAATTTAATAATTCGACGACCTTCCTTGTTCTTTTAAAGCGACGCGTCCGCGTCAGTTTTCTCTCCTAAACTTAAGTTATTGTATTGAATTAAGTTAATTTTTACAGCAGGCCAAAGTTCTATAGTTCCAATAAGAAAACAGTTAAATCTTAACCATTTACATACAAGAGAAACTCTTAATTTGCGCCAAGTTAATTGTTGTGCATTGTTTGACGCATTAAACATGTAGGTATATGGTCAAGGTGAACGCGACGAAAATAATAATACGCCGTAAATAAAACATGAGCGGTATGTATTTTTAGCTATAAAATTACGCAAATGTGCAATCGTCAAGACAACAAGGTGCTACAGAGTAGCCAAAGATACGAATGGCTCGCCGATGGCCAGACAGACCAATGCGGCAAATTAGGGCTGATAGAGTAGCCACATTAGTGCACTCCACCCGCCATTTACACATAGTTGACGTATATTATCGCCGGGCAGATGTAAGCGACTGCACATCGGGAATCGGTCTTAATGTTCAAACCAGTACTTATGTACCTACCGCGCAAATTTATTACTCAACTAGTCTTGTGCCCGATTGCGTTTCCAATCGCCAATATCACATATATATGGAAATATATGGACTGTACTTGGAATGATACACACATTTCTATTAATTATATCTTTCACTATAGGAACACATCAAACTCCAGATTATTTTAGATGAACATTATGCAGAATATAGACATGTAGACCTACCTATATAAGTGGACGATTATGGTTGTCTGCTATCAAATTGTTCAAGAATAGTGACTAAGGGTGCGCTTCCAGATACCCGGGGCAGCGTGAAGCTACGAAATTTGACATTAGACATTTTTCCAATGAAATGAAAAAATCATGTGTGATTTGAACAATATCATTGGTAAATCTCTGTTAGCTTAGCCCAGCCCCTTTTCTTTGAAAACACACAATTAAGCCAATAATCACAGTATAACTTTATATTTTTAAGAAAAGTTGGGTCGAAGGCAAATGAAACCAAAATACGGAGTAACACAAGCTGTTAAGAGAATACTACGCTAAGTTTACCACGCGTGAGCTCGTAAACGAGGAAGCCTATTATCTAAATCAGTGCCCAGATCAGAAATAGTGTGTTATAGAAAAAACGCATTTAAAAATACATAGCGCAGGCGCAACCCTACGTTACGAGCACTCGATGATGTTTAGTCGATTATAATTAGCCGCGCTCCCGACGCATATTATGCGGGATCTACGCGACAAGCGAAAGCGTCTACCAATGGCAATCTCATTTGGGGATTTGCCTTAGTCACCACCTTTAGAAGGTTTCATTTGTACCTAGGGAAACGCTGCTGCCGTTTACTGTTTGTTATTGCTGATTTCTTATTATAAGAACATACCTTGCACTTAAAACAACGAGTGAAGTCGATGAAGCGGAAACCAGTCTTTGAATAATACGCAGTATTGCTGTGGTGAACGAGTATAGGCCACTATCGTCTGCTGCGTACGACCCGATGCGTCAGTTCCTAAACAAAAAAGCACGTGTTAATTATTGTTAAATATTGTACCTAATTTCTTATAAGATACAGAGCCTGTGTTAGTTGTAAGGAATGATGTCCAATGTCTATGTTCTGTGTGATGACATGAGGCTAACATATAAAATCAGCGATTCCACCTTTTCTTCTGGTGGGTGTCGTAATAGTCGACTTTTGAGATTCAATCTTATCTGTCAATTACTTATCTAGCTGGTGACCATCATACACGAAATACGCCTTGCTATTCGGTTCAGAATTTCAAGGCGTCTGAACGCCGTATAGCAAGAATAATCCTAAATCCCAGCATAGCGGTGGCATCCGACAACTGTTTTATTTGATTAGTTGTGCCTTGCCGCAGCACCTTAGGCTTCTCTTTCTCTTTCCATCAGGCGACGGGATGCCACCGTGCTATTTTAGAAAAGCAGCAGATCAAAGATCAGACGAGAGCATGGTGCTACTATAGTACAGAAACACAGTAATTCAAAGCATGGTGAAAAATTACGATCGTTTCTTAGGTATTCTTCTCGTTGCATTTAAATTATAAAGACGTATTTGCACTCTTGCAACTTTCTGCAAGACCTTTCTACTTCTACGTCTTCCTGCTACGATAAAACTTTTCGTAGCAACTCTAATGTCGCACATTTTTATTTTCGTACAGAACTCGTAGTGAACAAATGCTCATCACAGCTTACACCTTCTTTTACGCAGTGTTTGCAGAACTTCCCATAGCCCCAGGTCTATCATCATCAATCGGCAGACGTTCGTTGTTGGGAATTTGTCTTAATCACCACGCTGGGCAGACGGGTTAGTGACCCCATAACACTCTGACTGACAAAGGTGCGTTATCACAGTTTCAAATAAATTACGACGTAAGACGCTATGCAGTTACCAAGTGAACATGATGCCTACCATGGGGTAGGCTTATGTCCAGCAGTGGACGTTTGTAGGCTGATGATGAGCCAAAGGCATCTCCAAGAGGGACTACGACCTCGGCTTAGAGCATTGCTGGGAAGGACCTACAGCTGATGTTCAGAGAAGGAGATAAGGTACGCTGTACACGCTCGTGTCCAATGACTCACGCGCAGGGCGGGTGGTAGCCACGCGCGGCGCGGGCGGCAGATGCGCGCGCACGCACCGCTCCTACCTGCCTGCGCCCGCGCCGAACGCATGCGTTTGCATACGCGCCCCGCTCGAGTCCTTGGGATGCTTCAGAGCCTTTCTCGTTTTGTAATTAGGTATTGACTGGATTGAGAAACTAGTAAGCCAATCGTATTTCCACTTGATTAAGGACATTTGTATAGGATTGAACACGGGAGCGGCAAAGAGCCGCTTTAATTTATTATTCGATGCGTTATTGACTTGATATATTGGCGCGCATTTGTAAGTGGTTAATAAATTATATCACTATTTATAGACATTAAAAAAACAGTAAGGAATGACTGCTCACCGCGAAAAATGTAACATAATTGGAGCCTTTTATCGGGACACAAATACGAACATGTTTTGTAAACAACTATAGCTACTTTTAAAGTTAGAAAACAAACTAAGCATATAACTTACTAGGCTGCCAGTGTGTACCTAGTAATAATCACACAATAATGTTTGTAATCAATCCGCCATGTAAAAATAGCAAAAATAAAACCTCTGTATTTGTCCATAGCAACAATTAATTTTATCAGAGTTCAGTGCATTAACGGGTAGAGTAATGGGTTTCTCTAAAAGCTGTTATCGGATGAATAATAACAGGAAATACTGTAACTTTGCAGTTGAATATTCAATCGCAAAATTACCGACAGCCGTGTGTTTTTGCACAAACGCACATTTGGTATTTGGCACGTCGTGAAATCTAAAAGTGGTTATATCCTGAAATCTATTGCTAAATTGTAGAAATACTTCTGTAATGGAGAAAACTGGAAACGTCAAGGATATTGAAAGGCCGCACAATTATGATATTATACCGAATCTTGTGCAATAACCCTGATCATTTAATATGAATTTCAGACATAAACGCTACTAACCAACAAGCGAAACCGCTAACTACATTTCTTATTCTTTGTCCTTGCGCTTTCCTACTTTAGATGGCTCTCTAACACCAAAATGAAAGCTTCAATCATTATGCATCGTAGTTTCAGACTTCAATTAACAAAAAAAACTCAAAAAACATATGCCGTCGGTCTACTTTAGAAAGCGGAACCCACTCTCACTGACTCAGTGGCGGAATAATAGGGAATCGGGTACTATATTTAGTGCATTACTATGAATAGACGCGCCCACGCCCGCCCGTGTAAATCAACGCTGCGCTAATGTATTACAAACTAGATACACGTCTGAAACGAATGTAAAAATGTATTTCACCTCTGTAGTACCAACGTAAATATATATAAGACTAGCTGTGCTCGCGACTTCGTCCGCGTGGAATTTTCCCCGTTTTTTTTTTACATTTTCCATTATTTCTTCGCTCCTAATAGTTGCAGCGTGATGTTATATAGCCTAAAGCCTTCCTCGATAAATGGTCTATTCAACACAAAAAGAATTTTTCAATTCGGACCAGTAGTTCCTGAGATTAGCGCGTTCAAACAAACAAACTCTTCAGCTTTATAATATTAAGTATAGATGTATCATGCAGCTAAACTGCCTCTTGAACTCGCGCACTGACTAATTCTGATGACGTGTGTAATACGTAGACATGATTTACGTCTTAGTAAAATGCCATTATAATACGTAAGGTAATTATCGTTAGGTTAGGCGTAGTACGTAGACGCCCTCGGGTCAGGTGGAGTGACGATTTGCGCAAGATGGCTAGTAGTTGGATGCGAAAAGCCCAGGAAAGTGGCGAACAATTGGAGGCCTATGTACAACTGTGGACTGCGAGATATTGGTGATGGTGAGGTGTAGTGTTGTTTCCCGAACTGTTATGTACATTTTTTTGGAATCGCATGCGTATATCTCTACGTAGGGAAAAATTCCATTGGTCACAGCGGAGCCAAAACTCTAAGGGAATCACCCAAACAATTTGTTGCTAAGCCATTGCTAATTTTTACGTACCTATATATGGATATATACACACATTTATAACTAATGATACAAAACAATTGTAAAATCGTTCACAATGTCAAACGGATTATAATGTTATTGTAATGCTTATCAGACAATACTCATAATGTTAGCACAAGTGGTAAATCGTACGTATTATTCAATAGGATTTACCACTCTCACCGATAAATATAACATTGGCATTACAATGAGAAACCTATGATAGATCCATTTCAAGTCATTCTTATCAGGCACTCTTCTTGTGTTCTTAAGAAACTTAAGTTCTCCCGTGATTATGGCATTTACAACAGTCCACTGCTGGACATAGGCCTCTCCAAATTGTTTGCCACTTGGTTCGATTCTAGGTCTCTACAATTCATTCATTACATTTATGTATTGTGAGTAGCAAAGTAGGTACATATCAAATTACTAAGGGGTATAATTAAAAGCAATTACATACAACCTACATTTAAAATTCTTCCGACAATAATTCACCTAACTGGCTAGAACGTAAATTTAAAAATCATAACATCATTAGTTACCTAACAACCTTATTGATCTACGAAGATGTCAAAGTGAGGTCCTGACGGTCGCTAGTTGGGCTAAAAGGGCAGGAACTATATGTCGACACGGCCGGCCCACCGCAATGCGGCAACGCTCCTATTTACACAAGTAGTACGCAGATGGAATTTTTGTTTGGGGGTCAGAAACCGCTTAAGGTAATAAATAAGTGTTTTATTGCTCTTATTGAACGCTATTTAGGTTTATTACAATATTAGCCAAGTCGTTTTCTGGAGAAGCAAAATCGAACTTATACAGATGTATAAATGTTAGCTACAGATACAATTTTATAATCATGATTAACTTTCTTTCTTTTGGGATTAGGAGAAGCCTCTAATTATCATATTGTGGTAGGTATTACCTACTCATTGTACAAAACCTTTGTTTCAGACCAGGTGGTTGGCTCGTCATCGTCTTTATTAGTTAGCTACTAGCGATCCGCCCGACTTCGCACTATAATGCTATATGCATTTATTATAAATAATCTATCTATCACAGAACACAATCTACAATTTTACATCATAGACAAATCAACCATTTAATTAACTTTGGTGATTGTCAAAGCTATCGGTATTCATTTCGGAGAAAATCCAAAGAAGATTGAACTGGTTCCATCAGTCCTGATCCATCATCTGGGTACAAAACGCAGGTTGCCGCAGTATACACAATTGCTTTATCTATTATTTACCAAATTAATGCTTTTTATTATCCTGGACCAATTATTACTAAACGGTTAAATGGACGAAATCATTTTTAAATCATTCCTGGTATGTACTTACATAAAATAATTGCATTTAAATGTATTTAATAGAATTTGTACGAATCAAATTTACCATGACAGTATCAGCAACAATAACACCAAAATAGCATTAATAAAATAAATCAACATGACTAACAGGATAAAGATGCCGATATAATACGTACCTATATGCCGAAATGTGGAAAAATATTTCATAATTAATACAATAACAAAATTTTCGATTAATAGGTACGACGCATAACAATCCTGCGGTCATTACAATCGCAATAAAAATCTCTGGCACAGCAAGCTGATACAACAAAATATCTAAAGAAAGACTTTAAAGTTTTCTTAAGAAACTGCAGTTAAATGTCACTCTCTCATACAAACCTAAAAAATAACTGTTGCATTTGAGCATCAGATTAAAGTGACTACGTCACAAATTAAGCACTTAAGCAAAGAGTAGTGACAGTTAACACCACGTGATCAAATCTAAGCCGCCGACTAAACGGTCTGCAGCCGCCCCAACCGCAGAGAATACTTTAAAAAGCTCGGCGCGGTTCAGCTGCGTTCGCGCGATTGAGGTGCTGGACGGATGCGTGCGATTATAATTAGGATTGTATTTCTGATTCCGACGAAGCTTCGTATGGCGGCACTACTGAATTCCATCTGAGTCATTGTGCCCGTTCTGTAAGCCTTTATTTTCGTAAAGTACTTAACCCTCCGCGTGCATCATTGTTTCTCTTACCTCCTCTTAATTATCGGCCGTCTTTTATTCGTGTTGAACGGATCTTAGTTTGGACATCTCAATTCGATCATGAGATTTATGGCTTACTCATAGGCATTAAAATTCCGTAGAACGCAACACTTGTAAGTGTAATATTTTACACTGTTATACCAACGGCGGGCATATCAGAGACAATGTTTTCTTAGCTTATTTTATTGTAACGAATGAAATATAAGATTTATGACTGTTATAGCTATAGTTATTAGTTTTCTTATTAATTGCACGATAAAAGGGAACCCTCTTTTTGCCGCCGCAGTATTAAATCAAAAACGATTAGGTATATAGCACACGGTTAAGTTGTTTCAATCATAGAAATACTGTGAAAATGTTAGCGATATTATATAATCGAATGTTAATATGAAATTTTTGAACTATGATTAAAACGAAAATTAGTATAATATATTAACAGGATGTTAAGTACCTTAAAATTCATGTTAAAAATCTTTCACTACACTACAAAGCCTACAAACATTTATCTGTTCTGTCAATAGGTATATTTAGAGAATTGTCAACACTATTCGCTCAGTAATCCAAAATGCATATGACTAAAACGAATGCCATATTAGGTGAAAATATCGCGTGCTATTTTATTTGCTACTATAAAATCAAATGTGCTATATTTCATCTACTTGTTACAGCGAGGTTTTCTCTCATTAATATTGAGCAATCAGAAAAATATGACGCGAAAGCGATAAGAAACCCATACTGCCATTAAATGAACTTGCATAACTAAGTGATATAACCAAAAACAACGTGAGGTTTAATTTTTACTTGATTTTCCTTTAACACAACCGGAAACCTAATACTAAGTTTATTTAACTAATTAAACTAATACACGGATATTATACACCAACAGTTTTATAGTACATAATTATAAAATTATAATTTGGTCCATGACCTAAGCAGCATAACACGGGTTGAAAGCTAAAATTTATTTCAGAGGTACGAAGAGTTACTTGATTAGACATAATCAAGAATCGTAGAGATCGCTACTTATTGGTCCTGAAAGGCCATGACCGGTTACGGACCATTGATCGAACCAGTCCTCGGATTAAATAACTGTCAGAAACACAAATAGATCACCACCAAAATTGACATATTAATTTTTAAAAAAACTAAACGTTTTAGACAGCAAAGAATGTTGTTTTCATGTTCTGTCTGGCTTTCTCATCGGGGCGAGCGACACCGAGCACGAAGAATGGAAATCATCGCCGTCTGTAAATAATAAATATAGACACGTTTCACGTCCGAGTCACGGTATCGGCGCAAACGCAGACGCCCCGAGAATGCAATCGGTGATCTTGATTGATTACTTCATTAATAATATAATCGTTTACAAGTTTCGTATGGAAATTGTCCTGGGCAATGGAAAATAGCATTGTTTGGAAGGAAATCCTTTAGGAAGTTCGTTCGTGTTTGTATTAGTATTATTGAATATCAAGATAAATCCCAATACGAAATTAAAACTAATTAGCATAAATTTTAAACAACCAAATAAAATTTTCATACTTCACAAAGGTTCACGTTTGTTTGGATTTCGTTCGTTGCGCATTCGGACATTCGCGAATCGTTTAAAATTATTTATTTGCTATTTTTCAATAGAAATAAATATTTTTTTAATTACCTGTATCTTTTACTCGCTGTAATTGTTCAGAAATTAATTATGTACCTATTTCATATCTACTCTTAAAATGAAACTATGAGAACGCTAAAAACACAATGATGCTGAAATAAGCGAATTAAAGGCGTCTTACAGACGAATTTGGAAGGTGCTGCCCCACTACTTTTGGATCGTAACATATACCTTTTTATGATGATAACTTGACGCGCCAAACACCGGACCGAACATCAAACCGGACTCTCCGTTCAAGAAACAATCAAATTCAAGAAAAACCAATTCACCATGACCGTTCAATATCCAAAGATACAATTCCAACTTTTATCAGTAACAAGATAACAAGCGAACATGTGTGCTCACGAAAATAGTAACGCAAGTACATACAGTGATATTGCGAAAAAATGTAAATACCTTACTGTAATGAACAGTGAAGGAAACGGGCTGGCCGGCACGCGCGACCGACGACATATTTTCCGAGCGAATCGCGAAACAGGTTTGCGCATAAGGGTGCGTTTCGACACAAGCGGGGCTGCGCGAAGCTAAGGCCGTGTACTTTTCAGGAGGTATTCCTTGAAACGAAGCGCACCTTTTAGTTGAGATAGCAAAATAAAATAAAAGGTGTGCTTCGAGGAATAGTTTGGGAGCGCTAGCGCTTCATAATGGGAGTGCCTCGAGGAATACCTCCTTTCAGTGCTACTGAGCTGAGGGGCGTTGAGTAGAGTCCCGATGAGTATCCTGACCCTTCTCAGTTGAGCACTCGTAGCGTACCATCGTCAGGTTTAGTGGGTAATCTCTGTTTTAGGAGTCCCACATAACTCTGTGCCGTACCTGGGGCCCTGGTGTATGCTTCAACGCATTACTGATGTAAATCAAAAAACCGAGGTGTAAGGAGAGCGTTTCTATTGAAGCGTCCCAAAGATGAGTGGTGCAGAGCTCAGATGTGTACTGAGTCGAGCTAAGCTGCATAACTGGCGAAGTCGAGCTGTGAATACATGTACACCGCGATCGCGTTAGCCCCGCTTCACCTGGCACAGCCTTGCAGAGCCCAACTGCGCATTGCAAAGCATTCACTCAGCATAACAAAGCTCTACTCTGGATAGCAAACTACATTTTTCTCAACTCCGCTAATACTGTTTCCACTGAAGCGGAGCGGAGCTACCTTGAGCATTATCATTGGTAAATTTTGTTAGCCTCAGCTCGCTTCTTAGCTTCGCTACTGTCGAAACGCACCCTAAGGGAGGTGCATGTAACCGCTCGGTGCTGCGACATGCTCTCTTGCCACACTGCATTATGTGCCACTTACTGCTACTCTAACAATTTAACAGTCCGAATGTTAAGTTCCTTGTCGGATTTTTAATAAAGAAATTAATGCGAAGGTCTCATCGCTTCTTTGCAGCGATAATCTCTATAGGTTTATACCCTCCTTTCTTAATTGTTCAAGGCGTGGGGAGAACCGCGCTTTCCGATAGCGATAACAACACTACAGCCTGATATCTTGATAGTTGTGATCGATACTATGGAATCGATTTTTATAAGTAGGTATCCCATGTCTGAATGAATGGATACAGGTTACTCTTCATTTTAAAACACGTATTTCCAATCTCAAGCATAAAATGAGCTTATATGTGTCGTCGTTAAATCGAAATTAGCGTTGCGTTCTTAGATCATAGAAAACCGTTCTGAGGTTGTGGTCCATGACCCATCACGTAGATTCGCTCACTCGAAATTGGTCAACGCACAATTTATAATTTCCGTCCGAACAATTATATTATACAACTTTCACGATTGACGCATTGCTAAGTAAAGCAGATAAGTGAGTTGGTACAGACAATCTGGGTTTTTCATTTCTTCTCGTATACCATAAAGGAATTTTCTGCTTGTTAATTGCACGTGTTATCGCAGTTAGGTATCTTCGCGTTATCGTCAAAGCATCGCTATCTGAATTTCTTTAGTCACGGTGACGCAGTGTGCTCTAACCACGTGATTTGGCTGGAACGTTTTTGTGCGAGTAGTATTATTTGCTAATTAGAATAGTATTTGCCTGTACAGCGGCGCGAAGCGTTTATCTCTCAGTGTGTCGCATACGCGGTTAGCTCACAATAATACAATGTATTTGTAGATTAGCGTCTATGTTGTTATGTTAGTTTCTTTTATCAAAATTATGATGATTAATTGATTTGGAACCAACGACATTCGCAAAATAAATTCGATACAGCTATAGCGCTATACTTATTGATATTGGTGATATGGGTATGATGGAAAAACTCCTTGAAATGTGAGTATGACCCCTCGCTTTGAAACGACGAGAAAAGAATCCAGCCAAGAGTGAGGCGATTATATCATACGATCTAAAATACCACGAATGCATAGCTAACAATAAACGTATTGCCCACCTTTATTCAAATTAGACTATGCGAGTTTACTGGAATCTATTACATGGCGCCACATGCAGCAGATTTAATACCACGGCATTTGCTATCGGTTCAAGCCAAGAGCTATAGACACGCACCGATCCAATGACACCTAAGCATGTTAACAACAGAGAACCAAAGTCATCGACATAGCTCGTCGGATTACCAACCTGAAGTGGCAGTGGGCTGGCCATATTAGCCGCAGAACCGTCAACCGTTGGTGTAAACAAGTTCTAGAGTGGATACCGCTTCGCGGCAAACGTAGTGTAGGACGGTCTCAGGCCAGGTGGAGTGACGATTTACGCAGGATAGCTGGCAAGTGCTGGATGTGAGAAGCCGAAACCACTCAAAGTGGCGTACGAAGGCCTTTCTCCAGTGGACTGCGATCTGATGATGATAAAGCATATTCAAACTATTTCAACATAATAACTAAAACGTTTAACACAAGCAATACAAAAAAATTAACGGAACATACACAAATGAATAGAGAGGTAAGTACAGAGCGATACAGAAATAGCTGATGTGCATGTTCGAATATATCTGCTTTTTACGACTCTTGCGCAGGGTTGGTGCAGACCATCGCGTTCCAACACGCTGCATAAGGAAATAGGAAACGGGGAATTTTTATTAGTTCCTAAAATATTACGCACAGTCAACACTTTCTAATGTCATTTCAATAGACATTTCATTTTTGTAGACTGAAGAAGGAAATTATATAATTAGTTTGAGCAAATTGACTTGCCCTAAACGTAACGCTGCTACCTGTTTTGAAATGTATGTATTACTAAATGATTTCGTCCATAAAAAGAATCCCTCTGTCTCCTTCTGTGAGATGGCAGTCATCTCACAGAAGTGGGCGCACGATGCATCGTAACCGATCGTGTCACCCTTTGAGCTAGCTATTGCCCGCTGGGGCCTCCGGAGATGTACGACATTGTCTCTGTGCACCCTATAGAATACCGCAGCTAAATGACCTCCGGGTCGTGTTTCTGCCGGTGAGTAGGATTTCCGGTGCTGTTGGGGTGAGCGCTTCATCGGCAGCCGGGGGTTAGGGTTGGGCTGGTATGGCGGTGGCAACTGATAGGTGACTGATCGGTTACTTGCTCGTTGTCGCAGCGACTTGGGCTCCTCTTTCACTATCCATCAGCAATAGGGATAGCATTATGTCGTGCTAGTATAACAAAATGTAGATACTACCAATGCTCCAGATTCAGTAGCATCGCTTATAAGTAGTATGTACTGTGAACCCTATAGATCGCGCATTTGGTTTGGGCCGAGCGCAGCCATAGCCGTTGCAAAACCGCCAACTTCACGATTATAGCCGGATCGTAAAATAAACACGGCAACAGTGATTTATAACACTTGTCAACGGACGAGGAAAAACTTACTTTTTAATTCTACGTTTTCAACGCTTTGATGATGAGCTATTGTTAGACGGCAACTGACTAGAAACGGTACGTGTTGTGTTACACGTGACCTTTGGTTGGAATCGCATTGTATTTCTATCCAGAGGAAGAGTTATACGTTAATACGGCGGCTGGGTAAATGAGCGTATCGTACTCATTTAAACATCAGATAAAATTAATTGTTACGAGAAATATGGGCGATTATTTTGTTTTTAAAAACTATTCAATACACGCGTACGAACCTCGGGTTTTTAAAAACTCTTTTATCGATACACAATAGGGAATATGCATCAAAAATATTAGATAATAATCTTAAAATAGAAAAAAACATACTATGAAAAGTAAAAACAATATCAAAATTGACTGAAAAATGGTCTAGATACAAAAGGATCTCTCCGTCTAATCAATAACTTTAAAGCTTTAAAACTAGTATAATTGGGATGATGACTAAAAAATAATTTAATGTCCATCAGATAGATTAATGAAAAATATTGGATACGTATTTTTTATTTTGCCTCTTGTTCAAAAACTTACGAAGATACATTGATTTTAAATGTCACATGACGTCACGTTAGAGTACAAAATATACTCTAACGTGACGTAGTTAGCCCCCACTCCGTAACTTTAATGCGCTATATCTAAGTATTTTCTTGTTATTTCGACAAAACAAAAAATACGGGTCTTATATTTTTTTATTATCTAAGAGACGGACTAATTATTTTCTTCATTTTCATACCTTGTCATCATCTGTATTATATTATATTATAAAAAATATACCCATACATATATTTGTGAATGTGGATGATAAAAGAGTTCAATAAATCCATAATCAAAAAGTCATGTAAATTGTAGACGACGCAAGAAACGCAAAAAAGAAACCAAAGTCTGAGAATTTGCAAGAATCTAAGACTAACGAAAATGATGTTTGAAAACACCACGTGATGTATGTACTTAGAGGGATCAATTTAGTAGACAAAGAACTACTTACTATTGTAAGCGAGCTCTTCTTGGAAACGCTCTTTACAGAGGATTATTGACTGGCACTTCACCAGACCAACATAGTATGCGATCACAATATATTTATATTATACAAAGTACATGAAATCTTTCTGCTATTTACCTAAATATCATTTATTTATTTATTTATTTGTCACACACAACAGAAATACAGTGAATACAATTATAATATGGTAATACAAGTTATGCCACGAGTTTAGGCTGTATCTCCACAAGCATGTGTGAACAGCATGACTTTACTGTGTCAGCATTGGTAACAAGTAAGAAGTGTAAAAACTATAAATTCATGCAACTAAGCTGATCATTAGAAAGGAAAAAGAGGTTTTTACAAAGAAACAAAAGCGAACACAAATGAATAAAAATAATAAAAAATATATATAATCTAGAGTACTTACCTATGTGAAACCAGACAAGATGTATTTCCATTTTCCGATGGAAAAACAGTAGACGTCAAGCTCGTCTCCCACACGACCCACTAAGCAGTTGTATTCTCGACACATTCTGATAATGGGATTGTGATTATTGTTTGCATTGTTTTAGTTTTGGCATGATTAATATTTGTTACTTTTATATTTTAATATCAAAATATATTTTAGTATTAGTATATTACCAGGATTAAATCAAAATGTTTTATTTTTTGATCAAAAGCAAACCAACACATATGCAACCATCAGACGCTGGTAAAACATAGGTAGGTCCTATACCTATCTTAAATTGAAGTTTGAAAATACGAGGTATATAGTGATTTTTTATTACAGCAGTTATATAATTCAAGCGCATTATTACAGTTGGTGCCAAATATCTCAGAATTCGTTTATCGCGAAATCTTTTCAAACCTTCTCATTATCACGTTCTAGAATTTCTGGCTTATTAGAAGACCTACAATATGAGAACAGTACGTGCTTCGCCGTTCATAGCTCAATGACTTTATCAAAGAGATTCAGCAATCTACAAGACAAGCCTTATCTGCTTGATAACACTTATAGCGTGACGAACAAACTAGGTATTTACACGTTTTAATCGATACGAGACAGTATTGCGTACAGGGTCATCGTAAGCTATACAAAGAAGTTGTTTGTAATCAGTGTCCCAAACATTTTAAGGAATGACGAACATTCGATGAAACAAGAATTAAAATTGTCACGAAACCTCGGCTTAATAATTTGTGTCATAGTTAACATTGATAAAAAAACCTGTATGTTAGGAAGAGCTCCAATAGTATATGCTACCAAATACTCTTTTATTTATCATATAAACTAATTGGTAAGCTTTCAAGTTTTGGAACGTGTTGTTTTCTAATTAATTCCTTGCCATTATTTTTCCAACGTTCCATTTTACTATCACTATATAAAATGCATATATATTTTTAAAGTAAATGGACAATGTAGCACTTTTGACCCCAATTTGACCGATGTTAAGCGATGTTGGATTCTTGGAGCCTACGATAGACTGCGCTTAATCAAAAGCCATGAAGTTTCGAAGATTATATCTTTCGGAGAACACTCTAGTAAAGAGTTTGAATCGTAATTGTAAATATGAATTCAATTAACAAATTTAATACATTATTATATTAATCATTCGACTTCATTTCTATTTTAAGTGTTTACGCAGTTCAAATAACTGAATTTATAGAACGCGGAACCGACAAACCGGTACTTCATACTCGTATTACGTCACTACTACGCTACGGATTATCCAGTCCAAAGATGATTCGGTGCAAAATGTGTCAGTGCGATAATATTAATTCAGCAATGTGATTCCTGTACTTAAATAAATTACTTATTTATTTATTTACTTGATCAACCACTTATGTATTTGCTTATTTGCTCTAACATTATAATCTACGACTAATTATTGCATCAGAATCAATGGCTTTGGTTGTGAGCCTGAGTTATCGTCCCATCGGAATATGAGAGTGAAAGAACAGGGAGTAAGCCTGCGTGTGCGCACACACTTCTTGAACACTTTAATATCCTAGTCTCGTTGAAGATTAGACGCAGTAATCGAAATCCGATATTACAAAAATAGGTACACTAGCTTATCTAAAATTCACAGAAAATGTAAATTCAAATAACAAAAACAATTATTAATGATGGGAAAAAAAGTTTAAGAGTATTTTTAATCAGTTGCTTATTAAGGATTGAATAATTAGAGAGTATCCAACACATAAGGCTAGCTTGCTATTTACGCAGCGACGGGTAAGTTTCAAACTTGGTATCAATAACTTATCAACAACTGGTAAAACTGGGCATAAATGCTATCGTAAATGTGGTAAACCTTATCGAAAATATGATGATGATGTCATGAAAAAAACAACAATTTATAATTATTTCCTTGATTATAATATGTACTAAATTTAGGTATACCTTATGTAGGCACGTAGTATATTTTAAAATACTTTTAGTGCAGTCAATGAAGCATTATAGGTCCGAATTTTTTTACTGTGAACCGAATTGCATACAATTTTGGGATTAGGTTCATCTTACCATTAACTTCAAAAGTGAAAATGATTTGAACTCCGCCACCACCATGGGGGTGGTTGCCACCCCTTCTCGGGGGTCAATGGTTGTTTTTTCAAAATAACCTCGGATATCGATTGAAGATCTAATTTTAAGCAAAAAAGTTTCTATAAAGTTTCTCGAAAAATCTAATACTTTTCAAGTTATTGGCAATTGAAAATTCGCAAATTTTTCACGATTTTCATCAGTTTTTTTCAAATATCTCCAAAAATATACGTTTTATCGAAAATTTTATAAGGAACGAAACTGTAGCAGGTAAAAAAATGAACAATTTGGTTTTTTACAAAGTATTCTAAGTGCAATATTAAGCTAGATATTAAAGATCAAAGCCGTTTTTTATTTTATCTGAAATTTCATCGATGTAGTCAATGCCATCTAGCAGCGAGCAAATGCATTTTATGCTTTCTAATCGAAAAGGGTTTTGTAGTGCTTGAAATAAGCTTTAAAATGAGCTTTATCAAAAGTCTTTTGCACGTAAAATAAGTGAGCTATATTGCAAATAAGCGGAGCATCGAATGTTTTTTCTTTTCAATCAATGGGTTTAAATAAGTGCCATTTCCACCAAAACTAAAATTAATCATATTCCGCCTAGAATTAACTTTATTATGAAGAGTTTTATAGATTGTATTAGTTTGGCTGCTTTAGGACACATAGTTTTCAAAAAAGTCACGATTAAGGGAGGCTGTGATTGCGCTGCCACGCGCTCTTTAAACAATCATATCTCCGTCAATTTTTATTTGATAGAAAAAACAAAAAAACCAAATTGTTTGTCAGAAAAATACCTAAATTTTTTATCCCTACACTTTTATACGTATCTGTCGTCATTTTTGAGATATTATGAAAAAGGGGTGGGATTTTTAAAAATTTGAAATTCTCGATTTTTTTTCAATCGTGACTTTTTTGAAAACTATGTGTCCTAAAGCAGCCAAACTAATACAATCTATAAAACTCTTCATAATAAAGTTAATTCTAGGCGGAATATGATTAATTTTAGTTTTGGTGGAAATGGCACTTATTTAAACCCATTGATTGAAAAGAAAAAACATTCGATGCTCCGCTTATTTGCAATATAGCTCACTTATTTTACGTGCAAAAGACTTTTGATAAAGCTCATTTTAAAGCTTATTTCAAGCACTACAAAACCCTTTTCGATTAGAAAGCATAAAATGCATTTGCTCGCTGCTAGATGGCATTGACTACATCGATGAAATTTCAGATAAAATAAAAAACGGCTTTGATCTTTAATATCTAGCTTAATATTGCACTTAGAATACTTTGTAAAAAACCAAATTGTTCATTTTTTTACCTGCTACAGTTTTGTTCCTTATAAAATTTTCGATAAAACGTATATTTTTTGAGATATTTGAAAAAAACTGATGAAAATCGTGAAAAATTTGCGAATTTTCAATTGCCAATAACTTGAAAAGTATTAGATTTTTCGAGAAACTTTATAGAAACTTTTTTGCTTAAAATTAGATCTTCAATCGATATCCGAGGTTATTTTGAAAAAACAACCATTGACCCCCGAGAAGGGGTGGCAACCACCCCCATGGTGGTGGCGGAGTTCAAATCATTTTCACTTTTGAAGTTAATGGTAAGATGAGCCTAATTCCAAAATTTCATGCAAATCGGATCACAGTAAAAAAATTCGGAGGTTAGCCCGTATTTTTCGCTTCATTGACTGCACTATTTCTTTGTTCTCAAACTAAACCTCGTCCAAAGTCGATGTTTTATTTGTAAACATTACCTACATATTCTCGTTTCTAGGTACAAGACGTTTTCCCGAATTAAATATAAACCGTGTAATAAAATGATACGTCACAATTTATGTCCAGTTCTACAAATCAGTGGCGCCTTTTAATATTGTTCAAATAAACTACTTTACATAAAGCCAGCCTCGATAAGCTAATGGTTATAGGAATCACACCACGAGGGCGGTAGTGACCGCTAGGATTAGTGAATCCTCTGGTCTGATTATGGGTAACTACTACCAGTAACATCTTTTATGGAATCACTGATCCCCAGCTCAGTGTGACTGCAGCTCTCAGACAGGTGGTTTGGAATCGATACTTCCACCATCCCTATCAGACAGTCACGACATTCAGCAATGAAGAACACGACAAAGAAGAAGCATAAAGCATTCCTTATAATCTACAAATGTTTGACAACACGAGGCGACAAGTTTCCCGTCACGTCGGCAAAGCGATGGGTTATTAATATTTTTATGAATGGGCCCGAGGGCGGTGGCGGCGCGGGCGCATCGGAACGCGGACGGCGCGCTGCGCGGGCGCCGCTTTCCCGACTTTCCAGCGCACTACCGCGCGTGTCCGCTCACGAAAAATGCCTGTTGGCCTTTCTTTCATTTTCACTTGTGAGAAAGTAATTTCCTAGTTATCCAATCGTTTCTATATAAATTACGCGATTATGTTGATATTTAGGCGTTAATTTTTTGTAGTTTGTTATAGATGCTGGATAGCACGTGGTCTTTTTCTTAATTCATATCACAGAGAAGAAAATTTTGTAAATGTTTTAGTACATAATTGTTAGGTAATCTAGTTTCTAATGCTATTTGATATGAAAAAAAATAAAATGTTTAATAATAATATTTAAATCATATAAATTTTTAATATATTTAAAATAAAATTAATGGTAAATATGTATGGAAAGAACACTAAAATTACCTGACAGATTCAATTTCATAAGATTTTGACAAACATTTTCAAATATCAAGGCATTGTGCGAATCTTTAGGAATGTATAAATAAACAGGTTTGCTGAACTTAACATAATAAAAAAAAATCTTCTGTATTTATTTGTAACCACTACTCTGATAGCGCCAATCTCTTAAAAACTTGAGACGTGAATAATCATTAGGAAGTGAGGACGGATTTTTGTAGTCTCAGATTTTATGAGTAGTATGCTGATGCGTTAATAAAATGTTTTGTTACTGGATACTTTAATAAGATTTTTAAAGAAATATGTACCTATTAATAGGTTACACCTTCAAAAGAGGTTATTTATACAATGTACTTATAGATGGTAAGGGAAGTTGTACGTAAACAATGACTCAATAACCAATGGGAAGTAATGGTCAAAATCCCCATCCTATCAACGATTATACATGTTCTAGTCTAGATCCCATGCATCTGATAATGAAAAAAAAAATACCTTGACCAAAATTACAAAACGATTAGTAATGATGTAAAAGTCACGTGTGGCTCTTGCAGATAATTTAGATAGGTACCTAAAACTATAACTTGGAAAATAATGCAGGTAGATGGAAACAACACAAACAATGAGTTATTTCCTTATCTATCGTTACTGGTACGAGTAAAGGTTAACCGATGTCCGCAATCACAGGTAGTAGGCAGGTATCTTATTATTAAAACCTTTCCTTTTCCGGATGTTACACGGTATCCATCAGTTTGTCATTAGATTGGTATTAAAATAACAATATCTGCTATTGTAAAAAGTAACCCATTATTTATCAGTAATAAATAATGTTCAATATCAATATACCAAGGTTGCGTTTATAGGAAAATGCTTAAGTCTTTTTATATCACACAGAAGAATACTTATTTTGAAAGGTTTTTATAATTACTGGGTCAACTAAATTTGACTATATACATATATCAATATAATTACTTTATTATTATAATATACATAATACCTTATTTATACAATATATCACAGTTCAAATAACTGAGGAATTTCAATTGATGGATGATACAAAATGTCGGATATATAAATTACAAATTCATACGGTCATTGTAAGCATTTGATAACATTTGTTTTCAATGACATCCAGTATTACGTTGTTTTGAATTCGTCAAATAGGTATCTAATTGCCGTTGTGCAATTGTGTGATTAAAGCCCAAGCCAGTTAATGATCTAAATGGGAACTGCGAAGGTAAATAAAATAGTGTGTGGCATCATTTGAATAGAGGTTGATGTGTGATCGATCACGGACGCAATCATCTAATTTTTAGTCAACCTTGTTACCGACCGAACGTTTACGAGCGGAATGATTTACGAACTCTTGAGAAAGGCGTCTTGAAGATTGGGATGGGGATGCATCAGAGTCCCTGGCTGAGCTTATAACCACTTATTATCAAGCAAGACCCTCATCTTGTTCGCTAATTTGAAATAATGTAAATGAAACAATTACAATACTGTACGAGTGCGTAGACGTGAGAATTGCGTGCATAGCCGCCGGCGACCGCGCGCGCAAGGACAGCGCAGGACGACTGGACGAGTCATCCGTCCTCTGTCGTCACGCGCAGGTAGCGACCAGAGGACGACATGCCCATTGTTTATCGATGCTAATTATTATGCCCCAACGCAGGCAGACGTTTGCCGACCGCCGCGTCGCGGACCCGCTGCGCAAAAACTCTCGATACACGTCGCCTACCTGAGAATAATGCGACGTGTTATTTTTATTCACCTCGTCATCGACCTTATTAATCATCCGCCAGATCGAAAATAAGTCTTAATAACCTAAAAATTATCTAAAAACATCGATTCCGCCGCCGCTCATAAAAGGCATTCTTGATCATTGAACTAATCTCAATGACGACAGAACGCTGCAACTATCGCACTCGCAGTATCGCGCTCGATTGAGGACCGTTACGTGAAAACGTTGCCGCGCGGGGCGGGGCAGAGAGCCGATACAGCGAGTCGCGAGTCGCGACGGCGGCAGCCGAGCGCGGCCGAGCGCCGAGTGGCGAGACGACGCGCGACGTTCGTACGCGCGGGGGCAGCGGGGGTGCGCCACTTTATCGCGGCGAGCTGGCAACGTCGCCAGCGGGGTGGGAGCGCCCCGCGCCGCAACCTCTCACTCACCGTCGCCGGCTCGCTATCGCCATCATCCAGTGTTACCTTTGACGGTCGAACGCGCGGTCGTTCGCCGTCAGTGACGTCGGTGTCGACACTCGTGCAACACGTCTATGATGTTTCGGTGATTTCAAAGTCGGACTCGTGAGTGGACGATAAGTCGTTACCCATCAAATACTGGAACACAGTGACAGAATACTAATTGATCCACCCTGGATTTGGATGTTTTATGGATTGTGCAAAGTGACATTTTGGATTTTTTGCGAAATCTAAACAGTGCAGTGGACCGACAAAAAAGGATTGCAACTTAGTGACAAAAATTGGATTTTGAACGGATGAGCCTGAAGTGTATTCTACAAAAATCTGCCGGCCTGTGAAGTGATAATAAAAGTAAATAAAAGTGATTTTTAACAAAGTTTTGTGGTGTTTGTTGATTTAGTTTGGACAAGTTTTAAATTTATTTCGTCAATTATATTTGCCAAACAAATTGAGTTAGAGATAGTGTATAAATTTATTATGCAGAGTCACTACTCAAACTTTGTGAAACTTGTCTAAATTAAACAGCTTCGCATTCCTACCACCTGTCATAGAATAGCGCACATTGGATTTCGCCTCAGCTGATCGAGTGACGGATCCTCGAAGCGTTCATCGTTGTGAAAAAGAGAATGAAAAATATTTTTATTATGAAGACTGGACGAGCAAGTGATCAATCGTATTTTTTGCTATCGTGAAAAAGTGATGCTCTATTAAAAGAGTGAAATTAAAAATTTAATTAAAAATCTGTTTTAAAATACAGATATCTACGACAATAAAATAGAGTACATTGCAATGTTAAAAACAAATGAAGGTGTTATGCACGATGAACGTTTCGACGATTGTTGACGTTCAATAACGAACGAACGGGCTGAGTGTAATTTACGCGCGCCTCTCGATAACAGAAAATATGTTACGCTCGCAGCTGACACGAATACAATATTGGAGGAAATTGAAATTGGATGGATTTGTCGAGTTAGTTTGACATTGAGGAGCTGTCCGTGGATATTGTGGCTCTACAACGTGGTGGAACGTGTTTCAGGGGGTGACTTGGGATCGACAGGACGGCGAACACTGCTAGCACGGCTGGGTACGTGTGCTCACCTGCTGGCTACGGGGGAGCGCAAGCTCCTGACCCTGGCAAACACAACCCTCAGCTAGGGACAATTGGATACCGAGTCAACACCCCTAGGTGAGTACCCCTACGATATATATACGAAAACAAACCATTGTGAATGCATTCAGGCTATAATAAACCACGTTAGCTAGAATTCGAAAAGTGCAATAAAAGTAGTAAACTAAAATCATTACATAATTTTTTTTTGTAATTGTCGAAAATCATTAAGTATAATATATTTTTTTTTAGGTACAATAAGTAAAATATTATTTTGGTATTTCCCTACCTACTAATCTTAAAATTGTAAGACCGTGAAACATGAAACAAGTAACGTAAAGCATTTTATATCGATTTATTTTCTTATCAAATCCACATACAATGTTACCAAGTGTAAATGCGTCTAATTATAATTTCGAGATAAAATAACTTTAAATAGTTTCGAGTTTAAATTATTTTTTGAGCTTTGAAGCGAAAATACGTTCATTGTGTTTATCAGTAATGTACCAAAACACCGTGCATATGTGTAGTGTTTTTATCTTATCCGGAACAAGTTTGTTTACATTTCAACAAAACGCTGAAACGTGACTCGGCTTACCTGCGTCGCCTTATCGTTGTTAACAAGCAATAAAATCAAAAATACTGACTACGTAAATATGCCAAACGGCGCACTCGCGCTCCTCAACTTAATTAACAAAACAATTATAATCGAATTCAATATAAAACAAAGGAGAGGTTAACGTATTTCATTATAGTTAAGGTTAACTAAAAACAGAATTTACTTATACGGAATCCCACCGCGAGCGGAGGGTGATTTAAAAGCATACAAGTAAGTGTGACATTGTCGACCGCGCATCGCTGCTATTATAAATGAAATGTGCTCTTCCATTCACACGCACAAACGCTCAGGGCGCCCAGCACTCACACACCCGCGTTCACTCACACAGGCGCCTGCTCGCACACGCGCGCGCTCACCCACACTCCCGCGCGCTGGGAATGCATGCGGTGACTGCACTTTAGCGCTTACAATAAACACAACAAACAAAATAATAAACTAGCCACAACCTAGCCCATGCGATACGTAATAGCCACGTATTTCCAAAAAAAACTCCTTTAATTTGTTTCGCTAACCGTTGCAGATATAAATTATTATGAACTATAAAATATTATAAATAAAAAACGGAGCAGGTGCTAAGTCGAAGCGCTCAACGGCTTTGTTTTGTAGTCACCTTTACAAACGACATATTGTTGATGGCTGCCTGCCTCCATACAAAACCAATAAGTAAATAATAATAAAAGCGGGACCGGCAACGAGATTGTGTGAACAGAACACAGGAAGTCTACCTCATTTCAAGGGTGGCACGGCTGACTGTTACCAAGTTATGTTATGAATATGGACAATTGAGTTTATGAAACTTTAGGACGCAAGTAAACATGAAACAAGGGACGTCAAACAGACGCCCACTTTAACAGATTTATAACTTAACGTGGGAAAAAGTTTTCAACAAAACGGTTGGGGGCGGATGCACCGCCGCGGAGCATGACATCCCCACGTGTCCCGCAAGGTCGGAAGGATCAAAGTTATTTAGCAGTAAATAATGGATCTTAAAATTCGAACCAAAATTTACAGGCGTAAATTTCGCAAAAATTTGTTGGCTCAATTTAACTTTTAAAACAACAGTACAATTCAAGAAACAAAAAACAAACACGATTAAATCAACTAAACACAATTAAGTTGTATTAGAAAGAAGTTTCAATTTTGTCACCGACAAACAAATTATTATCGGGAGCATAATAATAAAGCCCCATATTGACGTGACCGGGCCCACTTACCCTAAGCGGGCGAGTCTAGCCGACCCTTCCCTTCATTGTGCCGTATTTACCCCGGAACGATCCGTCCATTTGTAACCCCCGGAATCCGCTTCTTGAAGCGTGATTCATTCTCTCCGATCTCATCGTCAATTGGACAAAAAGAGATAGAAATCGAAATATGTAATTAATCAATTAATTTAATCTGTTCCCGCTTTTTATATCACAATTTTTCTTGAATCTTACTAATCTCGACTGAATTTTTAGTTTCACACGAAAGTAGATTGTGAAAAGTACAACCCAACTTAATTACTAGATTTAAAGTTAGACGTTTAAAGGGATATTAAGTGTTTAATTAGAAATACACACAAATTCTGAATGCACATTGGTTAAATAATATCAACGTTAACGCTATTATAGCCATGGCAATGTGCGCACAAGCCACAATGTGAAGTGGCATTTAAATGGGGGTGACCAACTGTCGTCGAAACAGTGGGGTGGAACACGCCACGGCTTCACGCTGCCCCGATAGTAATCTATACGAGACTTACAATTAATGCCTTATTTAACACTCTGATCGTAATAAGAAAACTAGTTTTACTAATGAATTAAACTGTAGCGTTCATAGTAAGAAAGTTAAAGCAAACAACTTGGAAAAACGTAGCTCGGGAGTTATTATGGAAATTAAGAAGAAAGTTTGTCGGCGAACGGATAAAGATATGAAAGTAATAGAAAAAAACAAATGAATAGCAATAGAATCGACCGCAGAAAGTAACGAACGAAGAATAATCGTCTTTGCTGTCGATTCGGTGCACGATTATCTCCACTGCCAATTAAACAAGGAATCCGACACGTCTGCGCAGCAATCTAAAATTAACTGCAGCCTATGTATCAAAATACCAGCGCGTTACTCGCACATCTCTCAATACTATGCCAAACACCTTCCAGCTTCTCGAAATAGCGACGTACCTACTCATTCATATTGATTTATTTAAGCGTCTCGCCTGTCGAAGTACAGCTAAATTTTCAACAAAATCAGAAATCAAATTACGTCTACAGAATATTTACAGCCAACCCAGTCCAAAAGTCTCGTCAACTCGTCATATCCTTCCGAAATATAGAAAAAAATATGTTCCAAGAATTATCGCAAAAGGAACGCCTGCGTCGAACGCTTACATTCAAGATCCCAAATATTTTGAGCCGAACGTAAGTGATTATTCGGATGTGGTACCACTTTTAAAAAAAGTGCGCCAGCATACAGAGCGTACAGTTTTTTTGTCGGCTACACATTCTGGTCGGCATAAAGAAAAAAGGCTCTGACAAAACTATAAAAGAAGTGCAGGTCGGGCCGAGTTTACCTAAGGAAGGGCCCTTTAAATCATCCGCAGTGTCGATGAATAGAGGCACCGTCGGATTGAGCCTTGTTGACTCGTGTGTTTATTGATTGTCGACGCTAATAAGTATCTGTTAAGCTATTCTCAAGAACACTTGAGTTGAGCTGTAGTAAAATGGCTATCATTACGAAAATACCTGTCGGTTGGAAGCTTTTTATATTATGTATTGATATTTCAATTGCTTAGCGGTGATGAGTAAAAGGACTAAATTAGACAGTTAAAATGCAATATTCATGTTAAAATGTGTGCGTAATGTTTGTTGTGATGTAACCGAGTTTGCATTCATTAAAATAATTTCATATAGGTGCACAATGGCCCAATATTGTTGCACTACTACAGAGACGCGGTATAACAATGGGCAGCCCGTGCGAGTGTTTGTCGTGCATTTGTCGAATGGGAATTATTAGGAAGGGCCGGGACGGCTCGGGAATTCGCCCCAAAAGCAGTTCACATGAATCGCGCTCCCACTCTGCGGCGCCATACAAAAAATCAAACACATCCCGAGAGAAACACAGGGGTAACAACGCGTCACTCTACCGTCCATATTGATTTTTTCTTTCATTGTTAGTAAAATAATAAAATCTCTGTACACATTAAAAAAAGATCTTGCGCCGATAGGATTTGGGTCGAATATTGAGTCTGAGTTTATTAATAATCGAAGCGTTAACGTGTGGAATGTTCGACTCTGCAAGGCCGCTTGCAATAGAAACTGCTTGTATCGTGAGTGAAATAAAATTAACTGGACCGATTTCACATTCAAAACCTACTTGCTCTGTAACTACGTCTGCCAACGATTTACTGTGAAATCAAGTAACCGTTGATAATTGTAATAACATTACACGAGTAAAACTGTGTAACAAATTACATGTATCAAGTGTTGTAAAGTAAACGTTGACTTAAAATCTTATCTATGTGACTCGACAAGACTTTTGATACTTCATTTTATTCATGCTTGAAATAAAGAAGTAACAATCTAATTAACGGTTAAATGGTCGAAGAGGCAATTGACAAGGACATGGGGTAGAATGATTCAACAGTTCCAAAAGTATACGTAATCGATCGTTTTTTCCGTTATACAAAAAATATAAACGAATGTACAATACCAATAGATAGACGTAATTTCAAATCACCGAATACAAAGTTCTTTTGAAACCTTTCGCTTCACATATGAGCATAATCCGACATAAGTAACTTTTTTAATAATATAATAAATGTCCAAAGATCCTGAATGTCCTGATATATATTACTAGATGTCCTGATATATATTAGAAGATTCTAGAGTTACCTGAATGCAAGTTTCCTCTTAATGATTCTTCCCATGGATTTGCCAGGAATTTGCACAGTGATGTTTGACGACCAACTTGATTAAGTGGTAGTGAACGCTGCGTCTGAAACAATACATGAACATTGAACATGTGTGTTTGTATGGCTGTGTCTGCTATATACTCGTAGGTATAATATGGAAATATTTCCTAGGAAGACGAGCAAATATGATACTTGATGGTAAGCAGTCAACACCGCCCATGGACACCCGCAACTCATATCGAGTTCAGGGGTCGCTGCCGGCCTTTTAAATCTGTGTACGCTCGTTTCTTGAAGGCTCCCAAGTCGTAGCTGTTAGGAAAGACTGTAGCAGACAGTTGGTTCCATAAAACCGATATAAGTATAAGTAACTAGCAGTGCTCGCGACTTCGTCCGCGTGGAATAGTAATTTTTCCCCCGTTTTTTTTACATTTTCCATTATTTCTTCGCTCCTAATTGTTGCAGCGTGATGTTATATAGCCTAAAGCCTTCCTCGATAAATGGTCTATTCAACACAATTTTTCAATTCGGACCAGTAGTTCCTGAGATTAGCGCGTTCAAACAAACAAACAAACTCTTCAGCTTTATAATATTAGTTAAGATTTATCAGTTGTCTGGAATCCATAGTGCAAGCTTCGGCTTAGTTTGTCGTTTGTTCAGTTCCTAATAGTTGCGCATACTAGTTAGTGCTATTGTCGTGTACACAACCAAAAGACATGGTACAGATGTTTTGTTTCTTGTTGTTGTCAAAATTTGTTCTGGGTATATCTGATTAAGCATTTGTTTGTTCTTCCCCAGCGGCTATGGGTGCGCCGGCGGTACGGGCGCGATGAGCGGCGGCGGCGAGAGCGCGCAGTTCGGCGCCACCGCCGCAATGGTCGCCGCGGCCACCACGGCCGCGATGCAGGACTCGCAGCCCTTCTCGCAGGTAGGTATTGTATTAACAACCGGCCAAGTGCGACTCGGACTCGCGCACGAAGCTCCAATGTCGAAAAAATAGGCAAAAAATCGTGTTTGTTGTATCGGAGCCCCCCTAAATGACTATTTTATTTCGTTTTTAGTATTTGTTGTTATAACGGCAAACGAAATACATAATCTGTGAAAACTTCAATTGTCTATCTATCACGGTTATTGAGATACAACCTGGTGACGGATAGACGGACCGATAGCGAAGTCGTAGTAAGAGGGCCCAGTTTTTACCCTTTGGGGAACCCTAAAAAAGGGAGAATCCCCAAGACCATTGTAGAGCATCGTTTCCTTACGTTGCATAGAGTTTACCTTATTTACATCATAATATTCGAAACAGTAATTTCATTAATGACAAGCAAATAGTCTCACAAGTATTCTTAACCAAGTTCAAGCTAATAAAATGAAATCATCCTATTTCAGATGCAAAACAACATGACTATGGGAAATCCCCAATATGGCGCGATGAATGGCTACGGCCAACAGCGCAGCCATAACCCGGCCATGACTGGCATGGGGATGGGAGGAAACGGCGGTATGAACGGAATGACCGGCATGGGTCAGATGGGAAACGCGGGCATGAACGGCATGAACCCCATGGCGCAGATGGCAAACATGGGAATGCACGCCAATATGATGCCGTCGCAGATGGGCCCGGCCCAGATGACTGGCTCGGCGAAGATGGGCCCCGGATACAGACAGCGACACACCCCCTATCCCTCCGGCACTATGATAATGGGCCGGAAAACTCAGTACATGGGCGGCCAACCCGCTTTCGGCCCAGGCCAATATCCCGCCGGTTACGGAGGCCGGCCAGGATTTCAGGGACAATACCCACCTCAGCAGCCGTTAGGACCCTCGGGAAACTTCGGCGCGACGATGAGAGGAAGCATGAGACAATCGACGCCGCCATACTCAAACCAGGGGCAGTACTTCAACGGTGGTGTACCTGGGCAATTCCCGCAGCATCCTGGTGGCAACGGCCAGTACGGAGGACAGTACAGCGGACAGTTTGCGCAAGAAGTGGCCATGCGAACCAACATGACCTACCAGCATAGTCCTGTCCCCGGTAACCCTACGCCGCCTTTAACGCCTGCGAGCAGTATGCCTCCTTACATTAGCCCTAACGCCGATGTGAAACCCCATTTTAATGAGCTCAAACCACCGATGGGCATGCAAAGTAAGTTATAACATAAATTTGAATTACATTACAAAATGAATTGTTATTTCCTTTGAATTTTATCTAATTCTAATGTTTTCTTTTCAGATGACGAGCTCCGGTTAACATTCCCTGTTAGAGATGGTATTATTTTACCACCATTTAGGTTAGAACATAATTTAGCAGTTAGCAATCATGTATTCCAATTGAAGCAAACGGTTCACTCAACGTTAGTATGGAGGTGAATATCTCTCATCTTCTTGATTTGTCTATTTTGAATGTCAAAAACGTTGATAACGTTTTAGCTGAAAGAGTTTATT
This sequence comes from Conogethes punctiferalis, assembly GCA_031163375.1. Classification (NCBI taxonomy): domain Eukaryota; kingdom Metazoa; phylum Arthropoda; class Insecta; order Lepidoptera; family Crambidae; genus Conogethes; species Conogethes punctiferalis. The sequence continues at coordinate 11,374,218 of CM062083.1, read as the reverse complement.
AACAAAATTAATACTTTACAGGTCCGATCTGGAGTTACAACTAAAATGCTTCCATCACGAAGATCGGCAGATGAACACAAACTGGCCGGCGAGTGTTCAGGTGTCAGTTAACGCAACACCATTAGTCATAGATAGAGGCGAGAACAAAACATCACACAAACCGTTGTACCTGAAAGAAGTGTGCCAGCCGGGCAGGAATACGATACAGATTACTGTCTCCGCCTGCTGTTGTGTAAGTATCTCTATTATTTCCTTATTGTATTACTCATTGCACACAAACATCACTATTCGTCGAAACATCTGTTCCAACACCACCATTATTATGTTAATAACACAATTTGAGATTATAATTCCTTTTTTCATTTTCAGTCACATCTATTTGTACTCCAATTAGTCCACCGGCCGAGCGTCCGAAGTGTTCTCCAAGGGTTACTAAGGAAGAGGCTATTGACAGCAGATCACTGCATCGCCAAAATCAAGATGAACTTCAATCAGTCGCCGGCTAACAACAACGGATCTAACACGGCAAACGACCGGGACAGCGTCGAGCAAACCGCCTTAAAAGTGTCATTGAAATGTCCAATCACGTTCAAAAAGATCACGCTGCCCGCGCGCGGACACGAATGCAAACACATACAATGTTTCGATTTAGAATCGTATTTACAACTGAACTGTGAACGGGGGTCCTGGAGATGTCCAGTTTGCAAGTAAGTAAAAAAATACAAACCCTAACACTTGAATCAAATCATGAACTCTTGACTTTTGTATTGAAGAAGAAACATACTTATCATCATTGTCGTTTCAGTAAACCAGCGCAATTAGAAGGCCTAGAAGTAGATCAGTACATGTGGGGCATCCTCAATACGCTAAACAGCTCCGATGTCGACGAGGTGACGATTGATAGCGGAGCGAACTGGAAAGCAGCAAAGAGTCCCAACAGCAGTGGCATCAAGGTAATTTGATATTCCAATCTTGAGTTACATCAAAGCATAGCCATCAAACATATTTCTTTTTTACTCACAAATGTTTCAACATTGCAGCAGGAGGATGATAGCAATGACAACAGCGTCGGAAAGAGAGGCAAGGCGGTATCACCAGGATCCATGAACATGCCTACAATGAACAACTGGGACATGAATCAGGCTTTATCACCATACCTACCGCCCGATATGAACACCATTGCCAGCGGCTCCATGATCTCATCGTATAACCAAAGTGGGCAAAACAGAAACTCCGGCTCAAACAATCAGAACTATGACTTCGGCATGAACAACGGGCCGGGAAGCAATGAGTTTGCGGGCAACGGGCCTTTGTCACATCTCAACGATAGCGTCAACTCGTTAGACCCGCTGAATGCGATGGAGAAGAGCCTAAACGAACAGGTATGTAACAATAACAACATTTTAATTTAATAACCTTTAGTATTGGACTCAAGGGCGTATAACGAAGGGAAATTCGTCTTTGCATAGGTACTAAGTCTATATTGCGTGTAAAATCTAAATGGAGATTTCCCTTTCAATTATAAAATAACAAAATCAATGCAGTCTTTCGTACGATGCAAACTATATACTGAGTACATCGTAGCGATTTAACAATCTATACACCTAGCTATTGACTTTTAAATGAGCTCCTCAGGGCTCGGAGGGAACAACTGATAGTTGGTCAGGGTTTTCCTCAATAACATTGACCACTGGACTTGAAAGTACAGAATGGAAACCCAAATACATACGTAATATTTACATTTAAATACGCTCGCCTTGAAAATACCCATTTTATCTCGGGGAACATGTGTGGGGAATTACGTGCACTATAGCAACGTGAAATGCGATGATGCAAGAAGGAGTTTTCCTGATTTATCCAGATTAACTTTAGAGAACGAATGTTGTTGTTAATACTAATAAAATTTCCAATCTGTCTGTACTAATTAGCTACATAGCTAAATACAAAATTAATTCAGTAAATGAAAGGAACTAGTACTAGTAGAATAGTAGGTTCTCCGGACTTTGTAGTATTTTCAAGGATGAAATTTTCGCCTCCCGGTACCCAAGACATGCCATAGGACCACAGTCCGCACAGCGCCACCTAGTCCCAAAATAAGCCGAATCTTGGTCTATGCGTACTAGACAACTGATAAACTTACTTAAATACTTTTTCTGCAGATATATACGTATTATACATAGCAAACACCCAGAACAATAGAAATAAGCTTGCATGAGAACTGTCTGTGATCAAACGCGCGTCCACTGTTTCAAAGCGTTCATTACCATTGAACCAAACTGGTCGTCAATTGGTATTGTCTTAGTTTGTCTACTTTTTCTACTCCGTTAATATTTCTCCGTTTCTCCGCTCCGCAAGATCGCTCCGCTTCAATGAAACAGACAGCCTAAAGCTCTTCATAACCGAACACTTTTGATCCAGATGCCACACACGCCCCACACGCCGCACACGCCCGGCTCTGCGCACACGCCGGGCGGCGGCGGCGGCGCGCACACGCCGGGCTCCTCTCACACGCCGGGCCCGCCCTCCGTCGGCCACCACAGCCTCACCGACGTGGACATACCAGCCGATCTCAACTTCGACCCGGCGGCTGTCATTGACGGCGAGGGCACAGATAATCTCAATGTAAGTTGCTTTTTCTGTATAGTTTTGTGTCATCTCATCATCCAACCGCAGTCCACTGCTGTTCATAGGTCTCTCCAGTTGTTGGCCACTTTAAGCACACATCTGGAGGCTTTACCCATATTTGCCACGCTGGGCAGACGGGTTGGCGATCGCAGGGCGGACCTTCTCGCACCGGTGAAGCTGCTATGCTGCCCATCATTGGACATTAGTATTTAGCTACTCCATCCATCGTGATTGTTATACCGCCACAAGTCGGTTGCCAGCGGCTCGTTTGTTATTCTTAGGGCAGGTGAGGATGGCTTGGAGCGAAAAGATGATAGGTCGCTACCTTACACCTCAACTTATCAATGAAATCTGTCAAATGTGTTGCAATTTCTTATTAGTGCAACCGTTACTCATCTCTATCTTCGTCTCATACTTCGTCAAACGCGTCCACACAGCGAATTATCATCATCAGCCTATTGCAGTCCACTGCTGGACATAGGCCTCTCCAGTTGTTCGCCACTTTGGGCAAACATCTGGGGATATACCAATAATCGCCACGCTGGGCAGGCCGGTTGGCGAACGCAGGGCGTAGCTTCTCGCTCCGATGACGCTGCTGCCCGTCATCGGTTTGTGGTATTTAACTACGCCTTCAATTATGATGGTTATACCGCCACCAGTAGGTTGCCAGCGCCTCTTTTGTTATTCGGCAGGATGCGCCGCGGGCAGGTGAGGATGGCTTTAACCGAAAAGATGATTGGCTGCTTCCTTGCATCCCCAGCAACGTTTACATCCCCACACAGCGAAAGATGAAGACAAAAACTGACATACCAATTCCTTCTTCCAGCTTCTGCCGGAAACGAGCGTCGACCCGATGGAGCTGCTGTCGTACTTGGATGCGCCAGCGCTAGGTGAGTTGCTGGCGACGCCACCTTCCTCGTCGTCGTCCGCCGGATCCCACCCGCCGCGCGCGCCCTCCTCAGACGACCTGCTCGCGCTCTTCGAGTGAACTGCGCATGCGCACAGATCGATCTAATGGACACGTAACGAGCATTTATAGTTTCCTTTGTTATGTCACGATGTACTTGCAGTTTCACTATAGAGCCTTCCGCTCGCCCGCAGTCCGATGATCACAAATTCGCCTTGGCTATCATGGTCATTTAATGATATAGCAAGTGTTGAACTCTTAGTATGGCACAAATTTTTAGATACTGTAATTTTTTTATAAGTTTTGCAAGTGAAGTTTCTTTGTAACTCGTTGACTGACTGGCAAGGCACACTTAAATGTGCCTTCGTAAAACCCTTATATATGATAGAAAATCCACCCTGTTAGTATGACAGGGTGGATTCATAAAAAATGTCAATTAATTTACTCAGCAGTAATTGGCAATAAAATGCTGAGTGCAACCAAGCTATGGTTTGGAATTTGTGCAAGTCTTAGCAAAAGGGTCAATATAATGTTTATTGTTTACTTACACATATTTTAAAATTTATTAGTTTGATGCGACCCCTACAATGTTATCATGTTGACAAAAAAGTTTGCAAACTGTAAAATGTGCTCGTTACGTGAAATCTGTTGTGATTACAATCTGTGTTCACTGCGGCGTTAATTTAACTCGCTTTCAGGCCAGAAATGCCCGACATTGTGATACTAGATTTTAGTTCCTTCTCCGCTTCCGGCTACGTTGAACATTGTGAGTAAACATAGTTTATTCCCAGAATCTCTGTGACCTTAGGTTGCACCGCAGCCCATCCGTGAACTGCAACGTTCAACATAGTCGCACAAACGTCTTGTTCAAACAATGATGTTGGAGAACATTTATTAGGTATTTAGGTAAAGTATTGAGGCGAGGCGTGCGCCGCGCCGGCCATAAACACTGCGGTGTTGTGCATGTATAGTTCCTCGTACCGCCGCATACGGTGGCGCCACTGAGCTCTTTAAATTCGAAACTCTAGCATAAACTGAGACACAAATTTTCATTATTAATTCAACTTCTTTCGATATTAATATAATCGACTAGAGATTTTAGATTTGTGTCCATGATTTGTGAGTAATTTGCCGGGTGTAAATAAAGAGTTATTTTATTTGTGCTAGTTGGTTTGGTACCTAGAGCGAAGCCCCGCCTGTACATATAGGCTAGGGCGGGGGCGCGCTCGGAGGCATTATGAATCTTGTAGTTCCTATTGGATGCGAGCGAACTATAATGTTCAATTGCCATTACTGTAAAATATTCCTTGACGTTTTCGCATATTCTGCATTTTTTAAATGGTAAGAAACGATAGGATTAGTGAGTATAGAGCTACTCGCATAATGGGTGATATAATCTAAATGAGTTGTTTGAAATCAACAAATTAAATGGTAACAAATTATTTACGTGACATAACAAAACTATATTGTAAATGTGAGTGCAAAAATGAACTCTGTTAAATTATTTTGCGTTATGTGAATCGAAGAATGATAGAATATATTTTAATTTCTATATAAATAATAATGAACTGTATTATTTGTAAATATGAATCTAGTTAAGAATATTATATTACCTAGTTATATTTAAGAGAACATGGCAGATACTTATATGACGGCCAGTTTAGTATAGTATTACTAAAAATTAAAAAAATCTACACATGGTTTTACATGTACATAATACAAACTACCATATTGTAATTCAAGGCTACATGCAATCAGAGTACAGACGAATCTTTCGAAAGACCATGGAGGGAATGACTATTAGTTTTTAACTAATTTATTTTTAATTTTCATGTAATTATTCGTTTTTAATTTTTACCTAGTCTGTGGGGAATATAAAATACATAATACTTTATAGTAAAATGTACTTATCGTCTTTACTTTACTCTTGAAGTATTAACCGGATTTAAAACTCGGTCAAAGTAATCATGTTAATAGATTGTAACAATCCATATCTGTGGTCAAATCTGTATGAATTTGTTCCGTGCTCTGAAATGCTCTTCTTTCCACGAGTGCAAATATGCCAATATACATTACATTAGTAAAATGTCATTATGCTCATCTTGATTTCATTAATTATTGTTTCACCTAAGATATGCAAAGTGATTAAAGCAATAAGATACAAGTTTGTTCATACCTAAAAAGTATAATACACTCTGTTATATTGTTCTAGATTAGTAAAAGTATTATGGAACAGATAAAAATTATGATGAGCATTAAATTGACGATGACATCTTATTTCACATATTTTCAAATGTTTTATTTCATTATTGACAAGATTGCGCTATATAAATATGTAGAGAAGACCAGGTAATTGTTTTTTTAAGAGATCCAATTAATTATTATGAACATGTGCAACATTGTCAAAAATCGCGGAAATTCTAAATGGAATTAAGTTCCCATAAAATTCAAGTCATTTCTCCATAATTCATTTAGATGTTGTAAAATTATCAAAACATGTACTGTTACTGTTAATAAGACTTAAAATAACAGTTTATAAAGTATCTCTAACTTAGAGTTGTATGTAAAACTGTCGATCTTTTCACTAACTTATGTAAAAAATTGGTGATTTGCGCATCTTTACTTCATGCTATGAATATGGACGCCTCTTTAGAGTTAGTCAAAATATTACGAAAAACAATAAAATTAGTATTATATAAAGCCGTGGTCAATTATTCAGACAGATGGAAGGACGTGTGGTTCAGTATCAATTATTGTCTCTTATACGAAGTCTGGATAAATTGTCGTGTATGTCTAGTTGATCACAGCTTTAACATAAAAATATATACTTTTAAGGGACCTTCAATTCCAGTTAGCTAGTTCTATTTATTGTAGTGAATATTGCTGTTGGATGGATCATCATAACGATTTTTGTGAGACCAAATAGTACTTTTTTACACATTTACCTGTTTTAGGTAATTTAAATAATGAATTTGTTTATATAAAATCAAAAATATCACAAAAAATGTATAGCATATCACATTATTAAAAAAAAAGCACAAAAGCCGACTTGAATGATCCATCCAAATGAGTAAATGATTACAATATATTTTGTTGAAAATTATAATGAACCGCTGCAGAGTAGTAGATTTTGAGCTCGTACAAATGTCAAGCAGCATTTGGAAATAAGTGAAAAAAGAATCCTAAATAAGGTAACACAAGATCCATGACCCGAGATCATGCAAGCCAAACTTTACCTACTTGTAGTATAAATTTTGAACTTAATGTGAACATTTTAGCAATCAGATTGATACCCACTGAACATTTCGAAATGTGTAAAATGAAAAAAACATAACATTTTTATGTTATTGAAAATAAAATGAATCCAAAAATTAAGAGCCTTTGTTTTATTTATTACAATTAATTAGGTAATTGAACATGTTACACTACACTAACGAAACCCTATTAAAACAATTTACTGAAATAGGTACATAAGGCCTATGTTAGTTTAAAAATAGTTCTAAACTACCTACTAACAATTACAACTATGTGACTAGAAATTAATTTATAATTTCTATCTAAAACTCGAGCTCTATCTTCCATTATAAATAGAATAGAGGTAGGTGCCATTAATTACTTAATGATGATGGTAAATACATGAGTCTAGAAGTACCTGAATGTATACCTACCTACTTGAACTAATTAACTAAAAAGCTTCGAAAACCAATAAAATATTCTGTGCTTCTTACATGGTTAAGACAAAGTCCAAACGAGATTTCAACAAGTGTTGGCTTGACACCAAACTAATCTTTCGGCTAGTGTCTTCGGTTTCCATTTTACTTACCTGTCTTCGTGTGTATAGTGCCTTCACATGAAAACCAGCAATGTTTCCTATTATTTAAAAAAAGTATACCTACAATAAACTCTAAAAGTAAAATCCTCACCTTCTGCACTGAACCGTCTATTCTCTTGATGCCATTTTTAAATGGTTGTTGATCCTTTTGAGATTATGTGCCTGTGCTAATTATTTTTCAGTTACAAGAAGAAATCTGTAAAATAAACATAACATTATCATATATCATAATATACTGCACATATATTCTAACATCCTATTCTGCAATATTCTAACATATCAATATATTCTGTAAGTTTGGCATTATTGCCAAATATAATTATAAACCAAAGACAAGTTATAATAACTTTTCTTCCTAGGTCTGGAATAGTCTGGATGTTCTGATCTCTGTAGGTAATTTTTAAATATTTTCTATCGCCATATAGGTAGGTAAATTCATTATGTACAAAGGGACTTGTCATTCTAATGACTGGTTCTAATTGAAATAAAAGATCAATTGGACCTGAATTGTAATTGGACCTCATAATAATAATATGCTGACAGAGAATTAGGTAGGTGAGGGCAGCAATAATGGAGTACTTACTTAGTTAAATGTGAACTCTATCTAATACCAAATAGGAATATTCCTACAAGGTAGTTTTAAACTTTTCTTGAAAGCTTTTTAATTGCCTATGTTAACAAAATTGTAGTCGATATATGATTTTTTTTTAAATATTTGTGGGGAAAATTCTACACATACCATTAGTTATTTAAGCAAAATCAAACTATACCCAGGGTGAAATATCCACCGTTGGATTCAGACCGATGACCGGACGGCACCGCCAGCCAATGAAACCGGAATAACCTGTCCAGTTAAATGTGATACTTAATTACAAAATTAATACACTGGATTTTATTCTCGGAAATCTGTCGTAGGTACCCACTGTTCCACCCGTACAAACCAGACCTCAGTAGGTACCTGCGCTATTTATAAACAAAAATAAAACCCGCCGAGTATCCCGCTCAGGAGTTTGCTGGAATTGGTTTAGCGTTTGTAAAGCTCAGTTTCAACAGTTTGAGTTTGTTGAGTGTCGGTTTTTATAGCCACAGACGCCAGTGTTACAAATATTTCATCTTAAATCACCTTATGTACTGAGTCAAAATTATTTAATATAAAAAAAAAATCATTGTGTATTGTACAAACCTTGAGTTAAATTTATAATACACACAAAAACTTTGTATATTAACACATGAAAAGTTGACCAAATTGGAAACGGAAATGTCAAAGTTTAAAATGGGGAAATTTGACATTCCGAAATAACCAATGTTGCCCCAATCCTGAATGAATAATCCTTTAAAATTTGTCTGTAAAATAAAAATATAAAGTAACGTAAAAGTAAAGTAAGTAGTAAAACAGTAGTCAGCAAAAATTTACATAATCATTATAAAACATAATTTTCAGACAGTAAATGCAATGTTAATTTTGCTACTTTGGGTATCTTGATTTGTGGCCGTGTTTACAGTGAAAGTCGTAAGGGATGTAAGAAAGCGGCCTGTTTTCAAGGTGCAGTAAAATACCACAGGCCGATGACGGGCAGCAGAGTCAAACCAACCCACCTGCGATGGTGTGAGGATTATGGGTAAAGCCTCCAGGTATTTGCCCAAAGTGGCGAAAAACTAGATCTGCCTATGTCCAACAGTGGACTGCGATAGGCTGGTAATGATGTGTATTCATCTACCCTTTTCTATAAATTTTCAATTAAATGTTCATGACCGACTGACCAACAAGGATGTTTTAGCACGTTGGGGACATTGACATGAAGGCGTTTGTTGTGAAACAAAAAAGTCCAAATGAACATCAAAATTAAAATTTTGTATCAGGGACGGGTGCTACTTCCGAATTCGGCCACGTGCCATCAAAACATCCTTGTGGGCTATAGAGTCCATATTACCCCTTGTGCTGTTTTGACATACATATATGGACTTGACTCCCGAAGCACTATTTAGAAAATTAATTTCTTAAATTGATCGGATGGGCGATTCGGGGTTCGATATATATTCTTCGCACCGAATCCGATGGTAGTTTACTTCCTTTTAATTTCCATACTTTATTCAATATTGACGATTTAGAAGTGCTTGTAAAAGCCTATAATATGAATAAAGAAATTTTGATTTGATTTGATTTGATAACTTTTGGATGAAATTACTTTTCATAATATTAATGTTTGTACTGTGCGGGAATTAAACTCACGGCCCTTGGCCCATAAGGCAGAGGTCACTATCAAATGAATCATCAGTCATAATCATCAGCTTTTCCAAGTCCATAGGATGTAATGCTAGGTTTACACGCGTGCCACGCAGCCCGGCAAGCAGCTCGGCGAGCAGCCCTGCCCTACACACTGCGCACGCACGTGCACATTCAAACAGACGAACAGCCCGTTCACATGCTTGTGCTTGTGTTTGTGCCCGTTGAATGTCGTATTGAACGCGAGCGTGTAAACGCGGCATTAGACTTCTCGCCAGCACTTGCAGCCATTTTGAGTAAATCGTCGCTCCGCCTGGCCAGAGAATTTTTACCCCATGTAATACGACCACATTTCAATAATTAATTACCATATGTGTACAAATATTGTAAGATATTGAGTAAACTAATACTTACCAGTCTCATTAATCACAACTAAATTAAAAATCCCACACGTCGCGCACTTTACAACAAGCTGGCAACACTGCTACATTCGCACGCGCAGCAGCAGAGCCTTCTCTTGCGCACGCACACACGTACGGCCGTGTCGGTAAACACGTGCCTTGCCCTATAGCTAGAGCTAGAGACAGTCGATTAGTTGGCGGGTGCAAGGCAGGTATAGCGCCTTGCGATACCGGTCCAACGACAAAAACGATCGAACGAAACGCCTCCACAAAACGAACATTATACAATCCTAAACCTATAACTTAAAGGTATTCATCAGTGGTTAAGTGTTGTGTCAACTCTCTTTATAAGTAGGTAGGTACGTGTGACTTCAGTTTGTGTGCACAACGGTATTGAAGAACCAGATTTTGTTCGATATATTGAAGATTCTGTATGGTGGTTGCGTGGATTTCTGTTGGCTGCTCTTTTGTCTTCCATGCCTCATAGGACTCTACACAAAGATAGCGGTAAGTGTTGTTTGTAAACTTTGATTTGAATCGGACATATTAGGTTTAACGATTACTTATTTATACATATAGATTCAATCACATTACTTAGGTATAATAACTTGGTTCTATTACAAGTTATAACCTAGCACACATTATATTTCGATATCATTAATACACATTAATTTAAAATTATGATGAACTCAACTTTAAATTTATGCGTGTTCGCTGGTTAACCAAAACATTCAAACAGGTGTGTTTACCTACCTGTACGGTTACTTAGACCATAAACGTAAATTAAAATAACAAAAGAATTTGAAAATACAAGTGTTATCGGCGGAAGGGTTTGGCTCACTATCGAGCAGGTAAAAACGTATCTGATAACGCAGAAAACAAATTGTTTGTTAAGTACCTACCTAGGTAGGTACCTTCGTGACTTAAAATAGTACCTGTAAAATACTAAATTACCTATGGGAGATAGCACACCACTGATTGTACGAATAAGGGGCAGCGCAGTCAACAGACTATCCGTGACGCACTTTTTTGCAATTAGGTAGGTACCTACCTATATGCAGTAACGCACACGACACGACGCACATCTTCGATTATTCTGTCGGCAGACCGAGACGCTCTTTTTAAATGTCTCAGACGCAGACTCTATCGCACAAAAAATGTGCCGTCTGTGCAGCCCCTAACTACGTAGGGTGAGTGCGCCGGTTCGCGTCCACTGCCCAGTTCGCGTCCATTTCGCGGAAATCTCTCGAAATTAAGTAAACTAACATACCAATGATTCGAAAAGTAATTACCGCCAATAGCTCAATATATATGACATTTATGCACATTGACTAAAGTTCCGTGCGCTCAATCAATCCTGTGTAAAAAATAATTAATGACGACTTTTCACCAAGAGAGCTCTGACGGTCGAAAAAAAATAGTGGGCAGCAGTGTGTTTGATAGTCAATATTTTGTTGATTTATGTATATTTTGGATACATAGCTGTTTCTAGATGTGGATAATGATCCAAGGAATTATATTAATTATGAATTTGATTATGTTTTTTATAATTAACATTTAAAATAGGGTGGACGCTAATTAGAACACCAAATTTATAAAACTTCCATTTTGCGTCCACACTGGACGCAAACTGGAACTAACAGAATCCTAATTGCGTCCAGTTATTAAATTAATCTCCACCAATTGATTTATTTGTTTTTGAAAACAAAAATGTAATGTTCAATGGATGACTAATAAAGAATGCCTACGCGGCGTTAAGTCCGCTTTTTGTAAAATATTTTATGTGCCATTAATATGAATGAAATAAATAATAAATAATAATAAACAAAATCGGAAGGTAAAAAATGTAGACACATTTTAGATCATGACTACAAGTTTAAAAAGAGATGTAAGGGAGCGACCTATCACCGTTTTGCTCCAAGTGTTAAATATGGATATCAAAATTAATGTAATGCCGTTAGCGCCCTCTAGTGTTGTTGCATGGAGATTACCATAGAGATGACTGTGTGTAAATGTACTAACATTTTTCTTATCTGTGGAATAAATTCACTTTGTTCGTTCAACCGATTCTCTGCGTTTTAATAGGTTATGGGCCCAGTATATTTTTTGATTTAAATTAGTTATTGTTAGTATTTTCGTCTATAGTGTTTTGAAAATGAGTTCTAATTTTCTCGCGAACGTACCGAGGCTGCGAGGTCGTGAGAACTACGACGATTGGGCGTTTGCAGTTGAGAACTTGCTCATACTGGAAGGAGTCGACAAATATATAAAAGAAGAAACTCCTAGTGCTTCTGCAGGATTAGCAGACGCGACGGACGCTAAAACTCGTGCGAAAGTGATTCTGACGATAGATTCGTCATTGTATGTGCACATAAAGCATGCGAAGACCACGAAGGAATTGTGGACGACTTTGAAGTCGTTATTCGACGATTCAGGATTTTCGAGGAGGATTACTTTGCTTCGTCATCTGATTTCAATAAGGTTAGAAAACAGTGAAAATATGACGGATTATGTGACACAAATCGTCGAAACATCACAGCGGCTAACGGGCACTGGATTTGAAATTAATGATCAATGGGTTGGGTCATTAATGCTTGCAGGTCTGCCAGAACGGTTTATGCCTATGATTATGGCTATTGAGCACTCTGGGATTGGTATAACGGCCGATTCCATCAAAACGAAATTGCTCGATATGGAATCCATTCAAGTAAGTGAAACAGATTGCAATTCAGCATTACTTGCAAAAAATTGGAATAGGAAAAATAAACATGGCAACACCAGCACTAGCAAGCATAGACAACAGACATCGCATCATACGTCAAATCCAACTGTCAATGTCAAACCGGCGAAAACAATAACATGTTATAACTGCAAAGAAAATGGTCATTATCGTAATCAATGTCCCTTGATACATGAAAAACAAGTGAAAGTGAAGCAGACTAACGCCTTCAATGTTGTTTTTCTAAGTGGGAAGTTTACAAAACAGGATTGGTACGTTGACAGCGGGGCATCTCGTCACATGACTGTGAACAAGCACTGGTTGAAAAATCCTACGTATTCATCAAGATTGCCTGAAATTATTATGGCAAATGAAACAAAAGTTCCTGCTATATGCTCTGGAGAAGTAGAAATCACAACTAGTCACGATTTTGACGTAACCGTGAAGAATGTGTTGTGCGTGCCGAGTCTTACAACAAATCTTTTATCGGTTAGTGAACTGATAAGGAATGGAAACAGTGTCAATTTCGAGCGTAATAAGTGCCTCATAAGAAACAATTCAGGTGAATTAGTGGCAGAGGCTGATCTTATTGACGGTGTTTACAAGTTGAAAACAAAGAAGTGTTTACTCACATCGTCAGTGGCCGATGGTGACACACGGCACAGAAGACTTGGGCATATTGACAGCAGTGACATGAACAGAATGAAGCGTGGATTAGTTGAAAGAGAAAAGGAATTCAGAAGACACAGTGACTGTCTGCATAGAAAACACAGATTCAGTGGGGGAGTCTGTAGAGGAATCTGTGCTTAAACCGGAACCTTCAGATCAGTCGAGCTCGAGTGAATCAGAGTCAGATTACCTAGATGTGGAAGATACGAGTGAGCAACCTGTGGTGAGCGGGGAGCAGCAACACTCTGAGTATACTTCAGGCACAAAGGAGACAATGATTGATTTACCAGCTACAAATATCGAAGTGTCACATAAACGTCATAGGAAGAAGCCTGAGCGTTATGGATTTGCCAATTTGTGCTACAACGGAGATGATGAAATGACATATGCAGAGGCGATCAGTGGTCCTGAGAAACAACAGTGGTTGCAGGCGATGGCCGAGGAGCTACAGTCGTTCTCAGACAACGATGTCTGGGAAGTCGTCGATGCTCCAGATAAAGTGAGTGTAGTGCAGTGCAAATGGGTGCTTAAAAAGAAGTTCGATCATGACAATAAAGTGCGGTATCGTGCGCGGTTAGTGGCTAAAGGCTTTACGCAGAAAGCCGGTGTAGACTACTCGGAGACATTCTCACCAGTGATTCGGCATTCAACTTTGCGATTGTTGTTAGCTATGAGTGTACAACTGAACATGGATGTTACCCACTTGGATGTGACGACAGCTTTTCTTAATGGTTTCTTAAAAGAAAGTATTTTTATGCACATGCCAGAAGGTTTTCCTATTACAGATTCAAACAAAGTATTGAAATTAAAAAAGGCTGTTTATGGGCTCAAGCAATCATCCCTTGCTTGGTACCATAGAGTGGAGGAAACACTATGTAATTTAGGATATAGTAAAAGTAAATTGGAGCCTTGTGTTTTTATCAAAAGTCATGACAATGGTCAGAAAACTATTGTAGGTATTTATGTTGATGATTTTTTGATATTTTCAAATAATTGTACTGAAAGAGATAACTTAATAAAATCATTAAGTAGCAAATTTAAAATAAAGAATTTGGGTCAAGTCAAGCAATATTTAGGCATGAGAATCAATATTGACAGAAACTCTAATGTGATCACTATAGATCAGCAGCATTATATCGAACAATTGTTACAAAAATTTGATATGTCTGATTGTAATGTAGTTGATACTCCGATGGAATGTAAATTAGATATAGAAAAGTCAAATGTTTGTGATGATAAATTGCCATACCAAAAATTGATAGGTAGCCTAATGTATTTGGCTGTGCTGACTCGACCAGATATTGCTTACTCAGTCAGCTACTTAAGTCAGTTCAATAATTGTTACTCACACGTTCATTGGAATTATGCCAAAAGGGTTTTAAAGTATTTGTCCAAAACCAAAAATTATTGCTTAAAGTATTCCAAAGGAAATGCAGACCTAGTGGGGTATGTAGATGCAAATTGGGCTAGTTGCTCTATTGATAGAAAGTCATACACAGGATTTTGTTTTATGAAATCTGGATCTGCTATTTCTTGGGAAAGCAAAAAGCAACGGACTGTAGCACTGAGTAGTTGTGAAGCCGAGTACATGGCTCTCTCAGATGCAGGCAGAGAAGCCGTTTATCTCAAGAATTTAGAGATTGAAATTGTAGGTTGTTGCAATAAGATTGTATTGTACTGTGACAGTCAGAGTGCACTTAAGTTGGCAAGTAACTATGTTTCTCATAAGCGCTCTAAGCATATTGACGTTAGATACAATTATATAAGGGAGATCATTTCTAATGATATAATTGAGACGGAGTATTTGCCAACTGCTGCCATGCCCGCTGACTTAATGACAAAAGGTTTATGTGGAATTAAACATTACAAATTCATGGAAGGTCTAGGTATTTCTAAGAAATAAGACAAACCTTGTTGTTATATTTTTTATTGTAAATGTGTATTTACATTGTTTATTTCACGGATATTTTGATATAGTGGGGGTGTTAAATATGGATATCAAAATTAATGTAATGCCGTTAGCGCCCTCTAGTGTTGTTGCATGGAGATTACCATAGAGATGACTGTGTGTAAATGTACTAACATTTTTCTTATCTGTGGAATAAATTCACTTTGTTCGTTCAACCGATTCTCTGCGTTTTAATACCAAGCCATCCTCACCTGCCCGTGGTGCATCCTGCCGAACAACAAAAGTGGCTCTGGCCAACCGACTGGTGGCGGTATAGCCATCACGGTAGAAGGCGTAGCTAAATATCACAGGTCGATGACGGGCAGCAGCGTCACCGGAACAAGAAGCTACGCCCTGCGATCGCCAACCCGCCTGCCCAGCGTGGCGATTATGGGTATATCCTCCAGATGATTGCCCTACGTGGCGAACAACTGGACAGGCTTATGTCCAGCAGTGCTGATGATGATGATACAAGTTTAATTCCTCTTCTACTTACTATAGAATGAGCAATTTATTAAAATCTTTTTATTTGTGTTTGAGATGAGTTTTTCGGAGATAAGAAAGGAGAAGGAACAAACTGGCCAAATGCGAGTCGGACTCGCACACAAATGGTTCCATACCATTAACTAGATTTAATTAATTTATTATTATGAAGTAAGTACCTACAACTTAGTATTTTGAAGTGTTACCTGTTGCCATATCAAAAAATGGCAAAAAGATCGCATTTGTTGTATGGGAGCCCCCCTTAAATACTTATTTAATTTTGTTTATAGTAGGTATATGTTGTTATAGCAGCAAAAATACATATTTTTTGAAAATTTTAACCCTCTAGCTAACGAGCTTCTAGAAATAGAGCTACAAGAGCTTTACCAGCTTCGTTAACAGTGATTTATTAATATTAATAAACATTCTCATAAAAATATCATCCTTTAATTCCATATAAAAGCTGGTGGACGCGAATTGGTCCAGGTGTGGACGCGAATAAGAATTTTTGGACGCAAACTGGGCAAATCGCCTAATTCTGATGTTTATATTTTTAATAAAAAAACCACAAGGTTTTTCGAACTAAACTAAATGTTACCCTAAAATAGACTATTCTACTGAACAAATGACGCTAAATGGACGCGAACTGGCGCACTCACCCTAGTAACTATTTATTAATCTGTGCTACAGCTTCGTCTCATTTAAACATGACAGACGTGTAAAGAGGTAGGTAGGTAGGTAATATGTAGTTAAGTAGGTACCTATAATATTATAAAAAAATCTTGTTCTGTATTTTTGGACGATAAAATCTCGATTTGAATTTTGGAAATGTTACTTAATTTGATCCGTACGGTGACTGATATAAATCACCGCTCCATCTCTTTCTTTCCACGGGAGTCGTAAAAGTGTACTAAGGGATTTCACAAGATTTCAGCCGGTGGTTTACCCGCCTGCTTGGAGACCACCGTACACCTGGAGAAACACCTTTGACGTGATAGTCGTTAGTCGTAGTAAATCTTACACGATCTCTGCTCGTCAACTAACTACCTACCTACTTATAGGTAGATAGCTACTATAGGTAGGTACCTACTAGCGGGTAATTGGACTGTAAAATAAATAAGGTAGGTACATACATACCTGGCTAGGCATCGACCTTTCACTAGAGTCTAGAACTGCAATGCACCAGAGCACTACATGTTAGCTAAGCCTCATTAGTGTACCCAGGCAGTTGATTTTGTTCGCCTATTTTGTCTTAGATAAGAGTACCTAGGTACTGACACTACTGACAAGAGCGAATTTTCCATTTTGGGTTCCATATGAATAGAACCCAAACTCTATGATCTAAAACAACTAAATTAGGGCAGGCTCGAGCCCCTTGTTGGAGCTGCAAGCTGATCTGCTTTGATGGGGAGTAGGATATAGGTAGGTAGGCATTACTTCTGTGAATCATTTAATAAATTTATGTCGAAAAACCATACTTTTCAAGTACATTAATAGGTACAATATTATATTAATAAGTAATTAACACTCCGCTTCCACTGATGGAAACTTGCAACAAAACCTCAATAGCTAAGAAGTAAATATCTGGCAAGCTTTTAAGTTGCCTACACCTAAACTATCAAGAGATTATCATTTCGCCACAAATATCGTTTTTCTCTTATAGAATGACCCTTCTGGTATTGTGTTAAAGGTTAAAATCGATTGCTACAAACCTGTAAAGAGATATTTTAAGTAGTACCAGTAGATGACGCCTAAAGACTCATTATTCTAATGACTGCGGTCCACAGGCAGGCAATCTTAGTTAATGTAATAGTACTAGAATGTGTCACTCTATCCTTGGAATCGATAATCGTTGTTGTAATAACAGCCATTGGTACACTTGGATTATGATGTTTTGTTTAATGAAAGTGATCTTTAAATTAAAATAAGGGTAGCTTTGTGTTCTTCTTCTTACGCCCCAAACATTCATTCATTCGTTTCGTGGCGTCATGTCATGGCAGCTTTAGCCATCGGCGAAGCGCTTGTCGAAGGTCCCGGTTTTAGTAGTAGGTATTCCCTGCCTTCCTTCAATCTTGAGGCAGGGTGCAGCCCTACCGGTCCTGAAGGCGGCGTGATTCCCACATATTCCACCAGAAGTGGAGATGTACAAACCCCGTGATTCCCCGTATTGATTCCATGTTGCTTATTGAGATTTGTTCAAGTAACAACCATAAAAGATTTATTTATATAGGTACCTACTTTGAATCATTCAGACAGCGAGTACACGGAGGAGTTTATGTCGATTCCAGTTTATAGATAATAAATGTAGAAAGTCAATTGTAACATTTGTAACTCAGTGGAATTACCTATTTAGAATAGAACCTAGCGGCGCTATTCTTGCTCTAATATCTATAGATAGATAGGTACTTAATCCTCACCGGTTTTGGACGCTACCTACAAAAATAAACAAAGACGTATAAAATGCAAATTCGATCGAATCCGTTCCGTCATCTTGTACTCGTAGGTAATAGGTATGATTTAAAAAAATACTGCGATCATTAAGAATCGTGATTGTCGTGCCCAAAGGTTTCTTTTCAAGTTTCGAAAGCGAAAATGGGCACCATCAGAATCACGGGTGCTCTCGTTTGCGCAATTTCAACCTTTCAGCTATCAGGAGCAGTTAACGATTGCAGTTTTACTTGACACTTACCCGTGATTGGTAAACAATTGATGTGGTAATTCATGTTACATTAAAATCGTGGTCGTGCATTTTTCACAGCGATTACATGGTGTTACATAAAATTAAGTCATTTTAAAACCTACTTACTTTAATGACGCAGCCGTTCGTCCGTGTCGTTTTCGGATTTACGAGTAGAATAGGATCAGCCCTTCTTTTCCCGTGGGTGTCGTGGAAGGCGACTAAGGGAATATCAGGAAACGGCAGCTAACTCCGGCAACAGCAGCGCAACCAACCCGCCTGCCAAACATGGTGACTAAGTCAAATCCCCCCAAATGACAGTTGTCATTGGGGGAGGCCTGTGTCCCAACAGCGAACGTTTGCAGCACGTGGCACATCGACCCAAAGTGACCCTAGGCCACCGATATCATATATTATGTTGCCACTTCGATCTGTCTTGCTACCTCCTGCCAAATTGCCAAGTTGAGGTCACTCAGGTTCTTCTTGACTCCAGCGGTACTTAGGACGTCCAACAGAGCATCGGCCATTTTAAAACGAAACTGATTTTTAAGGTTTATATACGCGCGCTGA
Source organism: Conogethes punctiferalis (assembly GCA_031163375.1). Lineage (NCBI taxonomy): Eukaryota > Metazoa > Arthropoda > Insecta > Lepidoptera > Crambidae > Conogethes > Conogethes punctiferalis. The sequence continues at coordinate 11,355,163 of CM062083.1, read as the reverse complement.
TGTGACGTAGGTACATAAAAAGCATAGGTATGTTTCCAGGGTCAAAATAATTACATTATATTTAGTCCGTATTTTCGATTAAAAAAATATTTTATATTGGACGCGTATTTTTCCTTTTTTAATTTTAATAAAAAAAATAACAAATATACAAGGCATCAAAGGAGTCTTTGACGTCATCCCGTGCGACAAAATGTCACACGGCGTGATGTCACGCGTAACTTTAACGGGCTACCTATATCTTTGTAAATACATATTAGTCTAATTTACAAATGAAAAAATACGTATCTTTTATTTTTAAATAATCTAGAAGACGGACTAATTAATTTTTTATGGCAACAAGCCTATTTCTCGTGTGTGTCGTCAGAGTCGTCTAAGGGAACTTTTTTTTTATACAAGGTGACTTTTTCATCACTATCCAAATTTTTTCTGGGCATTAGGTATCGTTATTAGAGCTTATTTCTGCAAAAATAAATATAGTAAATATTTTCACAACAAAGTTATTGTCCCGAATCCATTATAAATTTCGCATGGTTACCATTTCTGGCGTAAATATTTAGTACGCAAAACGATAAATATCAATGGTATTACGAATTAAGGTACAAATTAAAGGTAAGACGGTATTACCGCGAGTACTACGAAATGGTAACCATGTAAAATTTATAATTTGTTCGGGATAATGAATTTGTTGTACAAATTTTACCTATATTTTTTTTTGCAGAAATGGGTTCTATTAACGATACATAATGCCCAGAAAAAATTTGGATAGTGATTAAAAAGTCACCTTGTATATAGTGACACGACATAATGGCTTCCCTACGCCTGATGGAAAGCGAAAGAGAAGCCCAAGTCGCTGTGACAACGGGCAAGTAACTGGACTTCTTGATATTTCAGCTTTTCAGCCGGTGGTAGTTTACAGCCTGTACACTAGTACGAGTATACTAACGAAAAGATTTCCATTGAGTTATGTTTAAAATATAACTATCATAAATGTGAGATCACAAAGTAGACTTAGACCCTTTTGACACTTCAAAAAATAATAATCTTTATTTGTATAGGTTTTTATGAAAAACACAAACTTGTAGAATTGTTACTGTGTAGGTAGCTACAATAATCACCATATAAAACGTGGACATGTAGGCGATTGGATCCATGTGGAAGTACATGTTAGGCTTTCAAATGCCACCCATGAGTCAAGGGATGACTCAAAACAAATGAGTCACTTTAAGAAAAATACTCGAATATGAACTGCATTTGAGAGATTTCTTGATAGGCTGCAGTTTATTTATTTATTGCCCACAAAATAAGGTTTCCTATGTATGTACTATAAATAAATATTTGTTTGAAGATATGTAAATAAAAATTGAAGACTGGACTGGAGGCATTTCCCAGGAAACCAATTTAGAAAATTTAGATACCTAAATTGACACTACTGGGAGTCGAACCTATTTAGGACTTCAGATCGTCCTCGCTTTACCGAGTATCAATAACTAATAGGATACGGACAAGCAAAGTTTTATAAACTGACTAGCTGTGCTCGCGACTTCGTCCTCGTGGAATAGTTATTTTTTCCCCGTTTTTTTTTACATTTTCCATTATTTCTTCGCTCCTAATAGCTGCAGCGTGAAGTTATATAGCCTAAAGCCTTCCTCGGTAAATGATCTATTCAACACAAAAAGAATTTTCCAATTCGGACCAGTAGTTCCTGAGATTAGCGCGTTCAAACAAACAAACAAACAAACAAACTCTTCAGCTTTATAATATTAGTTAAGATAGGCGACTAACAAACATTTAAACCAAACCAGTAGCAATCTCTTAAGAGGATTATAAATCAGAACGGAAAAAATATTAACTGGGCATTGCTCCAGTTATGAATATTGCATTAGCCACCCAACATGGTTACTAAGGTACACCTGAGACCTGCAGTTGCAGATATGAACGCGATTACATCACTGTGCAATGCAACGACTGCAATGCAATCGCTTTAAAGTTGCTGTTTGCTCTGTGCCAAATTAATTTCGGGTTAACTTTAAAGGTTGGAGACATGATCGAACAAACAACAAAAAGGTTTACTTCTACTGAGTGGTATTTTCCGCATTCCGCTCTCTCGATTTGAATATGATTTTATGACCCTTCGTATACGTTACGACTGTTGATAGTAAGTGGGTAAATTTCATCTTATTATGTACCCAGGAATCGCTCTACCATCATTCCCCGAAAGACTGAAACGATGTACACTTTCCGACCTGCCCTATTCAGAACAATTCGGAAGTATAGTCGGATTCGTTATATCTATAAAATCTATATGTCACCGGAAAATAGCAAGAATCGTAAGTTGATCAATTTCCTAGGTAGTTGATTAACTTCCGGAAAATAATAAACGGCAGTTGAAATGTATTATTTAACGTATGTATTTTAGTAAATTGATCATTTTACGGGGTCTTGCCGTAAAATCATCCGACGAAGGTGAGGTGAACGTTGATTGGTTCAATGGCGCACGTGGCGTTATCCCGGCAACCAATCAGGGAACAGTGTATTAAGTTACGGGTAATAGTGCACCGTTAAATAGTACATTGAGCAACAATTGGCCCATTTGAGGACGATTTTACTTGTGTCAAAATCGTAAATTATTAAATGACTGTCAGGCTACCGTAAATTGATCAACTAACTGAAATCTATTGCGTTAAATAATACATTTCAACTACCGTTTGTTATTTTCCGAAAGTTAATCAACTACCTAGGAAATTGATCAACTTACGATTCTTGCTATTTTCCGGTGACATATATGCTTTTTTAACTTTAAATAGTTTGACGGTGACAAAACATAAATAGCGAAATCCAATATTTTCCCGTAAAGTTCCGAATAGAAGGGCTGGTTAACGAAGAAAGTGATATTGCACTGAAAATCTTTTTTTTTTTATGCAAGAGGCGGCAGACGAGCAAATGTGATGCCTGATGGTAAGAAGTCGACACCGCCCATTAAAGAATTTTCTTGCACTTTAAGAAGTCGAACCCTTCGCCTTGTAAACTTAACGAATTCTATACATTCTCGGACTTAAAAATCTAGTTTCTCAATAGTGTTGGCGACCCGTGGTAGCGGGCGCATTACGTATGCAGCGCAGGCCGACGCGACGTGTGGACGGCGGCAGGACATTGCACCCGCCGTCTCCCTTCCTCCGTCTTCTGGCCGCTGAATAACTATTACTACACGTTATTACGCCATTAACAATGTTATAGATACTGTAATTCTACAAGGATTTGAGCATAGGCACACTAATTCGAGAGCACTTTAGTTCTCATAGTATTTCGCCTGAATACTTACCTGTACTACTTGAGACTTTTAACGCAAGTCAGCAGTAGCATCCTAAAGCTGGAACACTGCATTATTATTAATCTTGTTAAAAGCGTTTTCTGTTTTATACGTTACGATATGAAAGTGCGGTGTTCAATAATTTTGTTTTAAATAGGTACTATACCTATTTTTGATAAGCTATTCCAGTCTATTCTGTCAGAATACCGCTCCAATAATACAGTCACTAGTTTCATCTAGAATCAGTGCTAGAATCGTATGTTTATTGTTGATCTAACTACGAGCACTGCCCACTAATCCCTTCACCCTCCTATCCAGTTTATTAACGGATTTACTATACTTAATCTTGAAATTCGCACTTCGACTGACCAAAATACCTATTTGTCGTCAAATTTACTACAGCACGACATTTTTGACGACCTCGGTAGCTCACTGTGTAAGACGTTCGCCAAAAACGCGGAAGATCATAAGGTTCCGGGTTCGATCGTCAGATCATTGGCTCGAATGTTGAGGGGGATGACCCCACTAATAGTCACCATTTGATGATCATGTAAGAGGAAAAACTTGTATGAGACGAAGTGGTTGCTGTGAATTGAATGGAATAATGTCTTCTTTTGTTATATGTACAACCAAACACATTTGTGACATTTCCGGTATATTAAGAACTACGTAGGTTTTACCTATATATAGATAGGTTTTACGGATATAGCCTTCAAAAGAGACAGGAAATTTCGAAGTGTCTACCTACGTATTAAGTATATGTGGAAATTATCTACCTGCATGACGATCATATTTAATTAAGAATCCGAATATATGTAGGTAATGTTAAATGTATTCAGTTTAAAAATCAGAGTTGAATGGAAAAATCAATTCCAAAATCAAAAGGTTTTGTTAGGAAACCAATATCATAAACGCAAAAAACCACTCGTAGCATAGGTTCACAAGTGCGAACATTGACGTCACTGTTTGCACCTCGTTTATATGGAATGTTTTTGGTTGAGTTCGTATTTATGACTTTAAAATTGTCACACTTATTTAAAGAACTATTTTTGACAACTGAGAGATATAAAAAAAAACCCTTAAAAAAATTGTCAACTGACCTATTGAGTTCAAAGCAAATTGAAATTCTATTTATTATTACTTATTATTATTAGTTTCAACCAAAACTGCATTGCAGCAACTTCTTGCTTCTTCAATTCTTAATTTAGCTCTGACGTGAAAGCTGCAGTTTCAACTTCGTACATTGTCAGTATTATAATATTAGATTTGCCTTCGCTCAGCGCCTGACCTCTCGACCCAAATATGCGCTGAAACCAATATCGTGCGATCGGCTGCCGTATAAAACGATAACTCGATCCAATTCAACCGATATTGAGCTTTATTTACATTCATATAAGACTCTACTAACATGTAGGCATAGTCAAATGTATGTCAAAGTACAAGCACTGTCAAAAGCTACAATTAAGGCCTTACCTACCAGACTTAGAGGTTATTTTGTACTGCAGCAGACGCAACCAGTTGGTCACAGTTTCAACTGCCCATCACGTACTTGAACGGTTACAATATAATATTTTGGCACACTGTGTTCAATAACCATAATACCTAAAAATTATCATAATATAACGGTTGAAAATTTGATACCTGTCGTAATCAACCGATATTTAATTACAATCACTGCAAAAGGTTTAAACAGCTCTGTATTCTGTATTGCTCTAGTCTCTCTTTGCATAAATTTGTGTTTTCAAAACAAGACTTCTGTCATGCAAGATTTAACTGGCCAATATAGAAATTTTGGTTATATTATTTTTTAAAAATGAAGGAGGTATGTATGTAATTTAAATGAATAACATTGCATTAATTCAACAGCACATAGCCAATATTTCACAAATACAATTTGAACCTTTGTCCTGAGTAGATTTGAACCTGCGTGTTCCGGTTCAGAAGGCAGGATGACTATCAAATACCCAACGGGCCAGTCACCTTATGATAATATTTCCTTCCCATATTTGGGCCACAGCAGCCTAGAAATATATTGGTGTAGAAGGTAAGGAATTAGTCTGTGCGGAAACACTAGTACACACTTGTTTTTACCCGACTGCCAAAAGAGGAGAGTATGATCTATAGATAGATTATCGCAAATATCCTTTACTTAGATTAGAAGAAGAATAATAATAAATAAATAGGACCAAGAGAACAATCAGGCGCCCGATCAAACGCCTATCCTAGCGTTCCGAATATTTCCGATGCTGGGGTTACAACACTAGTGATTTCCCGGCTCTAGAAGGAAAGAAAATGTTTTATTCATTTTCATTCTACGAGTAGAGACTAGGGTAATGGAAAAATAGCATTTTCATCATCACCGAACTAGGTATTAAGTAAGAGAGGGGCCGGGACTGTCCAAAAGTATCATGGGGAAATCCTAACTCAATTTTGAACTCATCCTGAGATTCATATAGTGTCCAGGCCTACCTACTTATATAGGTAGAGACAAGGTAACGCAGAATGTATTTTAATATGAATCATCATAATCAATTAAAATTCAGTTTTCGAATTCCGGCTATAAATTTTATGTCGATATACCGTAAAAATATTATAAAGTACGGTAACTGGTTGTTATACCTACCAATTAATGCTGTATTAGTTGAACGGACTGTTGTGAGTAGGTATTTTATACATAGGTGAAACATTTTGCTCAAATCAAAGTGATACCAATTCATAACAAGAAAATTATAATACCTTCAACTCTATTACCTTTCTGAAACTAGCTAACCAAATAATAATCTAGGTACCTAAGTTATGTCGAGTGTAAACGTCATTACACAAATTGATTAATTTCATATCCGCGTCAAGCTTAACGGTAAACAATGCATATCTGCTATCTGAACCATCTATAACAAACTATAATCACGACTTTAGACAGTCAACTGGTACATTCCGTTATTTCCTACAAATCGACTCGCATACTAACACTTTAGTTCCTTTGGAATTGGGAATGCAAAGGATTGTCGACCTTATGTATAGCGTTAATAAAACAAAGTGTCAAATGCCAAACGTTTATGCTAGAGCGGTAGAACTTCATAGAAATTCATAGAAATGTTTACCTTATACGCCCCCAGAACACTACCTGTGATTGATTTTTGTTCATCGATAGAGCTGAGAACTTTCTATGAAAGATTAGTCATTTCTCATGGCCCACTTTCATGTCGTATAATGACTATCTTTCTGGAGTGATGTGTAAGGCTTTAGGGTCATAAGCACAGACAGTCTGGGTATTATACTCGTAGTAAAGGGATTTATATAAATTAGGTACTTGGTAAAATTCATTGTCGAACATTTATCACCCAAGAAGTCTGGAACGAATCCTGTCTTAATTATAAACCGAAACCCAATGCCACTTTTAACAAACTCGTCACATTCGTTGTAAATGAACTCAAATCCATAAACAATGATTCCTAATAGGTATGTATTACCTATTTATAATTCACTTCTTACCTCAATCACAACACATCCATGCACCCCACGGCACCCCATCAATCCCAGTATCCTTTAACACGGATCTAAAATCCCCTTGTTTTTTATTAAAATACAGTAATTCTGCAATCTACTAACTACCCATTCGTACCTTAACAAAAAGAAAGTCTTTTTTAGTGGTTTAGTACAATAATAAGAAAATACATGTTCTTTTGCAATTTTGGAAACAATTGACGGTGTTATACGAGACGTAAAAACCAATGAGTCAACAGAACCTAGACTGGACAGTGGGCAGTTAAGTTGCGATTGTCTTTTGTCACGTGCAGTCAATGGATCGTTCAAGACGCGACGCATTAAACCATGTTAGCGATCAGCGGGCTTCAAAGTATTTTTTACATCGACTAACAGTACCGTTCTTATACATCTACGCAATGAGGGTTTTCGGAAAAAAGAAAAAAAGATGCCGATGCAGTAATGCCAAACGCATACACCAGGTATGGGACACCTGGGTTATGTGGGACTCACTTCTAAAACGGAGAATACCCACTAAATCTGACGATGGTTGGCTACGAGCGCTCATCGGAGGAGGGTCGGGTCGGGATGCCCGTCGGGATTCGTTTCGACCCGTCCTCAGCTCAGTATGGCTGCGCTGCCTGCAAGAATGGCTGGAATCAGTTGTCTAGCACCCATAAGCTTAGTTTGGGGATGGCGATGTGTGGCCCATCGTGGCATATCTTGGGTTAATTAGAAATTTATTTATTTATAGCAGTGTTACTATAATAGGCTGACATTAAGTTTAATAACAGAGGTTGTATGAGATTACTCGCTTTTTTGTTCTTACCAGCGTGAAATATGTTACGCCTTTGCTTAGACAAGAGTTAGTATTTAATTATGAATGTTAGTATTCTAAGTGTACATAGAAAAATATACGGAAGCACTTTAGCATCCTGATCTTGTTCAACACTACTTGGTAAACTGCGTTTATTTCTAGTAATTATATTGCCTACGTCTGTGTAATGAAATACTTTTGATGTCTCATTTCATTAGATCAATTCATGCGCAGTCAATTTGAATTAAATACATATCAAAACAAAACCACCGACCGACAGGTGAATGGCAATAAAAGTTGACCAATATATAAATGATACTTACATGTCTATACGTCAGTGATTTTACGTTCTATACTCCTAACTTGGACAACTACAGCAAACACACGCTTTCAGAAAGATCTCTCGGAAACGCTACGGTTTCGTTCATTCAAATATTCGATCCGAGTTGTTAAAGCCCTCGGAAACGTTTCTGATGCGAACTGTGAAATTTGAACGAACGTGCGTGTTAGTTGCCCTCATCATGAAATACGACCATTTCATTGATAGGTATATAGTCATCATCATCAGCCTATCGCAGCAGCTGGATATAGGCCTCTCTAGTTGTTCGCCACTTTGGACAAACATCTGGACGATTTACCTATAATCGCCACGCTGCACAGGCGGGTTTACGGTCTCAGGAATCTCAGGGCGTAACTTCTCGCTCCGGTGACACTGCTGCCTTCTATCGTGATGGTTATACCGCCACCAGTCGATTGCCAGAGCCTCGTCTGTTATTCAGCAGGATGCACCACGGGCAGGTGAAGGTGGCTTGGAGCGAAAAGATGATGGGTCGCCCCCTTACACCTTTTGATATAGTAAATTTTACAATAAGGCCGCGATAAATACAAGTTCCCATCATTTATTTACTTACATATTATAAGTTTAGTGAAATCCTTTCGTTTTGATTATAAATTCTGCATCTGCTGCAAATAATACCTACTATCATAGTCATGGTTTTTCACATTACTTCTGCCACCACCAACTAGACCGGCGCCTTTGTATCTTGCACTATGATACATCTGCTTACGTATTATAATTCATTCAACACAATGACTTGTAACCGAGATCAGTTTATACCTTGTGCCTACTATGTATTCTGATCACATCTTTCCTTTCTGCGTAAAATGCTGCAATGATTCCAAGATCTTTGTATGAAAATAAACAAATAGCGTTGTAATTAGGAATTCTATCTGTATATCGACTTGATCTCATTCATTTACACGCGGAAGCGTGTCGGCAAAGTTCCCGCCAAGCGAACTGGCCACCGCACCCATGAGTATTTTACACGAACCATTTAGCACGTTTTATCCCTTCATAAACCGCGAAATACTACAGATTACGGATGCTAAGATTTACTGAAATGATGATGAAGAAATTTTGCTTACATCCTGAGCATCGTTCTACGTGATAATTATTAGTAGGCACATAAATCGCAACATATAGATCCTGTCCTCAATTTAACGATCGTTTAAAATAATCACTTTAATCAATTATCACTCACCATACTAGTGGGAAATCGATGTTAATTGAGTTTTATTATGAAGTGCTATTAAACTAAATTAACTAAAGGGAACACACAACTTAGCTGTCCTTTTAGGGAAAAAAATTGCCCCTTAAATTACTTATCAATTAGAACTCATTGGTTGCCCTTTATGATTAAAATGTTCACATCATGGTTGCGTGTGTAGTTTTTTTTTTTACAATTTCAACGTTTTACTTTTAGAAATTGGTTTTAGAGAACAATGTAAAATCTACTATATCTCGACCGTATTCGTCCGACGTACAGAGGTCTAGTGATATTTAAGTTAGATAGGGAAATAATATGCACCTACTCTCTTTAAGACATCGAACAAAGAATGCCCTTTTGTAATCATAAGAACTAAAAACTAACGACGTCAACAAACTGCAAACAAAGACAAATGAATGTAAATGAAGACATGTACCTACTCTTATTCAGTAACCATACTGATTGAAATGTAAATGATGCAGAGACTGTGCATTTCCCGTTCAGTGATCAGCAAACTGGTTTTAAAAGAAAAACCAGACACGATATATGCGGATAGACGAATAAAAAGCGAGACTTGCCCTTCCTTTGAACTCTAACAATTTATGATAGGTCGACCAGACGGGGCGTAGGTACTTAGGGACGTTTAGGTACACGATTACTAATAGGGAACATGCATCCAAAATATTTTCATGTAGATGTTTATAAAAATATAATATGAACAGTGAAAACAATTTAAGAAATTGGCTGAGAAATTTACCAGATACAAACAATACAAATCATTTAAACAAATTAACGTGATCTAATCGGTCCTTAGAGATCGTCAATATATTTAAAAAAAACGATATTTATGTATGTGGACGATAACAAGAGTTCAATAAATCGATGAAAAAAGTCATCCATTTATTATTCCTGCAAACGTCCACTGCTGGATATATCTCCGCCAATGACTATTGTGGGATGTAAGGGAGCGGCCTATCATCTTTTCGCTCCAAGCCAACCTCACCTGCCCGTGGTGCATCCTGCCGAATAACAAACGAGGCGCTGGCAACCGACTGGTGGCGGTATAACCATCACAATTGAAGGCGTAGCTAAATACTAAAGACCGGTGACGGGCAGCAGCGTCACCGGAGCAAGAAGCTACGCCCTGCGATCGCCAACCCGCCTGCCCAGCGTGGCGATTATGGGTATATCCTCCAGATGTTTGCTCTAAGTGGCAAACAACTGGAGAGGCCTATGTCCAGCAGTGGACTGTAATAGGCTGATGATGATGATGATGAATGACTATTGTGATTTAGGGGGATTTAATAATACTAATGTCATTATCAAATTTGATAACCATTCAATCGATGTTGTTCCCAAATGTTAACTCAAGGTCAGTGTGTTCAGTCCACCCACGCTCGTTTCATCCGCAAACAGGAATGTCGGTGATCGCTAAACCGCACACGTGCATATGTCATGCATGTATGCATACTTCGTGACCTGATGTCCTTGACGACACAAATTATTATGCAATAAGCTCATTAAAAACCTTTTAATGTCAGATTAGTGCACGGATTGATGATAGTCATCCTCTTAGCGTTGTCCCGGTTTGTGCCTCTAGGCCCAGGGTCCGCTTTGACCATGATCCTAGATTTAGCGAGTCTGGTTATTTATATTTATACCACTAGCTTAGCAGCGAAGGAAAACATCGTGAGGAAACCTGCACATCCAGTTTCATTCTGAATGTGTAACCATGATCCAAATTTGTCTGGTTCCCCTTTCTGAGGGTTACGAAGGTCAGATGGCAGTCGCTTCAATGTAATAACCACGGATTGATGATAGTAGTGACGCAGAAATAATCATCCTTCTGTAAACTAACATACTCTTCAAGTTTCTAAGGAGGGTTCAGTCAGGCAGGGCAATCTTATTCCTAAAAAGGCCAATCTTCTTTTAATCTTTGATTGACTTTACTCTTATGCTTGTATAAACGCTTGTAACGGATCACCGTCAGGTTTATTGGGTCTTCTCCGTTAGGAGCGAGACCCACATAACCCTGGCTGTGTACCCTAGATGCGTAGAATATATTCCTGACGTAAAGGATGAAATTTTCAGAGCCTTGTGTTACGAACCAACGTAATTATAATACACAGGCATTGCTTTCTAAACATGTCACACATGCGAACGTGATAAATCGTCAAAATCATGTCGTATCAAATCCAATCAATCATTATTATCCACATAGAAAAGGCAGGTACATTACAGGTAGCAAATTACCACTTTCCCATATTAAATTATTAAACTGTCTATTACATAACCAGTAGTCATGAAAATCTCTATTATTGACCCGACAATTATTAGATTCACACGGCAACTCTTATTGTCGGTCGGTAATAAACAAAAAGAGAAGGAAAGATAAAAGAAGGCTAACAATAAAAGTGAGCGACCTCAGTCTACATGTAGTTAAAGTGATTGCCAGTGTAATAACACTTATTAAATAATATCAATAACCATGAGCGTTTAAGCTAACGATATCTGAATTGTCCGATTTAATGCGATGGAGATTATTATAAGTAGGTACGTATTTGTTTTATGGTAGCCGTTACTGCGTTTTTTAAGCATTATTAACAAAGAAGCAGTGGTAATAAACCTTATTTTTACTCAAGTACCTACTTACAACAAATGACACTTAAAATGTCATATATTAAAATGTAATATTAAAATGAAACAAATTTCAAGTTTGCTACTTTTGTTTCTATGTATAGTTCTTTTATAGTGTACAAGAGTCACGATGATACCTATTAATGTGTTTATTTATATATATAAAAAATTGTTATGTGCGAAGTAGTTGTGGTTTAGTCGTATTTTTAAAAGAAAACTCTAATCTCTTGACATCAAATCCGAGATATCAGGTACTCTACCACTGCCATTGCGAAGGTCAATCACGCAAAGAAAAATAAAAACAAAACATTACCAAACACATTATACTCTTAACTTATATTAGACGAATCACTAATGATTAATGGTTTAATAGCTAGTGGAAACGTATTTGGATTACAACCAGAATATAGGGACCTAACTCTTTCATACAAAATGTTTCTCTGCGTTATCTGCGATTCCTTTTCGGTCATAATATTCCTTTTTAATAACGAAAAGCCACTGTATTTAGAGGTACATCAAATGTCAATTTACAGAACATTTAAACTTCAGATTACAATTTATAGATAAAATACATATGCACAAAAAACTTGTGTACCTAGGAAGGTACACAAGTTCTGGCAGGAGCCAGACTAGATTTGAATGCAGTTACACACTTAGTACCGCCAGACTTGTAGAACATGTAATACGCATGGAAACCACTTTTTCTGCATTGCTTATCCATTAATTTTAATGAAGTGTTAGCCTTGCCTCATGTGTTAGAGAATGGCAATCAACGTGATCAAGGCGACAAATCTGTGAACAATACCTGTGCTGTGTATGTGGGCATAGACTATGTGATATAGCCTTCAAATTATATAATTTTTAGACTGAAAGTACATGCTGACCTCACATTGAAGATGGCTGGAAGAATGCAGAGGTTTTTAAATTTTTGGGAAACTAGAATCACTATGGATATCGAATACTTACCGCAAATACCTTCTTTTTGTGAACATGCTTAGTTTTATAATCTACCTGGTTTTTAAGGAATGTGAACTGCAAGTATGTAGATTTTAATGCTACATTTTATTTACTGTGATTAGGTACTTGAGAAAGAATCTTGCAATACGTAACGGATGATCGTTAAACATTTGACAGGAAAGAAAACGGAAGAAAGAGTAAGAGTGTGTCTATAAAGAAGAACCTAAAATGAGGTTGCGTCGCCAACTTACCGTATGATATTATATTTATTGAATACTAGCTGGCTAGAATACCTGAATATGACTTCCTTTTCTTTTCTCTCCGTAAGATCCATCCTTACACTTCAAGGAATATAAAAAAAAATATCGAAATCGTTTCAACGCATAAATACATTAACAATGTCTGTTTTCATGGGTCTGTTTCAATACGTATGTATTTTAAAAAAGTATCGAAGTAAGTTTATCAGTTGTCTAGGACCCAGAGTACAAGCTTTGGTTTAGTTTGGGGCTAGATGGCGATGTGTGGCCCAGCGTGGCAGGTTTTAAGTTATCAATTTATTATATTCAGCTAAGAATAACCAAGGAGTTTACTTCCGCTCGGCAAACCATCTCCACCTTGCGTAACGATAATACCTAAACAAAAAGTAGCTTAAACTGCAGGAAACTATCCACAACAATGCATTTATTAACTTCGTCACGATCTTCACACTTCATTACAGACTCAATGTCAGAGCAAACCATTAAATTAACAGTAAAAAGTGTCTGCATTATGTTGAGAGAGTGTAAAAGTTGACGGATTGTGAAAAAAGTACTTGTGGGTAATAATTTGCGGGAATATTGTAGTTAAGTAGGTACTTTTGGCAGATATTTTTGTAATGCCCTAACTCGGTGTCTAAATATCAATAAAGTAAGCATATACGAAATTATGGATAATAATCTTTTCATAAAATATGCAGTTGATTTGAGTAGGTAGCTACAACGCGCTCACAATAAGCGTATGTAATATTTAGGAATAATTTCTATGAACATAATATCGTAACACGTAAACGTTATATTTACAAATTCTAAGGCACTTCTAGGTTACTTGTTACACTTGTGTTTCTCGATCTTAGTTCAGTTAAGACTTGATTAAAACGCATCTCAATTGTCACTTGTAACATCATTAATATTTTAACTTTGTTCTATCTATCTATGTAGTAATATTTTAATTTCAACATCAAACCGGGAGTCGAATCCAGGTTTTCGTACCCGCTACAACCACTAGACCAAAAGGCAGTAGTAATCAATATATCCACGTTATGTCATGTCTCGTAAGACATATTTCCGTATTATGATATTTAATCGGGAGTTACGAAATGATAGCTGCAGCGGTTTAAAACTTTCTTACCTATACATTGACGTAGGTACTACTTACTCGTGTAAATATTTGGTTAGTTCTATCTGAGATAACTACTTAACACATGACTAATAATAACAGGCTAATAGTGTTAAGTGCATTATATGCGCATCAGATTTAATATAGAGTCGTCAACAGTCTGATGACGATATCAAACGCTGTGATCTGGGAAAGACGAATCCGTACCGTACTGTAGACGAACAACTGTAACATTATGCATTAGCGACACAGAGGGGTTTAGGGGGTATGCCCTTATATTCTGGGAGGCGTGAGTCCCACACACCAAGTCCACTCCCCCCTGAGACGGCGTGACGGAGCCTAATACATACTACTGCTATATTAAACCATAAAAATAATTTTGAAAATTCACGTTAATTTAAGCTATTCAATAATATTGTCAAATTGTAATTATCGCAGCCACGCCGGGAAATACAGACATGTAAATGATAACCATAAACCACAAAAAAAAATGAAAACTGTGCTATGCGAAATCTACGGCACAGAACCAGTTTTGCTATTCATAAAAATTATGAGTTGCGATGACATTGTTAGACAACACATCTAACAGTGTCATCATAAACACATAAATGTTCCAATTATTTACTGCTGTGGTATGTGTAATCTGCAATATTTCAAAAAACATTATGGCTAGTTGCACGTACGCTCTAGTTAGTTATAAATTGTTTTCCTTTATTGCCGTATAAAGGTTTGAAAGCGAAGGCGAACAGCATTTTATGATTAAATGAGGGGTATACAGAACTCATTATAAATATCAGCATAAATATGAATGGTAAACAACAATCACTTTATAGCTACTTTTTACAAAAGATCTACACCTGACTGAATACAGATTATGCACGATTGCTTTTTACTCTATTAAAATTCTTAAAACTTCCGTGACGGTGTAAAACAATTTTTAATTGAACTCGTTTCATTTCTAGTCTATTCGCTTCGCTACTACATGTTTTGTGGGAGGAACTCTAGGTATTCTCACAAATTAATGTGGGTGTGATTTTGTTTACACGGAACCAACGAGACAGAAATGCCAGGTGTTAATTAAACCAGACCAAATCATGAATGAACCCTAAGTTTACGTGCTGCTAAAACATCCGTCCTTTGTTTTATTTATACAGCGAATATAAAAACTATAATATCCTATACCATGTATGTAACTAGGTAAACAAAAGCGTTTTGATACCTACTATAAAGCGTGTTCCTTCCACGAAGCAAGTTCTTTCTGACACAAAATTGTACGGTCATCATCACAAAATCTATTCCTTTTAAATACGCACGTATTATATGACAATATACAATATATCAAAGTATGTAATGTCTTAAAAATTGATAAAGCAATCCAAAACAAAGTTCTAGTACCAATCATATTTTATTACCATCACACTTAACCAATGTTACCGTTAAGAGCCGTGCAAAATCTACAACTAGTGAACAGTTTTGCTTTCGCAACTGACATTATCTGGTTTTGAGGTAAGGCTTTCCTTTACTATCCGTATCTGTTGTGTTACTTCTACGGCATCGAACTGTGGACCCAATCGCTTTAGGAGAGAGTGAATGAACGGAAAATGCACCTGTGGCTTGCGCTCGGCATTCAGTTCAGTTTCCTTATACAGGTATATCCTGGACATATTTGCTTGATATTATCCGCATGATTTCTGGATTTAGGATAAGAACCACCTCATTTTATGTCTCGGACGTAGTAAAAGAATTAAAGGAATATCAGGAAACTGGCAGCGACGTTTACTTGGGTAGTCAACCCGCCTGCCAAGCGTGGTGACTAAGGCAAATTCCTCTAAATGACAATTATCATTGGATGAGGCCTGTGTCCAGCAGTGGACGTACGCAAGATAATGATAATGATAATGATTCTTGATTTGTTATTAAATTCTACTACCTAATATTATTAATGCGAAAGTTGTTAGGATGGATGTTTGTTACTCTTTCACGCGAAAACTACTCAAAGGATTTGAATGAACTTTCACAAGTTTAATATACTCGTATGTATATTAGATTAACACATAGGTTATAATTTCACAAATCGCTCATACCACCGATACTCGGGCGGACAACCCAAGCTGCATTTATAAATAATACTTTTTGCTTTGATTAGCTATACAAGTTCTTGCGGGCAAGTGTGGTACTCTACCATAAAGAGTCTTGTTAGGCAAGTTCTTGTGCACAAGTCGAGCTAAAGATGGACCTTACACAAAAAGTTATCTTAGGAATCTGATGCAGCTTAAGTGAGGTCTATGTCCTGCAAGCTGATTCCCTAACAGTTCTATATAAGAAATAAATGTTATTGCTTTTACTAAATGAATAAATAAACACGCTACAATGGTAGGAATGTTTCTGGTTTAAGTTTTCTATTTAACATTGAAGACAAACTACCTACCTATGTAAATATAGCAAAGTTCTTGCCCTGCTTTTTTCTCGTATTACATAAAATATTCTTTCCATAGTTTAACTAAGTAATTAATTGCAAAGAATACTAGATTGAGTTTGACAATCTCGAAGGCACATTTTTTATAGGAACCAGGCAACACATAGATCCGATTCCAAAGTTATTAGCTAGAGCTCTTGTGTTATGACTATAGAATAACAAAGGTGCCACGACCCTTAGTTTAGAAGGCAAGGCAGTCTAATGCTTAAAGCCTTAAAGCGAGGATAGACCTCATCAATTTAGCAGACAAACATTTCTAAACAACTCTATTCTGGTTGTTCTACTACTGTCGGGCTCACAATCAAAAGAAAGAGGTACAGATCTTAACATTTGTTTTCTTTCAAATGTAGGCACCGAGTTACG
Source organism: Conogethes punctiferalis (assembly GCA_031163375.1). Taxonomy (NCBI): domain Eukaryota; kingdom Metazoa; phylum Arthropoda; class Insecta; order Lepidoptera; family Crambidae; genus Conogethes; species Conogethes punctiferalis. The sequence goes on along the minus strand of CM062083.1, from coordinate 11,338,202 downwards.
CTACTATCATCTCATCTACTACATATTTCTTTTCTGTACTTCCATAGGGATGACAACCCACAGACTTAGTTGAAAGTTTTAGAATACGTATATAAGATTTCCATAACACGAGCTACTTATTTTGGAAAGAAAACCTACTCTAAAATCCATAGAACAGGATTGCACTGGACACATTTAGAGATTAAATTGTTTTGCGGAAATTCACAATGGGTAGAGTGATATACAAAACGACGAGCTTATGTTTTATTATATAGGAAACTCCTGAGAATACTTTATTAGTAAGATCGATCCATTTAACGAAGATAACAATGAATGAATAATTTCTATCCTTTTTTTGGTTATCTCCATAATTCATTATTAGTAACCCTTTCTTACTATTGTTTTCCAAGCAGGCAGCCCTACCTACACCTTATTGTAACGGGCCATGGGAAATGCGCAAGGGAACACAGATGGGAACTGAACTTGTAATAGTTCCAACGCGCTATTATCGACGTAACTGTTCGCTTATTCAACGAACTGCACTTAATTATACTGGGAATGTGTATAATGATTTATCATTATTATTTTGATAATCATTATACACATTCCCAGTATAATAGTTATTCCCAGATTAGCTAGTAAATATATACCAATTCGCAGGACACGACCAGAGACGGGTTAATGTGAAACAGGTCAATCAATTGCAAATATAGCTCTTCGAATTTGAAACGACCGCCTTAAAGTTTTTAAGACCTGCATGTTCCTCTTCGCATACTCACGTATTTTATGCAGAATGACAATTTCATTCAAAACCCCCAAATCTAGTAAAACATAACAGTCATGATCATCAGCTTGCAAACGTCTGCTTGACATAGGTCTCCCAAAATGTCAGCGATAGCCAAGGTGTCCTTGTTATCATGACCTGACTGCGGGTGCGCAGAAGGCTCTCACATCTCGGTAGCGCAGTAGGCAATTCGCAAGACTCGAATCTTTTAATAAGCCTCCGTAGTATTTGCTGTGCCCCCAATCTCCAACATACATCGATCTACCCGGATAAGAACACAATACTTCAACCCATGTGATAATCTTATGAAATATGTACAACAAAAATAACAATTGCCTAGGTATAAAGAAAATAATGATATTTTCTTTTTATTAAGTAGTGCATTCAACAATAACTTTCCATGATAATAATGCTCGAGAAATAATAAACGTTTCAAGAAAACCATAAAAATTATAACCCTATTATTGCCCGATTGCATTCAGTGCGGTACTGAACACGCAAGATCCCAGTTAGTTTAGTTGAAATGCGTAATAGTACAGCATTTTTATAGCGCCAACTACATTCTAACTACATTCTCGGCACGACGAATATGGCAGGCGGCAAAAACGACAAAGTGTCGTGAAAATATTTCTGCGCTATTCATGTATTAACTCTGATAGAGTTTGCGTCAGATAACTCGTTGTGCATTGTCTTGTCAAAATAGTTTTGTAAACTGATGTGACATGACATTAATAAATCAATTTTAACTGAGGTGAAGGTGTTTCCTAGCGTAAAACATACTGTGTTGTGTGTGTAGTTTGTTTGTCACATGTTTATAGCTTTAGCTACAATGACTAGAACACGACTTTAATTAGAATACTGAATACCGAGACAATGGGAAACCAAATCAATTTTATATGGATTGGGTATACAAAATATGGATAAAATAATTCGCTACACTTTTGATACAGGTACATTGTTGTGTCTCGTCTATTCTCTAGATAATGGAGGATGCAGATGACTAGAAATATTATTTGACACTAATTTTAGGTGTGGGATAGATAGACCCCACAAAGGATTTCTAATTGATTATTAGTTTTGAAGGCCAAGACTCATTTTGGGTCGTATCACCGTCTTTTAAATTTTTTTTTATGAATTTTACAATTGATGAAACGAAATGTGCGGATTCTAGACACAAAATTATCTATAGAAAATAAATATAAAAATTATATTATATTATTAATAATAGATTTTTTTTGAACTATTTATAAAATCATCGCATTTATAATTCGTGGTTCTATTTAATTTCTGAATTTTGTAACTTCAAAACTACTGTTTATAATGTTTTATTAAACTATATTATTAAAAATATTATATTAAAATAAAAAGTATCCGAATATTTCGTTTGATCAAGTGTAAAATAATTACCACATTGTGTAGTCATCCTAATTATTAATTGAAATATAATGTATTATTAATTAATTCTTTATTACATAGGTGACTGTACCTGCATGCACTTAAGTTTAAATGCCGATCTCAGCGAGATAACAAAGTTGATCTTTTATCAAACATTAGCGAATGCTTCTGTTCGTGCAAGAACCAGACAGTTCAGCTTACCGAACCGTTGAGACTAGACGCTTGACGCCTCCGCGAACAACCGGCGACCGTGACGACGACCTTTAAACTTTTTAATTTTTGAAACAATTATACCACCTGCGCATACAGCCAGTGCCACAATGTAATAAATACGTGTCAGTCCCGTCCGAAAATACGCGCGAAAAGCCGCGTTCCTTGTGTTCCAACTTTTTTTATCTGTGCGGTGAACATTTGCTTGCTAATTTTGCAACGATAGCGCGCGGTAGTGATAACAAGGTAAAATGAACGCTTTATCTATAAAATCTTGTGTGTTAGTCTTGAATTTGCGCGTACTTGCCCGTGTTTGTTTTGTGAAGTGATATTGCAGATATAGTGTCGTTTACGAAGTTTCTTCGGTTTGCGGTTGCGGTTAGCGTCTAAGGTATTCCTTCCTTTAAGTATTAAAACAATCATACAAACTAAAAATTATCTTGCGTAAATGCTGCTAACCGGAATTTGGATAACCATGACCCAAAAAAGGTTTCATATATCTATGGAGTGTACTGCAGTGCAGGGGAGAAGAAAGGAACAACAAAGTCGTATTTCAGATATTTTTCCGTAACAAAATCCAAGCATGATAGGTAATATTAGTAAAACAATAGTACCTACACGAATTTTAATACAGTTCAACTGTTATATCTTTGCATTAAACATAAGTTAATCCCGTAGAAATCAATCTTTAATAATCGATAGTTATTGCACAATACTCGTAATTTACAAGAAAAGGCATATTGAAGTAAGAGTATACAATCTAGGCGGTTTCGGTTTCATCGTTTGTAGATCATGCCCTGACAACCTTCAGGTAGAGTAATTGATAAATTCAATTCATTCCATCTCGTCTAGAATACCTACTAGAAAGTTGATTATGGTATGAATTAGTGAAGAACAATTATGTGCTGTGAGAGAATGCTTTATGTGCATTAAAATTTCTCGTTACTCAATAGGTGTAATATTAGCGCGTCTGTGACTAGGTGTAACATCACATCATACATCTCTAATTAATGCTTTTCGCACATGAGATAACATCACGAATGGCGGGCCTTGCACGAGTTTTTAGTAAAGTGGCGTAAGTAGTCTTGGAATTAATTTATCGTTGAAAATATTTTTGTCAAAAAGAATTAGAGATTAGCTTAATTACTTTTTTATGAAAGCACTACTTCGTTGGTTTAGCAGTCGCAGTTGATTATAATAGATAGAGAGGGGTTCAAATCTCGGGACCAAACCAAAACCCAGTTAGTACCTCCGAAGTCAGCAATTTGTCGATAATACACCCACGTGTATTATCGACAAATTGTGGACTTGCACGGGCGGGCATGCACGGGCATCGTCGACAAACTAGAATTTTCCCGTTTTTTCTTGGCCGAGGCTCATGTCTCACTAGGAGGCGCCCACAGCCGTGTTGCTGAAATTTACCTATAGGTGAAAAGCTTTCTGTTAACCGGTGTCGTCATTACGATGACGATGACGAGGAGCCTTGGCTATCATCGTAGTCAGTTAGGAAAAGAAGGTCTTCGGTTTAACTTTTCTCTACCCAAAGATTGTCCGGAGGAAAACGCTTATAGCGATAAATATTATAGACATCTGTTGTACAATTTAGGCAGAAATTGTACAACAGATGTCTATTGCGTAGTTTTTAAATTAACTGTATGGTATGCAATAAAGAATATCTATCTGTTTGCGCATGCTATGGCAAGTATAAGCTGCTTTAACGTACACACTGGGACTGCTTTCCAATATTCCAATCAGTAAAACGCAGGACTTAAAATGGTAATGCTATTCCTGATTTTACAATGTGCCCACACCGCTGCTGTGTTAAGATTACAGTGACACCATTGTGTGTAAATTGAGCTTACTAAAACGGTCCTATTGGCTAATCTAAAATGCATTACTTGGAGATAAAATATAATAGAAACTTTGCCCGTAGCAATAGCTAGACTTGCATGTGTATCGTGTTCTGGAAGAGTATTTGCACCTCATTTTATAGAAGGTAGCAGTTTGCTTAGCCTTGGCATTGGAGAGCCTATGAGCGGGAGCTATTATTCAACACCAGTAAATAAAATAGAGCCTTTTCCGTTAAGAAACTTCAACTTTTCATGAGTTCTATCTATGTATGCCAAATTTTAAGAAGATTTTTTGAACAGGTTGAGCGGAATAACGTAACATACCTACTATAGGTACATATTACTATAATAATAATTATGATCGTTACTTTTTCCCGTTCTAAATATTAAAAAATACAATAATACGTACAATATAACATTGTAAAACTTCTCGTATTTTCAACCGTTTACACTTCAGAGACAGTTAAAAAGTTCTCATTGAGTTCCACTTTTATTTGATATGCCCCTCCCAATAGTTCACTTATCTGTATCTGCCATTGGGTGCACACGCCAGCTTACACCAAACTATAAAAACCTTAATGTTGCCTTACAATACTACGTTAACTAGATGTTTTCTTATTAAAGAACACGTGTGCAAGAATAGGAGTGTGGTATTATTTTAGACCCATGCCATGAAGTTGTTTTTACTATAGTTTGTGGCGGGGAATTATGGAATGAATGCACATTAAATATTCTAAAACACCACAGCACAAGGTTATCGATGCTATTGGCTTTGAAAATTGCCTTGAGGGAATTATTGTAATTATGGAATAATTAAATAACGCATGTTTATTTAAATTAACGTAGCCACAGACAACGTTTAGTTCCCTTTTTAAGATTTAACATTACTATCAACATCCATAGACATAGAATTGATAAGGCACTAATATTATGTTATAAATTATACGGCCGTAAGGTTTCTAAAACTAAATAAATTGTTCAATTATTTTTATATAATTCAGTACCAAAGGAAATACATTTTATTTTAGAATCCAAGATGCTTGATAAAGATTTTGTATAAGATTTCATGTACGCAACAAGACTAAAACTAATTGAGTAGGAGGTATCGCACTCTACTTATTAAACCCTGACCGATTACGTTTGCAATTTGAGAAACCGTCATGATACGCTTATCATATTACGTCATTTACGTAACACCAATGCAGCAACTCCAAACCCTCAAAAGTAAATAACTACTGTTGGTTTTTACTATCACAATACGGCATTTATCATTACACTCGCAAACTTATCAAATTAATTAACTAAACCATCTTATTCCCGCGGACGTTTCGTCGTTCACATGATCATTATGAACATTTAACGCTTTTTGTTACAGAGCCCACCAATGTAGCCACGATGCAGACAACACGTGAATCGAGCAGACAAAAAAGGTGCAACAAAAGACGGAACTCTAGAAAGAAATCATTGTCGCCGTCAGATTTGAAGTGCACACGTGGTGACGCGAAACCCGATGGCAAGTTGAGCAAGCGATCGCTGTCCGAGGGGTCGGTGAAAGTGAAACATAGGAAGAGCAACATACGCAGAACTTTGACCCATCCTTTCACGTGCTCGGATGACATTAGGGATGTGACGATGATCGGTGCTTTCAATAGGGAGGTGAAGGTTGAACCGCCTCCGGAGAGTGACGAGTCGAATTTGCCGCCCACGAGTAGTGATAGGGACACGGAGGACGATGGGCGAGTGCCTAGGTCGGTGCCGCACAGGCCTAGGTGGGACTCGGGGAGTGAAATGGACTCTTTGGTGTCGACTGTTGTGAGGAGGGCGTCGGCGAGGCGACGCAGGACGCCAGCAAACCCAGGTGAGACATTGACGATATTTCAATTTTTTTAGATTTAAAACACTTTAGGATATTTTTTCATATAGTAGCACAGCCTATAGTCCTTTACCTGGTGGCAAACTAAAGAAGGATCTAAATCGCTGCAGCGACCAAATCAGTAACTTGTCAGTTGCCGCCACTGTGCTGCCTGTAAGATTATGTTTTTTTTTTTTTATAGTGGCTTGACATAATGGCTTCCCTACGCCTGATGGAAAGCGAAAGAGAAGCCCAAGTCGCTGTGACAACGGGCAAGTAACTGGTCAGTTACTTGTCAGTTGCCACCGCCATGCCGGCCCAACCCTAACCCCCACGAGCTCCGGAAACCCTACTCACCGGCAGAAACACGACCCAGAGGTCATTTGACTGCGGTATTCTATAGGGTGGAGGTCCTTCCCCGGACGGGCGGCTCAATGCGAGCGAAGATTCGCTATGCCCTACCTCTCTTAAATCTTCTCTATGATACGGAAGATGCATTAGTGATAATAATCACTTATCACGTTAACTCTATGGATACTAAATCTTTAACTTTAATAATGAAGGAAGGTATTTGATTAGCTATGAAAACCTTTTAAACACCAGTTTCGTTAGGCTAAACGAAAGGTTGATAATGTCTGAGGATGACGGCTTATCTCTAGCGATAACGTTTATGAGCCATTCAAGATCAAAGTCAGATCATTTATTATGACATTTTTGGTAAGCAAATTACGTAATGTAATAAATAAGCGTTAACCTAGTAACTCTATTACATTTATACAAATTGTTATGCATTAGAAAGAAAATCGAAAAAAAGAATTATATTCCTAACTTCATAGAGACATAGACTTCGTTTTTTTAGCAGCTAAAGAACAATATTGTGGTATTTTATTATGCACGTAATTTTTTTTATTTATTTAAATGAATAAAAATAGTAGTAATTATCAAAAGTTTGCCGTATACCTATAAATAAATAAGAGGTTGCAAACATGAAACGGAACGCATAATTAGTTTGACGAGATTTGACACAACAAAATAAAAAAAAGTACATGTCAGTTTTCTACACGTAATTTTCAAAGTGTGTTAGACGTGGTTGTTGCCTTGTTGGTTTGGTTGTCACAACACGTTTGTAGGAAAAGTTTCCCTGCCACAGCTTCGTTGTTTACCAAATTTCTAATGCTAAAACACGAAGTATAATGAGATAATACTTATAAATTGCTCGTGATTTCATAAAACCGGAAATATTACGGATTTGTGGACATTTAACTTATTGAAAAAATTACTAGTCTCTATTATGAGCATTAATCTTATTGTCTAATTTCTACGCTCGCACTATATATTTAAACATTAGTTACGCCGAGACGTTGGCTATTATTAATTTTCCAGTACAGAGTCATTTGCACATAACTTTTGTAATTGACTTGACTTAATTTTAGTAATTTACCGGCCACGGTAGAGGGTAAACTTCGTGTAAGGCAATAACTAAATAATTTGACGTAATCAAATACATTTGGCAAATAGCAGTGCATTGTGGAGTAAGTTGTTTGCTTACATTATGTTGAAGTACAAGTAAATATGTTGAGTATTTTATAGAAGTGTTGAAGTCAACTGAATTTACAACGCAAATAGGTGCAAATGTCCATACTCATTAAAATACTGAATATGTATAAGTTTTGGTACAGTCTTTACGATAACTCTAGTACTAAAGTTAATATACTCTGTTTATGTTATAAATTTCCATGTTCCAATAACCAGTGACGTTCCGGATGTCCCTATCCGCACCCCGCGGATATCCGAGGAAAGTTGATGATCTGTATCAGCTACTTATCTCACGGATCTTTTTCATTAGATACCGGTAATTGTGATTCTAGTGTTACTTAACTGAAGTCTAACGGCCGTATTCACAAACGTTACTATGCGACGCGCGGACGTACAGTGCCCAAAATCCTATACGTTTTTGGGTACCTGTGCGTTTCCGCGACGCATAGTAACGTTTGTGAATACGGCTGTAATTCCTTTCGCTCTATTTCATAATAATCATACTTTATATAATCATACATTTAAATGAGAAAAGTAATTTTCAAAAAGAATATTAAGTATTTTTAATTTTCCTTGAATGCGTATACACACGAGTAGGTATTCGCAATAAAAATAAAATCACACAAAATCACCCACATGTTAGTGCTACTGACTTTGACTGTACCCTGTGATAGCAGCGCGCTATATCAAATGCAAAACATGTAACTTTTACTTTTAAAGACACCTGGGTAGAAATTGTAGACCAACTACACTGTGCACCTTTCTAAGGCTGCCTGTCCACACAGGAGCGGTGCGATTCAGCAGAGCGATGAGAGAGGGAAAATCCAACCACCAATTAATTATTATTGGTGGATCTCCGCTGCACTTCGCGCTTCCCGATTCTATTGGTGGGGATACCTACCTCGCCCACCGCTCCTCTGCCTCTACTCTTTGGTGGATAGGAATTCTAATCCTATACCTTCATATTTTTGGTTTGCCAGGATTCAATAGGACTAATATAAGACCACGTTATATCAATTTCTTCGTAATAATCTAAGGTCAAATGATAGGTATTACGTTAGATATTTTGTCAGGAAGCTGTATCACATATGATACATACAATATTAATTTTAAATTAACACCTACCTACCGATCCTATTGTTATTCTCCATTCGTACAATGGATTTATTGTAGGAAGCGTTTTATTGTGAACGTATTTAATGAGCTACAAAAAATAATTCATACTTACTTAATTAGAATTTAAGGGATCTTCACACTACTAGTGTTGTTTTACAGACTTTAGTCATAAGGAGACTTAGTTTGTTTAAGTAAGAATATCAGGTGAAGTTTTTTATTTTTTTCAAAATAACTCTGTAATCAAGTCAAACAAGTTATTACTGCGGATTCACTTTCAGCGTGGTTTATCTCGGCATTTCATCAATATATTTTATAGCTACTTGTTTAAACGCATTTATTGATTCATTCTCTTCTGTCTTTGATTTCTATCATTATTTTTTCTTACATAAAATGTTGGTACTTAACTGTTGAGACACAGTGTCGAGTCATGCAATAATGATTTGAGTTTCGAAGTTAAGACCATCTATCCTCACATCAAGTCCTTTACAACACTAGTCACGACTATAACTTGCTATACCTACAATTTATGAAGACATGAGAAAGTATTGATTTTATGTTTTTTATTTTTTATTCATTAAAGTACAAACGGCGAAATTGTAATTGTATTCTGGCTTTCGCAAAATTGAGTAAAGAGATAATGGTGACATCTACATTTTTACACGAGTACTACAACTACAGCTGCTACGAAGCGCGTAGTACGTAAAGCGTATAGCAGTGTTGAGTAGCTGGTTTCTTAACGGGTAACTAGGTGGCGCTACTAGTTACTGACCTAAGAAAATATTGTTCGACGGTAATTTCTAACTCGGCTTTTCCAATTTAAAGTTATTTTTGCCCGTTTTTTTTTACATTTTCCATTATTTCTTCGCTCCTAATAGTTGCAGCGTGATGTTATATAGCCTAAAGCCTTCCTCGATAAATGGTCTATTCAACACAAAAAGAATTTTTCAATTCGGACCAGTAGTTCCTGAGATTAGCGCGTTCAAACAAACAAACAAACTCTTCAGCTTTATAATATTAGTTAAGATGTGGTTTTCCCCATCTTAAGTCCCGTTCTGCCAATAACAAACTCAACAAAAAAGAATTAGCCAAATACAGCGTTCTGTTCTGAAAGATGTGTTTACATGCCTACTTTCGCCCTTTGTACTGATCAATAAACACATAAGTACGTCAAAATAAAATAGTAAAATACCGTATTAAAAAATCATAAGATGTTAATAATTGAAATATATTGACTTGGATCCATATACAATACCAACATCCAACATATTACCTATATAACCCGGTATTTTTTCTTCGCAAAATTATGTTCATTATATCAGTGGTTCCCAGCAAAACCCTGAACCGAAGTCCTACCCCCTACAACGCACTTAAAGGGGTCCCCACAAATAACCCCTTCTTGCACCCCCTAGTTTGTTTTACTTTTCCGCTGATCAAGACAGTAATGGCCAAATCAGTGATTTGAATAAAATTTTAGGTACACCTTGCAAGTAGGTAGTACGTTGACCTTCTGCACACATTCTACCTACGTTCAAAGTATCCAACCCATAGATCGCTAGCAAGGTCTCATTTGCTTCCACTTATCGTGAGGAGAGGAAACACACATCAGCTGCCAAGAATACACCATTCATAATTATACCGCACTAGTCGAGATAACGAGTATTGAGGCCAAAGCAATAACTAGCTCTTCGAATTCCAAATCCGTTCTTAATTAATTCGTCTTCATAAAAGGCCTTCTACACGGTCGGATTGGACCGCCGACCAAGGACGCGTTGGTCGGATCAACCAATTTTTGTATTCATTCTACACGGTCGGTGGATGGCCAACCACGAACGCAGCCGGTCGAAAGAGATGCGCTCCCGACCAAGGCCGTTGGTCGTCCATTTTTATATCAACCCGACCAACGCGTCCTTGGTCGGTGGTCCAATCCGACCGTGTAGAAGGCCTTTAATTCTTCAGTAAATATTGCAAAATAAATAATAATACAATAGTTTATTTCTGCAAATTTATTCACTATTAATTTACTTTTGCTGGTCGAAACCTTTTTTCTACCAATACTTCAACTTTTATCCTGCTAATAACTAAACAGTTAGTCTTTGTTTAGTAGTAGTAGTGTAGTTTTAAGTAAATACATATAATATAATACCTACATAACACCATTTTACAAGCGAGCAGACTATCATGTCCACTGTATCATCCAAGTAATCGTGAATATTACCTTTTATAAGCTAATCAACAACAATTTAAATATTAAACTACAGCCTTTACTATTAGATGCAAACCGGAACAGTGTGTTAAATAAATATAATATAACTTTTCGTTTATCGTAAATATAATTTAATGTTACTGCACCCCACTCAATACATATTGTTATTTCTTCATTAGGTACTGCCGGCATTATAATACGTCCACTTTGACATAGCGCGCACGATTGTGATTTAATTTTGTATACCTGCGAAAAGCAAAGAACAAAAATACTGTGTGGATTGGATAACATTATACGTATTTCTTTTATTAATACAATACCCAAGATCATAGATCGTAGTAGGTTGTTTGTTTCGTCTCTGATTTAAACGTATGTATTGAGTATTTTACCGAATTTTCTCTAAATCAGCCTTCTGCGAGTGAAGGGAGACGAGATAGGAAAGCTGTCGTTAATGATAATGACAGCAATAAAGCAAGTGTTATACGAGGCAAGAACGCGGATCGCCAGAACAGTTACCAGGGGGTAATTTGATCGGTATAGCAATCAAAAGCAGGCGGAGTGAAATTTTTTTTCGGAGTAATGTTCCGTACTATATTCTAATTTAAAGCATATGAACGAGCTTTATTTCCAAACATAAAGTGCACTGAGATGGAACATCTTTTTTCACATCAAACAAAATATCACATTTGTAATATATATTAGTAGGAAGAACTATTAGGATTTATTGCAAATTGCAAACTTAATGCCGTGCTCTACTAATCGAATTTTTAGACAATGTTTAATTTTTTTTAATTAACTACTGTTTTAATATTATCAACCTGAAGACATTTACTACTAAAGAAAATTCTCCTCCAAATACTTCTCCATAGAACGATTTTTGCTATACTTTACTTTCAATTTTGACCGTGGATTTCCGGACAGAAAATATATTTTGATTAATTTATCCACATACACATTTTTTTAGTCAATTGCAACCTTGCGTAGAGTGCAAGCTAATGCATAGACAAACTTTCCCTTTAAGTGGCATTTCGCTTAAAGGGAAAGTGGGTAGAGTAAAATAGGATGTAGGTAACTTTACATAGGAAGAGACTTCTCAATATATCTGCCCGCGTCTGATTTTTCTCCCCAAACATATTTCCGTAGATCATCTCTCAACAACGCTCTGAGCCGAGGCTGGATATGGCTCTAGTCCCACAGTAGACGAGGACGTCGTCTTTGCTGAGGGCAGCAGTGTTGCTTAAATTTAAGGAGTGACAAGTATCATCATACTAGGGATGTAAGGGAGCGACCCATCATCTTTTTGCTTCAAGCCAACCTCAGCTGTCCGTGGTGCATCCTGCCGAATAACAAACGAGGCGCTGCCAACTGACTGGTGGCGGGATAACCATTACTATTGAAGGGGTAGCTAACATGGTGTACACCGATTTTGAAAAAGCTTTTGATCGGGTAGACCACGTGATCCTGATAAGTAAACTAGAAACACTGGGAATCCACGGTGATCTGCTTCGTTGGACAGAATCGTATCTTTCAAATCGGTCACAGGCTGTCGTTCTTGGTGGGTATCGTTCGAATTACGTCAAAATACCTACAGACGTCCCGCAGGGCTCCCATTTAGGCCCTTTATTCTACAATGCATACCTTTTTGATATAGGATCTTGTTTCAGTCATTCCGAATTTCTTTTATATGCGGATGATAAAAAGATATATCGGAAAATTAATTCTCAGCACGACTGCTTTCTTATGCAAGAGGACCTAAACAATTTGTCTCAATATTACATAAGGAACAAGATTACGGTAAACACTAGTAAGTGCGAGTGCATAACATTCACGCGCAAAAGTAAACCTCTTATGCAGAATTATCAATTTATTAAAGATATTATTCATAGAACAAATATTATAAGAGATTTAGGGGTATATTTTGACCAAAAGATGATATTGTCGGACCATGTACATAATATAGCAGCTAAGGCATTTTTAATTCATTTTTATATAAAAACCTGGGGTTTGTTTTGCGCGTCTGTAAACCCTTTACAGATATATCAGTTATTAAGATTGTCTATTTTGCATATGTAAGAAGCATTTTGGAGTATGCAAGCCCTATTTGGTCCCCTAACTATAGGACTCATGGAAATCATTTGGAGAGATTGCAGAGGATATTCGTTAACCACCTAAATTACCGTTGCCGGAAGGACGCCGACTCATACCCCGATGGCTGCGCTGCTCACGGTTTGCTCACTTTGGAACAAAGGCGGGTTGTTTTGGATATGGTACTGCTGCATGATATATTAAACGGTAAACTCGACTGTCCTCACCTAATTTCTGGTATTACATTCTGCACTCCTAAACGACGCACACGTAACACACCCTTGTTTGACATCCCCCGTCATCGCACTAATTATCTCGCAAACTCGGTTCTTTTGCGACTTGCTCGCACGTATAACACCTATTTTAAAAGCGTTGATATATTTTCGTGCACTAAGCCGGCATTCAAAAAGGAATTATTGGAATGCTTAAGGAATTGGGTTAAAGTATAAAGTATGAGATATGTCTATGTCTATATATGTATGTATTTTACGTGTACCGTGTATAACGTATGGTGTGTATTGCTTGAAAATATATATATATATATATGTCTCACCGGCACGCATTGTAGACAAAACATGCTTATGTGTGTGCAAGTCTATGCGGGTGCGTGCAGGTATCTATGTACGAGTATGTGTGTATGTAGTGTGTGTGTGTATGTAGTGTATGTGTGTATGTAGTGTATGTGTGTGAGTGAGTGTGCTATATTCTTGTATAGTATTTGTGCGTATATCTCGGACAGCCTCGGCAGCGTTTCATTTCATTTGTTATCACCTGGTATTCGTGGTGCGAGTGAATAAGTATGGGCGGATGTGGGTACTAATTCATAATTTATGACTTGTTTCCGAATCAATAAGTATTATAATATTATAAATCTCAATAAGTGTTAAAATATTGTATTTAATTTAAATTTAATTTAATTTGTAATTAATTTAATTTGTATCTCGAGTTTCGGCAATATGAACATTCACTGTTAAATTAAGGAGAACCTGTTATTGGCCTTATTGTTGGCATATCATTTCATGTATAATTCTGCATATAATCGCTGTTGGTTTTCTAATAAATAAATAAATAAACATAATAACATACTAAAAAACCGTTGAATTCTCCACGAATGGTACGAGTCTTTACACCACTAGCAACGACTCAAGTTATAGGATAAACATTGCATAGCTATTAATACTGACCTATTTATTTTTTCAATTACTATTTCATAAAACTAATTAATTTCCTAGAAAAAACATGTCCTTCATATTTTATCTTAACGTTTCACTGTGAACGCGGATCACCAAAACCGTATTGTGGTGACAAAAAATTATACTACCGGCTTTGTGTGTCAAGTGTTTTGTCTGCAACTCCACAATTGAGAAGTACTGTTATTGAGACACACTCGAGACGTAGTACTATAAGCTATGAATGAATAGAGTAACTTTATGAATCAAATTAGCATGCTAATTTGTATGGCAAAAATCAAATGAAATGATCAGTCATTTCATTTGGTTTTTATTACGTGTATAATATTAACTTATTGCATTTCGCACAATATATACAAAGAAACTATCTATATTATTTATTTAAGTTAAACATATTATATTCAAGTAAGTTATAAGTTAGTCTAGTAGGTACCCATAGTACATACGAGTACAAGCATCAACTTTGGGACTTTGACTTTTTGATCTTGTCTTAGATTCTTTTTTGGGGAATCTGTGAAAGTTCCTGCAGCCTTTTTTTCATCTATTTTATAAATAAAATCTGCAGGTCTACTACTTAATCAAAAGAACGTGCATTATATGTAGATAGCGAAGTTTGTAAAATTGAAATTTTTACAATAGGGGATTTACGATTTAACATTCGGGAAAATCCAAAACCTATCGGTCAAGTCTTGTTATTAGCTACCTTTTCTAATTGGGTATCATTGAAGATGAAATAGTACCTAACTAAACCCCAATGGCTGTCCCGCTCAAATTCGTAAGCTCACCCAAGCAGAGACAGAACAATCTGTCTTGTAGCGGTGCCCCGTCCGCACAGTATAGGGAATAAAATGTTTTTACCAGGTGAATAATATTAATCTATCCTACTTTATATATTATGTACTAAGGACCCGCCCCAGCTTCGCACGGGTGCAATACTATATACATAATATTATATACGGAAACCTTCCTCTTGAATCCCCCTATCTATTTAAAACCGCATCGAAATCCGTTGCGTAGTTTTTAAGATATAAACATACATAGGGACAGACAGAAAACAAAAGCGACTTTGTTTTATACCGTGTGATTATAAAGGCATTTAAGTTTGGATGGATGTATGGATCGATTACACTGGTCAACAAAAAAAATAAACTTGTTTGTTTCCTGTGGTTTTTTTTTTGTTTCTATATCAAATCGACACGTATTTTATAAATATGGCAACACTTTTTCTCTAACAGCTTTTGTTTATGAGTTATAGCTAACTACCCTCATTCGGTACTTTTTATTCTGTTTTTCGTTTTTTATTGGAAACTAAAACATATTTGGTTGTTGTTTTCGATATGGCTTCATCAAGAAGATGTTGTGAGCTTAATCCTGATTGTTATTGCTATATTTGTGGTGAATATATATTCAAAAAATATCGAAAACCTATATCAGAGTTTGTGAAAACTCATCAATACTTTAAAATAAAATTGTGTAATCGAGACAATCCATGGGTTCCTCATATTGTATGCCAGAAATGTGTGGCATGTCTACGGTTATGGTCCAGTGGAAAAAGAGATGCAATAATGTTTGTAACACCCATAATTTCGCGAGAACCTTGAAACCATCACGACGATTTCTACTTCTGCATTGGCCAGCGCGGGAAGAACTAAAAGTTGGTACAATAAATGTTATAAACGTACCTTTAGTTAGCCGAGACCGCATCATACCTACTTCCACCACTCCATATTAAACTCGGCATTATGAAGCAGTTTGTCAAGGCGCTTGACAAAAGTAGCGAATGTTTTATTTTTCTTTCACGCAGGTTTCCAGGATTAAGTGCAGAAAAATTGAAAGCTGGTATTTTTGATGGGCCACAGATTAGGCAACTTGTGAAAGATTCTAATTTTGTCAAATCAATGACTGAAGTCGAATCCAAAGCATGGAATTCATTTATATTGGTTATGAGTAATTTCTTAGGTAAAAAGAAATCTGATGACCATGTCGAGCTTGTTGAAAGCTTGCTATTGAACTTGCAAGAACTAGGTTGCAACATGAGCATAAAAATCCACTTCCTGCAGTCTCATTTATATCGATTTCCACAAAATCTGGGTGATTTTAGTGAGGAGCAGGGTGAAAAATTTCATCAAGATCTCCGAACTATGGAAGAGCGTTACCAGGGGCGGTGGGAGTCGCATATGATGGCAGACTACTGCTGGTGTTCTACCTAAGCTCGTTCATTCCAGAAAATCTTATAAAAAATAATTTGATAGGGTTCAATAGAAATTTTGATAACTTAATAGATTATTTTTTTGGTTAAAGTAACTGTAGGTATATTTTAAAAAGTAAAGCTGTTAGCAATCTCCCAGTATTTTTTTCATAGTCAGAGACATAGAAATAACCAATAACAGAAAAAATATTAAAGGAAACAAAACCTGTGTTGACCAGTGTTATTATTGGTCTACTTTACACGAAAAGTAAAAAAATGGCCGTTCGAGATTTGTATGAAACTTTACAGTAACTAGAACAAACTTGATATTCACTTGGTTTATGACAACTTGAAAAGAATACAAAAGCTGTAACAAGTTTGAGGAAAAAATATAACAAAAGAAAAATAATAAAACCGAGTTCCACAATCGGTTTCCTTATATTTTAGAATGTTAAGACGTTAACACAGGAAAATCTAGCAGTAGATACAGGTATGCCTTTTTAATTGTTATTTGTGAAGAAATAAATATCGTTCATCAAAAAACGACTGCTGACAATATGGTAGACCGGTTCAATATGGTATATAACAAATGATTACTTAATTGGAATACTAACATGTAGTTAGGTAATCACGAAGAAAGTCTTCATATGAGTTGGTACTAACAAGAGTTCTAAGGGTGACAACGAGTACAATAAATGAAATCATAGTACATAAATTAGATAGATTTGATATCTCAAATTATTGCAACACGTGTTTCTTGGACTACCTGTTAAAACATTTCATAACCTACAAAACTACGATAACCTATAAACATAGATACTCAAACAAATTACTTAGACCTAGACAAAATAAATAATTATTGTACAGTTTAGGTAGTCTGCTCCTTATAAGTGATCTCTTCCAGACAGCCTTTGGCCTTTGGGTAGAGAGTAACAAGAGTAAAATGCATAAAAAAATGTATTCGTTGTATTATAGGTCACTGCTCTTCTTTTTACTGCGTATCAGTGGACAGTTAAAGTTTAATTACGAGCCGGCGTGATGTAACGCTTTTATGACAGATTACCGTTAAACGCCATGTTTGTCGGCTGTTCTGATCTGCTGATGCAACCGATAGAAAAAAAATGGGCCGCGAACAATACTTTAAGAAGATGATTCGTCTTTTGGACAGACAGCACCGGTACTCAAACTCTATATTAGAGCCATTTAACTAATGTAGACTTTGAGCTCTGATTTTCTCCGGATAGCGATTAATAGACTAATAAAAGTTAATATAGCTTGCTACTGTTGGGCACTTCAAGTCTAAAGGAAATATGTTTTTAGAGGGTCGACAAAGCGCTCTGGGGTTTGGCGGGCCGGCAGGTATTTTGCCAGTCTTGCCACCCTAGTGATATGAAAAACCTGAATGTTATTTAGTATTATCTGGTATCAATTTATTTGGTAATAAATTTTAACATAAACCTACTACATATTTGAAATCAGTCGTCTTACCTTAATCCGTCAGTTAAACGTTATCCAACGATTGATTCAATGCTGAGTGAGGCCCTTTTGCATTGGACGTCACAACTGCGTCCGGTCATTTTTAACATTGTTTTGTTTATGTCTTTTTTATTTAATTTTCTTATATTTGTTTTTCATGTGAAAGTTGTAATGTATGTTTCTATTTTTTTTGTGTCTATTTGTTATTGCTGTGTTGTGATGTCCAATAGTAATAAATATTTCTTCATCATCATCATTATCAGCCGTAGGGGGTCCACTGGGCCTCCCCCAAATATTTCTTATTTCGATTGAATTATCAAATTTTAGTAGGCATTATCCGAATTTTAGGTTGGAGAATATTCTAATTCAACATCGTTGCTCTCAAGGTTTATTCGGGAAAGAATACTCGGCTTAGTATGTTCATGTCAATAACTTGAAGTTCACACTAATGTTCGTTTTCTTGTTATCCACAGTAATTACCACTAGCTACCATTTCCGCTAAACACAGGAAGAGACTTGATTTACCATATCAGTAACGGAAATAAGTCGGTATAATGGGGTGACCACCGTATCTGGTCTGGTATTAGACAACATCTTTATCTGAATGTTAATAACACTCGTACTAAAATTGTGTACTATACCAAACCGACCGTGGTAAATAATGATAATGCGTGTTTGGAATATTCTATTAATTATGAAAAATTACAATTTAAAATCTGGCAATTTTTTTTGCATTAATAATCAACTCCATCTCCTACCTACCTAACCTATTCTGCTTAACAAGTAAAGAAGAGGCGTAAAGAAAGATTGAGTATGACTGGCCTAAGACTATTATTAAACTGGTAAATTTATTGATGTCACGTATTCAATGACTTGGATCACTAACAATGCTCACTAAAGGTCTTTAACTTTCAATTGACGTGTGTAGGACTTTCGAAGCACGACTTATGATGAAATAGTCCTATGACGAGACAGTACGCCTATCTAGTCCACTGATATGTCGGTCAAATATTACCTGTGACCCAATAAGTGGTAAAGGCTTCTTTCATATGCGAATGACATAAAAAATTAAAGCAAGGAAAGGACTTTGTGCCTTAATTTATACTGATACGAGCTTGGTCCATACATATCTGATTGGTTAGAAAAAGTTTTCTCCGAAGTGTAGTAAAGTTTTCTCATTTAGGCAAATTTCAATTGTAACACACGTGTATAAAATTTGTACCTAGATACAAGAAGAACAGAAACTCTGTATACATTTTAAGGACTTAAGAGATTTGACAATGATCAAACTGAATTAATACATACGCAGTCGTTGATGTCTTTTGTATGGTTAATCCATGGAAGTAACGAAGTACTTGATACTTCCATGGGTTAATCTTATCTTCTGCGGATTATTTGGAATGAAATGCCAAGTCGATCTAGTAACTAACTGGATAATAACATTAGTCAACTTAGTACCTACTACTACATAATAGAATATCTTTAGCTTGAAATTATTTTGCGAGCAGTCTCTAACTTTTATCTGTTACACATGTTTAGCATGAATTTATAAACTACAGCTACTTAACGACGGTACTAAATATGAGGCTAATATTTGCGTGTCTATTGCAATTTTGTAATCCATTAAGTGTGCTCGATACTTCAATTGCCAATAAAGTTTGTTCAATGTACACCTACAGCACTCCGTTGAAATAAAGCCTACCTTGGATTTATCAATGAGCCATATACTATTGGATATACCTACCTATTCGATATTGTTACTTTAACCTTGGAAAATGTTATTTTATTACAAACGAGTATACCGTTTAGTTCAACCGCCACTTCATATTGCTTTTAGTGATATTTCATTACATTCATCATCAAAGCCCTTGTTTAGAACATTATAGTCTCTTAATTAGGATCTGAAACCTACACGTTGTGTTTACGCAAAACCTTATCCATCCAAATTGTTATTAAATATTATTAACTACCTACTATTAGCCTTAGTCATTAAGCCTCAAAATTCATTACAAATTACGTTGTTCACAATCGGCTGTTGTTATGCGCAGTTGTTGCCTTTTTTGCAGCTAAGATGCGGTGGTTAATTTGATTTTACGACCTCGAACCGTCTCCGCAAGGTTCCATCTCCGAGTCTTAATTGAGAAAAAAGTCCGAGTATAACTATAAAAACTTATAGCTGAGGTTCAGACAGTGTGTTAGTTTTTACTATTATTTAAGATTATTGTTACGCTCTGTGCGAAGCGGCTAGGAAAAAAAATTCGCACAAATCTTTTTACTCGCACGCGGATTAAGAACCTAGAAGGTCTTCATTTTTTGTCTTCTGTTTAATAGAAGATGTTATTTCTTTATTTCATTTAATATAATCAAATTAATTGTAATGTTCAAAGAATCAGACTTCTAAACTCAAATAATATAATTTATTAGCAATAGGTTCATAAAATTTTGCACAATCTTAAAACTACGACCGATTCGGAATGCAGTATTCTACCGAGAAGAAGAATTCAGTCTTTTCAAACTAAGTATGTATGTATTTAAATAACGGTAACATTTTTTTATAATTATATCTATAGAATCACCGACCTATTTCCTTGTTAGGCTGATTGATCTCGCGAAATGCTGTTTTAAATCATACATTATTACAGTATACTACACATATATATTTACTGTAGTCACTTTACCATTGGTTTCCAATAAAAATACAGATTGTAATTATTGCACAATGCAATGGTGGCGGAAGTTCCAATGTCCCTAAAGGGTTCGTGTAAAATTCACATTGTTCTCATGGCTGGAGCTTGGCTGTCACGCTCCCGCATGTCTAGATTAAAAAAAATAACACAACTAAAAAACCGGCCAAGTGCGAGTCGGACTCTCGCACGTAGGGTTCCGTAGCACTATACAGCTAAATCAATGTTTTTCTTTACGTTTTATTATATTGGAGTTAATTAAATGAAAAGTTAGGTAATTTGATTTATGACGTTTAAAAAAAAAACTACTGGCTAGATTTCATTCAAACTAAATTTCGTTAGTAGTTTTTATAGTAATACACATGATATATTTTTTTCAGTTTTATCATGCCCATATTTTAGAAGTTACGGGGGGGGGGGGGGGGGGGACACTCATTTTACCACTTTGGAAGAGTCTCTCGCGCAAACTATTCAGTTTAGAAAAAAATGATGTTAGTAACCTCAACATCATTTTCAAATACCTATCCATAGATACGCCACACGTATAGGTTCGATGAAAAAAAAAATTTTCAGTTTCAGTTCTATGTATGGGGAACCCCAAAAATTTTGGTTTTTTTTCTGATTTTATTTTAAAATCTTAATGCGGTTAACAGAATACATCTACGTACCAAATTTCAATACTGTAGCTCTTATAGTTTCGGAATAAACTGGCTGTGACATACGGACGGACAGACAGACAGACATGACGAATCTATAAGGGTCCCGTTTTTGCCATTTTGGCTACGGAACCCTAAAAACGAACCATTTTATATTGTCAGATAACGACATGACCGATTACAGTACATTTAGCAAATAAGAGTCTTTTTGTACCTATTATAGGACCGGTACAAAGTTCAAAACTTATTGTGGCGCTTCTATACCTACAGGAAAAAACCAGAGTTTAAGATCAGTTAAGATTTGTTATGCGTCATTATTACACTTATGTGACCACTTAAGAGCTAAGATTGACGCACTTATATGTATGGATTCCCAAACTAATAAATTACCTACAGCTTAACTACCTTTCAAATGTTATCAAGCAACTGAGACCAAGGTCCCAGTTCTTTATGGTCCCAGTTGTCCGAACCCTCACAAATACAACTTCTAACCGACAGGAAATACCTCAAGAATCCCCTTCATTCTGCATTCGTTGCATCTAATTTTAATGAAAATATTTTTGTTACATTAGACTTACTCCACTGAGAAAACAGCTGCGATTTCCCCAGATTGTCTATGGGTTATAAAGTTTCACTTTAATATGTGAAAATTGTGTCTTTGCGAGTCTAAGGAGATTTGGCTTTGAATATGACGCTGTAGTATATGAAGACCGACTTATTATATTAAGTATGTGTACTTTCTCTATGGATAACTTCTTTACCTTTCTTGTTACCGCACTTACTAACGGAGGTATTTTGTTGAATCTGATTCATAATTATGTTGTAAAGATCCAGAAAGCCTTAGACTGCATGAGGTGTTTAAAAGTAAAAATGTAATCTTTCGTTGTAAACGCTATATTGGAGAGGGGTTTTCTGGGTAAACGAGGTATAGCTTTCTAAATCACTGGTAAAAAACACGTGAAAAAATATTTAAAAAAATAAATTCAATACTGTATGAATAATAATTTTTGTTTTTGAGTAGGTTGCGATGAAAAGGGAACCTCCATAGATATGGAATAGTTAAAATAGTTAAAATCAAGTTCAAATCAGGTAGTTAAAATCAAGAGCTGTAACTCTACAGATGTAGAGCTACAGCTCTTGATTTTAACGCTTGATTCTTGAAAGCTTTAATGAGTTTCATATTTTCGATTTTTTATCGAGTAAAAAAAAACACATGAAAAAATATAAAAAAAAAATCAGAACTGTATGAATAATAATTTTTGTTTTTGAGTAGGCTGCGATAAAGAGGGAACCTCCATATGGAGGTACAGATATCTGTAGAGCTACAGCTCTTGATTTTAACGCTTGCTTCTTGAAAGCTTTAATGAGTTACATATTTTCGATTTTTTATCGAGTAAAAGAGATCGAAAGCGAAGCTCATTGTTCACGTGTCGTACCCTTTCGTCAAACACTACAAGCTCGCTCGTTCGACAGCGCGTGGGCACCTCCTACGTGCGACAAACAAAGTTTCGTTCTTTCGGGCCTCGTTCTATATACAAAACTGTTTTAGTTCCCTCGCTGTTTGGTCTAGTTCGCCACTGCAAGTTCATTGTTCGGGGGCCGAAATAAGTATAGGTCGTAAACGCCAGGCGCTTTGGGGCCGTTTTTTGTTTGAGTGTTCGGCCCTCGCGCTTAGTAGGGCTGCGCGGTTGGTCCGTTGTCGGTTGCTTACGACTTTTTGACTTTGGAGTTGACTTTTGTTGTTGGCGTTGAGACGCGAGGTGAGTCACGTTGTTAGTACGTTTAATGGTCGATATTGTTTATCGATATGCAGGTAACCAGATCACTGAAACGAACACAGTTCTGTCCTGATTTCACTCGATGATGATATGGGTAAATGTAAATGTGTAATTCATCAAATGACGACCGGTCATGCTTTTCATATTGTACGTTGAGGATTGGTAAAATTAACACATACAGTCGTTCGTTCTTCTTTAAACATTTTAGTAGGTAAACGAGTTACAAAATGGACTAAAATAACGAGTATTATAAAACCGATGTACTGATTACGGTTGCCAAATGCGTGCGACTAGCAAAACAAAACGAAAAAAAGTAGATTTCCAAAGTTGTCTATTTTGTGCAGATTAGTCGCACACGGATTTTATCATTACACGTTAGGAGTTAACAAAGCGTGACCGCGTATAATCCGCCCACCACCACCTCGATACCGTAAACAATCGATGCTAGTCGCATCACTGATCCGCAGCGCAACAGTCGGCCGGCCGGCTCCGCGCACATCCGCTTGCGCGCTCCGCCCCGCGCCCGCTTCCAGCCCTACCGAACCGACAAACCCCAACTTCGAACGACCAAGTGCAGCTGGCCGGAAAATAACCTGCTAAAACACACAAAATTAAAAAATAAACATTCGATTCCATTTTCAAATAAAACGCTCCAATTTCGATTTGTTAATAATAAAAAGTTTAGCGCAGCGTTCAGTGAACTTTGACTTATTGTAAAGTTTGCGCGTTGTACCAATTCTAGTGCAGTGCGAGTTGAAAATAAACTTTTTTTTTTCGAAGTGAGTTTTACATGTGTGCAAAGGTAATAATAGTGGCGTGTAAATACAGTGGACACGTAAAGGAAGTCTCTCATGAAGCCGTGTTGGGAAGCCTTTGCAACTAACTGTCGGCTTTGCTAAAAAGTGAGTATCGAATAACGTTTCGTAATTGGATGGTGAGGATAATACGATAATATAATATTACAAAATAGCACATTGCGACTCCTATCTAGTACCTACGCACGGACCGGTAACTTAAAAGATACAAAAACCTTATTGTTGTAACGTTGTTGTAAGTACCTAGGTAATAATAACAATTTATTTTTTGTGTGCCAAAGTGCGAATAACAAAGTTAGTTATGGTTTTTGTTCCTATAACAACGTATAACAAGGAGTAGAGAAAAAATTTTAGCGCTTGTAAATATTAAAATTGTTACTTCATTGATCTATTGAACACCTAGCAGTTTAAGTAGAAAACTTCCAAGAAAAAGCGAACTACATAGACACAAAAATATTATATGACTGTATGGACATTGAAATGTTTATTGTTTTGTTAATCTAATAATTTACAATTTTTTTTTCTTGATTTTCTTTTTTTTTTGAAAAGAATACATATATATTTATAAATCAAAACTTAATAAGGGTTTTAAAACGAAAATCAACAAAGATTCCCATCGAAACCACATCTGCAGTCTTGCATTATAGCCTTATTAATTGCGCCATATTTATAAAGGTTTCCTGTAGGTATCCAATTCAGGCGAAATGGTATTTTCCTTCTCACGTTTCTGGGAAAGATCACATTCTAATTAGTTGCAAGGACAGTGATTGGTATCATTCATTCAATTCTCTTGTAATACGTGTCCTTTCCATAGCAGAACCAATATTAATACACATATAGAGTGGAATAATCATATTCTACCTACGCAGTTGCAATCAACATCAGTTTGTTTATTGTTGGTTTTAAAAGGAGAATATTTAATACGCATAATGTACTTGATCATAAAACCTTTATGAATTATTTTTTTAAGGGTCGAAAGTTCTCTATCGTACCCTGTCTGATCATTCTCGCCTTAAAAAACTTCCAAGAAATGTTCAGGAAAGAAGTTCTTCGTATATATTGACATTAATGCTTTTACTAATACATGTAAACAATTTTATAAATCGGTGAATATCTTCATTTAGGAAGACTTTGAATTTTAAATTATAACACGATAGATATAGGTATATAAGAAGAAAAAACAAGAAGTAGCCTGGGAATTCAAAGGATTTTTAAATAAATATTGATCAGATCTATAAATTGATCGAAGCACCGCATGAGACATTTACACATAAGTACATAACATTCTTCATCGTCGTACATTCAAAGAGTTCTTTGAAATATCCTATTTAACGCTGTAGAGCTTTATAATGTCATATTTTACACAAGACACAATTTTTGTCCAATCCCATCAAGCGAATCAATTTTATTATAACTTTTATTTCATGGCAGATCCGATAAAATATTGTTATAAATCAATGTTTCATGGTTTTTAATAGGATGACGTAATTACGAATACAATTAGTGCCGGCAGTGGTTCTGTTCTGCCTTATTGTGCTGGGCAAATCGTTAGAGTAAAAGACTGACCTGAAATGCTCTTTCAATGGTCAATTATATCCCAGTGTGTAGTTGGTAAATCGTGACAGGCATTATCTAACAATTGTAAGAGTTTAAACGGCAAACATTTTTTTGCAAGTAAAGTACCTAGTTTGTCTAATCATTTTAATACGAGTATGTGCGTTCTCAAGCTAGTTAATAAAATTGTTGGCGAAAGACTATAGAAATACTAGTGTAAATCTATAAATTTCTCTAGATCTATAAAGTGCTCTAGTGAGCATAAGAGACCTTTTATAGGAGCCAAAGACTTCTGTTAATTTAACTTATTTTCTAACCGTTTTCATGTGTCTTTATCGGCATTTTATTTATAAAAACGGAGTTCATTTTTTCTAAGATAATGTAGGGCTATGCACTATAATCTATTATCTTTGTCTAAAAATTATACGCGTTATAATAATTTACATACCTATTTTGTTTTTCGAGCTGACTCACAAATCGAATAAGGGCAGAATAAAGAGTCCAAACTCCGATAGGGCACGTAACTTATACATGTAGTCTACGATTCATTCAAGACACCTTGTAGGGATTATTGAAGCGTCACAATATATAGCAAGATATACATAACAAGATATATTTATAAATTTACTCTGAATTTTAAGTCTTTTCCTAAATGATCTATGTAATTGTTAGTCAATGTCATTATTATTAATATGTAAAAAATAATTTTACGTACAATATTTTATAACTATAATATCCCTCACCTCATTATTTTATCAGTAGGTGTAATCATTATCCAGTAACAATACATGCCACATGTTAGTGTGATGTAAGGAT
The DNA here is from genome assembly GCA_031163375.1 of Conogethes punctiferalis. Classification (NCBI taxonomy): domain Eukaryota; kingdom Metazoa; phylum Arthropoda; class Insecta; order Lepidoptera; family Crambidae; genus Conogethes; species Conogethes punctiferalis. The sequence goes on along the minus strand of CM062083.1, from coordinate 11,312,035 downwards.
GTACGTACAGGTCGTTATTGTAGTATAATGACAATGGTAATCATATACGAGAATATACAAGTAGATACATAGGCAGATATACTTACTTGCTATACGAATGACAAGTATGCATCCTACGCTATGCATCCTCCAAAACCCGTAACTGTTTGTAAATCAATGACCCTCTACCATATGTAAGAAAATGTGACGTAGACAAGAAACTACAACTATGATTTTTGTTCTTGGGATGTAAGGGAGCGACCTATCACCTTTTTGCTCCAAGCCATCCTCACCTGCCCGTAGTGCATCCTGCCGAACAACAAACGAAGCTCTGGCAAACCGACTGGTGGCGGTATAGCCATCACGATAGAAGGCGTAGCTAAATATCACAGGTCGATGACGGGCAGAAGCGTCACATCGGAACAAGAAGCTACGCCCTGCGATCGCCAACCCGCTTGCCCAGCGTGGCGATTATGGGTATATCCTCCAGATGATTGCCCTACGTGGCGAATAACTGGAGAGGCCTATGTCCAGCAGTGGACTGCAATAGGCTGATGATGATGATCGCTTATGTCTACTTACGTCAACTGTATGGTGTGCAATAAATATATCTAAGTTAGGTGTAGTTTTCGTTTCATCAAGTGATGTACCTAGTTATATGTTTTGTGAAGAGTTTGAAGAAAGACAAAACAGTTACAATAAAACTTATTTAACTGTTACGTTAATACGTTACAAGATGTAACTGTTGCGGCTTGCACCGCCATCAGTTCAGAACTATCGGAGGCATCAAAGCGTTGGCCAACATCGCAGATAAGCACAGTCCACTGTAAACTAGAAAGTCGCCGATACCATCTGCTCCACATTCGCTTATGGTGCTAAAACAATGGGATCAGATAATGCGTTATGATGGTAAAATTACATTACTGTTTTAGTGCAAACACTTGCTCGCTTTATGGCCGCAAATGTGCACTGACAGGTAACTGACCAATTGCTTGCCTGTTGACACAGCGACTTGGGTTCCATCAGGCGTAGGGAAGCCATTATGTTATGCTACTATAAAAAAATTTGTTTGATTTTGAAAGAAAGGAAATCCATATTCGGTAAAAACGAAACTAGCACTTAAATTACTAGTACATGGCATAGAATCGAACCTAATAAAAAAAAATTATTTGCACTCTTATTACTCATGCCTAAAAACTGATGAACAAAACTTAATTAACCTATAGTTCTTTCAATAATCTCTTAGATACAGAAAATCATGACTTTATCTTTGAAAGGAATTTAAATTTCTCTCCTGGAAAGAAAATTAATAGGACTTCATGATGGAGAGAGAAAAGATATGTACCTAGAAATATACTAGTGTGTAAGAAGCCTAAATAAAAGTATTTCAAGGAAATAACTCGACCTCTATTTTGCAAATCACCTTTTCACTGAACGCACCTGCGCACCTCAAATGTTTCTCAGACTAAACTCTTAACATTAATCAAGTATTTTCCCTTATTTACAAATATAAATGTCTGTAACTGTAGTAATTTATGCAATGAATCAATTGGTCTTAATAGACAATAGTAGAGAAATTGTACTATCCAATTAGGCAGTCCTTGAATCTGAAAGTCATTCTAGATCCAGATATATCTGGATGAATCGCTTAAATATGTAGTTGTTTTTCAAATAGAGTATTCATTAAAAGCTGTAATAAAATCTTTGTTCATGTTAAAACTTCCAAAAAGCACTTCATAGTTTGCTCAACTTTCTCCACATTTCTGATTACCTAACTAATGGTACCTAGTTACTCAGATTAATTATTCAAATTTAAGGTTTTCTGTCAGCCAGTGTAATTGTGGATAACTATAGGTACTCCATTAGCCTACTAGGGTGCATATTTTTAGGCAGGAACAATATCCCTACGCAAACAAAAGCTTTTGGTAAAAGATCCTCGTTATGGATTTATCCATCATGGATCATCATTTTCAGTCTGTCTTAGCCCACTCCTGGACGTATAGCTCTACAATTCATGCTACTGTAATCGATCTTGGGCTTCTCGCATCCAGCAGTTAACAGCCAAAATGAATTTATATTTTTCCCATTACATGACTGTTTGTTTGCTATACTAATAAACGACGAATATAAAATTGCAAGTAGTCAATTGCGCGTTGTCAAGTTAGAAGAAACCCGGAAAATATGAAATTTCGTACCTTATCGCATATCTATAATTGCAATATGGTCATTTGTCGGTGCTTTCCATACAAAGGACATTGCGGCGTTCGCTGCGCAGGCGCACACGACCTCGCACTGCCTCCTCGCATCCCACGACAGCCGCCTTAGGCAACCGAGCCTTGAGCTGGCGCCAACGTACGCAGCTCACTTTCATTGTCCGACTCAATGCTGATTTGATTACAATGAGGCCATCAATTGCTATTTGTGGGTTGACAGTGACAGCTGTCAGCTGGGCCTCTGGGCAGTTGGTGCCACTGCTGCTACGTATTAGTCCTTCAATTGTGCGCTAAATTCTGTCACGACGACTTTATGCAATGGTATTGTCACATTATTCTTATTTACTAAGTCGCCTATGTGTATTCCCTGCGTTCTTCGTCACTTATCACGTCACTCATGGGCCAAGTCTTTAAGACTTTGACTAAAACAAGTGGAAAAGTATTGATTGGGGTCACTGGTGACGGGCGTTAACGCGTTATGGACCATGAAACATCTTTAAATTCAGCCAAAAAGTAATCTATCGGTTCCCCTTAACCCCTTATACCCGTTTGTGCAAAATTAATGTACAGCTGTAAAGCGGCGGTCTAAAAACCTAGCAGAATTACTGTTGCATTCATAATTACTACTAAATATTAGGATGGCACAGACATTTTCCAATAGGAGACAAATATTTTAGAGTAGGTATGTCAGAAGGCTATAGAAATAAATGTGTACCTAATTTATTTTTCAAATCGTATTTGTTATTATGACTTTATTGTTTACTCATAAAGGCAATAAGGTGTTCTGCATAAAATATGTTAAGCGAAAAAGGCTTAGTTAAGGAAATTAACAGATTTCCCGTAAGATTATGTGACAAGGTTAGATTGGAAATTGCAAATGAATTAGAACTGATGTTTTCTAATTGCAGTTGATCTTATAATTACTTCATCAATAAATCTCAACATGGATGTGGTTTTTATCTGCCGAGAAAGAGTGTTAATAGAAAATATTCTCACGCAATCCAGTATTTCAAAGCAAACGAAAGAATAGTTTAAATGGTCTCGCAAATAGAAGTATTATTAAAAATATTTCTATGAATCATTACTAAAAGTAGCGTAGAAGACGACTAAGGGAACATCAGGAAACGGGTAGCAGAGTTTACTTGGGTACAAGTTAAACCTACTGCGGTCAATCCGCCGGCGAAGGCAAATTCGTTAGCATGAGAATTGTCATTCATCATCATCATCAGCCTATTGCAGTCCACTGCTGGACTTAAGCCTCTCCAGTTAATCGCCACTTGGGCAAACATCTGGAGGATATACCCATAATCGCCACGCTAGGCAGGCGGGTTGGCGATCGTAGGGCGTAGCTTCTCGCTTCGGTGACGCTGCTGCCGTCATCGTTCTGTGGTATTTAGCTGCGCTTTCATTGTGATGGTTATGTCGCCACCAGTCGGTTGCCAGCGCCTCGTTTGTTATTCAGCAGGATGCATCACGAGCCGGTGAGGTTGGCTTGGAGCGAAAAGATGATAGGCGGCTCCCTTACATCCCTTGTCATTGGAGGAAGTTTATGTCCAGCAGATGTGGTTGCGTGCTGATGTGAAAAATGGCCCTGATTCATTGATAATAACATTACCTGATTTGTAATGTTTTACAAGTGCCTTAGTCTGTACGTGCTTTAGCCCTATTGTTACTACGCTAATCGCTCTATTTTGTTGACGTACCCAATTGGATTACGTGACACGTACGATAAATAATTCACATCATGTATATCAATACAATAGTAGCTAACATGTTGTTTGATAATAAATTATTAATAACGAGACCTACAATCAGACAATCTGAATTAAATTCTTAATTCAAATGATGACATAAAAATGTACCCGAATTATTAGTACATACCTGGTCTATATGTTTCTAATTTTAATTATTATTTCATACAAATGACTGCCTTAAATTAATACTTCTTAAAAATCATACACCAACAATGCACTGTTATCTCTGTTTTTTTTTATTATTTACTTATCTACCGATTTAATTTAATCATTATGAGCTTCTTAGAAAATGTTATTAAGAACTTTAAAAGATATCTAATTGTATTAATTTATTCAAACTTACTTTTCTTTGCACAAAAGGGTATATAAGGCTAACTTAGCAATAGGAGCATTCTCTATCTCTACCAGTCAACCTTTAGGTCTTACAGAAAGCAGATTACGTGCGGTGAACGTACAAAGAAAAGCACAGTAAAAGCAAATACCTAAAGTATATTATTTCAATGACTAATACGTTAGGGAAAGTGCGCATTTTCTATCACTGATATTACAGCAAACATAATTAAGTAAGTATATTAAATAAATGCTCTTGTAGTTTATGACTAGTTAACGAGTTTTAATGCGTTTAGTAGATTTAAAACTTAACCCTGAAACCTTCTTTATTACTATACGTACCATCGATGCGTAAGCGACAAAACGTAAACTCACGAAGCATGTCTCTCGTAAACATAAGATTGAAGAAAATTAATATTCATTCGGAGAAACTACTGCGGCTCCTCTATTGAAAGTGGCCACTTCTCGACAATTATCGTAGCTAATCTAAAAGTAGCCGGCTTCTTACCCAAGTTAGATACTCGCTAATCATCACGCTATACCCCCCTTGGAATGAGCATTCAACAACATTTCACTCCGTTTAACTACGGTTCATTTGTTTCAAACTGAACATAATTATTTTTAATGTGTGCATGTTTTTCTCTTTTTTTATTATTGCATCTTCTTATTAAATTAATTATCTGTTTAATGTGCCATTTTTTGTATCCTAAAGATTCCGATCTTAATGAAATTGGTCAATAATGACTTGGATTGCATTAATTACGGATTTATGAATTCACATTTGCGAGAATACATAGATATGTACGTACATATTAAATTTAACTTTTCGTAAAAAGCTTTGATGAAAGAAGTTCCTCATCTCATTCCTTGAGTGCAGTAGAAGACGACTAAGGGAATATCAAGGAACGGGCAGCGTTTACCTGGATACAAATAAAACCTACTGCGATCACCAACCCGACTGTCAAGCGTGATGTTAAGGCAAATCCTCCCAAATGACAATTAGCATTGAGGAGGCCTATGTCCAGCAGTGGGCGTTTGCAGGCTGATGATGATGATGAAAGAAGTTCAGTAAAGTAATCGTAACAAAGATGTTGGGATACAAGGTAACATCTCTGTCCTTCAACACCTCGATTCGAGAATTCATTTGATAAAATCAATTGGTAACGAACCAGACTACACCGGCTTGCCTTTGCTCAGATGGTACCTACTAGAATAAATAAAATTGTCAACATCAGCATTTACAACTGTACTCTTCATATTTTCCTTTTATAAAAAGCAAGCAAATAAGACACCTGTGAAAACAACCCAGACTCACAGTTATCATTATCTAAAGATGCAGAACAGTTTCCCATAACATCGCATTAAAGTTTAACCGTTCGTGTTCGTGATAAGCTTGCAATACCAAAGGTTTGTAAATCTTCACATCTTAAAACTATAGTGCGGCATAGGTTCGTGTAGCATGTCGCTTTCAACTCACGACGGAGCAAACACGGACCACCCATCCGTGTTGCTTTCTACCGATCGCCCAGTATTTGCATTATCGTAATCCCCTGCCATACAATTCTCTAGCTTATTCCTAAACCCAAAAGTGCTCATATGTACTGACGACACTGGAATAATTTTCAACGTAAAATCAAAGTCAACACCGGGCGTGTTTTATACGGTACAGTCGGAAAGGTCGGCGTGTCGCTTTTCTGTCCTTAAACATGCAATCTCATTAATCTTTCCTACTTCTAAGTCAAGTCGTATAGTTTTCAAGTTCTCGAGAATCTGTCTTGCGGATAATCTACTATGAAGTAGGCCAATTAGTATTTAACTTACGCACGGTCAAGCAATATAATAGTTTTGTAGGTCGTGCGGTGTTTCGTAGTAACTATTTATTAATCTGTGGTTTCGTCCCATTGCACCTTGGGACGAAAGTGTTGTGGGACGAAACCTTAGTACCATTCATCTGAGCCCTCATCCATCATGCATGTTTCTAAATATCTTAATCTAAAGTATTACGAATGTTTAAGTATCGATAAAAGTGCTTAGTCATAGTCCTAAATTCTTTTTCTAGGAATTAATAAATTATAATGTGACCGATTTCTCTTGGTTTCACAAAGAGAATCTGTATTAAAATGACTAATTTGTTATCTGTTGTTAAACATAGTGCACCTGCGTGCACTTTAACATCTCCTGCGTACTTGGCTGGTCTCCTCGGAGATTGGCCGCCTTGGTCGAAAATTGGTGTGAAGAGATTCATATGTTATCTATATTATACTCTGTTCCATCATCCCTCTCGCAATGCGATGGGACAATAGTTCGACACGACCAGAGAGAGCGATCAGGCGCATGACCAAAGGCTTAACGTGCTTTTCGTTGCACGAGGGAGCATCATCTCTAACTTCCTGACCCCAGGGCTGTGTAATTTTATATACTACATTTGTAACCTCTTGGTTATGAAGTCGCACCTGCGACCACCATACTAAAATTAAAAAGAGTAATATTTTGACTAAGGCTAGTAAACATTTTATTTACCAACAATAACAATGAAATAAACACCGGTTACCTATTTACTGATTCAACTTATGCTGCTTTATATTTATACCACTCATAAGCATCAACTACCTACCTAAATATGATTAAGTACAATTTGGTTAAGCGTATACAATTACTTAATCTATTTTATTGCACAATCGAGTCAGTTTCCATTACTCATTTTGATAATGAGATCAGTAAAATTGGAAAGTTATTTGTTTCTAACTTTTACACGCTATGCTTACATAGATCCGGATTTTCGCATAATGTTACCTACTTAAATTTGATTATAAGTTTATTTAATTTATATGCTCTGTATATAATGTTATAATTATTAAAATACATATTATAATTATGTATGTAGGATATTCTTCGTATTACCTACCGTATATACCTACTCGTTGGCACAGTTTCAGGTTGACTGGTAGATAATGCCGTGCAACATTAAGTCCGCCATTTGATTTCTATTGTGCAATAAAGATTAATAAATCAGATATAAACATCATAATTATGGTTACACTCGCTTCAGCCTCTCGTAGCGCCATGATAATATTACCGGCTATAAGTCTATACTGTGAGTTATTGCCTATGATAGAACGTAAGGCTCTTGATTGTATACAAATAAACGCCTACATGATGTTGTATTGTAGTTGAGTTGTAGACATAGAAACAAAACAATACTTTTATGTTGCAGATTTGATAAATCATTTGTAACCAAACTTTTGTTTACTTTCAGAGTGGGGCGTCAACAGTGAACCGGGCGAAGCCAGCGAACCGGAGGCCGGTCGCATGCGTCCCGAAGACTACCGCCTCGTGTTCCTTAGCTCGGACTCCTCCTGCCGCGAGGACACGGAAGACTCCTCCTCAACGGCGTCCTCCGCCGCGCCGCCGGCTCCAGACGACTGCGACTGGGACTACTTCGAGCCGGGCGCGGCGGCGGCGCAACCCACACCCACCAGGCACCCGCCGCAGGCCTGCCCGAGGCCCTGCTCCTGTGGCGCAGAACCGCGCATCGTCGCCGTCCCCGTGCCCGTTCCCGTACCCGTCCCCGCCGCCCTCTGGCCAGCGCTACTCGCCTTCCCCACGCAAACGCCGCCCACTCCCCACTGGAACACCTACCCCGGATTCCCGCCTCTAGATGCCGCAGCCTTCGCTCGGCTCACCACGGCCGCCGCCGTCGCCGTCACCGCCGCCGCCACTGCCACCGCCGCGAATGCAGTTGCACCACAGATGCAAAAACTCGCGATGACTACTAAAGAAAGGACCGATAAAGCGATACAATCAGAATCGTCACAATTACCAGAGGCTTCCGATAACGATAAGCCTGATAACAATATCGAACGGTCAGTAGAGTGCGATACGTCAGTTGGTATAAAAGTTATCGCCGAGGAGGACTCTATTTCTGTGTTATCGGAGCAAATTGAAGTTATGCCGGATCATCTGGATGCGGAGAAAGCGTTCCATTCATCCAACGAGTCGGACGATTCGAGTGATTCCGAAGGGGGCGTCGCCCGACGTAGTTATGACCTGATGAGTGGGGCGCCCGAGGAGCCCGCGACCACCGATGAGGACTCCGACGATTCAGGAGGAGGGGGCGCGGGTCGATTTTCGCGAGTGTTCGTTGTTAACCCAGCAGACTCGTCGTCAGACTTGGAGGATAACGCCGATAGTAGCGGAATTGATTGCGACGACTCCTTTGACAAAAAATCAGAAAGTTTAGAAGTGATCCCGGTGGTTGTACAGAATGAAATTAATTTGAGTGCCGAATCTAATGATAGTAGTTCACAGGAACAAGAAAATCCTAACATAATGCTTTTACAATCGGTCAGTTTTACAGAAGAATACTCCGTTATTCCCTACGGAAATTGTAGTGTTGACGCGAGTAACGAAAACATAGTCCAACGATCGGAATTCATAAAGTTTTGCGATGAGAATATGTTACAAAGTGAAACTTGCGAAGAGTTTAATAGTTTTAATGCCAATTGCAAAAATAATTTAGATAAAACAATTGACAGTGATAAAGACACGAATCGACAAACATATTTATCGGAAAATGAGGAATACGATTCATTAGATAACACCGAAAGTACTACAAAAGTAAAAGTCTCCGTAGAGTTGCCCAATGAGAAAGATAACAATACAGAGTTAATTTCCAAAGAAGTTCCGTGCGGTTTATTAACGAAATTAGCACCATCACCGGAGCCCGATCAAGATAACTCAAGTTCAGCGACCGTAGAAAAAATAGACTTGTTTAAAGGTATTGAGCGCACGCTCAGTGAACTATTGAAGAAAGAATTATTAGAGGACCAGGAGGAGGAGAAAATGCATGGTTCGCAGCCGGTTTACGCGGAGGCGGTGGGGAGCGCGTGCACACCTGACGCGACAACAGTTTGCCGCTCGCGCACCGCCCGTGCGGACGGCCCCGCGCGCTTCACGAGCCGCGTAATGATAACACACGACCGCGTATCCGTCGTCACGTCGGACACGACGCGTCTCATGCGGGACATCACGGTACATCACACCAACTCGCAGAACGAGCCGGAAGCGGGCGCACAAGACGAAAACGACGAACGAATATCCGACGACGAATCACCGCAGCCTTCGGGCGGAGTGACTGTCGTTAGCAATGCCGACACGCTCTCGGCGGTTGTGTGCCTCGAGGAGGGGCTCGCAGACGACGACTCGTGGGTCGAGGACATCAGCCATGACGAGAACGAGGCCACTTCGCCCTCGGACACAGATTCGGAGGATGAAGCGACATTGCCCGCTCGCGGTGATGATTTCTCTTATTGCAGACGTTCCTTAGACTTCACACTGCATACGATCGTCGAAGAAAGCTGCGAAGAAAGCGAAACGGAACAGACGACTAAGAAACCGCGACCCATATCGGCAACTGAGCTAGAAAAGTACTTTTTCTTCGGCCTTGGCGATGGAAGGAATATGCGTGATGGTGACGATGAGGAAGCGGTGTCGGACACGTCTAGTGTGTGTAGTGAAGGTGACGAATCTATTGTGGATAGTGAACAACCGAAAAGGAATAGTGATAACGATGATTTGGTGTCCTCGCGCTTGGAAAACTATTTCTTATCTGGGTTCATGGGTTTCAACCAAGAAAGCCGTGATTCAGATGGTTCGGGAAGTGTCGGAAGCGACAGTGAAGGCAAACAGAGCCCAGAGCAGAGGAGAAAACGGCTGGTACGTGCTCGTGGGGCCCCTCGATCGCATTCGAACTCCCTAGACAATTTGTTAACAGGCGAAGAGCCGTCACAAGACCCACAAGATGTGTCAGATGGATCTAGCACAGAAACGGAAGACAGACACGATTCATCCGAAAGGTTAGATATGCAAAATGAATCAAAGAGAAAAAAACAAAACAAAAAGACCCGGGGCTCGCCGGCGGATGAGCGACGACAATCTACAGAGTTTGCCGAGGAAACTCGAGACGACACCAGGTCTGTATCGGAGGGCGAAGACGGTAGAACTACTCCTAGACCTGAATTCCCACCGCTTGGATCTGAATTATCTGAATCTAAAAAACAAACGAGTAGAGATAGTGGGTTTGTTGGTAGCTGTGATGATTTGTTAAGAAATGGCGATTCCAGCTCGGATTTCACGAGATCTCACGAGCCTAAAACTGAATTGGAAGAGATAGTGGAGGAAATGAGAACAGATACAGAGGAACGCGTAGAAAGCCCACCTTCATCACGTCCACCGCCAAGCCCACTAACACGTAAGGATAGCTTTAATAACTGGTCATCGGACGAAGAAACTAATTTAATGATGACCAAAATGCGACAGTTTTTCAAACAGATGATTAATTCTAATAACGTAAGAACGTCGACACCCGCTTCATCTACATCCGAGAGCTCCCGACCGCCGAAACCACCCCAACTATTGTATTTTGAAAGTGAACTAACAAGATTAATGAAAACCGTGCCTGGTATTCGCGACGAACAAGTCCGAGAAATAGTAGAATATCTATCGAGCGAAGATACTTGGAGCGATTCGTATGATTCGTCAGACTACGCTGGGTCCGATTTAGAAGGTACCGCTGCGAACAGGAGCGCTCTGAGAAAACAGATATCGGATAGCTGCCGGGAAATTATTGACGAGTTTGATAAGGGGCAAAGTTGTGAGGCGGGTTCATTAGAACGTGATGCGGCTGGCGCGTACAGGAGACTAGCCGCAACGTTGGGCAGAGCTGGGGAAGGTTCACCACCGCTCTTCGGTAAGGTGATGCGGCATATAGGCGGTAGGCTGGTCGCGTTGATGCACGAAGTGTCGGCCGGCGCGTCTCCTAGCACGGATGACGACAGTGCGTCGGAGCCTGGGGCGTTAGCGCGGAGTAGATCTCACGATATATTGGAGGCGACGGCGAGTAGGGGAAGTGTTGCGAGTGACTGTGAACGGTTTTCGTGGCGTGGTAGTTTCGAATCGGCACTCCTGGCCGCGGATTCCCGGGGTACGCTGGGAGGCGCAGGATGCGAGGCGAGGCGATCACCGGCGGGCGTCGAATTGGCTGCCCAAAGATCGCACTCGAGAAGTTGCGGGGCGATTGGCGGTAGTGAGGACAGACTATGGCGGGGAAGGCGGCGAGCTTCAGCACCTGATGCAGAGGTAAGTGTTTTGATAAATGTCTTAAGCATAAGTTCCTATTAATAACCCCCATACCACGCCCCATATAGGAAAGAAGTGAACAGGAATCGTACCCGAAACTTTCAACTCTTTCACGCTATAGACGAAAACGCCTTACCTAGGGCGCCTTCGAATAATATACAATCATGTCTTCAATAATAAACAAATCTGTGAACCAAATCTAAACAAAACGGCTATGTAGATGTCTTGTGTGGTAAACCCTGTCAGTTCTATTTATCTACATTCTATCTTATCAAGCACGTGACCATGATCATTTAAAGGTAATATGTATGTAGATATCAATAATTTCAATCTATTTAAAAGATAAAACTGTGTTAAAGTACATACGTATAATACATGCACCTTATAAGTAAACAACCCACCTACATAGGTACTCACAATGAATGAAAGTCTTGAATCATCATACCTTTTATGTTTAAAGTAAAATAAACTTTTTTGTGCTTAAAAACAAGGTCAGCTTAAACTATACTTGGACCGTAATTCGACCACAGAATCGCTTTCAACTTTTCCAGTTAAAGCTATAAACTACAGAACATACCTGCATGCATGCAGGAGAAATATTCTAAGCATATTTATATGTTCTAATAGTTTTCACAATGCATTTGTTGCGTTACGGCTCATAAATTGTGTATAGATTTTACATACATGGCCATACTTTACATACAACCCCATCTGTCAAACCCCAAACAATTTTCAACTAAGCCTACAATGTAATAGAGTTGTTTATCCATCTAGATGTTTTGAAAGATTTAGGTAACCGTGTGTAACTTAATAGAAGCACAAAGACATATATCAGCCCACTACAAACAATACAGTTGCGAATGCACTAACTAACCCAACTGTAAATAGACTTTTTAAATAAAAAACATAACTGTTAACTAGATCAAGAGAAAGTAACTTATCGTTATTAAACACCACTTATTTATTATACTTTTCCCCGAGACTATAGGAAATTACTTGACTATGCTGATTTTAGATTTGTATACCATTTATTTACCAGCCGGAGGTTATACAGATCTTTAATATTCTTTAATAGTTGCCAATATTCTAAAAATTGTGTTTATAGTTCATTCGCGTTAAGAAAATAGTGACTGACAGGTCACTGACAGGCCACTAACCAATTAAAACGCTAGAAATTATAATTTATTAGAAATTAAAATTTAAATTTATTAGAAATTAAAATTATAATTTCTAGCGTTTTAATTGGCTAGTGGCCTGTCAGTGACCTGTCAGTCACTATTTTCTTAACGCGAATGAACTATAATTAGAAGATTATGAGTCTTAGGTACCCCAGAATGTCCATATCCGTTACCTACGTTGGTTGATTACGTTTTACGTACGTCATTGAAGTAGCTTCATCTATCAGGTTTTCCCCGATAAAAACATCACATTCTGTCAATCAAAAATGTCTACCTTCGATTCTTACTCGTATATCTGCCGCATAATTTATAGTTTATATTATGGGATCCATTAAATGAGGCTTATAGGTGTTTGAGCCCTTATTTTCCCTAAGTCTTTAATAAGAGACATTATAGGTACTAAATCAAAACGGTTATTTTAAATAAGCTTACTCCTAATTGAAGAGATGCAAACATATGTAGTAGTGTAGTTTGAATACGTGCATGTAAGTAGTCTAAACTTCCGTGATTTGTCACCGGCCTGATGTTCATAAGCCTGGTTTGAGACTCACGTTGACAACCAAAATGTATGAATTTGTAAGCACTGCGTGGAAAAGAAATAAATAAATAACCCAAGACATGCAACCCTGGTCCATATAGCGCCATTTTAATGCCAAACTAAGCAGAAGCTTGTGCTATGGGTAGGTACCTACTACTTCGTGGTACTAAACAACTGATAAACTTATTAGATACTACAGCCAAAGATTTTTCTTTACTTGATTTTCCCATACCATACACTAGTTCATACTACCCACTAGCTTATGCTTATACCACCCAATAGTTCTTACGAACATAAAACTAGTGTATATTTCAACGCATGACCGACGGCACCGTAGGAGGAATGAAGCTATATAAGCTTTTTCAAACTAAATTCTGAAACTATCACAGTTCATACATAAAGTTGAATTCTTAAAATGTATCTATTTAAAATTTTAAGTTATGTATATTGTTTTAAAAATGTTGTCTCGTAAATAACGCCAAAGAATAATTATAGAGCGCGTTGCACAATTATCAAAGTCAAAATAATCTTTATCTGTATAGGTTTTTAAAAAAAACACTTACAAATCGTCGAAGCTACCATTGCTTATTGTTAAGGTAGTGAGCCGGCGGGAGTCTGAACATTAGTAGGCTATCAATCTTATTACCAACTCGAATAGAGGCTTCGTGACCGAAATACTATTTGCAACATCCTTGGCATCAATGCGATGTCACCCAAACGCTTCAAATATCTTCCATTGTACACAGTTAAAGGTCATTCGAATACACGCACCAACTCATCTCATTTGTACAGTCGGAGGAGGAGGAACGAGCTGGCTCCCTGCCCCGGCTGCCTTCCATCACGGGCGCGACCACGGCCCCCGCGGGCCCCGTCAAGTCGGCGCGGTACCGCGCGCCCGGGTTCCGCTCCGCCACGCGCGCCGCCTCCGCCCCGGGGCTGCACGCGCCGCGCCGCCGCCGGCCGCCGCCCACGCCGCACCAGCCGCCGCCCGCGGCGCCTACCTCTGCGCCCAGCTTGCAGGGTGAGTTACTCAAGCTACTATACTCTTTTTTAAATTCGAATGTGCCATTTTTTTGTAATTAAAACGAACATTTTTGATACCAGGAGAATACTGACTTCGTACAAAATTGAAAATTTCGGTACCTTCGTTACCTATCAAGTAGTATATCTTTGTGATATAGTAAAATAATTGTTACTGGATTCGTACCGGAAGTAGTTTGAAACATGTTTTAATATTGTTTGAGCTCTCGAAACTTTGATCACTAGGCTTCTAAATAAGAGGCTCCTAATTTAGAAGCCTAGTGATCAAACTGGAGTTGAATTTTGTAGTGCTATTGGCTTGGCGTTGTAGGTACCGCACCGCCTAAAACTCGTTTTCAAAAATAATTTTCCTCTGTAAATCAAGCTCCACGAGATGAATCATCAAAATTATTTTAAGAAGTTTATTTTTTATTTTGAGAAGTTGAGTATTACTCCCACATCGTCCTCTGACCTCTGAATCGATTCATACAATTGGGTTTATTTTTGTTATCAGTACTAAATATATTGCTATTACATGCATGCTATTAACCATTAACCATATAGTCATCGTCTTAGAAGTATAAATCGATCCACATAGTTCTTTAGTTGACCTTGAATACATTGGAATTTAAGACAGACTAAACACTTATTTTATCTAATATTGGGTAACACAATACGAAGATTTTTGATCCGAGCGTCATCGATAAAGCATTGTTTATCAACATAGATACAAGTGAAACTCAAAAATAACTGCATCTAATCGAATCGGAATACTTAAACGTGTGATGAAACATGATTTTTCTGTTAAGTTATGTGATAAGCTTTAGTTATAAATTTAGTTATGTTTTTAAATATTGATTTCAATTATAAATTTTGTCCTAAGTAACGCCAAAGCATTATATAGCGCGTTGCACAACTGTTAAGATGGTGAACCAGCGTTATTCTGAACGTTAGCAGGCTCTCAATCTTACTACCAACTCGAATAGAGCTAGGCTTCGTGACCGAAATACTATTTGCAACATCCTTGGTATCAATGCGATGTGACCCAAACGCTTCAAATATCTTCCATTGTACACAGTAAAAGGTCATTCGAATACGCTCACTACCATTCTCAGTACAAACGAAACCAAAAACGGGACCAAAATACTCAAATCACATGTAATTACGTGTTTCCAAACCATTTCATGCAGATACCTAGTAATGAATACCTTATAATGAGGAATAGGCATGACTTTTTATGGTTGGATGGAATAGCTCTTTAATTAATCGTCCGCATAAACAAATATCAAAAATTTTAATAATAGTTATGTTGTCTGTTATGCAAGGTATACAACTTTAAAATTATCGATTAGACAGAGAGGTCCGATGCATACGGATGACGTCACGTTACGTTCGTTCCATACAAATCCATAGAATAGGTAATCTTTTTTTGTGAGAGGGATGGATTGGATATATTTGCTTTAAACGACTATACCTATCTCATCCATTATTCAGCAAATCTTGATTTTGTTTTCACTGTTCACAGTATATTTTTGTCTATTTTCCGGTAAATGAGTAATACACGAAAATATTTTTGATGCATATTCCTTATTGTCATTTGTTGTTGTTTAGCTAATTCAGCCTTTGTCCTTTCAAACTACGTCTACGTTCTCACAGAAACATGCAAATAGCAGAATTCTCATAAATGTTGTGAACAATGCTTATTAGGACATAAAGTACGTTCGTGGCCGCGGCTACGCAATATCGAAGACGGCGACACGTGCTACTTAAGCCACTGCCAGTATAAACGGTTGCTATAATCGTATGCAATAGCATAAATCGGGTAATAACTCGGCTCGCCGCAGCCCACTGTTTATATGAGGCAGCGTGCTGGAAACTTGCCTTCCGTATTTGATAAGCCGTTCAATTTCGAATAAATCTGACAAAAACACTGTAAGTACTTAGTGACGAGAATGTTGCGTTTTGTAAGAAAATTTATTTTCGACATTAGGTTTCGTACCGAAGGCACTAAACAATAACGGTGTTGTAAAACAACACAAATGCATTGTTGCCAACCTTGAATAAGACAGGGCTTTTATGGAATTTAATTTAACCTTCTTCTTGAAGTGCCATCTCCTACCGGAGGTCGACTATCCTTAAGTAAGGCCATTGTAATTTTAAAAGCAGCGGGATATCATGCTCATATTAAAGCTTGTCTGGATTGTCTGGATATTCATGAGTTACGTCTACTTCCTGGTGGTAGTTTAGCCTGGATCTTACCCAGCATTATGAGCTAAAGCAGATTATTCCTATCATTACGCAATTTATTTAACCTTAGAATAAATAAAGCAAATCCTACAGCCTTGAAGTAAGATACAATAAATTGACTTCATCATCATCATCCTCTATCAGCCCACTGCTGGACATAGGCCTCTCCCAATGTTCGCCAATTAGATCGATCCTAATTCGACTTGTGGAGGGATAAAATGATTATAGCGAATTTAGTTCTATCGACCTAATTTCACTAAATTATCGGTCACTCTTCATACTAAATTAACAGCGGCACAAAATGCAGTAATTACCTGGGCTAATGTGGTATTTAATAAGAGACCGAACAAAGAGTTTCAAGTTACAAATGATTTAGGTTACACTGCGACAAAAGTCCATGACCGGAACGAATTACTTCTCAACAGATATTTACAAAAGTATTAAGTATTCTTCGTTGTCTGTTGTTTTGTCTAAACGTTTAACCTACAAACGTATTGCGTGACCCATACAATTCCCTTCTGTTGTAAATACATAAACAGCACCTACCCAATGAAGATCTTAAAAACGATTCCTTTCAAATGTTTTATTTATTTCGGCTCCGAGTACTCTTTTGCTTGCTATCAGATTGTTATGTAAAAAACTTATGCCATTACTAATGTTGGCTACAATTTATTTTCTTAATGGTTTAAGTATTCATTTATCTTGCACATTTTAACTAACCAACTGACAGTTAGCCTAATTTCTGTAGACTCCCTATTGTTTATGAAATGTACGTAACATAAAACGCTTGTGGTAACATAGAAATAATTACTTTCCACTCACATTCCACAAAGTTTCATGTTATAAAGTACTCAACCTGATACCAGTTTCCTATTTTGTTGCGAAGAAAAAACCCGCACGTTTATGGTGTGTTGGTCAACTAAGGCGTACTGTTTTAACTCTTTAAAATACTCGGCGAAGAAATTGTATGATAGAAGCAAATCGGTAAGGTTTCAAAAACCGACGAGGTCAATAAACTGTTCTGCGACGACGGAATATCCTCCATGCGCCAGTTACCAGTCACGGACCACGAATCTTACTTCATTTTCTTTATTTAAGAAGCTAAATTGTTTTTTGTTTCTGCTTTAATTAACGCCTTCGTTCATAGCGTTAGATGTTAGCCATACCTTTTCAATGATATCAGTATCTCACGGTCTAGAATGGAATGTTTATTTAACCTGATTGTAAAAATTTCAAGAGCTTACGTATCGTGGCGTAAGATAGGACACACATTACCTCAAGTGTGTATGTTTGATAGATCAAAATAACGTTTTATTATTTCTGTTTCAACTGAATCAAGTTTAATACTGGGCACTACCTCTGGTTTGGCTCCTTACCTTCCATTTGTACTTTGTTAAGTTCTTCAATATCATGCATCATTAATTCAATCAATAGCCCATCTGCTATTGTACGGCGTCACGCCATCTGAAGCAACCTGACCAGCTTAAAAAGTAGACCTAACTGTGAAGTAGAATTGTTTCTAGTCGTGACTGCTCTGTATTCCTCGGTAAACAGACCGACCTTAATCGGTTCTAAGCTTCCGTCCGCTAATACTACAATATCTCAAACCCGGGTCGGGCTAAACATTTTCGGACGGTTTTTTTTGTCGAGAAATCACCCACTCCGGAGTTCGCAGGTTGTCAGCGATACATCCTCGTGCCTCTGAAAGCAAGTTAAGCCATATCTCTCCCGTCGTGTGGAATATCGTAACATCGGAATCTGTCAGGAGAACAGTATTCTCTAAAACACTCTGTCAAAGCACTGCTATTTAATTCATTAATTACGACCACCGATAAATTAATAGTCTCAATTTAAAGTTAACCGACATTACATAACCAAACACCCATCATAAATTCGGACACTTGTCTAACAATTTCGTAACATGAATAGCAGTGGGTTGTCGCCAAATATTGGTACAACCTGTTCGATTGTACGTCGTAACAGCAACACCTTTCCTTTCTTAAAGCTCTGAAACTGGTTTTGAGATAACATTGGCAAGTTATCGTTGGTAATTAATAGGTAGATCCGCGAACACAAATCGGACACGTATATAAAGACAAGCGACTTAGATTGTTGGTGATATAAGTTTTGTTACTTGGTTGCACAATTACCAAATGTCCATGGTACTGTAGCGTAACAAACTATTATAAATATGGGGCCTAAAACACTTTTGCAAGTTCCTGAAGTATTACCGTGATCAAAACAATTGCTATCGTATATTATCTAGTATAATAGATGTACTGTGGATATAGATAGACTATGATAGGTACCTTGATTTTGTAAAAATATACATTCTTATCATATACGTATCGGCATTATAAATCTATTAAAATAAGAAACATATTTGGAATTTCATTAATGTTAAATAATATAATTATATAATTTTCCACGATATTCAATCTGTTTTCAGGCGGCTTGCTTAATAGATAAACGATTAAACATAACTTAGGTGCATTTTACTATTATTGATTTCCAAATTACTCTATCTTTGATCTGTTTAAAAGGTTTCAGTGGCCTTTTATATAAATGGTATACCAATGTTAATAACTAACACCATTCGCTTTGTATGCGTCGAATGAGCGACCTGTTTTGAAAGGGTAACGAGGCCTTTAGCACCTTTCAAAACAAGCGACGACGATATTTATAAATTACAGTCATTGTGGAAATGACAGCCTTATTGATAAGGAGTTTTAAGTATGGCATATCAACCAATAATGAGCCGTTTGGTCTATAACCTATATCCTGCTGCTCAATCAAAGAAAATCTTGCGACAAAACTGCTGTTCGGTCTTTGGTCATTGTAAATGGATAATGTTGAATGGTGATCGTTGAGCGTGAAACCACTATTGGGAAACAGTGGTCAAGATACGTCATGCATACTAATAATAGCTTGAACGACAAGTCGGTTTGTATAAATAAATAAAACCTTGAATTTGGAACAGTGACAGAAAGGCGATTCTCAAATTCTGAAATTTAACATTCGCTTTGTCATTCAACTGTTATAGTCAATTATGGCTTCAAAAATTCTTCCTCACAGCAATTTTATCAAACACATCAAATTAAGGAAATTTACTGAGAACTATTCTAGGATTAATGGTTTTAATTACTATAAATTCACTTAATTGTCATTAACCAAGCATTCGTTAGTTGATTGCCAAAACCACACTGCCAATAAGCGTTTAGACGTTAGGCCCTGATCCCAAAATCTTCTACTTGTTTGTTGGCCTAACAGAGGTCAAAGACCTACTTATTTTGAGCAGGTTTAATTTAAAATTCATTAAACATTTATTTATGTATTCGTTCTATCACTGTACAACTTACTACTGTTAGAAATAAATCAAAATGTAGTAGATGGAATTGCGAAAATACTATCTAAAATAAGTTACTTTATCAGAAACAGATGGCAAGTTATTGAAGAGACATAAAACCTTTAGTATTTGTCTGATGTAAAATGGATCTTAACGTAACTGTAATTTATTATCTTCTAAAATTCTACTAACTAGTTTATCAACAACAGTTGAAGATATGCAATCCTTCCATAACGACAAGTTCAATCCCACTGAACTCTCAAGGTTAGTTCTGCCAGCGACCATATTAACATGCCAGTCAGGCTATGATTTGATGTAAGTTCTGCTTACTAAACGACCCTTGTACGACCCATAAAAGAGCAGTAAATAAACAATAGATATGCTCTTTACATACCTACATAAAGGTAAGCAAAAGTAATTGACTATACGTTATCTTTTTTCTAGCGATGGAACTCGAACCTTTTTATGAAAATCGGTGGTATGTAGGTAAGCATTTAAAAGATATTTGAAGCTTTGCTCATTGCAAATGTTTAATACTGTAAACATCACTACTACAGCTTCTAATTTTTCTATGCGATGCGTCTTAAAAAGACTGGAATCAATGTTGTACATACCTATTCTTATTGCCTAATACATTTTAAGCAAATACAATATGCCAATATATTGCGCAGCATTTGTGTATGCTTGTCTGTTTGCACAGATGTTGTCTGTTTTAATAAATGTACGAGTGCGTAGTGGTCGAGTGTGTTTTATCACTACAGACGTGATTATTTGTATATTTTCGTGGAATAATTATCGTACAGGTAGTGATTGTTTTGCATGTTGATATGTGATTGGTGATAATAATCTCATGATAAAGAAAAGAAGACGTGTATTGCTCAAGTGCAGGAAAGTGAACCTGTAATCTTATAATTTATTGGACGCAAATAAAAAGAAAATGGTCCCTGACGACCTGTAGTGTAGGTGCTGATCTAGGAAATTGACTATTAATTGTCTTGGGAAAGACCTGCAGGCTGCTAATGAATATTGTCTATGAATCTACAGTAAATAATATTAAATAAATAACCCAAGACGCTGGGCCACACATCGCCATCTAGCCCCAAACTAAGCCGAAGCTTGTACTATAGGTACTAGACAACTACATAATAAACTTACTTAGATACAGTGTACCATTAATAAAACTTCAAAATTCAAATAAATTCGTCACTTCACGTTTGACACTATTTAGAATACGTTCCCACTAACATTGTTGTGGAAAACACGTTGTTTCACGTGCGAGAGATAAAAATGGGAAGTCATTGTTCACGGGCGCCATGTTTTTTTCGAGTCCATGTGACCGATTGTGCCGAGTCGATTGCTTTATCGGCGCTGTTAATGCTTTCACTTGCTCTTGCACCGGCTTTTATGTGCGTATTGGTATTTATTGCACATGCTTCGTTTGGAAAGTAGATAAAATACGCACATGCTACATACGTACGTTTGCATAGGTACTAGATCAAACCCGAAGAAACGGGAAGTATTTTCAGTTTACCTTTGACGAAATGTGAGATTCATAGATAGGTTAAAATTCTTTAACATAAACATTACAGGAAAGCACAATACAAACTTAACATTGTATATTTGAGGCGGTCTCATCACTAACAGCAATCTTTTCCACACAACCTATAGAAGAAATTAATGTTACTTGAGAGATGGGCAAAACTGTTTTTAACATTATCGATCTATCTATATCTAACAGTAGGAGGTAGATTGTAATTCATTTGCGATTTCCCAATAAAATTATTTCAATGAATGAACAAAATCGGTTTGCAATCACATTTATGAAATTTCAATAAAAATCGGAAGCGATTAGGTACCCTTACAAGCGAGCGATTGAATCAAGGTGCGATTTGTCACAGTCCTTACAAAATGGTCGAAATGTCAACATCGCCCGATGCAAGACAACAAAAGGTCTGTCGCATAAAATGTTACGTTGTGAACATTCCACAGATTTGTCGTGACTTCGACGCCTGCGTTGAATTGTGATTGGTGACAGACGATGGAGTTGGTACTTAGAGTCGAACAGAAGAACCAGTTACGTGCAAGCTATCGGCAAAACATGTGGTGGATCTATGTTAAACTATCCGAACAGTTACACTACCGTCGACATGCATCCAACCTAGCATTAACGTTCTGTCACAAAAAAAGTGTGAAAAAAATAAGCAAATCAGCTGTGGCAACAAGTCGATTTACGTATTAGTTCTAATATTAGAAATCTAATCCAATTTTCGACATGTTTACTTTGCGTTATGTTTTAATATTACTTTATATCGATGTCCGGAGCAAGGTTCACTTATTGACATTATTCATCGCTGATGTAAATTTTATCACGCTTCTTATTATTGATATTACCTAGAAATTCGCTGTAGAATAAATGTCTAGCAACTATAAAACGAAGTAGGTATAGAATAGAACTTAGCTTTTGTACGTCCATAATGAGCTTGTAATGCCGTATTGGCAATGTGCTACGAGTATACCTAGGTACTTAGGTTTTTATCATACATGAGAGGTTTTATACTATAGCACGCCTGAACTAGTAGGTATTCCGATCAATTACGTACATAATCTATTCAATTTGTTTGCCACACCAACAAAGAATGTTTGATTTACTTATGTATATTCTGCTCGGACTACATAAGGTGTACCTTATCTCCCTTCACTCGCCCACGTTCACAGTCTGTGTCTTGTTTTTTCTCTAAATTACACAGGAGTGAGCGTTCAGCGTGTAAAATAGGTACATTGTATTGTGTTTATCGCGTGTCCAGTTAGACGGTAGGCCTCAAATGTGGTTATATCACAATGCACTCAAACGTACCTAGTCAGTTTCCTTTACTGAGGAAAACGTACCTAAGGAACCCAGTATAAAATTGATATATAGACTTCGTTATTAAAATTCCATCCTACCAATATTATAATCCTATCCTACTTCCTACTATTTCCTACTAATATTATAAATACGAAAGTTTGTTTGGATGGATGTTTGTTGCTCTTTCACGCAAAAATTACTAAACGGATTTTAATGAAACTTCACAGTAATATAGCTTATACATTGGATTATCACATATAGGCTATGTTTTATACGGATATTCACGTGGGCAGAGCCACGGGCAGCAGCTAGTGTTTAATAATTCATTAAAATCAGATCATCAGGTTGCAAACGTCCACTTCTTGACATAGGCTTCCTTAAATGACAATTGTCAAAAAAAATGTATAACAAACCTGCCAATTAATTATCTGATAAAATATGTATTAAAGACCAATTTATTTATATGCGACGTTTTCTTGCTATTTATTCCTTTAAACGAGACAGAGCCATATGCAGTATAAGTAAAGTGTATTCGCCGAACGAATATAAACCACAAACTAGCTTTACGACAACAATGACCTTAAATTGAAATGATTTGACAAACACGTACCAGCACGTACTTACTTTACTAGAGCCAGATTTTTTTTACCGTAGACAATATCGTTGTGTTAAAATTGAGCTGTCATTTTTTTACTGGAAATTAATTCATTTTGTTCATTTGTTTTCCCGCCTTTTATTATGATTATGATTAAAAATCAAACAGCAGAGAATGTACGAAACAGGTTCGAGGTTTGTTTATGGTTTGTTTGAGTTCCCCGGCGAGATCTAAGTATAGATGAGACCGAGGCCAGCCACACAGCCTCAGTGACGCAAGCACCGGATGAGTTCACTCTTGAAGACAATGAAGTTACCTTCGCTGCTACGGTCTACGTCCACATTTCGTACTTGCTCCTTTAAATGCAATTTGTTTTTGTTGTTATAACAATCGTTTGCTATTTTTTCGTTGCCAACCACGTAAAGCAGTAGTGTAGTGAACTAAAATGGGACAGTTTTAGGTATCGGAATGTAATTTTGATTGAGCTTTATAATTAGTTCTTCTAACAAAATGTTACACATAGGTATTGTACCTATGTCTCATTGCCATTTTTTCTCTCAATATTTATTTAAATTGCTGTAATAGACATTGCAATACAGTAAATTTTTCAGTAAAATATTGAAACAGCACGTTTTTATTTAAAAAGTCATACATGAGCACAGTTCATTCTATGAATAAGTGATGCTGGGAACATTTAAATGTCAAGGTCCATCTAATTTTTCTTCAAACAAAACTTTATTGTGGCAACCAATTAATAACTGTTAAGTAAAAATGTTATTCTCCCACGCTTTTTAATAAAATAAATGTAAACATAAGACGAATGTTTTAACCGGAATTTTAATTCGGATACCAAACTTGGACAGTATTTGCCTGTGTTTAGGCATTCAATTGGCCATTGTTTAATGGTTTAAACTTGGTTTTCCTTGAAACGGTCTTGTGTAACTTGTGTTTACAGCATGAACCGCGAGTTTTATCTTAACTGATAAAGACAATGTGTTGCAAGACTAAGTTCATTATCCCTGTTTAGGCGTGGATAGCTTTTTGGATTATTCCTTAGTTCTTTACGTAGCTCTGAGATAACGTGACATATACCATCTAAAAATATTTATGAGGCCTAGTCTTAACTTACCTAGGAGGAACGACTTATAAAATTTTGGAGTAGATAATTATAAGATTTAAAATGAAGGTTTGGGGAAAGATAAGCTAATAAAAGATTACTGTCACCTATTATTTTATTCTTTATAAGACGAGGTTTTGTCACATTTATCATATCACCCCATTCAAATGAATATTTGACAATATGACAAAATGGTCACTACCTACGTATATAGTTTTTGAGAAGTTATTGCAGCAATCTTGAAATATTGATTGCCCTTTTGCGCTGTTATAAGATTTAAATTTCTATGCATTAAAACTCGATTGTCGGCCGGTTTATGAAGTCACTGGTCACCCGACTAAAACGTGCGAATTTTCCCACAGAACTACCATCAATTTTCCAAATTGTCTTCCTTCCGAAAGCGGATTAATGAATGATAATTAAGTTCGACTCTTTCAAAGGGAAGTTAATGATATCAAAGTCAGTAATTGATGTTGTTTAAGAGCCTAACACTGTCCATTGTTGCAGAAAGGTAATCTCGAGACTGATGCAACGCAATAAACCTTAGAAGTAAAGATGGCAGAAAGGTTAGCCGCCCGGCCACTTTCTATAGCCATGGGAAAACCGCATGTTTACGTCTATGTTACTTTCTACAACAACGCGTAGTTGCACACATGTAACTCTGTATAAAATTGCCGAGGCAATCGATCAGTTATGTAAAAATGTTTTAATTGCCACCAATGGACCAAGACTGACCAATTTGAATAACATCGATAGGTACTATTAATGACATAAGTAATTTAAAAAGTGTAACAGGAGGTTTTTTATACAGAGTTTCTAATTATGCATTGTCATAAGATTGGTAATATTTGATGCCATGGTTAATTTCCATACCCGATAAATTTAGTTTCCTTATGATGATAATTTTTAAAAAAATATGTAATACCTTAGGAGCTGTAGATATTTAACAATCATCTTTAAACAGGGTTTCTCAGCCGTAAAGTTTACAACTGACTAACGTTAGAGTTAAAAAAAAATGATATCAAACATTATGTTACAGTGTTCCATTTAAGGGTTATTTCGCAACCAAAAACACATCGCGTTGCGTTATTAATTCCGGTAAACCCCATATATTGTTATAAATCCATTAGTAACTTTATTCGTGAAATAACTTTATTTGTTTTTACCTACTTACTCCGCTACGGTTTGCGATTTTCAAACTGTACATTGTATGTAATTTTACAGGATATTAAGTTTTAGAACAGGTACCGTTGTTAACGTATGTTAACAACTTACTCCCATTTCTCGTGTGTTTCGGTCATTATAATAGATTTGGAAACGATTAGCATTTTGGCTGTTAGGCTTTAATAAGAACTACAAACCCTAAAGTTTATTTGAAAAATAAAAAAATTAAGGCCAAGTACTAGAATTATCCCAATAAATATTAGTAAACTATCGTATCCTACTGTTACAGTGTTGCCTTGATCAATAATTGCCATGAATACTATGACTTGCGAAACATACTTTTTTACTTTTATTAGTTTATTTAAGAAGCTGTTGAAGTGTGACCCTGGGCATCCTCAGGGTCGAATCACCAACAATAAAACCATCTCAAATCTCTAATTAGGATATAGGTAAAGGAGGCCTACGTTCAGCAGGGGACATACCAGATTGGTAGAATCTATCTCATAGAAGTTAGGAGCAACTAATATCTTTCAAAGTTTTGTGAGAAATACGAGTAATAGAGCAGAGTTCATTGTTTTTGATACATTAAGAACTATAGTCACTTATTTCCTGGTAGTTAATAATGGAGCTTAAAGTGATATCTACTCGTTCATAGAAGAAAAATGTTGTTTACCTTCTACAGTGCAACAGGAACCTGCATAATACAATATAAGTGCTTGTGTTATACACACATTAAGTACTACATATGTTGCAAACAGTTGCGTCGATATGAATAACTTAACGCAAACCTCACACAACTGTTTATGATTTGAGTATGTTTTGGTAGATAATAATAAATGCATTGAAAAATTTATATTCCCATAAATAAGTAGTTCACCCTCATTATGTGTAATACTTTTCTGACCTAATTTTGGCCACCGCGGTCAATATAAAAACATCAGCTAAAGACGCAGGAGATATAAAAACGTGTGCACAAACACAGATGCACTCAATTTTTACTTTCATAATCAGATGGTCCGTTAATCAAGTGATGTTTTAGCTTTTTTAAACACGGGTCCTCTCGTATTTTAGGTAGCACTTGCGATCACTACACTAACGAATCAATCTCACTATTTATACATTACAGCTGATCGTTAGCTTCAATTTAGGGCGCGATTCCAATACCTCAGAAGAGGGGCAATGCGGAGTTAAAAGGAGGCTAACATAAATTTATCGATGTTATGATTCCGCTGAAGTGCAGGGGAGATGATATATTGTGATTTAATTATTAATGAGCTACACAGACATACTAGGTACTTTATTGAAGTGCAAATGAAATCATAACCTCAAATATTGTAACAATGACGTAAGCAGACGCGTGTTTTGATTGTTCCGATTGCGATGTATCTAACAATGAATGGCACTATGTAACCACTGGAACGCATTTTATGCAGTTCCGGACATTGCAGCGTTGATGGCCTGTCTGTTATGTTGTTTCATAATTAATTGATAACTACTAATGAGCGAATAATAATCGATTAGTAATCCTATTGGGCATGAGTTAAGGCTTGTACACAAAACTAAGATGCGATTTCGTGTGGTTTGATTGAATGTATCGTAATACTAAACGCCGACACTTCTGGCCAGGATGGCGATTATGGTTAAAGCTCCAGGTGTTTGTCTGGAGGGGCCTATGTCCAGCAATGGACGATGATGAAGTCTGCGATGCGTCTTAGGAGCTCGCAAATGTTAACATGCAATGCAACGTGTCGCATCATAGTTTTGTGTACAAGTCCTTAATAACTCCAAGAATAAGTCGGTAATGGTAAATAGGACGAGATGTACCATACTATACCTACTTACATGTAGGTAGGTATTGCGCGATCATCTTTCAACACAAACATAATTCGACCAAGAAATCCATACCAACATTCGGAATAGGTAGGTAGTTTTCATTTACAATTCGATATGAAACGGTAAAAAGTTTGGAAACACGTTCCATGTTTAAAAACTAATTAACATGTTGAAGCAACAACATTGGCCGCACGCTTTTCATAGGCGCTTTCGATTTGAGGCCACGGCCGCGGTTACTATGGCTCCGTTATCTTTGTATTAGCATTTTTGTTGTCGTAACGTTTCAATACCTACACGATTTTCATAAATGCCTCGAAAGATTCGATTTTACGTTGTACATTCACGGTTTTTTTCAACTCTGACGTAAAGGAAGCCGTTGACTTTTAACATAACGGTGTTTTTAAGACGAATGAAGGACAATCCCTCTCAAAAAACGTACAGAATATTGATGAATGTTATACGATGCGACAAGTATTGCGGAAACTTACATGTTGTGACCAATTTGGTTACGTGTCGGTTACCGCAGAGACTCGGGCATCTCTTGAGCTTTTCATCAGGCGACGGGAGGCTATGTTGTGCCTTGATAGGCTTTTCTATCACGTTTGTACATTCCATGGAAACTTTAAACAGAAAAGGTTTAAACGTTTCGTCAGATGCGTAGGCTCTGTAAAGCAAGTTCAAGCAGTTTAGAACAACATCTACCCACTCTGCGTATGTAACAACAATATTATGCTAAATTATAGGTATTTCCTTGTTAACTAACAGAATCAGGTAATTTATCTACAAACTGGGACACAAGAATAGACACTTTAGACAAAAATCAAAAGTACTTTATCATTTCTTTCTTTATATCTACAAGTAATCTTTTTATTCTTTGTCTTTTAGTTATTGGTTTTCTTAACCGACTATGGAATACTCAATTAATCCTCTTTGTCTTGTAAACCCACACAGTAATTAGGCATCTTGTTAAGTACATATATCCAAATGTAAAGAACCAATTGCAAGCGTAATTGATTGTTCCACTTAAGTTCTACACAACCTATTTTGGTAGTCATTGTTCTAGCCATAGGCTGTTATTTTTATTTCTTTGTCAATACCTGCCAATGTCGCACTATAAACGCGATATTCTAGCCAAAGAAGCGCGATACGCGAAAATCTGATTTATATTAACGTTTTTAAATTGTAGAGAATTAAATTCTCTACAACTTTCCAATCTTCTATAGTTCTCGAGATATTTTAAAAAAAGTAATGTTTCACCCTTTCATATTTTTTTTAAACGTTCAAACATTTAAAAAAAAAAAATGAAACCGGTTACCTTCAAAGGTAGGAGTACCTCAGTTATTCATAACCCGAATTTATGATATTTTATTACGGGATCATTAACTAAAATTTCCCGTTGATTTCAGTCACCCAGGCTCTTTGACTGGACTATAAGCTACTTCACCTGCAAGAACTCTTAAACAAATGAAATGCAATGAAATAGCCCTGGATATTCACCGGTTTTGCTGGCAATTGTACATGATCTTACACGCAACTGACATTTAAAAGCTTCATAATAATTACATCTTCGCTGATGATTTCTTTGCCCTTTTAGTTTTACGCTCTCGTAACGATGTTAAATAAGAATTTTATTAATAGTCTGTAGTACATTTGTACATTTCTAACTGAAGTAACATAAGTTCAATATTAATTAGCAATGCGCTTAGAAACTTAAAATTGGTTACATATCGCACTATCACCCGTACGTGTATAGTAGTACATAATATGTAGTAAAGTAGACAGTATATACATTTTGGAGAGTAGCAAGTCTACATTCCAGTCACGGTAGAAAAGTAATTGTTAGGTACTCAGCCGAATTAGGCCGTATAACAAACGGACAAACGTCTCCAAACAATGTTACGTAAAATGAAATGCCTATTTGTTGAAATGTCCCGTTTAAAAAATTGAGAAAAAGCACATTGTATTCAAATTGACATGCTAATTATGATAATAGCATAATTGGGTGGCATCTTAACGGGATCAGCGCCGAACCCACCTGTTTGCATAAAGCGACGCGTTTGCATATCGGTTACAATCGCGGGTTTATTGCCGGCCGTGGCGTAATACGATGGAAAGTGAATTATGGCTTTTGGCTCGGTTTAACTACATATTTGCCTTTATTTTTAAAGCCTTTTGGCTCATTATTATTCGTATAGGTTTTAAAATAATACGAGACTTAAAAAATACGCGACTGTAATTTTAAATGTTAATTGGTAGGCTGTAAAATTTTTGGTAACAGATTAAAGCCAATACCAAATTGCGTTGTCTTCGAATGACGTTCGGATTTCGAAATTCGTATCTAATCTGAATTCACTCTGAATTATACCATGGAAGTAATAAGCACTAAATAGTAATACGTACCGTAGTACTTCCATGAAATTATACTTATTACTTTTTCTGTTCAGCCAGTACATATTTGTTTAGAACAATAAAAAGGATTTACTTTTACCTACTTTCTCTGACATAAGCGCCTATTTGGGTATGTATTAGGCTTTTTGTTCAGTGCATTACCTACTGCAATTAGAAAGGTAATAGTTTTGCGAAGCGAGTAGAGAGAGTGACAATGACATTCTTGTATAGCACTTACTAGTACGACGACGACGAAATTGTGCATTTTACGGATTTAATAATATAACCATGTACTAGCATGTAAAAAGTTCTTTATGTAAATATTTCATTCTTGGTCGAAAAAATAAATAAAATAATAAACGACCCTACGTCAGTTTAATATTTTTCATCATTCCAAACATTATAGGTTTTCATAACATTACTCAATATTACGTAAACGAGTCATTGAATATAAAGACGAGAGTAGTAGATACAACACTAAACGCTAATCTCGTTAAAAACTGTTCTAAACGGTATCATTATGTCATCTTTACGGAAAGCTACCTAAATATTTTGTTTAAAATTTACCTATACATATAATAGTTTTAATATTAGGGTCGGTACATTTGTTAATTTCTGAGTCTATCTACCTACTTCTAAAATACTTTACGATTCCGTTATTTAGATGTAGTGTTGTAAACATAGATAAATAGACAAATATTCTTTATTGCACACCAAACAGTTTACTTAAAACTAGGCATAAAGATACATAAATAATTTTTAATTAGGAGGTATAATGCTAGTAATTTTACGAGCAGAAAAGACAGGCGCTTCCTACATTATATTAAAGTTTTGACATGACAATTCGACATCACCCACACGAACGTAAAACACATTAGAGATCATGCGCAGGATTGACGGTTTGCCCGAAACGTGATTTCCTTGTTCTCAGCGGCGTCTTTTGCGTGCAAAATTTGGTATCTAAGTATGATAAACATTAGCCACCTACGAACTTTTTGTTTGACTGTAATTACGTTCCGTTTTTAAACCAATTATGTTTTAACTAGTGTATACTGATCATACACGGGGGCATATGAAATAGCGGAATATTCAAAGTTTGGAGTTTGCTTTTTAGTGTGATATTCAATCAAAGGTTCTATTTGGCGTTCTATGGAGGAGGCCTACGTTCAGCAGTAGACTGCAATGGGCTGATTGATTGATTCAAAGGTTTTCTGGAAGAGATCGTATAATAGAACCTAAAACTTACTATGCGTAGTTTTAAGTAAAATTATGTCGTGCTATTTCTCTACATATAACATTTTATTTTTCACTACATATTGCATTTCACCTTGACATTCGCAGTTTCTTAGACTACAGTCTTTGTTCGTTACTTTTAGGTCAAACAGGTTCTGAAAGACCGACAAATCCGGTTGGATTAGAATTTGATGACGAAATTAATGTAGATAAATATATACGGACCAATATAGCACCACCAGTGACCAACAGAAATATAAAACTAAAAAAAAGTTAAGTCACATTATTATTTTTATCTAAGCGGGATACGAAGCTACGAAGTAGATATAAAGGATAGGGACTATCGTACGCTCCCACTAGATCCGAAATACAGCATTAGTTTTGCAATTAAACGATGGCCATCTGACCTCCGCAACCAACCAGACCACCAGCGGTAAACCAGAATATCCCATCTTGCTTTTGAAACATCATCATCATCAGCCTGCAAACGTCCACTGCTGGACATAGGCCTGTCATTACATGTCATTGGTAGGATTTGCCTTTGTCACCACGCTTGGCTGGCGGGTTCGTAACCGCAGTAGGTTTAATTTGTCCCCAGGTGAACGCTGCTGTCCATATTCCCCTTAGTAGTCTTTTACGACGCCCACGGGATGCGATGGGGTGGGTCCTATTCTAAATCCGGAAACCACACGGGTTCACATAAAAACCAAAAAAAAAAGAACTTACTTTTTGTTCAACGTAATCAGAGGTGAAAAGTGTTATCCGATGCGCAGGAGCATCCGTGCTCGCTCGTAACGTCACGGCGTCGCTGCGACACGCGACTTGCGGTCATGGACACCTTCACACTACAACCCATTTGATACCTTAAACCCACGCCATACAGCACACAATCAATTACACCGGAAATATATATTTATAAATTAATATTACGAGAGACTGCATCTATTTAATTGTTTAAAGCCTTCTTGCTTTGGTGCGCATGCGCATGTGTGAAATCTGGCAATTATGCGGCGTACTTTGCTATTATTACATTTTGCAATGCCTATTATTTGAAGGGATCTAATATTTTCAAGTAAATAAACTTGACTGTACTTAACGTAAATAGGTTATAGGATGTCCTTGGTTATAAGTTGTTTACTTTGTCTAAACTGTCAATCCAGCATTCTACCAGTATACTTGGGTTTTGCCATTATTAATCTGTGGTTTTGCTTCGAAACTAGGGTTCACTAGGGTATGAAAATCAGACCGATTATATCTCAAGGTTATACTTAAGATGAGATGACAGAAACGTACAGTGAACTCATAAAAACTTTGGTTCCTCTTACACATTGAGGTATCTTCGTTGTTTTGAGACCCATAAAAAATGCTTAAGCTACTTACTTTGGGATCGGAGCGTTGTCTGATATTTTATACTTAGGTTTATTGTATAGTATACCTCAGGTTATAAACACTAATTTTAAATATACCATCGGTTGTGTGCCAACCCTGCACGAAATGAATTTGCTCTGAACCATTGACCTCACTGGGAATTAATTTGATTAGGCTACTGTTAATGGTGTACGTTTTGCAAGCGACACTGTTAAAAATATGCACATGAAGAGCACCTATATTTCACCTATATTAAACATCTTATCTTCTTCTATCTGACGAAAAATCCCGGGATGCGCCATCGTGCCGGTTGGCGACCGGAGGAAAGGGCCCGATGGACATCCCCGGGGGGGCTCGGGCGTCCCCGCAGTCTCCGGATCAGCTCTCCAACGGTGTTCTCCATATCTCTTGTGTCCCTTGGCCTGCGAGTAGAGCCTTATCCTACTGTCAGCTCCCTACCGATTCATTTTTTGTCCATGGCTATGAAAAAGAAGAACAAGAGTTTTAAACAGCGGTTGCACTCCCTTTCCATTAAAGTGCACCTCACAAACATCAGGGGATTGCACTCAAATCTCGTGCCGGTCCATCACCACCTAGAGACCGAGAAACCTGCGCTCTTGTTCCTGACGGAGACGCAGATACAATGTCCGGCTGACGATGCGTACTTGCTGTACCCAGGGTATACCCTTGAGCACAAATTTGTGGCTCGGGCTGGGGTATGTTTGTACGTTCGTGATGACATTTGTTGTCGGCGTCTTCGGAATCTTGAAGACCGGAGATTTTCAGTCCTTTGGACACTTGTAGACACAGGCACTGAGAAAATTGTGTATGGATGTGTCTATCGATCGCACAGCGGGGATCAGGAGACAACCAGGCTCACCGATTACCTAGGTGAGGCGGCACTTGCGGCTCAGCAGAAGTACCCCACAGCCCAGCTAGTGTTCCTTGGTGATTTCAATGGACACCACCAAGAGTGGTTATTTCCATATCTGGACACTAACCACGCCGGGAGAGAGATGCGAAAGCTTGCTTTAGCATTGAATCTCACCCAGCTGGTGCAAGGTGCTACTCGGGTGCCTGACGTTGATTCGCATACACCTTACTGCCTGGACCTTCTGCTGACCACTGATCCAGACAGGTACTCTGTGACGATCTCGTCACCTTTGGGTAATTCCGATCACTGTCTGGTGAAATCTGTATCCGTCTACTCCCCATCTGACCCAAGCCCTAGAGGCAGTCGTCGGATGTGGCGATACAAGTCAGCAGATTGGGATGAGATGCGGTCATTTTTTGCGTCCTATCCTTGGCAGCCAGTCTGTTTTTCTTCTGGTGATCCCTCAGCCTGCGCGGATGCCGTGACAGATGTACTGCGACTGGGTATGGAATATTTTATTCCATACTCGGATGTGGCTCTGTCAGGCAAAGCTCGACCATGGTTTAACCCTCAATGTGGACGTGCACAAGCGCAAAAGCATGAGGCTTACCTTGCCTGGGTTGAAGCTCGACACCGCAAGGCAGAGGATATCAAGCGCAGAAAGAAAGCTTTTAACAAGGCTGCCAAGTCCTGCAAAAAGGTTCTACAGAGGGCTCGCTTCGACCATATTAGCAGAGTGGGGCAGAAATTAGCCTCGTACCCTGCGGGTAGTAAGGCTTTTTGGTCCCTGGCAAAAATGGTTGAGGGAAACTTCTGTCGCCCCTCACTTCCTCCACTGCTGAAACCGGATGGATCGCTGGCCCACACGGCTGAAGAGAAGGCAAACTTGTTTGCTTCTCTGTTTGCCGAGAATTCGCGTCTCGATGCTGGTAGTGCTTCACCTCCAACGCTTTCTGGCTGTCCGTCAGTGATGTCGGAAGTTAACATACGCCAATGTGAGGTTCGAAGAGCACTGCGCGATCTGGATGTGAATAAAGCTAGCGGTCCTGATGGTATTCCAGCCATTGTCTTGAGGACCTGTGCACCTGAGTTGGCTCCTATCCTGACGCGCCTGTTTCGGTTATCCCTTGAGACTGGCAAGGTCCCTAAGTCTTGGAAGCTTGCTAACGTGCAGCCTGTGCCCAAAAAAGGTAGTCGTGCTGACCCTGCCAACTACCGGCCCATTTCAATCACGTCCATTCTCTGTAAGAGTATGGAACGTGTTTTGAACAAAAGACTCCTGGCGTACCTAGAATCGAACGACCTTCTTAGTGATCGGCAATATGGCTTTCGCCAGAACCGATCAACTGGGGACCTTCTAGCGTACGCCACTCATAACTGGAGTGAGGCTGTGGAGGGGTATGGAGAGGCTCTAGCAGTCTCTCTCGACATCTCCAAGGCCTTCGACAGGGTCTGGCACGACGGCCTTATAAGCAAGCTCTCCTCGTTTGGGCTGCCCGCTGGATTTCGTGCTTGGATTTCAGACTTCCTGAGGAATAGGACTATTCGAGTAGTCATTGATGGATGCTCGTCTGATCCAATGGCTATTAACGCCGGTGTTCCTCAGGGGTCAGTACTCTCTGCGACACTCTTTTTGCTGCATATTAACGACCTGCTTAAGCCCGGTGTCTTTGGGTACGCAGATGACAGCACTGTCGTAGAGAGCTATACATCCACTGCACGAGCCAACGCGGCCGAAATTCAGTCACAACGGGAGGCCATGGTGGAGCGCTTAAACCTATCGCTCAAGGCAGTATCCGATTGGGGTGAAGCCAACTTAGTTGGGTTTAATGCAGCCAAAACACAGGCGTGTCTCTTTTCTGCAAAAAGGAGGCCCTTTGAACTAGCCCCTTCTTTTCAGGGTGTAGCTGTACCGGTCACCAATCATCTGGAGCTTCTTGGTATGACCTTGTCTTCGACCCTCAATTTTGGCTCCTACATCGAGGCTAAGGCTCAAGTAGCTGCCAAAAAGCTGGGAATCCTCTCGAAGTCGCGACACTACTTCCGGCAGGAACAGTTGCTCAATTTGTATCAAGCACAAGTTCGGTCATGCATGGAGTACTGTTCGCATCTTTGGGATGGATCAGCTAAATACCAGCTTGAGGCGTTGGAGACCATAGAGAGACGTGCCAAGAGGCTCATCGACGACGACTTGCTTTGTGACGTGAAATTGCAAAGCCTTGGTCACCGTCGAAAGGTTGCAAGCCTATCGGTCTTCTATCGGTTACATTTTGGGGAGTGTGCGACTGAACTACACAATTTGATTCCCCCAGCTCCATTTTACCACCGAACGAGTAGAGATACGACCAAGAGACACCGTTTTACGGTGCAGGTCCCAAGGACCCGCACGGTGCGGTTTGCCTCTACTTTCTTGGTGCGAACGGCCAAACTATGGAACTCCTTGCCGGACTCTTTGTTTCCGGAGACATATGATCTTGAGGTGTTCAAGGCGAGAGTGAATCGGTATTTTCTGGGTAAGCGTGCTCCATCGTAGGCTTCAATATCACTTAACACCAGGTGAATTGTGGCCAAACGCAAACCCATAATGAATAAAAAAAAAATAATAATAATAATAATAAATCTATAGGAAGGTCTATCTGTACATGAAATATATTTTCAAATTAACTATCAGGGGGTGATTAGTGATCGATACTGATGCCAAAAATGCAATCGTCTTCTATCTATACTTATAATAAATCTATAGGGAGGTCAATTCTGTACATGAAATATAATTTTCAAATTAACTATCAGGGGGTGATTAGTGATCGATACTGATTCCAAAAATCGAACGCCGCCGGCACAGCTAGTTGGAATATAAATCAAATTATAAAATGTTAAGGTAAATATTTTACTAACTTTCTAGACCATTTTCTATAATATTCGCGTCCATTGCGTAATACTTTTGTCTGAATTTAAGGTTATGAATATTAAAGTCGTTTAAAACGCGTTATGTATGTACTCATTATGTTATATAAAGTTTCAAAGACTCTTAAAAAATATTTAGTCTACTGGCGATTGTTCATTAGAGAAGTAATACTAAGTGTTGAGTTACAATGGTCAGTGATACTACAGTAAAAACAGTGAAAAAGAATGTGGAAGTGTCGTGTTGGAATTGTTTCACCGTAGAAGATTCTGATCGTGATATGGAGCCTGTGTCGTTATCCAAAATTCGGAAAGAAAATAGACAAAAATTCAAGCTTTATTCATTTTTGGCGTCCGAGTTGACGAAACCGAAAGCAGTTTCTTTGAAACAGAAAGTGAGTGAGAACTACACTGTTGGTAAGAAACTAGAAGAGAAAATAAATAAACGAGCCCCTTCTAATTATCAAGCTTTAGAAAATAATGAGCAAGAAGACTTGAATAATATTCATGAGGTGTTAATTGAAGCGTCGTCTCCTAGAATTAAACGTCAAATAAAAATTGATTCATCTTTAGACGACGAAATATGCGAGGCTTCTAATGAGTCAACTCTATCCGCAGCAATGAAGAGTATTGATGATGTTGCGGAATATAACAAAGAAATGGCAAGAATTGACAATAACAGCGCCAATGGATCTGAATCTGGCTATACAGGATCTTCAATTACAGTTAGAGAATTTAATGATAGTGAAGAAAACAAAAGTGACAGATCTACCCCTCTCAGGGGAGAGTTAAAAGCGAAAAGTTCCCTGCAACTAGATAAAATCAATTTATGCAATAAGTTCAAATCCTCGTTACCGGCACTGCATTTAACTAAAAGTAG
This sequence comes from Conogethes punctiferalis, assembly GCA_031163375.1. Lineage (NCBI taxonomy): Eukaryota > Metazoa > Arthropoda > Insecta > Lepidoptera > Crambidae > Conogethes > Conogethes punctiferalis. Next base: position 11,275,095 of record CM062083.1, on the reverse strand, counting down.
GACTCTAACCACGTCCACAAGGTTGTTATACTCGGAAACAAACAGAAAACCGGTAAAAACTATCCGTTGGAGCACAATTTGTACGGATCAAGAAGATCGCTCTTTCCGCGATGGTGAATATAATCCTTATGTTGAGCTATTTCTCGATTATTTTTTGGTTACCCACAAAATTAATTATTATGTTTTTAAAATTCTGTACTATGCGTGCAGGACATGCTAGTTTCACGTCCACATTCGTCATTGTTCTCGTGTCATAACTACCACAGGACCTTGTTTAATCAGTATATCGAGCGCTTTGCATTGCGCCGCATTTACAACGTTATCGTTAAAGTATCTACATTATAGCAGGAAACAATCCTAACACAGGCAGGATACGATAAAGTTGATTTTTATTCCGAATTAACATATGGTGAATTCATTTTGTCAAGTTCGGCCGTGTTTATAGTTGTGTTCTAAAATGACTAGTCGAAGTTCAAATTTGCGGTACCTTTCATTTGGAAATACTTCAAGCCATGTCGACGAAATTAATCCAGGGAGATATTATCCAGTCAATATTTATAGCACTAATAACAGGCCGCAGACAAATCGTAAAAAAACTCTAATACAATACCTAGCTTGTATTTGTTGTTGTAAATCAATTAATAAAGAAGAGCTAAATCCGTCCGTTGACGATCAGCAATCTTCGTTAGTGCGCCCAATCAGCAAAAAGAATTCCACGACACAGAAACAAGAACAAGAAGCAAAGATAAATGACCGAATTACTGCATTACCAGCTTCCAGACTACCAGATCTGCAGGTTCCCGAGCTGACGGTGACAGAGGCTATAGAAAATGATTTGTCTAAATCTACTACAAAACTTTTACTCTCCAGTGAAAAAATGTCAAGTTCCATTAGCCAAAGCACACCGAAGGTCACAAAACAAACGCCCAATCCAAATGATCGTCAAGGCTCTCTTAGGAGGTCTGCCAATAATAATGGCAAAGGTACACTCAAGTCTGGTGAGAAAGTCTCATTCATACACGAGATCCTGGAGTGTCGCGACTCATTCTTAAAATCATTGGAGTGGTTCGACAATTCTCTCACTAGAGGCAAAAAATGTCGAGCAGTTAAACGCGATGAATGGATAGAATTACAGAATGATAGTGGTACAACTGAAAGTTACAGGCACCGTTTACTACAATTTAGTACACTCGAATGGTCTTTCACAAACACATTAACACGTTCTAGAACAATCTACTAATTACCACATGAGCATGAACAGTGCAACGCAATTTGAAAATCTCTCACATGCATTTTAGCAATCGCAATTTTGTTTTCGGATACATGATAAAATTGATATTACCATTGTTGTAAGTGTAAGTAGAGAAGCGAACGTTTGTAATAACAAAGTTTATTTTATTGTTTCAGACGAAGTTTACGTAACAGAAACCCTGACGCCGGGTCATGCTACTCTGCCGAGAAGGTCGAACTCGCCACTACCAAACGAAAGGGATATGTTGGACAGAGATCGATTCCCAATCAACAGGAGTGGACTTCAGGTAAGACTTAATTATTATAACATATTTTATGCATGCAACGCAGAACAACCAAGCTGCAGACCTTTTTAAAAAAGTTTCGAAATACTTTAAAATGTCAAGAACTTTTTTAGTGTTTTCTATGCATTGTCTCGAAGTAAATATCTGTGTTTCTACATTGTCACTTTACAGTGAGGTTCATTCTTGGAGGAATATTGAGTTTACATTACCGCATAAAATGTAATCACTGTAGTGAAACGACCTGATCTTATAATTTAAGTAAAGGATTGTTATGCTATAGTGAGTCTTCTGACCATTGTAATAAGGTGCTGGCAGTGTGAACGCATGGTTCGTTACAGGTGGTAGGTACAACAGTATTGTCTCAGCCAACACCGTCGTCGGCCATTGTATTATGTTACTGCATCTTGCGACACGGTTTGCGAACAACGAGTTTTGCAAAACATTTGACAGGGCCTGTACTAAGTAAAATCTAAATGAGCTAAGTTGGTATTTCGGATATTATAACTGCTGATTCTTCTAAGAGGTTTAAAAATGCCGTTTAGTTAAAATTACTAACATTGTCTTGAACGTATTTTTCTGTTTTTCATGTTTTCTGGATAGTTTTGATTATAGCAGACAACAGTTTTGCATTTCCCATTGTATAAAATATAAAAAAAGAATTTCGAATAGACAAATATCAAATATATAACATAAACTATAAACTTTAAAGGGAAATCGACGAAGAAGTTTTTGTAGTAATAATATGCACAAAGGAACACTTTAAAAAAGTTCCCCGGGAGCACGAGTTCCTTTTCGCCCAAAGTTAATTATCATCGATTACGTCAATCAAGCGGTAGTTGTCGATTTGCACAAAAACTAAAAACGACCTCCTCCATTCGGCGTAGGTACTTTGGAAGTTTTTATACCATAATAATATTAATCCCTTGTAACTGTGGTTTGGTAAGTAGATACGATAAAGCGCTATTACTCAATGCCATATGCGGTTGGCTGGCCCGTTTCACATGCCTGTACAACACTAGTTTTGTCGTGTGGTGCAAATAATAACAAGAGAATCATTTACACGTTTTATAATGCATAATTATGCACGTGAAAGTAATTTAAAATGGAATTACGATTGCACACTACACCGGCCAACTTGTTTTATGTGAAAGTGTGTATAAATCCAAAACTAATTTTAATGTCTTATACAATATCTACTTTGAAGATTGTTGTACTTTAATTGACTAGGATCTTCTTTCTTCTTGTTTCTTTTCTAACTCATGTTGTCTCACTGCTGAGCAAAGGTCTCCCCCAAGGATCATCTTACAGAATTTAATAAACAAAGATGTACTCGTAAGTATGGGAGAGAAATCCATCAGAACGAAATACAATATTCGTAGCTATATTTGTCGGCGATAAAATATTAGTACTAGGTAGGTACTTCCCGTCACTTTGTTAGTGAAGTTTTAGCAAGCACGTAGGTACATAGAAATTAGGCGTTATAATAAAAATAATGCTCTTGTTTATTAAGTTTCCAAGTTAAGACGTTGTACTAACCCTAAATCGTACACTATGAGTTTATAAGTTACACTTTGTGGGTACAGGTATGTATTTTTTTTTTTATGTAGCTTTTGAACAGACAAAGAAATGGTTTCTTAATTCGTCCGTATATATTATTATATAGTAAATAATACTAGTTTCCAAAAAAAAATATTCAAACAAATACCGCTTACCACTTAACATTGCGCCACGACAGCTACCATAACTTTTATCAGTAGAACAAGGACAAAAAGGTCTTTATTAAAATTGTTTAATTACTATTTAAGTTATGATTAGATAAGTAGAATTAATTAATTATGCATCAAGTTTATGTTAATGGTAGACCGTTATGAATGGACCAGTTTTCAGATGGCTTTATGAAGGTTAGATCTATCTAGCACTAACGGAACAAAGTAGTATGAAAAACAAAACGCAGGTACCAATACTTAAACACAGTTATAACATCGAGACATAGAAACAAATATACCAAAATAAATAAATATATATCAGACAACACATACCTTGACCTAATCTCAAGTATGTAACTTAAGCACTTCTGACAATCTTGATTAAGTTAAATATTTAAGATATAATAGTTTCAATGCAAGTTATAAATCTAAATCCTTACCTCAGCCTCTCACAGTCCACTGCTGGACATAGGCCCTAACAAATAAAAAACAACACTACATTGTTGTTTTGACCAGCATTTTATTAACGTGTTTTAAATTGTGTGCCTAAATTAGAATTCGGTTATCGTTATCACTCACTATTATGGATTTTTTAATAAACACATAGATAAAACTAACCAGTAATCGATTGTTAAAAATCTCATTTTTGTGTCAAATCAGAACGTGTTTAGCAGATATGTGTGAGTATGTACATATGGTACCTATTATCTGTCTATTATCAAATAAATAAGTAAATTCATTCGTCAAAATATTAGTTACCTTATAAATAATAATTAGTAAGTCTTACGAGTAATAATTAATAGTAGTATCAAAAATGTTTTTTCTTCGTATTCTAATGTATTTAGAAAACATAACTTAAGTATACTACATATATTTAGATTTTATGTACGGTTTTTAAAACATTAGGTTTATACTTTGAATTGTCAGAAAAATACCCTGCTTACCCAATAAGATTTTAAACAAAAATCGAGTCCTATCTAATACCTCAGTAAAACCTTTGAGGACCCAAAACCCAAAGCTCGCACCTACGATATAAAAAAAGATGAATCCAGTAATTAAACGTGTGCCAAAACAGCCATTCTCTGTGGTAGTAAATTTCAAACAATGATTTGCATCGCACACAAAATCAAACCGCTTGGTGTAGGGTGTCAACAGATAATGCAAGCAAACAGACACGGTCTGCCTGCTCAGTTGCAGTCGTGGTGCCACACTATAACGTACATCCGAGTTGCGTAGCGAGCCTAGTATGTATAACGGGTTTTGTTGAATGTGTGTAAGGTGATATGGTTGAAAGAGGAGTGGATAACTTGGATGGCACCGGAAAGCGTTAAAACTCTAATTCTGATGATTTGCTTAAATGAGACCTATGAATTAACAGAATTAATAGAGATAATGCAATAAATCTTTATTATAAATAAATTGTAGGTATTGCATAAAATTTTCAAATGAACCTGCCTAAACTGTTAACGTTCAACTGCACAAGTAGACATGTAGTTGAAAGGCTTTTTACAAATGAAGGCTTTGTGTTTTAATAAACTATTTGTATATTAATTCTATAATAGCCCACAAGAATTGTGATACCTAAACTGAAACCAGCAAACAAAGCCTCTAACTAACAGAAGCTAATAACACACCTAAGGGCTCGTTTATATACTCGTACTTTACCTTAATGACGATGCAGGCGCATGATAAAATAATGCTTAACATTTCATAGCTTATGGTATCGATTCCTGCGGGGCTATTTATGATGCGCATTTCATTCAAAATTGACATTAATCCAACTAATTTCATATTTGAATGGCAGTCATTCGAAGTTTCCAAATTGGAGGGGAAATAGGCGTACACAGCAATAGCAAGTTCGTTTCCAAATTGACACAAACCGGGCGGAAACATTTTCGATCGTTCATTCTAAAGCTCGAATGAACGATCGAGAATGTTTCCGAGAGAGATCTTTCCGAGCGCGATTGTGAGCCCTGCTGATCAAGTTAGGATAGTGTTTGGGTAAAATTTAGTGTCGCTTTATGATGCAATAGTTAACCAATACCTTGTTCGTTCCAGGCGCGTTCAGAGTCCATGGCCTCAGTGTACTCGGGCGCGGGCGAGGGCACTCGCTGCAACGTGACCGTCAGAGGGGACGTGCACTTCTCTCTGCTGTACAACTACCGGCTGGGCGCACTCGAGGTCGGCGTCAAGCGCTGCCGGGACCTCGCGGCCGTCGACACCAAGCGGAACCGCTCCGATCCTTACGTTAAGGTACGTTCCCTGATCTGAGAAAGATAAAGGCGACAAACGTACGCTGTAGCCATTGTAACTACACGTGCATTCCTCGTTACTTTTTTATAGTAGCTTAAATTTGTTTTTTTTTATACGATACTTTTCTTATAGTAGCACCTCATCACTATAATGTGCGGCTACGGAAGACCATTCCTTGCAGAGGGCCTAGTCCTTGCGACATAGGACAATTGACGAAATCATCCAAGTATCTACCTGTCAGTTGTCGGATGATTATTCCAGCTATACACAGGCCGATACCAAAACGCGACCTAAGTCATTAGATCTGAAATACAGCATAGTCAATAGTCATCAAATTAATGTGTCATGTATGGATACATAAGACATCCCTACTCATCATCATCATCAGCCTATTGCACTCCACTGCTGGATATACGTCTCTCCAGTTGTTCGCCACTTGGGGCAAATATCTGTCCCTACTGCACAAAAGTAATGAGCTAGTTGGTCAATCCGTAATTGCTTAATATGTCTGTATGAACATAAAAACTGGAGGCCATGCAAAAAACCGGACAATTACTATAACTAATAGCTCTTAATGCCACTTAATATAATCCAAATTGAGATAATAATACGCCCAAGCTCAATCAAAAGATCGGTTAACTAAACAGCCTTTTTGAGACATTAATCGCAACGCGAATTTGATAGACATCTACTTGATTTGTTCAAAGTAATCGCGCCTACATATCCTTTGTGTGACCATATCATTGCCCAATAATGCTACAAATGGGTATCGTGGGCTGTTATTTAGACCTCGCCATACTTGAATGAAAATCAGATATTTCTTTTGAATGAAATATCATTATAGGCGATTGGACTACTATAACCTATCCGTTGCGTGAGTGACACAAGTTTAAATTATTAAAGTAGTTCATTTTGTCTATCTATGAATCTCTACCAACATTCAAAATAGGAGGACATTTTCATAATATTAACCTAATCCGATATTTATATTTTCCAAGCTACAAACAACATAGCTAACTCGTAGGTTAAATGAAAAGACCAGAAAACCAAGGTTATTCGCTATCGCTACATGTGTAAATATTATTATTTGTAATTGTATATATTTTGATGATCAAACGATGAATTAAAGATAAAAGCGATACTTTGGTATAAGATAAACTAAAAGCTAACGCTAACTATCTTATGTGGCTTATAATTTAAGTATAGTACCTATAAGTATTATCATATGTAACACTAACAATAAGCTGTCCTCACATACTACATAGCTTACAATGAAAAAAAAAACTGATTTCAACAAAACGTTTCCAGGTGTACTTGTTACCGGACAAGTCCAAAGCTGGCAAGAGGAAGACAAAAGTGAAGAAGAACACCCTTAACCCTGTATTCGAGGAGACGCTCAGCTTCGTGCAGCCGCTGGCCTCGCTGTCCTCGCGGACACTGTGGCTCAGCGTGTGGCACGCCGACATGTTCGGCCGGAACGACTTCCTCGGCGAGGTGACGCTGCCGCTGGCCGACGTCGTGTTCGACGACCCCGCGCCCACGTGGCACAAGCTGCACGAGAGGGTGAGTGCCGCTGTCCTGACACTGTCGGCTCGCTGTCCCGACACTGTCGGCGCTGAACGACTGCCTCGGCGAGGTGACGCTGCCGCTGGCCGACGTCGTGTCCGACGACCGACCGAATATATGAATTAATAATGAAAACCGACTGATGAATTTTAGTTCGTATATTCGAACACGGAACGGACAATAGGCAGAGATCTAAGGTGTAAAAGTAGCGATCCGTTAACTGAACGATCGTTCTCGATTTTAGTGGTAGGGGCCCAGGCGGGCCGTAGGCTTGTTCGCCACCCCAGTGGTATAATGCTAGGTTTACACGGGTGCCACGCAGCCCGGCAAGCAGCCCGGCAAGCAGCTCGGCGAGCAGCCCTGCCCTACACACTGCGCACGCACGTGCACATTCAAACAGACGAACAGCCCGTTCACATGCTTGTGCTTGTGTTTGTGCCCGTTGAATGTCGTATTGAACGCGAGCGTGTAAACGCGGCATAAAAAAATACTTATTTGTCCGTTATCGTTGCAGACAGAACAGTTCGAGGAGCAACAGGGCACGCGCGGCGACCTGCACGTGGGGCTCAAGTTCGAGGCGGCGGAGGCGCGCGGCAAGGGCACGCTGCACGTGCTCGTCAAGGAGGCCCGCCATCTGCAGGCCTCCAAGCCCTCCGGCACCGCAGACGTATTTTGCAAGAGGTACGTACTGTCTGTCACAAATAAAACCACCACTTGTTATTGGAGGTTACATAAAATATACAAGGTGACTTTTTAATCACTATCCAAATTTTTTCTGGGCATTAGGTATCGTTATTAGAGCATATTTCTGCAAAAATAAATATAGTTAATATTTTCACAACAAAGTTATTGTCCCGAATCCATTATAAATTTCGCATGGTTACCATTTCTGGCGCAAATATTTAGTACGCAAAAAGAGAGGTAGGGCATAGCGAATCTTCGCTCGAATTGAGCCGCCCGTCCGGGGAAGGACCTCCACCCTATAGAATACCGCAGTCAAATGACCTCTGGGTCGTGTTTCTGCCGGTGAGTAGGGTTTCCGGAGCTCGTGGGGGGTTAGGGTTGGGCCGGCATGGCGGTGGCAACTGACAGGTAACTGACCAGTTACTTGCCCGTTGTCACAGCGACTTGGGCTTCTCTTTCGCTTTCCATCAGGTGTAGGGAAGCCATTATGTCGAGCCACTATAAAAAAAAAAAAAAGATAAATATCAATGGTATTACGAATTAAGGTACGAATTAAAGGCAAGACGGTATTACCGCGAGTACTACGAAATGGTAATCATGTGAAATTTATAATTGGTTCGGGACAATGAATTTTTTGTAAAAATTTTACCTATATTTTTTTTTGCAGAAATGGGCTCTATTAACGATACCTAATACCCAGAAAAAATTTGGATAGTGATTAAAAAGTCACCTTGTATATTTTTTGTCAAATACAGAATCTGTCATTTTACTATGTAGAGTAAATCTAGAATCTGAAATTAAAAATACGGTATGTATTGCACTCGGGGGTTACGCAAAAATACAATGCTTGGGCGTTTTAACTTCGGACGGCGCCATCTCTTATTTATATACAGTACTACAAATACAGAATCTGTCAAATGTAAAATCTGTCATATATAGACTATGTTGTCAAAAATAGAATCTGTCATTTGTAGACTAGTCATTTAAATTTGACAATAATTGTACTAGAGTAATGTGCACGAGTGAACGTCGAGGAAGATCCCAAGAGAGATCTTTCTGAATGCATTTGTTAATAGCCCCTCAGCTAATTGTAAAATAACATGCAAAAAGAAATAATATAGGTTTTAACGACCGATGGCGATAACATTATTGTACCTTTTCAGCATACAGGTACATGACAGATTGTCAGTTTTAACTAATTAAATGTGACAATTGTTGTTTGTTCATTATCTTATATGACTACTACAATATAGCGATTTGCACACCTTCGGCTGGCGTTATCCCTCCCCTTGACCTTAATCAAATACGGTTACCTCCAGCTACCTGCTGCCGGAACGCGGGCGGCTGGCCAAGCAGAAGACGGGCGTAGTGCGGCGAAGCCTCTCCCCGCGCTGGGAACACACCTTCACGTACCGCGGATTACGCCTCAGCGAGCTAGCCGGCCGCGCGCTGGAGCTCAGCCTGTGGGACCGCGACCGGCTCGCCTCCAACGACTTCATGGGCGCCGTGCGCTTGTCGCTCGGGACCGGTGAGCTTATTAGTATTAGACTATGACACACGTCACGTACCGCGGGACGCCTCAGCGAGCTAGCCGGCCGCGCGCTGGAGCTCAGCCTGTGGGACCGCGACCGGCTCGCCTCCAACGACTTCATGGGCGCCGTGCGCTTGTCGCTCGGGACCGGTGAGCTTATTAGTATTAGACTATGACACACGTCACGTACCGCGGGACGCCTCAGCGAGCTAGCCGGCCGCGCGCTGGAGCTCAGCCTGTGGGACCGCGACCGGCTCGCCTCCAACGACTTCATGGGCGCCGTGCGCTTGTCGCTCGGGACCGGTGAGCTTATTAGTATTAGACTATGACACACGTCACGTACCGCGGGACGCCTCAGCGAGCTAGCCGGCCGCGCGCTGGAGCTCAGCCTGTGGGACCGCGACCGGCTCGCCTCCAACGACTTCATGGGCGCCGTGCGCTTGTCGCTCGGGACCGGTGAGCTTATTAGTATTAGACTATGACACACGTCACGTACCGCGGGACGCCTCAGCGAGCTAGCCGGCCGCGCGCTGGAGCTCAGCCTGTGGGACCGCGACCGGCTCGCCTCCAACGACTTCATGGGCGCCGTGCGCTTGTCGCTCGGGACCGGTGAGCTTATTAGTATTAGACTATGACACACGTCACGTACCGCGGGACGCCTCAGCGAGCTAGCCGGCCGCGCGCTGGAGCTCAGCCTGTGGGACCGCGACCGGCTCGCCTCCAACGACTTCATGGGCGCCGTGCGCTTGTCGCTCGGGACCGGTGAGCTTATTAGTATTAGACTATGACACACGTCACGTACCGCGGGACGCCTCAGCGAGCTAGCCGGCCGCGCGCTGGAGCTCAGCCTGTGGGACCGCGACCGGCTCGCCTCCAACGACTTCATGGGCGCCGTGCGCTTGTCGCTCGGGACCGGTGAGCTTATTAGTATTAGACTATGACACACGTCACGTACCGCGGGACGCCTCAGCGAGCTAGCCGGCCGCGCGCTGGAGCTCAGCCTGTGGGACCGCGACCGGCTCGCCTCCAACGACTTCATGGGCGCCGTGCGCTTGTCGCTCGGGACCGGTGAGCTTATTAGTATTAGACTATGACACACGTCACGTACCGCGGGACGCCTCAGCGAGCTAGCCGGCCGCGCGCTGGAGCTCAGCCTGTGGGACCGCGACCGGCTCGCCTCCAACGACTTCATGGGCGCCGTGCGCTTGTCGCTCGGGACCGGTGAGCTTATTAGTATTAGACTATGACACACGTCACGTACCGCGGGACGCCTCAGCGAGCTAGCCGGCCGCGCGCTGGAGCTCAGCCTGTGGGACCGCGACCGGCTCGCCTCCAACGACTTCATGGGCGCCGTGCGCTTGTCGCTCGGGACCGGTGAGCTTATTAGTATTAGACTATGACACACGTCACGTACCGCGGGACGCCTCAGCGAGCTAGCCGGCCGCGCGCTGGAGCTCAGCCTGTGGGACCGCGACCGGCTCGCCTCCAACGACTTCATGGGCGCCGTGCGCTTGTCGCTCGGGACCGGTGAGCTTATTAGTATTAGACTATGACACACGTCACGTACCGCGGGACGCCTCAGCGAGCTAGCCGGCCGCGCGCTGGAGCTCAGCCTGTGGGACCGCGACCGGCTCGCCTCCAACGACTTCATGGGCGCCGTGCGCTTGTCGCTCGGGACCGGTGAGCTTATTAGTATTAGACTATGACACACGTCACGTACCGCGGGACGCCTCAGCGAGCTAGCCGGCCGCGCGCTGGAGCTCAGCCTGTGGGACCGCGACCGGCTCGCCTCCAACGACTTCATGGGCGCCGTGCGCTTGTCGCTCGGGACCGGTGAGCTTATTAGTATTAGACTATGACACACGTCACGTACCGCGGGACGCCTCAGCGAGCTAGCCGGCCGCGCGCTGGAGCTCAGCCTGTGGGACCGCGACCGGCTCGCCTCCAACGACTTCATGGGCGCCGTGCGCTTGTCGCTCGGGACCGGTGAGCTTATTAGTATTAGACTATGACACACGTCACGTACCGCGGGACGCCTCAGCGAGCTAGCCGGCCGCGCGCTGGAGCTCAGCCTGTGGGACCGCGACCGGCTCGCCTCCAACGACTTCATGGGCGCCGTGCGCTTGTCGCTCGGGACCGGTGAGCTTATTAGTATTAGACTATGACACACGTCACGTACCGCGGGACGCCTCAGCGAGCTAGCGGGCCGCGCGCTGGAGCTCGATGACAAAATCAAGTTTGCTTTCTAGACTGACCTTTTGTTTTGAACCAGAGATATAAATAAATAACCCAAGACATGCCACGCTGGGCTACCCAACGCCATCTAGCCCCAATCTAAGCCGAAGCTTGTACTATGGGTACTAGACAAGTGATAAACTTAACTATAAAAAAATTGTTAATGAAAAACCCAAAACCTGAAATACTCTCAGAATCGTTTAAATTAATTCCATGTACCTAGTTAATAGATAGTTATTAATTATTGTCTTTCTGTCTTCCACAGGCACTTATATGGGAGCGAGCGTGAACTGGATGGACAGCGTGGGCAAGGAAGTCTCTTTGTGGCAGACAATGATGGAGCGGCCCAACTTCTGGGTGGAGGGGTCACTGCCGCTACGACCGCAGCTCAGCAACTGAAGACTTCACTCGTGACAAATTTAAAAAGTTCCAATACAATTCGGAAGTTGAGAAGAATTGTATCGCTACCGTGGATTCCTGCGGGGCTATACTATTCACAAATGCATCCGGAAAGATCTCTCTGAAACTTCCACGATTTTCATTCAAATTTGACATTAGTATAACTACTGTGAAACGTTCATTCAAATTTGACATTAGTCCAGTACAACTGATGTCAAATTTAAATGACGTTCATACAAAGTTTTCCGAATCCGAGTGGATATGGGCATTGTGAATAGACCCGCCTAATCTTACGGCAACCAGGTTTCAAGTCTGCATCAGACAAAGCAAGTCGCTCGATATCCGAAGCACGTGACTTGACACTTTCACGTTATTGCCTAACTCGTCTTTGCCACGTTCTTTTAATCAAACCAGATACCTAGTGAGTAAGTAAAGTTCAGAATCTACCGGCAGTCAAGTGTCGATTCACGGTTATGTATTGTATCCACCGTGTTGGCAAAGACTCAGTTGATTTAATCATTAATTTCGGAACATCGAATCAATTGTGTTATTTTCAAAACTTCTTTTTATTTGGATTGAAACCGCCTTTTGTTACAGTTGTACTATAACGATATGTTACGAAAGAACATACAATGAAAAGTAAAATTATTTTGGTTTTGAATATTTTTTCATACAAATGAACATGCATCGAATTAGAGGTATTTATACACAAAACCTATTATTTCTTTACACAATCATTATGTAAAAAAAAATACACTTACAAACTTAAATGTCTTACTGTATTTAAATACTAGCATCTACTTATTTCATGTCTTATTCTCTCATTTCTTAGAAGTAGGTGTAATGAGTGCCAACTACTTAAGATCCATGAGACTAAATCAATATTGTATTTATTGTCTACTCTAATAATACTATTTTTGTAATAAATATACACAAATACTGTTACTATACAAATATACATAACTATATTCTATATAATAGTTACTGAATTCGTTACATTCCAGTTTAGAAGTATTCCCGTGTGGTATCGTTGATAATTATGTATCGACAATAATTAAATTGTGACTTATAACTGCCTATTTAAGCGATTGAGTTGTAAGTAATTTGTAAGGAGTAATTAGTTAGTTATTGCATTTAAAATAGAAGTTTATTGTACAAATTAAGTTCACATGAGTTCTGTAAGGCCTGCTCATGCGTATTGTGATTTAATTATTATGTACACATACTAGTTGTATTGAATGGAGTGACTGTATTTTGTATAATGTTTCAATGTTGTATGGATAAGTCTGTGAGCTTTATGATTTTAAGATTTACTAAACGAAACGTCCATAGTTGTATAAATGGAGATAAATTAATAATGCTCAGGTTGCAATACCTTTTAGGTACAGGTTTATGTCATATATATATTTTTTTATAATGAAACTCGAAAGAATTGAAAATAAAAATTATAAACAAAATATTCATTGGTGTATTTATTTCCTCCTAAACATCTCTCTACCTACTACAATTCCGTTTTAACTTATGTTAATATCATCAGTATTTCTCTACTATATTACACGCATAAACGTTCCTCTTGAATAAGTATCTTTTATAACAACCGCATCAAAATTCGTTGCGTAGGTAGGTATGTAGTTCTAAAGATCTAAGCATTTTGTAATACAAACTTACGCGGTTTACGAATTTACGCGGCATCGTAAATATTTCAGAACTGTGTTTGTGAGAATCATAGTTTAAGCACTTATTACACCACCCTAAAGGGCACTGAATACCGGGTGGGCGGCGTCCCTAGTTAGTGCGGCGCTTATTACACTGCGCTGAAAATCGGATATCAGGTCCCTTAATGTTATTACGTTACGCGATAGGCAGAGCGGTCAGGTAGCTAGGCAGCCCGATTGCCCTAAATCGGGACCTTTACTCTAAATCTTATTATACCACCCTTATTCAGAGTTAGGGTCCCTGATTATCGGGTGGTGTAATAACTGCTTTAAACATGCGGTTCCGTTTCACCACGGTTACACTCCTGTTATGTCTCACATTGGATTTAATTAAGATATTTACCTCATTTTTTAATAAATCATCTTACCTCATTCGAAGCATAAACAATAGGAAGAAACTGAAATGTATGACGCGGTGGCGGAAAGAGTGCTTGATTTGACTAACAATTCCCTCTGTATCCGGCTTAGTAGTTCGCATAATAATATTTTCACGCTTTCGTATTACGCGGGCATTATACCCGTGTAATGCTCCACAAGTCCACACTTCACCTAAAAAACTGTAAATTGTGTATGTTTAAATTACATCACACTAAAAACATTCTGTATAAAAGTAGCAATCATGAGGCACCTAGGGCCCTACTCCCAAAAACGAAAACGATCGTTCGTCGAACGGATCGCGAAATAAAACTCTCCCATTTGTCCCTCCCGTGTTTTTGTTCTAATATATGAATTAAATTAATTAAAATCGACTTGACGAATTTTATACAGTTCGAACACGGGAGGGACAAATGGGCGGGATTTATGGTACGATCCGTTCAACGAACGATCGTTTTCGTTTTTGGGAGTAGGTAGGGCCCCTGGTTACAAGGGTACAATCCTTGTGTACCCTTAATTTAACGGCCAAGTCATACAACATTATCATTGTCATAATAATAAAAAAAATTGCATTAGGGAACCTTAGAGTTAGCACGACTTTGTCTAGTTTTCATTACACACGCACAGTTCGGAAAACAAATGGTTCCGTCCTAACAGTTCAATTTCGCCACCTGGTGGACGTTTTGAGAAATACTAATCCGGATACGTTTGGGGGAATCGTTAGTCAAATTAAGCACTATTCAGGTCACATCACACCGTCAGAAATAAATCGACTTGCCTCGATGAATGACGGTAAAGTAATAATTCCGTGGACAGTATCTAAGTAGGTAGGTACAGTTACATTACATAAGTACATCGCACATAAAACATTTTTTTTCAAAATGTTGACATGGTCCGTGGTCGTTGTAACAAATTATTTTTATTTCAAACAGAGCTCTTCATTTCAAAGCCGATTTTCATCTTTACAGCTAAACCGTATTAACATCGACTTTTACCGTTGAACTTGAAATAAACATGAAAAATGGTCTTAATAAGTGTATTCCAAGTCTGTACTTTTTTTCTCAACTCAAGCGTTTAAATTAAAAGTTAAACTGTCACGGCCAAAGCTCTAGCAAGATTGTTGAGGTTGTTTGTATTATAATAATATTGATTTTTTAATTAAAACTAGTGGTAAAATAATACAGAGTGGTCTGATAACTTTATACAAATGGCAGATATAACATATATTAGTATAATCGGTTTCTTTTTAGCTGTTAACACAGTAAAAACAGGTAAGATAGTTTAGGGCGTTGTTTCCTCGTAAACGGTTTTGTTTATTATTTTAATTCTATTTATTTAATTGTGATTTATTTTTAGTTTACTCTATTAACTGCTATCAGTGCTCAGGGACTGATTCTGATAATCCATTTGACTGCAATGAGTTCTTAGAGAGCGAGACTGACTTGGTTACAACAGACTGTGCAAGTATTCATGATGCACAGTACTGTATAAAACATGTAGGAAGATATGAAGGTGAGATAGGTGTCGGAAAATTTGAGAGAGTGTCGATAAAGAAACTAACAATACCTAAAAGCCTAACATGTAATTTTAAGAACAACTTTCTGGCATTTAATTATTAACTACTTACTTGAAACTTATGCAATCTAACATCTAGGTGTCATGGTGATGGTTTTTGCTATATTTTAACTATAGAAAGTAATTCCGTGCTATCGGTTTTAGACATCACCAATTCATATTAATAACAGTAGTTTGGACAACATTTTGGTATGAATATGTCGTTTCATTATTGAATTAATGAACTAAGAGCTTCCTACTAATCAGACAATAGCATAATTAACATTTTTTTAACAGCGAGAATGACAACATTTTTATTTATGTCATGCTAATCTTTCAATCTATTTAGGTTTTGCGATAGAATGTTACCAGTGTAACTCAACATCAACAATGGAATGTGGTGACGGTCTAATGCACTTGGATGGTGGGATATTGTCGGCAACTTCATGCGAACATGTTTATGATGCACGATACTGCATAAAACAAACAGGTCTAACTAGCAGGGTTCTCATATTTCATTTGACATTGTGTTTGCCGACTTAAAGACAATTGGCTACTTGGCTGTTTGATATTGTATGTTAATTTATGGTTACAACATAGAATAACTTAAATTAGATCTATTTAAGAAATTGGAATGAGATTGGTCACTAAATGATATAGCAATAGATGTTTGGACCCTGCTTCCTTTAAAAAGTGAACAATTGATGTAAAAATAGTAGTATAGTATCATAATTACAGTTGTTAAAGAAATTTCTAATGTGACATATAGAAAATATTAAAATCTGACATCATCTCTTAGCAACTGTTTGTATGATGCATTTTTGAGTTTGTCCAAATTTAAGATTTCGTACTGTGATGACTTGGAGAATGCTAACAGATTATTTTTTTTTCCCAATGAGTTCCTTTATTATTGCAAGCTAAAATGGAATATACTCAAGTAGCCAATTGGAATAAGATGAGCTGTTACTCAATATCCTTTGGAGGTTTTAAATGATTTTTCTGTTTATTTGAAACTCGCTTTACTAACATTACACTGCAGTTTACGAGCACAAGACTTTAAGCATACTACACTACCGCACAAATGATTGGAATGTATAATATTTAAATTGGTAAGTTTCACACTTTTACATGAAAGTGCAATTTTTTAATCTATTGGTCCGTAGTTCATAAATGATTTGGTGATCATAAATCCTAGCAGAGACACTGCAGTGTGATCATCATCCATGATTATGCCAACATACACATACTACATGCAACACCCCACCTGGATGGTATTTTGAACCCTTCCACCATGGATGGATCACATAGGGTTTGTTCGTTATGTCAGATTTTGTTCATTAATAATGGATAAAAACTATTTTCCAGCGAATTTTCTTAGTATAATTACAAGTTGATTACTAAAGTAATTGATTATAATCAATGATACTGGCAGATGAGTGTCTGCTACTCATAGGTCCTAGACCAATTTAGATAAATTCAATTTCTATAATGACAATGGGAATGAAACCCAGAACCTTTAGATTGTCTGAATAGGTAACATTGTTCATTTATGTCATAGTAAAGCTATTTTAAATTAATCTCTTTATTGGTAGGTAGATTACCTACCAATAAAGAGATCTTTGGTAAGGTATGTACTTTAGTTTTAAAAAAATAATGGTTTTAAGAAATTATTATACTTTCAGGTGGAATCAGTACAAAGAGATTTTGTTCATCCCTGGATTTAGGAAACTATTGTAACTATGTACAACAAGTGGGTGACAAGTTAGAGTACAGAACTTGTATTTACACTTGTGGTACAGACGGGTGTAACGCTGCTGCCGGCTTGAGGCTTCCTACTTTAATCATGCTTTTTGGATTATTTTTGTATAATTTTGTTTTGTCATAAATGAGTTATTAATCAATTAATGGGCCAGAAAACAATTTGTTTTATAGGTTTTGTACATTAAATGAGAGTGTAACTTAATCGGTCCATTTTGATTTAAGTTCTTCTTACAATTTTTTCATTAGTGTTTTTATGTTATAGTGTAATATGTATTATAATTATTTTTATATTTCACAGAATGTTATATTTTTTAATCTTTATTGAAAGTTGTGCAGCTGTATCACTTGGAGCCATGTTATTTTTATGTGTGGCAAAGATCCTCTTATCCCCTACTTGTTTCTGCCTACATTCAAATTCTGATAACGAATAAATTACTGTAGTAGGTACCTGCTCTGATTATTCAAGATATTCTTAATTTCATTATTATAAAGTTGCCATGTAAATATTACTTAAGTTTTAACAATTTTAAGTCATCAACTTTGGTATTCATCACAAGAAATATTTTTTTATTGTATTAGTATTGACTTCAGCATTTGACTGACTAGATAGTATTGCAATGTGTATGTGTGTGTATTTGCAAATATAACAAACAGAATAAATATTTTACAACTATTCTTAAAACCGATTTTAATTTTCATAACCCCACTACTTTTATGAAAACAGTATGAGGCTGTTCAAGCAATTAGATAGATCCAAGAGACGCTTGCATATGCAGGTCTTTGTTTTTGAATTATACACATAGTGATCTGATGTACTTAGTTCTGGTCGTAGTGAAAATAAAAAGTAAATAAATTGGATCATTCAAACATTTATTGAAAATTTGTGCTACAGAAGCTTGATACAAAAATACATAATAAATATTAACATTGTCTTAGCCAAATAATATTAATCCAGCTAATGCACATGAATAATACTTTCATTTTCACTTAATAAGCTAAATATACCAAATATGGAATGTAGAAACATTAGTTCATATTAACCATACTACAGTGTTATCTCACTGATATCTATTTCCATTTCATGTAATATACATTTATCAAATCTTATTATTATTTATTACAATTATATGAAAATTGAAGATCATTAAATCATACTTTTAAATGAGATATTATTATTATCCACTTCGATTTGTAACACAGAAACAAAACGCACAAAGCCTCGCAAACGCTCAAATTATTATCGAAAGGGCTCTAGCACCTGTTTATTAAACCTAGGATACTAGCTTCCAAACCTTAGTTCTAATATAATATGCACATAAAAAGTTCAGGTAACTTTTTTGTACATTTCCTACAACTCCCACTTTCATAGCTGTAATATTATCATCTAAAAAGGATAGTAAATGCCGGTACTTATAAAACAACTATGCAACTAATATTATTATTATCATGTTATAGCTGCAAACATTTATAAAAACAGGTAACACAACAGTTTACATAATAATGTAAATCAAACTTATAAAAATAATCACTAACAAGATGTCAACTAAACAATAAAACTGGAAATAGAATCTATTATGTGCTTATTATAAAAGGTGCCTTTTAGCAGAATGGGACATCACAAAACATAATTATCAATAAAATCCATAACAACCCTGATATTCATTGCACATAATTATTTTGTCAAATAAACGAAATCATAGAATCACAATTAAAAAAGTACAAAATACATTATCATGTACATTTGAGACAAACAAGTTAGTCATGGGATTATCACAAGCTGCATATTCATAGACCTTTCAACATCTGTATTAGGCCAATTAAAATAAAAAAAATTGCCAGAGAAAATGGAACTTTGCGTAAATAATATAGAAATATTTTTTGGAATGATTTTTTATCTTGTTCCCATACAAATTGATAATACTGCAAGTATTGTACCTCAAAAATATATTCATAAATAAAGAAATACTTAACTTATGTACACTCGGCGAGCTTGAAACAATTAATTGGAAGTAAGCATACAATGATACTTCATTGAGCATTAAATGCATTCATTTGTGACACTAATGCATTATTGGGTTAAGCTATTAGCAAGTAATCAGTACCAATATTAGCTTCTATTTGGCAATGCTTCGCGGGGGTAATAAGTAAATATAAACGCTATACTAACATCAAACAAGTTTGTTTGATTTACAACAAAGTGCAAATAACTGTCGTCATCTGTAAAAGTTTACTTCATAAAATCACTGACTTAGATGTTAATGTATTTCAAAGACTTGTCACTTTGAGCCCATTTTCGACATATAAGATTGGAGATATAGAATTATGACAACTAGCCCGCTTCTTAGGTTTAGTGCATCGATGACTTCCGTAAATGAAAAATTAGCAGAGCTATTCACAATGCCTGTTTCCGATATGATTCGGAAACTTTTAATGAACGTCACTCAAATTTGACACTAGTTATACTCGACTAATGTCAAATTTGAATGAACGTGAGAGGCGCTATGCATCGTGGATAGCCCCGTTTATAGGCAAAGTCTTATAATTG
This sequence comes from Conogethes punctiferalis, assembly GCA_031163375.1. Taxonomy (NCBI): domain Eukaryota; kingdom Metazoa; phylum Arthropoda; class Insecta; order Lepidoptera; family Crambidae; genus Conogethes; species Conogethes punctiferalis. The sequence goes on along the minus strand of CM062083.1, from coordinate 11,255,236 downwards.
TTAAAGTACGGAAACAGAGTCCTAGATCCTATATATGCTTTTATTTTCTAATTCAGTTTGTCAAACAAAGCATATTCATCGAAATACAATGTTTCCGAATTGTTCTGAAAGAGGCCGGGTGACATGCGTCGAACTTTTGACTCACCACTCTAACCCGCTACGCCCGCCGTGTATTTTACGCCGCCAGGAAAATACAGAACTTGTGTAGATTGTACCTTATTGTGATGATTAAAATGCAATGCCTGCATCTAAATATAGAAACAAAAGCGTAAATATCTTATATAAAAAAGATTTGCGCATGAAATTTAAGCTTGGCCATCCATTCCAGACGCAGAGTTTACAGATTACATGGAGAGAGACACTTGCATCGCTACTATCAAGTATTAAGTCGAATTATTGTGATGTGGTAATGAGATCAATTCATTTATTTTTATCTCAATGACAGTTTGCAACTGTGTGTTTTGCGCACAAGCTTTTAGGTAGCGCGAGCGGCCCGTAGTAAACCATAAATAAGATAAATCGAAGGCCCGTTCTGGTGCCCGGTTGGACGTGGCTAGTGCCGGATCTGGCAGCCGGTGTCAGTATCTTAGGCCGCAAACTGGATAGATCGGCTTAACGGTAGCACTACACGTGGGATGTGAAGGAGCGATCGTCTTTTCGCTCCAAGCCATCCTCACCTGCCCGTGGTGCATCCTGTCGAATAACAAACGAGGCGCTGGCAACCGACTGGTGGCGGTATAACCACCACGAATGAAGGTTTAGCTAAATACCACAGACCGATGACGGGCAGCAGCGTCACCGGAGCGAGAAGCTACGCTCTGCGACCCGTCTGCGCCAGTGGTGATTATGATGACCTCCAGATGTTTGGCCTAAGTGGCGAACAGCTGGAGAGGCCTATGTCCAGCTGATGATGATGAGGATGATACGTGTTATTGGCAGGCGGCCCGTAGCTGGCAGCTGGTGTCGGTGGGCAGGGCGGCTATGCGGCTGGGCGGCAGGCGGCTAGGCGTGCGGCTGCAGCAGCGCCTGCAGCGCAGCCACGTGCTGCTCCAGCTCGCGCACGCGCTGCTGGCTGTTGTGCAGCTGTCGCTTGACGATGCGCAGCTCCTCGCCTTGTCGGTTAAACGCTAGCCGGAGCTGCAACATATATAGCATGTTTATTTATTTAATCTTTATTGCACAAGGAAAGAACAAATAGCGGACTTAATGCCGTGTGGCATTCTCTACCAGTCAACCATTGGGCGAGCCAGAAAACTATAATGTGGTGCGGTAGTAGACATTCTAACAACTGCTAGAAATATAAGCACAAATATACAAGTAATACACATGTATACCAAAGTCGACACTTTGGGATGTATGTCTTAGAACCAGGACGTCGTGTTCAGCACTGAACATAAATTATGTCTTAGAAAGAACCAGAGCGTTGTGTTCAGCACTGAACATGAGGTACGGTTAGAACCAGAGCGACGAACCAAATGTTGACCAAAGTGGCGAACAGCTGGAGAGGCCTATTCAGCGCTGAACACGTCGCTCTTTTTCTAAACTTACCTCATGTTCAGTGCTGAACACGTCGCCCGAGTTCTAAACGTACCTCATGTTCAGCGCTGAAGACGTCGCCCTGGTTTTAAATTTATCTAATGTTCAGTACTGAACACGTCGCCCTGGTTCTATAGTCTTTTTCACATAGGAATGGTACGGTGACTGTATCTTTTTTATGCAATTTGATAAATAATCATGAAAAAAAAAAGTATTTTTACTTTGTTTAAAACGCATGATCACAGAGGTTTATCTTAATTTGCATATAAAACCATAAATAAAATTTTAATGTACATAATTACAAAAATCGAATCATTGGTATGATAAAAAATATTTAATGGATGAATGGCTTGATGCGTAAATTGAAACGTATTTTCATAGGGATTGAAACATTGAAATCGAATACCGTTTTAATCGTTAAATCGCTTCACGATTCTTCAACTGTTGTATAAATTTTATTAATAAAGAATAAGCAGTTATTGTTGCAAAATTGAAAATCTTATATAATATTTTTTTATTTATTTATTTGTTATTAAACTTAAAATACACTACCCTTACAGACTAATAATAATAATAAATCTTTATTAATAAACTTATTTCTTTAACCTATTTTACAATGACGCACTGAAACCTGTGGTAGTATAAACTGTGCTACAGGCTTCAGTCCACTCCATTACACTACAACACAACAACACAATCTAATGCGGTAGTATACCTAATCTTATCTACTTATAGCTGGTAGCTTATAACATGACTGGGATATGGACACTTACCTCATGTTCGGTGCTGAACACGTCGCCCTGGTTGATCTGCTTGTAGAGCGGCACGGGCTCCGCGTCGCCGGTCTGCTTGCCGAACATGCGCTGCAACTGGTGGAACTTCGTGTTCTGGTTCGCGTTCGTCTTCTGAGATTTCTCCGTCACTGTCACCTGAGTGGGAGAACTTTATGAATAAGTGTTCGATTTAGATTTTTTTTTTATAGTGGCTCGACATAATGGCTTCCCTACGCCTGATGGAAAGCGAAAGAGAGGCCCAAGTCGCTGTGACAACTGGCAAGTAACTGGTCAGTTACCTGTCAGTTGCCACTGCCATGCCGGCCCAACCCTAACCCCCCACGAGCTCCGGACACCCTACTCACCAGCAGAAACACGACCCGAAGGTCATTTGGCTGCGGTATTTTATAGGGTGGAGGTCCTTCCCCGGACGGGCAGCTCAATTCGAGCGAAGATTCGCTATGCCCTACCTCTCTTAAAATTAAGATTTATGCCACATTCATATTATTTTTTCAGTTCAGTCCGCGACCTAAATCAATCAACCTCATAGTGCCTGGATGGATCTGTAAAAATGTATTAGCGATTGTCCCATCCGCCTAAGAACCGAGAGGTATTATCACGTTTCAAACCCCGGGTCGAGCCAAATATAAATAAATAAACCCAAGGCCACGCTGGGCCACACAGCGCCACCTAGCCCCAAACTAAGCCGAAGCTTGTAATATAGGTACTAGACAACTGATAAATTTACTTAGATACATTTTTTTTTTGTAAATAAATACATATTATACATAGAAAACACCCAGACCAATACAAACAGACATGCTCATGAACACAAATGTTTGTACTGTGCGGGAATCGAACCCACGACCCTTGGCTCAGAGGGCAGAGGTCAAAATATGTTACCTGCGCGTCGTCTGGCGCGATGCCGTCGGGCTGCCAGGTGCCGAGCGGGCGGTAGTCGGGCGTGGTCTCGCGCGACAGGAACGCGAACTTCTTCCTGTTGTTGGCGTCCTGCGCCTGCATGCCTGGTGCATCCTTGTTCGTTCGCGGCTTGTGCGTAGATATTGTTACACCTGGGGAAGGTAGCTTTGCGTGAGCGCATTAGGGATTGCAATCCGGTATCATTTTCAATCCGGCCGGATTTTACCGGATTGACGCTAATCCGGCCGGATCCGGTCGGATTATAAAGTTACTTAGGGCCTAGAATTTAGTGATTTTTAGTTTTGATAACACATAAAAAGAAAAATAAAATACGTATTTATGGCATATAAAACCACTTTTAATGATTATTTTTTGGTATTAATTCTAATTTTTGGTACTATTTGTATTAAATGAAATTATGAAACTATTCTAAATTTGTGTCTAATTAATTTACAAATATTGAATCAATAGCCTAAAGTATAACTTTCAAGTTTCTAGCTCTGAAAACGACTATACTTTCATATATCTTTTCATCCCCCTTTTTCAAACTCCTTACAACCTTTTCAACAGACTAGAGTATAAGTCTGAAGTTCCTAGACTTGTTCCTAGAGCGCATGAGTAAAAGACACTTGAATGAACAGGCCAGATGGCACGTTCACAGTTCTCACACTTATCTACACTAATAATATAAAGAGGAAAGATTAATTTATTTATTTATTTAAAGGTACACGAACAGATCACAGTCGTACATGAGCATATAAATTATTATTACATAGAAGGACAAGACGGTAACCTAACTAAAGTGTACACAATATGTTCTTATCACTAAACTGCTAACAAAAAGACAGAAAAAATTACTATAATTAAACAAAATACAGCTTATTTGATTGTTTGTTTGTCCAATATCGTTATACAGAAACAAAAGTAAAACTATAGCTGTCCCGTTCTTCACTCATAAGCTAGACCGTTACACAGAACTTGCCAGCTTTAGTTAGCGACCCCTACGCCTGATGGAAAGCGAAAGAGAAGCCCAAATCTATGTGACAACGGGCAATTAAATTGTCAGTTACCTGTCACAGCGACTTGGGCTTCTCTTTCGCTTTCCATCAGGCGTCGGGAAGTCATTATGTCGAGCTACTATAAAAAAAAGCTGCCACTGCCATGCCACTGAAACACGACCCGGAGGTCATTTGGCTGCGGTATTCTATAAGGTGGAGGTCCTTCTCCGGATGGGCAGCGAAGAATTTCTATGCTACCTCTCTTAAAAATAGTGATGATGATGTTCGATAAGTAAGTGTATATATGCTATGCTTACCGTCATAAGCATAGCATATGCGTAAGAGAATATCTGAAGACTTGCCTGTCCGCATGCTGATGAGCAGCGGCTGCGCATTGATGCCGTTGAGCCAGTCCTTAGCAGACAGCGCGGGCAGAGGCGCGGCCGTGTCGGGGTATAAGTCCTCCTGTGAAACGTTACAAATATTTTGTATGGATCAGTCTGAACATGTCTGTTTGTATTGGTCTGGGTGTTTTCTATGTATAATATGTATTTATTTAAAAAAAAATGTATATAAGTAAGTTTATCAGTTGTCTAGTACCCATAGTACAAGCTTCGGCTTAGTTTGGGGCTAGGTGGCGCTGTGTGCCCCAGCGTGGCATGTCTTGGGTTATTTATTATTATTTATCAGTACACTTTTTCTATTATATTATCAACGGCTTGTGGGTTTAGTCTAGGACTAACTAAACTGACACAAAATGACTACATGGTCTATTATGTCCCTAACATTCTTATCGAGAGATCGAGTTTCAGGCCTCCGCATGTCAGGCATTTTCGGTTCATGTAAGTATATTGGTAAATCTTCTAAGTAGATAAAAATGATCTCCTAAATATATCTAAGGTCATAACTTTCTAACAACTGCACCAAATGAGGGTGTTTCAAAATAAAATAAAACGGCCAATCAAAGCGAATCAAGCGCCACTATTAGACACCTCCAACCAATCATCAGCCGCCGACGTGGTCGCGGCCAATCAAAACGCAGTTGTCAGTTGACAGCTGTCAACAACTAAAACGGAAGATCTACAAGCACGCTACCGGCAAGGTGCCTTAAATATTTAGTGCACAGAAAACCTATAATAATCGACGTGAAACCCGACCACTATCAGCATTAATTGGGTTGCTAATATAATATTATATTGACAACCTAATCCAATGTATGTATAGTTATAGATTTGTTTGTAGGTTAGGTAATAATGTTCTCAGTGTACTAACATAGTAATTAAGACAATAGGGATGTTTCCTGGGTCAAAATACTTACATTATATTTAGTCCGTATTTTAGATTATAAAAATATATTGGATACGTATTTTTCCTTTTTTCATTTACACGAAAAATAACAAAGATACAAAGCATCAAAATTTAGGAGTGGGGGTGTTTGATGTCACGCCATGCGACAAAATGCTGCACGGCGTGACGTCACGCGAAACTTTAACGGGGTATATCTTTGTAATCTTTGGTCTAATTTATAAATGATAAAATACGTATCTTTTATTTTTGAATAATCAAGAAGACGGACTAATTAATTTTTAATTAAGCCTATTAGGCTTGTTTCCTTAAAAAAATTAATTACACATGTGGATCATGTTGTCCGTCAAATAAATCTATTATTAAAAAATCTATTATTATTATTAAACAGCTGCCTTTGTTTTGCGCCGACACTAAGTGGCATGTAGTCATGAAGATAAGATTTTTGTCTATAGAATATTGGTATGGCGTCCCTCACCTGAAAGCAGTCTGATTTGCGCGGCACGATCATGGAGATGGGCTCGCAGAGGCCGCGCGACGTGTGCAGCTTGTAGAAGCGGAACACCTCGCACGCGCCCGTGTTCAGCCCACGCTTGGGCATGAAGCCTAGGCCACGCTGGAATACACAATACATCGCTTAGAATATGTCATCATCATCAGCCTATTGCAGTCCACTGCTGCACATAGGCCTCTCCAGTTGTTCGCCACTGGACATCTGGAACATCTGGAGGCTATACCCATAATCGCCACGCTGGCGGGTTAACGATCGCAGGCTGTAGCTTCTCGCTCCGGCGACGCTGCTGCCCGTCATCGGCCTGTGGTATTTATGCCTTCAATCGCGATGGTTATAAAGGTTCAGTTACAACTTAACATGAATTCAGTGTAATGTAGTTTGAAGAAACCTCGATACTTCTACCTCGATGTCTTTTGCAGACACCAAGAGTTTTATGTTGGCTGGGAGCAACAACATATAATACCAACTTTTGTTATAAATAAAAAGTGTTACAGGTTATTGTACCAAAAATTAAGTACGTAACAAAAATAAGTTATTACCTGTGGGTTTCCCGATAGGAACTGATTTAGAAAGTGTACATATGGCGCCTCGTCTACAACTTCGTAGTACCTAATGTTCCCGTCGCCTTTGCCTGCTAAGTAAACCTGGAATAGAACAAAGAAATTATGACGGGGCAGTGATATTATGGCGATGTTTATGCGATATTTCGGCCATATCGCTCGCAGAGATGACAACTCTGCTTCAGTATTTCCGAACAGCTACGACATGGGAGCCTTCAAGAAACGAGCGTACTCCTATTAAAAAGGCCGGCAGCGACCCTAAACTCGATTTGAGTTGCGGGTGTCCATGGGCGGCGTCGATTGCTTACCATCAGGCATCACATTTGATCGTCTGCCGCCTCTTGCATAAAAAAATAATAATAATTTGGAACGCCTTATAGTGAGTGACTGGGAAGGTAGAAGGAAAGATACCGAGAGGACGGAGTCCCATGCGATGGGCAGACCAGGTATCGAAGGAGCTGGAGATACCTGTCAGTGCCGCAATCCGTCAAGCGTCGGAACGAAACCGATTGAGACAGCTTATTGACAAAGTCATACGGAGCGAAGATCCTCAATTGTGAGGGATACGACTAGAGAGAGTGATATAATGCTTTTCTTAATAATCGCTTTACTGATATTATATACTAGCTTTTGCCCGCGACTTCGTCCGCGTGGCGTGTTATAAAAGAGAGATATGCATGTCAAATTTCAATCATCTAACTTACGCGGTTTAGATTTTTTCATACAAAAGTTTTTTCCCGCTAACTCCCGTTCCCGTGGGAATTTCTCAAAATACAGCCATAACTAAACTTTATATTTACTAAGGTACCTGCATGCCAAATTTCAAGCGTCTAACTTAAGCGGTTTAGATTTTTCATACAAAAGGATTTTCCCGCTAATTCCCGTTCCCGTGGGAATTTCGGGAATTCCTTTCTTAGTGCACCCCTACGGTACCTAAGCTACGTCCCTTCCAAATTTCAAGTGCCTACGTTTAGCCGTTTGGGCTGTGCGTTGATATGTCAGTCAGTCAGTCAGTCAGTCAGTCAGTTTCTCCTTTTATATATATAGATACGGCTACTTAAAGAAAATAAAGAGTTAAGAGCAAGAGCGGTGCTTGTCAATAATATATTCTAGGATCTATATGACAGGCTCGGTGGCTCATTTGGTAGTGACCTCTGCCCACTGAGCCAAGGGTCGTGGGTTCGATTCCCGCACAGTACAAACATTTGTGTTCATGAACATGTCTGTTTGTATTGGTCTGGGTGTTTTCTATGTATAATATGTATTTATTTACAAAAAAAAATGTATCTAAGTAAGTTTATCAGTTGTCTAGTACCCATAGTACAAGCTTCGGCTTAGTTTGGGGCTAGGTGGCGCTGTGTGGCCCAGCGTGGCATGTCTTGGGTTATTTATTTATCTCGTCGTTCTAGAAATTCTAATATTAGGAATAGCTCCTACACTCACCATGTTGGTGTCATAGTCGAAGTAAGGGAACACGACGCCCGACGAGCTGTCTATGGTCTCGCACACGAGCGGCTTGTCTAAGGCGTGTTGGTCCCACACCGCGTACTGCCTGTCTCTGTACAGTCTCATATACCCAGTGATTACATTAGCTACCGTCACTAACCATGTTAGTGTCATAGTCGAAGTAGGGGAACACGACGCCCGACGAGCTGTCTATGGTCTCGCACAAGAGCGGTTTGTCTAACGCGTGTCGCTGTACCGAGGCATATACAGTCACATATACACAGTAACTACACTAGCTACCGTCACTCACCATGTTGGTGTCATAGTCGAAGTAAGGGAACACGACGCCCGACGAGCTGTCTATGGTCTCGCACAAGAGCGGTTTGTCTAACGCGTGTCGCTGTACCGAGGCATATACAGTCACATATACACAGTAACTACACTAGCTACCGTCACTCACCATGTTGGTGTCATAGTCGAAGTAAGGGAACACGACGCCCGACGAGCTGTCTATGGTCTCGCACAAGAGCGGTTTGTCTAACGCGTGTCGCTGTACCGAGGCATATACAGTCACATATACACAGTAACTACACTAGCTACCGTCACTCACCATGTTGGTGTCATAGTCGAAGTAAGGGAACACGACGCCCGACGAGCTGTCTATGGTCTCGCACAAGAGCGGTTTGTCTAACGCGTGTCGCTGTACCGAGGCATATACAGTCACATATACACAGTAACTACACTAGCTACCGTCACTCACCATGTTGGTGTCATAGTCGAAGTAAGGGAACACGACGCCCGACGAGCTGTCTATGGTCTCGCACACGAGCGGCTTGTCTAAGGCGTGTTGGTCCCACACCGCGTACTGCCTGTCGCTGTACCGGGAGAACCCTGTTGTGAGCACTTTGCCGCTACCGCCGAGGAATGTGCATTTGGATGCTTTGGTGCCCAGGTGACAGTTGCCTTCCTAGAATAGGGATGTTTTCAAGGTTAAAATAATTACATCATATTTAGTCAGTATTTTAGATTTCAAAAATATATTGGACACGTATTTTTCCTTTTTCCATTTAAACAAAAAATAACAAAGATACAAGGCATCAAAATAGGAGTGAGAGTTTTTGACGTCACTCCGTGCGACAAAATGTCACACGGCGGGACGTCACGCGTAATTTTAACGGGCTATAATCTTTGTCATTTTTGGTCTAATTTACAAATGAAAAAATACGAGTCTTTTATTTTTGAATAACCTAAAAGACGGACTAATTATGTTTTTTACGGCAACAAGCCTATTTTACATACAATAAAGAAGTACATTAGATAATACTATCTACTAGTGGTCAGTGGCGTAACTATACCAATGGAGGCCTGTTGTAGCAAATTTATCGTATTTTCACTATGATTAATATGAAATGTTGAGAGCTGAGATTTTCTTCTGACCGGGGGCCTGTGGTAATTGCGCGACTTGTTACCCTGTAGTTTCGCCATTCCTAATGATGTGCTTGAGTAGTGAAATAGTTCCGGAATAATCTCTTTTTCAAGAATACATATTATAGGGCAGCCAGCCTATTGGGGGCCCTAAGCAATCTGGGCATATTACGGTAATGGGGCACCTATGACTTTGACATAACACTAGTGTTCTAAATCAGACATAAACTAGGGACTTAGTATTTAATCTGAGGCCTGCCTTATAGATCGCGTGGCCTGTTGCATTTCCCCAAAGTGCCTATTAGGAAAGAGGGGCTTAAACATAGTATGTGCTTAAAACACTTACAGTAAGGACCATGCCTCTTCTCGGCTCAATGATGCGCAGCTTCTTGTCCTTGCTGGTGGTGGCTAGCAGGGACCCGTCGCGGTTGAACGACATGCAGTAGATGACGTCCGTGTGGCAGTCTATGACGCGAATCGCTTCCCCTTTACCCACATCCCAGACGAAGATCTAGAAATATAATGGTTATGGTGAATTTCTATTTTGTGTACAACTAGCTGATGCGGAGTACTTAGTATCGCCATATTTTTTAACTAAATTATTTTTGTAACTTTTATATTATACAAACCTTGTCCAAACAATAACGAATACATTAAACCAGGAATCATCTAATTTGGTGCAGTCTGTCGAAAGTTATAGGCGTACAAACATTTCGAAGACACAAATCATTTATATAGGAGAAGATATATTGTCAAAATTAAAGATCTTGATGGTGCTTCTTGCCTAAAGTGCAGTTATCCGAAGATTAAACTTAGGAAACGAACTTTTATAAATTGTCTTTTGCTTGAATGTCTGGCGCCCCCGTCGTCTGGTGCACACGAGCCTTTAATTTAGACATTTTCGGTTTGACGTTAGGTAATCACTGCTTAATTAAGTATAGCTATCGCGAATATCTTACAATCAGCCTTATCATTGTACTTACCTAGTTTGCAAAATCGATTACTTATTTTTGGTTGCTACATGCAACATTTATATAGACGACTGTGTTTGATTTGCCCTTTTATATGGCAGTCAGAAAGAAATATGTAATGTAATATTTTAGCAATATGAGAGAGTAATACATAAGCGTGACATCAGACTTGTGTAGCTGTTGGTCATATTTGTGATATCTCTGGACACTTTTCATGATAATGGAGTATTTTCTACCAATGTTTCTATGATTGGGTGATGCATGAATAACAACACAAAAATATCATACCCATTCCTATTTCGATGAAAAGATTCAGGTGTTCAATTTTAAAAATAGAATACCGTATCAACGTATTGGTGAAACCAGTTACAAAATAACGGGCGAGATCAAAATGGTATTTCTGTCCAGATGGTATTGTTATGGTGTGATTAACGGCGAACGGCACGCCACCCGCACTATCCAAGAGATATCACACACATTACATTTTGATTCGCGTGATTTGCGTATACGTGCGGTGGTCACGACCGAACGATAAAAGTTTATGCAAATTAACGTCTATAAAATGCATAGTGATCAAGTTTTATCAGAAATTTAATGCATATTAATTATGTTTTTTAGTAATTAAAACATTAATCGCTTATGATCAAGCGATTTAATCATATATATTGTGAAGTCCTGATTCTGTGTCTTTTCTAAAAAGTAAAAACCATTAAATCAATATAAATAAAAATCGATCTTTCAAATTCATGTACATAGTAAATTACAAAAAATAATTTAGTAAAAAAAATATGCCGTTACCATGGGTCAGCTATAAAAAATAAAACTTCGGTCCCCTTTATCAAAAAACAACGAGACAGACATTATACTATACACATTTATAAACAAACTACTTACACAATTTGCTGATATTAATTTTCTGTTGCTTTCATTCATATACTTTGTAGTTATTCATCAACTCATAGACTACATGCACGAAGAATATATAAACCGATAAACACATTGCGATACAAAAAAACACTACCAATATAAGTCTCAACATCATATTGTTCTATTACAATGTAACAATATATTGTAACTTGACTGTAGATGAGTATGATGACTATGAACTGTAGGCCGGATAAATAATTTTCGTTTACGACTAGCTGTCGTAATGTTTCTTGACTATTTGCATTGATTTGTTTATAAAGCTATTTATCAAACACTATCAAGTCATTGGTAATGACAGTAAACACCATTTCTTGTATTAGGAAGCGGGGCAAACAAAAATTTACTAATGATATCATCGCACTGGAGTGAAGCGGAGATGAGATGTGTGATTTGAGCAATAACATTGGTGATTTTTTTCTTAAGTCACGCTGCTTTGATATACAATAACTTTGACTTTGAATTTGACACTATTCATAGTAGATTCTAATCTCAAAAAGGAAAACCAATGCTTTCCTACATATCTCAAAATAACATAAGCCGATTATAGTACATATCATCGGGTTATGTCATGTCGTAAAACCTTAATTTATTTCCAATTTTACAGATGAATTATGAATCTGAGTGTAAAGGATAGACATAATAGTGAAAGTCATGGCTCCTCGGCTAGCTAATTTACGAATTAACAATGTTTTAAGTTATTCAAAGGTGTTTCAAATCAACTTCTATAAAGTTTCCAAGTATTATAGAATAATAAGTAGTATGCCATACCAAATAATCGAAGCCAGCACTGAAGAGAATATTCTCGGCAATAGGGTGCCATTCTATGTAGGCCACGCGTCGCTTATGCCCTTGGAGTTCCACCAGCCAGTCCGTTAAGTGCATGGACAGCCCACCGTCTGGAATATGCCATAGTTTGACCTGGAAAATGGAATTTTATAATGGTAAATTAATTTCGTCATCATCATCAGCCTATTGCAGTCCACTGCTGGACCTAGGTCTCTCCAGTTGTTCGCCACCTAGGGCAAATTTCTGGAGGATATACCCATAATAGCCACGCTGGGCAGGCGGGTTGGAGATCGCAGGGCGTAGCTTCTTGCTCCGTCCTGCGATCCCTAAATTAATTTCGTCTTCGTATGAGTTTATTAGCCCGGGATACAGAAATGTAGCGCGAATTAAAGGAGGCCGAAGCAGCGTTTAGCAATGAACGGATGTATGCATTTAACTTGATTGCTCATGATAATATCGATGGCCTATCGAGCAAGGTTGTTTATCTGAAACTCGAGAGCAAGGCCCGGGCAGGAAGAAATTAACCCTGTACTGGAACAAATTTGATTCCATGCGAGAGATCGTCATCAACGAAAATAGTAGAATCTTTTATGCAGATATCATCAAAATGCTTTGATGACCTCTGCAGTGGCAAACCACCCAGTAAACATAACATAAGACCACCCCAATCTTTTACGATCGCGCTAGCTAGCAGTTCAAAATACTGAACGTTATTATTGGACCCGCAATTGCTCGTTCTCCATTTGTTTATAAAGACGCCAGACTCCAGCAAAGATATAGATCTTTATTCTAGCTATTTATTTTACACTAATAATAATAATGGCTTCAGCCATCATGGAAGAAAGAACGTAGTTCTACAGAAAGAACAATGTGCCTAAATCAAGGGGCATCGACCATATCGTATTAAGCGTGATAATTGCAGCTGCTAAAAGTAGCTAGTGCGCAAATGATTAGCGATCGCAATAGCTAGTATGTATCAGATTTGCGACTAGTTTTATACCAAAAATTTGTTGTGTGTGTACATCAGGTTAATACGCTACGCAATGTTGATCGTTGATGAGATAATAACTTCGGTAGCCGAGGTCTTTGCCCCGTAGAGGAATTAATAGATTGTACCTATAATTGTAGCGATTATAGTTGAGCCTGTTGGGAGTTATTGCAGTTGATGAAGTGATAAGATTGAATTGAAATCACTAACCGGAAAATCGGTAGTAAATCGGGCACGGTTACCTGGAGCGTCGACCTGCGAAGGTCGCGGGAGAGCAGGGAGCGGTTGGATGTGTGATTAGTAGGCCATACTAGAATTCATGCCTGCCGTCCGCCGTGGAATTGGGTTATGTGCGGCACTTCGCAAGGTCTTTCCCTTACGGCATTTCTATTCAGTAATCGGATTTGCATATTCGGTGACGCTTTCGATTCAGGTCAGTCCGATCGTCTTTTCAGCATTTCTTATATGTAGGTATTGTACTTAATTGTATCTGAATGACCAAATTGGGATGATGACTAAAAAATAATTTAATGTCCATCAGATAGATTAATGAAAAATATTGGATACGTATTTTTTATTTTGCCTCTTGTTCAAAAACTTACGAAGATACATTGATTTTAAATGTCACATGACGTCACGTTAGAGTACAAAATATACTCTAACGTGACGTAGTTAGCCCCCACTCCGTAACTTTAATGCGCTATATCTAAGTAGTTTCTTGTTATTTCGACAAAACAAAAAATACGGGTCTTATATTTTTTTATTATCTAAGAGACGGACTAATTATTTTCTTCATTTTCATACCTTGTCATCATCCGTATTGACTTTGGGAATTCGTCAGGCAGAGACCAATCCGATTCAATCGATATTAATTAATACTGAAGTAATCGGGATACAGGAATAGCAAAATTGAAATGGTAATCATAATTTGTAGGTATTTAGGGATAAATAACAGTAGTCTGCAGTCACAACATATAAAAGCATCAAACTAAATAACTTTAAAACTTTACGCTTAAAAGTTATTTAAAGTATAATAATCAATTTAATAAATACTTGTCCTCATATTTACAATATTGCAACATCTACATTGTACACTTAGTTAGCCAATAAAGGTTTGAGTTAGGAGACATTTTAACAATTTCATTGCGATTAGGCACGGCTCTTTGGGATAGTTAGATCGCGTTGTCACCACTATAGTGCTTTTCGATTCAAACTAGTTAGTCAAGTCGGTTTATAGTAGCCATAAATGCATACAGGATCAGCGAGAGTGAATTTCTCTCAGACTTCACATCAGTCTAACTAGGCCAATAGATTAGCATTAAATTTAAGGCTCACCTATTTTCACATGTCGAATAAATTAGAATAAACCAGCAAAGTCATCCTTTGTAGAGCAATTAGCCTAATAGGTGTGAGTTTCCAATTGCAATTTGTTTAATTTAAGATGTTATCTTTGCGATTTTTATCAAGAAGTGTTTTACGTAGTCGTTGAAAACATAATAACACGTAATAAAAACAAGACTCTGAATAGACTAGCCTGTTGATTATTATGAATTGAATGCCAATAAAGACAATCATGTTTGTTTGATTGTGGAAATAGTTTAGATTGGTCATTTAGACAATAGACGATTATAACAATACCATGAAATTACGAAAACTCTGAATATTTAGGAAAGGGGGCTACTACATAGTCGCGGAACCACTGAACGAAAACTTTTCCTGGACGACTGCTTCTTGGATTGTATAACTTCTGAATCCTACTTTGCATTGTATAATTTTAATCCAATATGAATGATGTAATTATGATAAACATTATACAAAATAATCATTGAAAAAAGAAGCTATCGTGTTTCCTGTCGGTTTTTTCTCAAAGCCAGCGGTAGAAATTTTAAACTGTATTTGACGAATAATAAGTGCTTTATGTTATCTTAAGTCTATATGAGTAAAGATATTTTAAGTTTGAGGATAAATGATTGAGGATGAGGATTCGTTAGAATTGCCTATGTAAACAATCAATTGAAATTATTGAATGACTAGCAGCCCGCTCCTCGCTTCGCTTCGGATAAATCAATTATTTAAAAGTAATTTCGCGAGGCCGCAGGCCGAGCTGCGTATCGCGAGGCCGCAGGCCGAGCTCCGCGTAGGGCGAAGCCCGGAGCGTCCAGCGTCGCAGACCTAGCTTGAGCACGCACGCGCTAAGAGCGTGCGGCGAAAGCTAGTATAACCTATACACACGCTTACAATGCTAAAATTAATGGATGCTAGAAACAACATGAAGGTACATTCGATTCGAAGGCTGAGAAATCTGAACATGGCTTGACATATAACAAACGCAATATGTGATGCAGTTAACATAAAAGCAATACGTTGTTCAGGCCTTTTGTTCAGGAACCACCTGCTCTTAGCTAAGGTTCAATTTGTTGTTAGTTCAGATAAATAATTATATACTTATCTAGCGACGCCTTCTAAACACTGATGACTTTAAGAGAGGTAGGGCATAGCGAATCTTCGCTCGAATTGAGCTGCCCGTCCGGGGAAGGACCTCCACCCTATAGAATACCGCAGCCAAATGATGGTTCGTGTTTCTGCCGGTGAGTAGCGTTACCGGAGCTCGTGGGGGGTTTGGGTTGGGCCAGCATGGCAGTGGCAACTGACAGGTAACTGACCAGTTACTTGCCGTAAACTCAAAACCATTTTTCATCTTTCATCAGCATTTTTCATATTAGTACCTACATGAAATTACCTTAAAAATGATTTAGCGATAATGACGCCGACCAAAAAGCAATACCTACTTTAATAGCGCTATTTTCTTCCGACATGCGTAATTCTTCATCATTAGCCTATTATAGTCCACTACTGGACATAGATCTCCATAATCGCCACGTTGGGCAGGCGGGTTGGCGATCGCAGGGCGTAGCTTCACGCTCCGGTGACGCTGTTGCCCGTCATCGGTCTGTGATATTTAGCTACGCCTTCATCTGTGACGGTTATACCGCCCAGAGTCGGCTACCAGCGCTTTGTTTGTTATTCGGCAGGATGCACCACGGGCAGGTGAGGTTAACTTGGAGCGAAAAGATGATAGGCCGATCCCTCACATTGAACCGTGGGTCGAACACAAATTCGCATCCCCTACCCCATGCGTCATCATCATCATCATCAGCCTATTGCAGTCCACTGCTGAACATAGGCCTCTGCAGTTGTTCGCCACTTAGGACAAACACCTGGAGGTTATACCCATAATCGCCACCCTGGGCAGGCGGGTTGGCGATCGCAGGACGTAGCTCCTCGCTCCGGTGACGCTGCTGCCCGTCATCGGTCTGTGGTACCTAGCTACGCCTTCAATTGTGATGGTTATACCGCCACCAGTCGGTTGCCAGCGCCTCGTTTGTTATTCGGCAGGATGCACCACGGGCAGGTGAGGTTGGCTTGGAACGAAATGATGACAGGCCGCTCCCTTACAACCCAAGCGTAATTAAAACTATTTTATTAGGCTAAAATACATACATACTATTACCTAATATAGGGTACAGAAATTATAACATCGGATTAGAAAAGAAAAAAAATTATTATGCATGCACAGATCGCAGTTTTCATTATGTGAGCCTACCTAAACCTTGAAAGAATGCATTCATATTTTTTGGGTTCTTAGAGCTTCATGTCACTATGATTCCGGATGCCTTGTTCACGGATTATGCTAGATTTGTTCGACTGTGCACTATTCCTAAATGTTGTTCCGATTTTTTGCTAAATGAGGAGCCTCCAAGCTGATAGCAGCATTGATGCAGGAAACACCGGTGGTGTGTTTTCAAGGTGGTCGTATTTTTAGCTATAGCAATTTGCTTATAGTATTTTCCGAAGAATTTTATCCTGAAAGTAAGCCGACGGTTCACAAATATTTATATCACTGTTTGTTGTAAATTTTCGATAATTCCGTATTTACTTCGATGTAGTACCTGTCATGTCCAAATGACAATTTCTTTGACAAATTCAAGAAATGACAGTATCTATGGTCATTTCAAAAAGTATGTAACATATTTTGCCGAAATTGTAAAATCTAAAATGTAAGATACCCTTGTAATCTATAGCCTGTGTGTAAATCTGATGCATAAATAACATTCCTGTAAAGTTTCATCAAAATCCTTTCAGTAGTTTTTACGTGAAAGTACGATTTCATATTAGAATTTATTTATTTAGTTGTCATAACAGTTTCGGTTGCTATGGGAACGTTGTCATGAGACGTCAGTATGTAAGATCGTTTTCTTTTTTTGTAGATTAAAATCTTTTTGGTAAATTTGGGTTACATTATTGGAGTTTTAGCACGGATCCCTAACTTTTTTTTAAATATAATATAGCCTATGTTCAGCGCAGATACTGTAGCTATCCGACGGTGAAAGAATTATTCAAATCGGTCCAGTAGTTTCGGAGCCTATTCGTATCAAACAAACAAACAAACAAACAAACAATCAAATCTTTCCTCTTTATAATATTAGTTTAGATGAGTTAATGAGATCAACGTACACTTTCAAATCGATAATGCAAACAGTCAAATTGGTCAGACGGAACATCCCCGCGTAATGGGTAGTAATTTCTACGCGCAAATTGCGCGTCGAACAAAAAGTGGGCATTGTGAAGGAAAAAATTAGCGCAAACGAAATTACCGTGCACTGCTCGGAACAGGCGATGTTATCGCGATGCGGACTTCATGTCCAATATGGGAATGTCAGTCATTTAGATTATAAAGATATTATTCGAACAAGTGAAGTTTTATGATTAAAATGTTTATATAATGCATCTTATAGCATTACATACAAACAGTACTTATGTTCCTCACTACTTATATTAATAGATATTTTTTAACAAACAAATAAAACCTGACTTCAATATATTTTCGTCCTGCTATCGATAGAATACCTCATTTAATGAATATTGGTGAAAAAAATGAGTTCGCGAGCATTAATTGTCTTTCGAGTTATCACAATTTCATAAGCACAATAAATGAGCAAGTCCAAAAACGGTTTATACAACAGGCGGCGTTCCGTGTGACGTCACAAGCTAGGAGATACCTGGTAACTCAGAAAATAGCACGAATTGCTGCGACGCGATTTCGTGCGGCAAGGCCCTTCACGATTCGGGTAACATCGCAGGAAGGCATGATGCGAATTGATTCGCAAGTTCTTGCGTGCGATTGCGTCAAGGGAGATTCTAGGGGTGAGAGCCTTCCGCTCCCCGAACAGTCCGGTGATGATGACAAGGCCGGCCTGGCCATCATCGTAGTCATTTAGAAAAAAAAAGAAGCGTCAAGGGAGCCGTATTATTTTGGACAAAGTCGAACCCTAAATCTCCGCGGATTTTCCGAATTTACTTAGACTACTTACAAGGGAAAATCGTACTTTGATTCCTAGTGGTTGGTGGTCCTAAACTCAGTTATGTTTTCTTTTAAACTGTAATTTGTTTGTGTTCGCGCGCGCACTTTTAATAGGTATATCCTGCGCATCTGATCAGGCTATACATACATACTGTTGGACATTGGCCTCTCCCAATGTTCGCCACTTTGATCGATCCTGGGCTTCCTGCATCCAACACTTGCCAGCCGTCCTGCGTTAATCGCGCTCCACCTGGCCTGAGGGCCATAGTTCAGTCTGCGGCTGATGTGGCCAGCCCACTGCCACTTCAGCTTACTAATCCGGTGAGCTATGTACACTTTGGATCTCTTTCGGATCATATTTCGGATCCGATCCCGCAGAGAGAAGCCCTTTCCATTGCTATTGTCGCATTGAATAAAACAGTGAATCTTACCGTGCAGTCATCGGAACAAGAAGCGATGATGTTGTCGTTAAACGGGTTCCACTTGATGTCCAACACGGGTCCCTTGTGGCCTGTCACTCGGGACGCGTTGAAATCCAGGCGCCCAGTCTAGAATAATAAAAACGAATAAATTCCGAAGATCATCAAATGCAGTGGTATAACTTCTGGTGTAATGTCAAACGATGTTGGTAGTAACTCAGGTATGGAAATCGGAACCATACCAAAGAACCACAAATATCATTATTCAAATACGATATCACGTTATTGTTTGTTCCAAGTGATATTCGAACACACCGAATCTTAATAGAAGGCAATTGAACCAATCTATGATATAATATATATATATTTCTTACATGATAGATTGGTTCTATTAAGATAATGCAAGTTCTATCGGAATTTCAGGTCGTTCCGTCTACCGGAACGCAAACATTTGAAATGCATCATGATATATTCAAGATTTTGTTCTATAATGCAAATTTATTATACAAGTAACAGTAAATATACATGTGTCAAATGTGATACACGCCCACTTTTTGTAACAAGAGCGTAACAAAAAGCACAGTTTATTATATTATATTTACAAACGCGATTAATTATATTTCAGTGTTTTGCATCATTTATTTATTCTTCTTGTAGAATAATACAAGTTAAAAAAAACAAACATTACTCGTATATTGACAAAAATCCTGACCTTGTACTTTCTATCGACCAGAAGAATAATTTTGAAATTAAAAATCAGATATTAATCTGCCGTAGCTAAACGCGTTTTGTAATTTGTAAAAAAACAAAACAATGCAAGCTTACTTAATTCGACATTACTTCGATCGTTTCTCACATTATTGCGGTCTGACTCGATAATATCGCAGCGTCGAGTTTGGACCGATTTAATTAGCCGCCGCTCAAGCATTCACAACAGACAATAAGTGTGAAAACCGTATGGAATACGAGTATTACATAGTTGTTGATATGCAAGTGTCGTTAATAATGTTACACGCGTGAAGGTCAAGAACATATCGAGAAGCGGCAATGCATCTAGCATATTTAGCAACTATTTATGGTTTATTTTAACGTGGACATCTGCTAAGACGATATTTATTGTAAATCGTTTCTATTTTGTGGGATTTTACTACATTGTGATTTCACTAATCAGATTTGCATCAATGGAATGCGTGTACTTGGAGTAGGGAGGTCTAAGTACCATGGGAAAATGACTTAATCTTGACAGAAATAGCATAATTGTGATGGATAATGCAATTATCTAATGAAATGATCCAGCAAGTAAATTGAGGACAAAAAATCATCATGCGTTTCAACTTTACCGATAAAATCTGGCGTTATTTGATTTCAGTCACCGTTTTCAGTCAATGGATTGTAAAAAGTTGTTCTCTATTCCAGAGATTCCTTCTTACGAGGATAATAACGCCCAGTTTTGAGTTCATTATTTATTGCATGGTATAAAAACAATAATTATTATTTATAGAGAATGTCACTGACGGGAATCATGGGACGCACTAAAAACTTATTACTCTCTGTATATTTGCAGCGTTGATGACGGTATAATTATAGCCATTTCTTATAGCCTTTTTGACATTAGCGGGATATTCCTCTTCCATAATAAATGTGATTATAGGCGTCCGACAGGACTTTATAATCATTTTATTATAATGTTAGTAATAATAATCAGAGATCTTAAATACAACTGGAATCTTAATTGCAATTGCGTGATATTGGAAGGATGTTAAAAAAAATTGTAAGGGTAAACAGCTTCAGTAAATTATGAATGGAGATCAAATAAACAAAATAGCAAAAAAGACAATTATTATCAAATCATAATTAAGAAAAAATGTACACGGTTTTAGAATCAGATTCAGGGAATTGTAGAATCAGATCACGTAATGCTAATTTTATGAATGTAGACGTAAATCAATTAGTCGCTAATTGAAAACCAGATTCTGTCACTGGCCGAAGAAAGTAGTTTTGCATCTTGTCGTCAGCGAAAAATAAAACCAGTAATCGGTTAATCTTATAATTATGTACTTACAACTTTTGGTTATCCATTATTTTTGATTGACAAGTATATCGTACAATAGTCTTTTCTGTGTGTGAAACCATGACATTAGCCGAGTTTTTTTTCCTATGGTAACATTAACATTTCTTCTGTAGACAAAACTTGTTAGAGACTAAAATTGGTAGGTGCATTACTGTTGCGGATCTCATTGTGTTTCTTGTAAATAACGTGTTTAGCCGTTAAAATGCGTCTTATGAAATTATAATTAGCGATTACTAATAGAATCAGCGAAAAATAGATGTTATGTAAGTTTATTGCATACGTCGTCATTGAGTATTGCATTATTGTGAATAGGAAGATTATGCAGAAGATATTTGCGTTCGGGAAACTGAAACTGAGCAACACGCAAAATGTTTTCTTTGCAAAGTGATACGTTTGTTCGCTATTCTAATTATTGTGGTAAAGCTATTCTTACAGCATAAAATCGTTATAGGTTTACAACATACACATTGTAATTATGTAACTACATTAACCTTTATAATAATATAATAACTGGTCATAAAACAATCTGTGTCGCTTTATATTGGTTAACTAGCTGTGCTCGCGACTTCGTCCGCGTGAAATAGTTATTTTTTCCCCGTTTTTTTTACATTTTCCATTATTTCTACGCTCCTAATAGTTGCAGCGTGATGTTATATAGCCTAAAGCCTTCCTCGATAAATGGTCTATTCAACACAAAAAGAATTTTTCAATTCGGACCAGTAGTTCATGAGATTAGCGCGTTCAAACAAACAAACAAACTCTTCAGCTTTATAATATTAGTTAAGATTAAGATAAATGGATTATTTACAGATCAATAGATTATTAATTAGCGGCAGTCCGCGAATATCGGCGATATGTAGGTATAATGATAGGAATGATCTTATAAACAATAGCCTACGTGTTAACCTGATGTATGAGCTATATTAGTGTAAAGTTTCATTCAAATCAGTACTATTCGGGTGAAGGAGTAACAAACACCCAGAAACTTTCGCGTTTATAATATTAGTAGGATAAAAAACTTACATGATCCAAGGGCAGTACAAGGAAGGCGCCGCCCCCGGCGACCTCGGTCACGATCGCAACAAACTTGGGGTTGACAGCGCAGAAGTTAGAGTCGTGTGCGTTCCTGGTTATCTTTATATTGTCATAGCAACGCTCTCTTTTGAACGACACGCCATATACATGGCGGAACTTTGAGCTTCGAACGCCGCGGAACCATACCTGAAATAAAATTTCTTTTTGAAACCATTCTCAACTCAACGCTAGAAATCTTATAATTTTAATTATTATTAATTAATCATCCACCTCTACGTTAAGTATAAACCTCCCGCGCCCTAAGTAAAAGTGTTATGTAATTTGATTAATACACAATTTAACCATTAATTTTCAACTTAATGATGTCCGTTAACCCACCAAAAAGGTACAACACTCGAAATTTCTTAGGTATTGGCTATGACTAATTAAAATTGTAACTGTTTTGTGTAAAATAATAATTACAAAAGACATCATAAAGCTAAGTATCTTCTAGACACGAGGTTAGTACAGTTAAATAAGGAAAAAGCATCCGTAACGTTCCGTCAAGTCAATTATCTTGTATTTATAACACCTGGAGTTGATTACGACAATAATGTGTTGGCTTCCTTTCTACATTATAGGTTCTTGAAATTGCTACAGTGATTTCTTTTCTTATTTGTTCCTTTTCATAATTTGTTTTAACGTGTTCCTGTTTGTATTACGCATTATCTATACTTATAATAAATCTGTAGAGAGGTCAATTCTGTACATGAAATATATTTTCAAAATAACTATCAGGGGGTGATTAGTGATCGATACTGATGCCAAAAATGCAATCAGTAAAATTTTTGTCTGTCTGTCTGTCTGTCTGTCTGTATGTTCCTTATAGAAACAAAAACTACTCGACGGATTTTAACGAAACTTGGTACAATTATTCTTCAGACCCCTGGGCAGGTTATAGTATACTTTTCATCACGCTACAATCAATAGGAGCAGAGCACTGACGGGAAGTGTTGGGAAAACGGGAGAAATTTTTATCCGTATGTTTGATCGCGCATCACGCAAAAACTACTTCATGGAATTGAATGCGGTTTTCACCAATGTATTGCTAGAGGTCTAAGTTAAAATTTAGGTAGCATTTCATAGAAGTCCGTTATTTTTGAAAACCGATATCCACGCGTGCGACGCCGCTGGCACAGCTAGTGAAATAATATAAGTTGCGTAATGCTCGGGTTAAATAACCCGGTCTAGGAAAAGTCAAATTATATTTTAACAGCTGTCTATGAACAACACCGCCTTCTACAAGAAAATTAAAAGAAGATTTTGACAATTCCATTTTAAGTATCTGTTTTTAGTCAGACCAATTACATTATAAAATGGGTATTCGTCAAATTAATAAGTTACTTCCTTTCTATTCTAGAAATTACATTATAATGGATGCGTCAATCAACTTGAAGTCTCATTTATTGATTGGTACAGTTATTAACATAATTAAATTTAATATTAGGTATAGCCGAAGTTAAAGTAGGTAAATGTTTTAGTCATTGTTTGTAGTTAGGTTTATATTGGGCTATTTTATTGTGTAAATAAGAGAAAACCGAATGCATAAATTATTAATTACTTATCCGTAAATAATCTCGGAAAGCTGCTCTTTTAAAATCCCATAGAAAATGAACCGTAATGTAACACTGCTTCACTAAGATAATGCTACAAAATAATTTAAGTATACTTAATTATGTAATTTAAGCATCGGGTATATTAAGTCATCTTCATATGAATAAAAATATGAAGAATATTAAGTGTTATAAATTATAGCCTTTATATGGCACAATTTTAATTTACGAAAGTTATAATAACAATTTTCCGTTTATGTATTTATTAAATTAAAAATTGTATTATTACCCACAAAAATACACATAATATTTATATTATTTAAATATACCTATATAGCAACCAAAATGCGTTATTTGGTATATTTTATTCATATAATAATTTAAAATATTAGATTATAGTATATACCTAACAATTAAATACATTTCCAATATACTATACACAAAATATGATTCAATACATTATTACAAAATTTAGAACTATGGGAGATGTAGTTATTACTTCAGCATCAGATCTATGTCCACAAATTAAGGCGTTGATTGAAATGACCTGAGTATAAGTTCATTTGCAGAAGTTCTCATATGCAGATGGTACCAACAGAATTGGATCTAATTACCATTTTATGTAATGAATTGCTATTACATTAACTTGGACGATTATTTGAGTGTTAAAATTTGTTAGTCAACAAAATAGAAAGTAATTGTTTAGGTACAATCCATGATAATCTGACGTACATGTATGAAAACAATCACGGAAATGAAAATTTAAAAAAGTGCAAAATTAAAAAACAAAAATATACCTGTGAATTTGTCATGTTGTCGCCGCTCTAATCAGGTGCGATATCAAGGCATGCACTACTATAGGCGAACTCCCAGACTATAGTGTCCTGTGCATTTTACTAATAATCATGTACACAAATAACATAAACATCAGCTGCCCACAACATCACTCACAGTAACTTAACACTGAAAGTTGCAAAGAAATAAAAAGGATGCATTAAAAAAATACTCAAAAACACATGTGCAAAGAAAGATAAATTTTAAATGAATACTACATAGACTGAAATAATAGTTATGTGTGTGATTATGACAGAATCGCAGCGAGCAGAGACGCGTGTCTCAGACGCGGGCGAAAAAAAAAGTGAAAAGATACTTGTTACAAAGTCGTTGCCGCCGATGATGCTGAGAGAAATTTAAATTCAATGAACATTCTGTGCTGATAGATCAGTTAAGGTTTATATGGCAAAAGGTGTTTGTGATTGAGAGCTTGTTGATAAGTTAACTCATACATAGTACCTACTTACATTTAATATATTTATCATAAACACAATAATATAGCATTTTGAATAGATTTTATGATGTCAATATTACATTAAAATTATATTTATACATATACATACTACTCAGGCATATTAAATTTGATATATCTAACTGAAATAATGCACTAATAATGATGTATTGAAAATAATATTGAACACTACAAATAATACTTTGATGTGTACTAGAATATTACAACTGAGATAGGTGCTAAATTGTTTTGAATAGTGATAGAACATGTAAGTTAAAATTTAGCAATGTTGTAACACTTTCCCTCTTCAACTTCAGATAACATTACATGAAGACCAGCAAAGCGTTACAAAAAAAAAACAGTGAAGCCAGTACCGTCTACAACTGGCACTTATGTCATGGTTCGTAGATTTAAATATAACGCAAACATTTATTAAGTATGTGAAGTGGAATGACGTAACATGTAATAATGAGTTAATGACAACATACTTCGTTACTTGACCATGATTTGACATAAAAAGAAGTCACTAAAAATAAAGACTTAATAATGTTTTTACGTTAACGCTAACGGTGTGTTGTTGGTATTCTCAGGTTGATGGAACTTATGATTGACAGATGAGGAATTTACAATATTATCTTTAAGGTTAGCAAGCCCCATTAACATTCAATTACGGGCCTCTATATGTACTACAGTAGACCCAACAGTACTTTGATAAGTGTTAAAGAAAAAAGTTGCTGTGTTGTAATGATACCTTTCTAAAATAGCTTCAGTGATGTCTTCATCACTAATATAAAATAATTAGGTCTATCGTCTCTCCCGAATCCCTTGTATGAGTCATAAAATATGTGACTCATGCATAATGCTCATTTTTACTTTTTCATTATGGACTATCTGAGTATTACTGATTGAGTGGCATTATAATAATAATAATATAATAATAATAATTCATTTAATCATAACCCAAAATGTGATACAGATTAGTCATTACAATTTCATCAATGGCAGGTTTACATTAAGGTTGCAACAAAAGGTGAACCCTGACACCGAAACTAGTTATAAACTGTATTTTCAGTGTCAGTGATTCCTCGACACTTCCAAAAATATATTATTTATTTATTTTTTAACAATATATGTATTTTATTTATTTATTTTACAATGCTAAGACAATTATAATATTTATGTGTGTGTGTGTGTGTGTTTTTGTGTGTTTGTGTGTATTATAACAAAGGGTTTTAAACTTTAACTTCTATCAAGTAAACTGCAAAGAATAAATAGTACAACCAAAGAAAGAATATTACAGAAGTAATGATTTGGAATAGCCATTTATTAAAGTAGTATATTAATCAATAGAAAGTAATGAATATAAATTAAACATATATATAGATTGATTTACATAATTCCTAAGGTGAAAGTTTTAAGAATTATCTAAATTGGGCAGAATTTATGATAATTTTAGTATAATATAATCACATCTAACTTGAGCTTGTAAAACAACTGCAGTATTGATATATCCAATATCACCAAATATAGTTTTCAACCATAATGTTGTGTTTAAAAAAGGCACACAAAAAAATGAACAACCATTCAGCAAAAGATAAAACACATTCCATATTTTTTCTGCCCTTAATTAGTGCCACTAAAGGGAATAGCCTTTATCTACAGCATTTATGAGTCATCTGATATTTAGATACCTACATACTGGAGTTGTTGAAGTACAAACAAGTGTAGTGTATAAATGTATAAAAGAATTGTTTCGTAATATGCATGTACAGGTAGATTTTTATTACATTGTGTTCTCATTATTATAATGCCATTTTTAGGATACCATGATAAATACTCTAAGGGTAAAACGAACAATACAAATCATTGCCCCATTTGTACCCGTGGATGTTGTAAGAGTCAACTAAGGAACTTCTTGACATTTCAGTTTCTTGGCCAATGGCAGGGTTTACCCACATGGCAGGTGACCACCATATACTTGGCGAGATATGTGTCAAGTGACTTTGGTTGTGTTTCGTCTTCTGTTTTAATGGATTGACTGTTTTAATAGCTAGGATAGACTGTTTGATCATAGATCAATATTTTTAAGATATTCATTCATATTCAATTATATGTATAAACATTTGAGGAGGCTCCCAGGCTCCCAGCAAACTTGAATTTAATGCTATTTTTGTGGGCAGTGTTAACATATTGTTTTGCCAAATATATATAAATAAATATTTTATTTTGCCTGTATTATCTTTATTGTCCCAGTATGAGTTTTTCCCTAACAATCTATGATGATAGCCAAGGCAACCTTGTCATTACTGGAGGTATAGAGGAGTGGAAGGCTCTCCCCTATTTATCCAGTCATTAGTCCAGTTCCCTAGA
Organism: Conogethes punctiferalis; assembly: GCA_031163375.1. Lineage (NCBI taxonomy): Eukaryota > Metazoa > Arthropoda > Insecta > Lepidoptera > Crambidae > Conogethes > Conogethes punctiferalis. The sequence continues at coordinate 11,227,952 of CM062083.1, read as the reverse complement.
TATTAAACCCTTATTAGTAAAATTAAATTGCTGCATAAATCATAGAGTGAAATATGTAGTGTTTTGGAGATCATTTTTATTTTCAGTATCAGCCTAATTGGTTTAGTGGTACCTATACATATAGTAACTTAGAGCCAAATAGGTACAGAGTTCAAAACTTTATTTCTATTTTTTCTCTTTATCTACAATCAGCCGTCCAGCTGTAATCACATTTGTTCAGAAGGGTTCGAAACTTGAAGCAATAATTGTTACTGAGTATTTCTGTCTCGCAATCATTCAGCAGTCAGGAAGATGCCATATGGCCTGCGCCTGATCTTGTTGGTTGTGTTGAACTGTCATCCCTGTTGTGGTCAAGAGAGTGGAAGAGCAGAGTGCACTATGTTTGCACACATACTTGTGTTTTTAATAACCCCTGAGTACCTGTAGTCTCGTGGCCGAAAGTGGCCCCTACAAAATTGATCAAATTTTTTTTAGGACCTGCGCATCCTTTCGTACACTCCAACCAAAGTTTGTTGTGGATATTTGAAAGCAAAACTCTAATCTACTTTAAAAGGCAAAAATACCATGCAACTGTCAAATTAAACAAAAAGTTCTTAAAAACTAATTTCTGAAGTCATTATATCTGCATTGATGAGCAATTGTGTTCACGAATTAAATTAAAAGTTCACAAAAACAATTTCGTAAAGCTCTAATAAAAACAAATGAAAATAATGTAAATTTAGTTGCCAACTTACATCAAAACTTACAAAGAAGCTAACAAGTTATGAAAATAAGGTATCCTATAGCAAATCTACAACTGTAATGCATGAGATTATTTGATTAATGTGAAAGAAAATACTTTCTTACCTTAGCGGAAGGTTTATTACAAGCTCTCACATCGACTAGCGCACTGCTCTTAGCGGGGCTTTTTTCGGTAATATTTATTATTTCAAGACAATTAGCTTCTCTTATCGACTCGTCTTTTACCGGCGGCATATCCTTGAGGCAAAATAACTATTATTTTCACACACTTTCTTTGTTATTTGAATAATGTAACAAATAGAGCAAAGGAAAAGCACTGCCTTGTGTAAAAATCGAAGACGAGTGAATGATTGATTAGGTGAGCGGAACGGTTACTGTAAGTGAATGAAAGACAAAATGACGTCTGACTGACGTTCTAATGAATGGCTGATCGGGCTGAACCGAGTGACTTAGTACGATTCGACTCTTCTCGATTATCGAGTTGTACGAAATCTATTTAATCGTCTACTATGAAAGGTGCAACAAAATTATATATAAAAGTAAATTTGTATTTTCCACGTATACAATGTGCACAAAAAGGTCCTTTGTTTAAAAAGAGTGCGAGTGGGTGATAAAGCTTGATATTTTTGTCTGTGGAAAAAATGCAGAGAGGAGAAATCCAAGGCCGTGAAATTGTTATTTTAAAAAGCTTTCTGAATGGCGCCAATATTTGAAAATTTATTTTGCTTGCGAATTAGCTTCACTATGTTTAGTGTGTTTAGATTTAGAAATACTAGTAGGTAGGTGGTTATTCGTGGTAAATATTAAATCCTACTAGACTATCCTATGCTAATGAAACTAAAGTTTGGTTCTGTAATTAAAAAATAACGAAATACTCATACAGAACATGCAAAAACACTACAAACATAAATTAAATTAAAACGTTTATTACTATTCAACTGGAATAGAATAAATGTTAATTTTTGACACCTATTGTGATGTTACAACAGCCATAAACATAGTGACTCGTTACTGTACTTCAAGGTTTCCTAAACCTTTTTCGAGGCATACCTATACGGGTTTATATTTAATAGAAATAATATTATTATTGTTAACAGAGTCAATAAAGTAAATGAACGTGAATGTCTTCTTAGAAGGAAAAGGAAGAGTACCTACTTCGTTCGAATGTGCTTGGGCACCGCCGCGATCCATTGTAAGTATGCAGGTAGGTACTTAGTGGTGCTAAAAAGTTCACAATTTCGTTGAGCGTCTTGTATGAAACTTGTATAGTAGAACATTGTAATAGAACACACGTAGGTATGGAAATAATCACGATCCCTTTATCTTTGATAGAGCTGATATGGTTGCAATATAGTTAGGTAGATAGGTACTTCTTCAACAGAACGTTAAGCTATCAGTCCTGCTGAGTCTAGGGGCCGGATAGCAAAATAAAATAAATTTAACTGGACCAATTAGCGAGGTACATAGGTACCTCTACATACCTGTGGACCTACTAGGTACACTTAAAAGGCTAAGCAGAAATGCTTAGCCTAAAGGTTGACTGGTAGAGAATGCCTACGCGGCATTAAGTTCGCCATTTTTATAGTTCAATTAAGATGAAATAAATATGTAGTAGGGCATATTTATTCAACTAGCTGTGCTCGCGACTTCATCCGCGTGGAATAGTTATTTTTTCCCCGTTTTTTTTACATTTTCCATTATTTCTTCGCTCCTAATAGTTGCAGCGTGATGTTATATAGCCTTCCTCGATAAATGGGCTATTCAACACAAAAAGAATTTTTCAATTCGGACCAGTAGTTCCTGAGATTAGCGCGCTCAAACAAAGAAACTCTTCAGCTTTATAATATTAGTTAAGATTTAACGTGATAGGTTAATAATTAATTTTGATGGGGATTGGCAGACCTTAGTACCTATCCACTTTCAGTGGAAAGCGTGCCAGCCAGGGCCTAATTTCTTCTTCTCAGTCGTTTACTCTTGACAGAGTGGTCGTGGTCATGGGGAGTCGTCTGCTGCTGTGGTTGCCGCTTTCGCGATCCGTCTCCACCGGTCTCTGCAGGTGGCATGGCGAGAACATTCCACCACAGGCGTCCCGGTGACGGACTTGATGGTGTCTGTCCAGCGGGTAGGCGATCGACCCCGTGGTCGATCGACTCTGCCCTGAATCACTAACCGCTCAAAGACGGTGGCGTATATATTTTTTTATAAGAAGAGTTTCAGGATGATCTCACTCCACCTGATGGTAAGCGGTCGTGAGGTTCAAAAGTTAGGTCGACAGGCATAATAGAACAAACCCATTGCGCCCTTCGCCCTCACCCTGAAGGCCCACTGAGGGCACTGAGATGCCGTTTCACGCCCCGCCTTTAGAACCCAGGAGACAACGGTTCTTTAGGCGGGACAGTAGACATACTGATTGATGTCTCTTTTATACTTAACGTAATTAGTTGCACCTAGGTATGGGTTAATAAATGTTGGTGCATATTCCCATAGGTAAGGTCACTAAATAATGCCCTGTCCTGAGCTGTGACCCGAAAAGCTCCTACGTTGATCTTCCTGCTTGTCTTCGCATGGTTGTATCATGTTCTGTGGAAGAAATTGTGGCCGTGAAGGACCAGAGAACTTCTTTGTTTGTGATCGGGTTACTTGGGTTTTATGGAATCATTATTATTATTGGCTTTTCGACGAAAAACGAGTTTGATGTTCACCAGGAATGCCCTGTTACGACGGAGCCCATTGGATGACATGCACTCGCGAGGCTGGGATGGGGAGAATGTTTATATTTGGTTGGTAAACAGACATACTTACGTTTAAAAATTATATAGATACATAGGTCATGTCATCTTGCTTTTTAGTACGGAACCGCTTACGTTATATGTAACTATTGAAAGTACTAAATTATTTAGAAGCTATTTTTCTACAGCTCAGCCCTAAGGTCCAGACTTCTAAATACAATTGTTTAACAATGGCATTTGCATTCCGGGCTGTGGAAATCTCGGAAAACGGATCTTATAATATCGAACCTGTAGGTAGGTACCTAACATTGTGGTTCTTAAAATAAAGTTAATGTCATGATTTACGTATCTTATTTACCTAACTATAAAACACTTATTTTTGGTTACCATATAGGTTGATATAATGATAAGGATTTTGCGCCCGGCCTGCTAAGCGGCATCTAACCAGTTCGGAGGGCCGGGCGATAACCTGTAAATCTACAACAGTGCCGTGCGTTCGACAATATTTGTACAGTAGTATCTGACGACTGCTCGCGGCGAACACTTGTCACCACTAATAAGTTTATTCTAAAGGTCTTTTAGTGAGAAAAATCATGGTCAAAGTTCACAATTTTGGTGCCGGCCCGGCGAAAATGCCAGAAGAGGTGAGTACCACGCTTTGGTATTTGATTCCATTAAGAAATTTGAAGAAGATCACATTAATTTAAATTCATTAAATGGTGTGATGGCTTCGATGGTTTAAAGTCAAAATGGTCACTTGCATTGAATACGATTCTATAATTGAGCGCAGGTATTTAATTTATCCATGTTTGGTAAATGTGTATAATGTTGACATAGGTCCCTACGCGAAGTTTAAAAGTACAAGTAAGAAATAGTTAAAGTAAGTAGATACAAATATTTCCATTATTTACAGGTCTACGAGATAATAAAGAATGAATTAACAAACTTCGAGGGATCAGGAATAAGCTTATTGGAGACAAGTCATAGAACTGCTACATACATGAACTTGAATAATGAAATTCAAGACGTAGTGAGAAGATTATTGTAAGTGATACAAAATTGTTTGCAGTTTGGTTGCATCACGATTAAATCAATTTGAATATTAAACTACCTACACAGTACAGTGCATGCAATTATCTTTTGTTTTGGCATATTGTTTGCATTTTTTCGAGTGTGCAATTTTTTAGAACTTAATTATGAGAAAGTACACTTAGACATATAAATTGCTCTCACATGGACCGGTCTTGAACCGTCTGCATCCAAAGGGGAGTCGCTATCCCAAATAGGTAGTCAGGTCGTTAGGGGAGGCCTATGCCCAAAAGAGGACGTCTTCAGGTACCTAAATGTTAATGATGAAACAACTCTCACTAAACATGGTAAACATAACATAGGTGAACTTCTAATACCTACCTATTTTGTTCTAAGTAAATCGTAACGCCATACCTACCTAGATACCTATCTATGGAGATAGTAGGTACCTACCCAGTTGTAGAATATTTGTGAAGGTAAACATAAAATGTATTCTTAGGAGGTTGTAGACTTTGGTCGACTGTATGTACTTAGTGTCGAGTACCTACAATAGAGTGCAGTTGTTTTAAACTTGTGAAAAGATAATTTAAATTTTAAAATGTGCTCTGGAAATAACTTTCGGGTCTTTTTAGCAATTAATTTAAATTTTATTTTAAAACGTCAAGAACTGAAGTGAATGAAGCTCTTTTATTAGAATACCTACATAGGCAAAGCAAATAATAAAAATAGGGGGAAAATACATAATGGGAGTATATTGCGCCATATTTTATAACCTAATATTAGTGTTCTTGTATAACAGCCTAGCGGCTGCTTAAGAGAATAGGTATAAAGTTTTTTTCAATATGTTTCATTCGGATGAATTCTTGCTCTCGGCGAAATTAAGACGTTAAAATAGCCAAGTATACTTATTTCCCAATTTTCATGTATTTTAAACATTTATCTTTGGTTTCAGGAATGTCCCACAGAACTACAAGATTCTCTTCTTGTCTGGGGGTGGACAGGGGCAATTCGCTGCAGTACCTTTGAATTTGATATCAAGAACTGGAACCGCGGACTATGTTGTCACTGGTATTTTTTCTGTTCTAATTAAATAATTTTAAATTTGAATTACCAAAGATCTCCTTTTTTTAAATCTACCAAAAATTTTAAATTTTAATGTGATTCCTAAATATACTTAGAAGTCGATAAACGTTACTTTCAAATAATTTCTTTCTTCATGCGCGATGTTGTACTAAGATCTGTATTAAGATTGTTTTATTGTATTTGAACAGGTGCCTGGTCAGCCAAAGCGGCGAAGGAAGCCAAGAAATACGGCAAAGTGAATCTCGTTATCCCACCTACAGACAAATATGTCGACATCCCAGACCAATCCACTTGGAAGCTGGACCCTAACGCATCATACGTTCACATTTGCACCAACGAAACGATTCACGGCAAGTATATTAGGAGGGATTGATTAGGAACAAACTCCTGAATACTCATTCAGATTCAATGGAAATATGAGTGCGTTTTGATACAAGCGGGGCTGAGCCAAGCTGGGCCAAGGAGGGGTCAACCCGAGTCTGCTTCGCAGACCAGCGCTGACGGCTTCACGGTATTATTGACATAGGACCCGTGTTGCTGTCACCGACGGCGCATTTGACGGTGGCAACCAGGGATTTTAGTGGGTATTCTCTGCCGACGCGGAGCGAGTCCCACGTAACGGGTATTCGTAAACTTGCATTTCTCTCTGGTGAAACAAAAAAATGCCAATGCTGTTTACATAACACTTGCTAATGTTCTGTTGTTACAGGAGTTGAATTTGACTTCATCCCAGACACAAAGGGCGTACCCCTGGTAGCAGATATGTCTTCTAACTTCATGTCAAAGAAAGTCGATGTTTCTAAGGTAAGAATCATCCAAAAACCACCTTCTTGCAGGCCACTGTTGGACATAGGCCTCCTATACTCGATGCTAAGGTAGTCATTTATAAAATAGGAGTGCACTTAACAGACGTAAGTAGGTAAAACATAAGTATTTATTGATGTCTACAATTGTCTCAAGGTGTTCAATTAATAAATTGGTGATTTATTATATAGGACTGCAATTAACAATCAAGTGAGTCCTTACTCAAGGTGTTCAATTGATTGAAACCTTCTAAATAAGTGTAATCTAACGTCTATCTCTTAATCTAACAAAGTTCTTTCAACCAAAAAAAGTGCCTTTCATTCTATTATTTATAACGACATAGTATACCTATGTGCGTTTTTAAAAGCTCAAAAGTACCTACGTCCCGCCGGTAATAAGACTTAATGTCCTTTTAAATTCCTAATCTATTGTCGAAACCATCGTGTCTGGAAATCTCGGTCTTACGAGGTAGGTAAACAACGTTATCGACATAACTGAGACATTATGATGATATATTCTTTATTCCAGTTCGGAGTAATTTACGGTGGAGCCCAGAAGAACATTGGCACATCGGGTGTAGCGTTAGTAATAATCAGAGAGGATCTACTCAACCAGGCTCTGCCCATATGCCCTTCGATCTTAGACTGGACCATTAATAGCAAGAACAATTCCATTTTGAACACTCCGCCTATGTTTGCGTAAGTATTTGACATGGTTTTCTATCTAAAGCCGTGGCCACACATTGGAGATATTTGCACCAACGTAACGTTTTTCGCCCAATGCACCAATGTGTGTATCGGTACTTTGACACAATGAAGACATTGAGCGCGTTAGTATTGGGCATTGGACAATGTGTAGCCGCGGCATAAGGCAAGGTCACTACGAAATGAGCCAAAGCGCCTGTCAATTTAATTCATGACAATAATTTGAGATTAAATTGGCCAATGACGCATTTTAGAATAAAGCATTAAATGAACAAAAAGCGTTGACCCTTTTATTACTTACATCATAAAAATATGAATAACGTTAATCTCCGTATAAACTTTATTGCAGACAATCAGACAAAACAAATATAGGTCACCAGATCATTTGCATATACCAAGTTCATTTAAGCGTTGCCAGAAAGTTACTGTTGCAACATTTTATGTAGATAGAAAATAATAAATAAATAATATTATTTTTAGTTTAAGTTAAGTTTAAGTTATATAACTTAAACTTTTCAGTTCACTTTCATGTTACACTTGTTTCTGTATTTATATGACTTGTGCCGGTGTCACGGAACATGAATTAAAGTTAATGAGCATCTTTTTAACTCGTGCCTCATCTTCGACCGTCCGCGTATTTATAAGTCAATAGATAGATCCACCTTTTATTGCACACCAAAGGCAACACCATACGATTTAGTGGTTAGACGGTCTTATCGTTATGAGCAATCTATTCCAGGCAACCTTTAGGCAAGGAATAGCAAGATTTTGAAAAAAAAATGGTGACAATAGTGGACCAACTTGGAAGCACACGCTTTCGAATAAAATAATATTTTTCTAATCGGTTTACAATAAATCGGTTTAAATTTTTAAATTTAACAAATATAAAAAACTAATCACCGACTATATTGTGGGTGATTGTTCCTCTTTCCCAAACTAAATATATATAGGTTGCAAATATAATTAAATTAAAGTTTTGTTTATATACCTTTTGTTTCATACGTTCTTTTATATGTATAACTTTGATCACGCTGTGTACATTTATCATGGAGTACTGTCTAGTTTTTATAATCTTAAACTTACATTTATTTACATATATTGATAGTATTCTGTTAATGTACCTGAAATAAATAAATAAATAAATACTCGGAGACATATGGTAACAAGTATACAACAAAAAAAATCAGTTGAATTGAGCACCTCCTAATTTTTTTTGAAGTCAGTTGAAAAGGGTGATCTATAAAATAATAACAGTTCATGTTACTTTCTGTGAAATTATCTACATTTTGGTCTTTAGCCGGTGTCATTACCTACTGTCTCTTTAGAAACTGCCTCGTCCCCATTAATCGCTTCAACGAGTGCATTGATTTCAGCATTTACATAATGGGGCGTGTTCTCCAATGGATCGAGAGGAACGGAGGCCTAGACGAGATGGCGGCGCGGGCGTCGAAGAAAGCCAATCTAATCTATGGCATTATCGAGCAATCCAATGGTTTCTACTACGCGCCAGTGGCTAAGAATGTCAGGAGCAAAATGAATATACCCTTTAGGATTGGGTCTGCCGAGGGCAATGATGTGCTGGAGAAGGAATTCTTGAAGGGAGCCGAGGCGCTGGGACTGATTCAGTTGAAGGGACACAGGTAGGTACATAGAATATTTAGTCGCAATTTTTTTTGACCTACAGAAAGAAAAAATATGTACTTACAATGGTGCTTAGATGCTTAGTGATAATACGAATTTATTTCAAATTTTGATATGTGTTTTTCATTATGTATTAGACAGACTAAAAAAAGCAAGTACCTAGGTGAAAAATTGCACTAATTTTTGACTACTTATTTAAAACTTTTATAAATATGGATGGATGAATTGCTAAAGGCTTCCGTTGCCTTTCTTTTGACCCAAATAATATGTAAACGTCTATAGCTGCACATAAGCCTCCCACAAGGACAACAGGCTGGTTGCCGTAAAAAATGTCATTAGTCCGTCTTCTAGATTATTCAAAAATAAAAGATATTGTATTTTTTACTTTGGAAGTTTGATCAAAAATTACAAAGATAAATACGGACTAAATATAATGTACCTAATTATTTTGACCTTGGAAACATCCATTGTTCTTTGGAGGACTTGCCTGAATCACCACGATTGGCAGGCAAGTTGGTGACCGCAATTGCATAAATTTCTACCCATATACGAGTAAATGCTCCTGCCCGGTTCCTGATATTCCCTTAGTCGTCTTCATATGGATGACCATATTATGAAGATGATTAAGGACGACCAATATTTATGTTGACTATGAAGTCTACATAAATATTGGTCACTACGTCCGACAGTCCGCCAAGAAACTTATAACTGTAATCATAATTAAGTATTTACCAACCGCTTCTTTGTTATAGGGACGTTGGGGGTATCCGAGCATCAACATACAATGCAGTTACGATAGAAGAAGTCGAAGCTTTAGGTAACTACATGAAAGAATTCTACAACAAACACTCCAAATAGACTACACTCTGTATCTAAATGTTTACAATTCTTGTTACGTATTATTATTTTATATAACCTACGGCCGTTTTGACACTTGATTAAGTCCCTGATAGTTATCTGTCAAATGAATATTAAAATCGAAATAACGCTATCAGATACTTACAAGTAGTCAGAATTGGCGTTAGCGCTTAAGTGCCTTACTTATTGGCTGTGTTAATGAAAGTTATGTATTGTTAAAATTAAACGCTTTTGAGAAATTGTTGTTTTTATTTTAATACTAGATACTTTTCTCGTGTGACTATCGGTGTTATGTGAAATGTATCTTTATAAGTAGGTAAACTTATAACCTATCTATTTAGTCTGATGTATGAGCTAGCTAGGTATTAGTGTAAAGTTTCATTCAAATGCCTTGGTCCTACTTTTCGAATGAAAGAGTATACCTACCTAATTAACAACCATCCATTCACAAAACTTTAGCAGTCCTATGTGTTGTGGTATATGTAGGCAAATACACTATGTACCTAAGTGTAGGTAATTAAGTGTAGGTAACACTATATTTTTTCATTGTTAGTCTGTTGTGATAGACGCGACTTTGTTAGCAACAAAACCTTATCACTTTATTTTTATAATGCTTGATCGGTATATTGTTTCCAGGCGAATATTTTTCGTATTACAAAAGTACTCGTGTGAAGATTGATAGTCTTTTAATTTGAATAAGTAATCTGCATACCTAAGTATAGCAGCATCTTACTACTGTACTTAGAATAAGTAGGTACCTATAATGCAGCTTGTAGTACATATATTTAGGTACGTTTTTCTCACTTTTGTCGATTGAAGCCTTCGGATGTAGGCTTTCTTTGAATTTTCCTTTTGGTCTCAAATTTTGTGCCCTCTAGCCATTTTTGTCCCGGTGTTTTAGTCATGTTGTTCTTCGTGTAGGTACCTATACATCATAAATTTAAATTATACAATACTACCTAGGTCATTATTTTTGACTCCTAAATTATTGATTTAAAATAAAATGATTTAAGTGATTTAGAGTGCATCGCTGAAAGACCTATGAAAAAAAGTCATAATAGTAAGAATAATATGAGGTAGATACTTAGTATGATATAATATAAAATAACATCTTCCTATACAGTTCTAACCACTATTATCTATTATTCACTGATAATATAGTTTTCTTTATCATCGCGTAGATTAGTATGTTAATATCGGCCATTCAAATTACTAGTAGAAATATAGAAACTGTTTATAAATATAAGTATGTCACAGACAAAATGGAGTCCAGTAATTATTTATAACATCTACTCAGTTTAGACAAAGTTATTTTTTTATAGTATCTCGACAAAATGGCTTCCCTACGCCTGAAGGAAAGCGAATGAGAAGCCCAAGTCTGCGCGCTGTGACAACGGACAAGTAACTCTCAGTTACCTGTCATTAGTTGCCACAGCCAGGCCGGCCCAACCCTAACCCCCCACGAGCTCCGGAAACCCTACTTACCGGAAGAAACACGACCCGGAGGTCATTTGGCTGCGGTATTCTATAGGGTGGAGGTCTTTCCCCGGACGGAATTGCTACGTCTACCTCTCTTAAAACATTCAATAAAATTATCATATTATAACTTTAATAAAATGCCGTTATTATTTTAAATGTTTTATTAAAAATTTTGTATAAAATATTACCTACTGTTAACGTAATCATTAAAATGTGGTAATAAATTGTGATGGAATGTCGATGTTTCATTCGATTCACGAGATTCTTTTATGAGTATTGCCTTATAAAATTGTTTAATATTTAGGTCTTTATACAAAGGTAGGTAAAGATTATTCAATAAACATTGTTGCGATATTTTGACTACCAGTCATATAGTCGATACATAAAGTCACTTTAAAATGTGTCATTAGCTATAAATTATTAAGAATTATTACCAAGTCTTCTTAATATAAAATATTTAATACAAAAGTAATGATATGATACTTTACATAATATTTCTTCTCTATTAACATCATAACAACCTTTCTATACATCATTCCATACGTATACACATTCACACACTTATGCAAAAGTTTTAAAAATACAGTCCAGTTTATAATACAAACAAACTTGACTTTTTATTATCGATTCCACAGTGTTACTACAAATTGTTAGGAATAAAATACAATAATTATGAACTTTATTACAAGCAATTTAGCGTATTATACAATGGCCCTTAAACAAATTAGTGTAGCTAGAATTATTTTACTACGAATACAATACATACTTGAGTTTTTAATTTCGTCATAAAAAATGTTTGTCAAATAATATTTTTAAATATTACTTTTCCTTTAAGCTCTTAGAAAGAAGTGGTAGAAAATTAAGGAACGTATTAGATTTGCAGATAGACGCTTCATTAGGTAAACTTTAGGCCTACTGCCATAACCCGTTTTGTGGATTGATTGCACAAAGAAGATGGAAAACCATAGACTTTTGAAGTAAACACAAAGATCTGCACATTATAACGTGACTGAATGAATAGGGGGGCCATTATAACATAGTCAATAGCAGTAACACTGTGGATCAGACAATTTTACTACCATAAATATACAAATATCAAATAAAATTAATATTTACAACGTATTTAAGTAGTTGGAAGTTGTTATAATTATTATCAATTTCTTTTCCTTGCAAAGCCCTGCATTCCGATATGGCAGTGTTCGCATAAAATACTTGAGCATTTTGTTCGTTGATCATAATCTCAGAACATCAACACATTCACTGTTTTACAATACATTTATTTGTGTCTTTGAATTATTCTATTGTGTTTTTGTGACAGTATAAAAGTATTTTTGGTGGGGGCTGTAAATAAACAGTGAGTGTGTTAATACACATTCTTTGTAAACTAATCTAAACTTAATAACTAATTGAATACAAATTCTACAATAACATACTGGATCACCCTCGGATACAACCGTGCTATATAGGCGTAGTTAGTCTTTGTCTAGGACACAATTCAGATTTTTATTTAAAATATAAAAAACATATCTAACTTGTATCACGTCATTAAACTGCTATGGTTTGTAAATCATCTTTTGATTACGTTTTATTTATTTTTTAAACATTTAATTTTGTTAAAAATATGAACTTGGCCCTTTTTTTCCTACGCCTATAAGCGAGGGCCTATAGCATCACCTCCAGTTAAACAATACAATAATATTGACTATTATTGTTCGGAACACCGAGAATTGAAACTAGTACGATATAGTATTATGAAAGATTGACCAGAATACGACAAAACAGTCCTTTGTTGTGTTTACTGACCTTCGCTGTCGCTGTCACTCTTATCTGGAACAAATAATATGTTGAGTTCGCTATGTTGCATCAGTGAATTTAATGTCAATGTTACATCAACCCCGCGTACGATATTTTGTACTGGATTGTACCTACTTAAGTATATTTTTGCCAAGACTTTTAGTGTCTTTCTATTCTAGACACTAAAATTTTTATTGTCTAACTCTAAAATATATATGTACTTATGTGCATTACTTGTATGTTAGTAGATATAATTGTAGCAGTTGTTAGAATCGCCATTACCTCAATATAGTTTACTGACTCGCCCAATGGACTGGTAGAGAATGCCGCATGGCATTAAATCCGCCATTTGTACTCTCTTGTGCAATGTAGATTTTATTATCCATTGTAATTCATATGAGCATATGTATACTACTTATCTAATATTTACTATAGTATATTAGTCATGGTTAATACATTATGTTAATGTTATCATTTACCGCGGCGTGAGATTTGGACACACGGAAGACTTTATCGACACAGACAGACGGGTAATGTAGACAGAAAGAAATATTGATAAACATTCACCATTTTGTTCGACTCTTTGAAACAATTACTAGTTATGATATGCGTTTGTAGCGCGATAAACTCGTGTAAAGGTCAAATTGATCATACACACAATCGTATTGCAACATGCTGAGTTGTTTGTTTTACATGACATGTTTTTATTTTTGGTTTGAGCCGGTATAAACTTGTAATCAGAAATTTCCATTGTTTATTTTTCAATCAGCTTAGATACTACATTTTAGTGATTATGTACGTAAGTTTTTTGTTATCAAGTTTAGCCTAACAACGAGTGACTAAATTTTTTATAATTAGGTGTATAGATAAATTAAGAACCGATATAATTGTGTAGGTATCACTATCAATCAACAGGAAAAGTGTATGAACCGGCTGTTAAGTTGAGGAAGTCTGGACTTTTTTATTAGATTTAGAATTTTGAATATGGCTGGCTATAGCTACTTTTTATCCGACTTCAAAAAAGGAGAAAGGTTCCTCAATTCGACCTTATGTTTTTTTTTGTAAATTTAAGTAAAATCTCTCTGAGGGCCTAAAAAAAAGGCAAGTGCTTTATAAATATGTCTCAGTAATAATTTTTAAGCTTTTTATATATATTATGTCTCAGTAATTAAATATATAGTCACAAATATGGGCGCACGGCAGTGATTCCGGCCAAGAACCAACAAAATATTGTTTATAAAATATCAAAATTACCCAAGCATTAGAAAGTTATAAAGCAACCCAGTGCATAGCTGCAGACAAATATAACAATGTGTGCGCTAACTAAATGTGCTGTTACTACTGACCTTTCTTACCCGGGTACGCATGCCTCTTCAGCCTATCGTATAAATCCTCCTTCGTCCCGTAGATGCTCGCGTTGGACCTCGCTAAGCTATTCATCTTGCCGTTCATGCCGTTATGGAGGCTTTCCTTCATGTAGGTCTCGTTGTAGAAGTTGGGCATCTCCCAGCCGTCTTCCTCGTCGTCGTAGTAGTGAGCGTATGTAGAGTGGTGGGAGGGCGCGATAGACTCCGCGTACGGCGTGTGCGCACCGTAATAGAAGTTCACTTGGGAACCGTTCTGATCAATGGCGGGCGTTAGCGTCTTCTTTGGTTCTTTCCTCTTTGTTGATCTGGAGAAGGAACGAGAAATTGCATTATAATTTGGATACGCGACATGTTAAAAAGTTGTCATAATCTGGAAACGTTCACTTTTTAGCAAGTTTATAAAGTAAGACACACAAAGGCTTTTCAGCTGTTAACTAATCAAAACGGAGTCAAGCTCAGGTTATCTTCAATGCTATGACTATTCATTGAAATCACAACGTGACTTTTAATCTGGATGAAATTCTTTTGTCGCTTAGAAGTCTTATCACAATAACACGATGGGGTCTCACCGGTGACTCCCGAAAAATACTTTTTCTATTAAACCACAGCAACTAAACGCCTAACAGAGAGTGGAAGTAAGTAGTACTTTTGTGTAATAATGTTTAACAAACACCAACCTTGCACAAATCATCCATACGAGCAGCACCAAGAAGATGATAAAGATAACACCTCCGGCAACACCGCTGGCAATGTACGCGAATTCGCTCTTGTCCCGGCAGTGTCTGCCCGTGAAGGAACCAGTGCATCGGCAGGAAGGTTCGCCACGCGTGTCCTTGACGCACTCTCCGCCGTTGTCGCAGAAGTCCACGCACACATCTGGAAGTGAATATGAGTGGTTAGTGTCTAATTATGTAAAAGAAATCAACAGTATGAGATCCTTCAAAAAGGTTGTTAAGAGGTTTTTTAAGGATCCCTAACGCGCGTGATATCCCTAGTGTGGAAGCCGTCCATAGGCTTGGGTAACCGCTTAACATTAGGCGGGCCGTCGGCTTATTTGTCACCTCCCAAAAAGCTAACAAGAAAGACTAAATCTGCCTTATCTTTTTCTTTTCAATTTTAAGTATATCAGGTTGTTGCTTTAAGACGGTAAATATTATAGAATACATTTTCTTTTGTTTTTATTAACTACAGATAGAAAGGAGTAGGTACGAGTAAGTATAAATTAATGTACGAGTATGTTTTATTCCATCTAGTTTCTTTAGTCGGTATCGTTTGGGTAGCTCGTTACTGGGCGCTAACTGGATATGTTTGTCCTCAAAGCGAATAATTCTTCGAACGGCCGCTAGATGTAGGTACGAGTACGTATTCGATTACGTAGTCGCACTGTGATAATAATTATGGTGATATCGTCCAGCCAAAACTTCACATTAGATAAACATTTGACACTATAAGTTTTTTTAATGGAGCCCGGCAAAGAGTTTTATGATCGAACCGTATCTACCTACTGTGCAAGTCTTTGGAACTTGCAGCGACGGGGTAATCTGTGCTTGCAGCATATACCGGGTGCGGAATGTGAATTGTTATAAATAGTTTTTAGAATCTCATAATGTTTATTATAATTATTTTCTATTAGCTTAATTATATTCTTAAGAGATTTTGTTATTTTTCCTTCCGTCCCTGTCTTTTTGCCACTTATTTAACTTCCACCCTCACTTTTTGTATTTCCAATTTTCATTAGTCAGTCATTTCGTTTTTCCCTTTTCAAGGCTGGAAGCTGGTTGTGACGTTTTGAAAAGGTTTTAATCAAATGTTAAAAAGACAATTTTCATTGGAAAATTCAACGGCGAATTTTGATATGGCATGTTTTAATTAAATGCATTGAAACATTTTAATTACGTACAATATGTATTTATTTACAAAAATAAAGTATCTATCTATCTACACATTCTGACTCCTCTGATGTTGCGGTTTTCTATGGGCTGAACTGATGACTTCAGGCCCGGTTGCCTCCTCTGTCATAAAAAGGTTCTATAGACGGGGCGTGCAACGGCATCTCAGTGGCCCTTTTAGGGTGAGGGCGACGGGCGCGAAAGTTTTGTTCTATTATGCCTGTCGACCTAACTTTTAAACCTCACGAGCGCTTACCATCAGGTGAAGTGAGGCCATCCTGAATGCTCTTTTTAAATCGGCTTCAAAAAAGGTGGAGGTTTTCAATTCGTCTGTATGCATAATATTTTTTTTATAACAAAATTGTCAGATACTCACCAGTACAGACTTTGCCGGTGCCGTTGAAGCCAGGCTTGCACTGGCACTTGAACTCGTTGGTGTCAGACATCAGAAGGCAATACGCGTTCACGTCGCAATGCATCTCGGGGCCGCTCATTTCGCAAGGGTTTGTGCAATCCGACTCCGCCGTCTGTTGATCGAAATGTGAATATTTATTGGCGGATCAACAATTCCAATCAGCGTGTCAACTTAAAGTTGAATTGTGAACGGTTGCCGTTTCTCACGGACGGAGAATTTGAATGACTTTTTTTGAATTTTGGTCAAAGTGTCATATTAATGGTCCCATTAAATATTACAAATAGGTATATAACAACAATGACAGTCCATAAAAAGGGGTCAATATCGTTATGTTAATAAAAGGTCAGGCTTTCAACGATTATTTTATGTAAAGAAATCGTTTTACAATTAATTGGGTAGGTTTCATCAGGTAGAACATTTCATTATTTTTTAAATAAGATAAGAGAAATCTATTGTCAGAACTGTGTGTCTTGTGTGTCTGAAACTTTTGGTTCAATTATGCTTAGAATGTAAAAATGTAACAGTAATAACATTATACTTACCTATAATTGAACCAAAAGTTTCGCTTTCACAAGGATACCAATCCTTTAAACTTTAAACGGATGTGATGTGGAGAAGCGTCTTAGACCAGATCGGTAGATCGGATCCGTGACGCACTTTTTTGCAATTATATGCAGTACCTACCTAACGCACACTACGCGACGCGCAAAAATCTGTCGGGGATATTTCACAGACTCAACGCACACAACGCACATCTTTGATCATTCTGTCGGCAGACCTAGACGCTCTTTTTAGATGTCTCATACGCAGACTCTATCGCACAAAAATGGTGCCGTCTGCACTGCACCTAATAGTTCGACTTATCTGACGCTTAAGTACCTACTATCAGGCGAGAGAAGGCACTAAATGTCCCTAAAAAAATGATTAGGTATGAAACTTACTGCGCCAGCCTCCTTGGTGCTCGTGTTGATGGGACACGGTATGCAGCTGCTCTGCTGGGCCTCCGATTGGTAAGTACCCTTCTTGCATTGTACGCATGAGTTCAATGTCGCGTTTAGGTATGAGCCTGAAAAAAAAAATAGTTGAATATAACATAACATTAAGGAGTAAAAGTCTTCCACAGCACCGCAATCCACTGATGATGACTAGGATGGTTTTCATACTATCGTAATTTCTCGAGTCTCTAGCTACTACCAAGCAAGTACTTGATAATGACGTACCTAATCTTTTAAAATTGCCCTTTATTAGAAATTTCGGGTTGATGAGTTGCTTTGATACCTTTCGATAACACATGCAGCGTGGAAATACTATTCAATGCGAATCGCGTTGGTTGTAAGTTCACAACAAGCCTTACTCTAATCTGGTAACCATCCCAGAAGATCCTTATGTAATTTATTGGGGGAGCCCAGTTCCTCAATACAATAGTTATCATCACTATCTGTATCCATTCGCAGGTTATAAAATCTGTATTTTCTTTATTTCAATACGCGACGTCAAAATAGTATTAAGTAGCATCATAGTAATAAGTAGGTCAACATCATCATCATCAGCCTATCGCAATCCACTGCTGTACATAGGCCTCTAGTTGCTCGCCACTTTGGACAAACATCTGGAGGAATTACCCATAATCGCCACGCTAGGCAGCGGGTTGGCGATCGAGCATTATTCGCTTTCCCAGCTTATAAGTGTGTAGGGGAGACCGGGTACAAAAGTAACAAATGCTCTCTAGATTTATCCAATGGGCGGAAAGGTCGCTTTGCCGGTGATAGTCCTGTGTTCTGACTATCACCTGAAGGCGGCAAAGCGACCTTTCGCCCATTGGATAAATCTAGAGAGCATTTGTTACGTTCGACCCGCCGTTACTTTTGTACCTGGTCTCCCCTATTTAATTAGTAAATAATTTATATTTAATAAATTGTGATTATCGGGCTCATTATAATAACAATAAAGCTGGCTACTCACCAGGTCGGCACACAGGCAGCGTGCACTGGTCGGGCGAGGAGGCGCCGTCGTGCGGCGTCGTGGTGCCGGGCGGGCAGGCCAGGCACGCCGCGCCCGCGCCCAGCACTCGCCACGTGCCGCGCGGGCACGCCTCGCAACCGCCCTCGCTGCTCAGCTGTTCGCCTGCAATGCACATTATATATTAAAGAACTAGCTGTGCCAGTGGCGCCGCACGCGTGGATATCGGGTTTCAAAAATAAGACTTACATAAAATGCCTAAGCTTTAACTTAGACTTATATTTCTTTGAAAATATAAAAAGGACAACAAAAAAATAATCCAGAAAAAGCCTATTACATTTAGGCGTTCGAATAGGCTTATGCCGTCACAGAAAGCTAATAAGTACCTGGTAATGACTAAAGTAACGGAGGCAAGAAAAAAAAATTGTTCCCCCGCCGATAACGCCCACGAAAGGGCGACGATGGGTTCGAATATGAAAATTAAACTTTACCTGAAGGACAATCTTCTCTGCATTCAGCGGATGACACCGCTTCAGTAGCCCGCGTGGTTTGCCCTCTGGGGCAGGAGATGCAGGAGAAGGCTCCCTCCCTTGGTTGGTAAGAACCGTGGCCGCAAGGCCTACACAGCTCTGACTCGGCATCATAGTATTTGCCAGCAGCACACCTCTCTGCAATAATAAATATACTATTACATTAGTAAATAGGGCATTTTCCGAAATTTAAGCCTATGTAAACCGGTTTTGGTTAGATGAACTCGATCTACCCTACTCTTTAATATTATTTAACATCACGCGAAATGTGGTCAAACGTTATTCAATATTGTGTGAAAATTAAATACGCGAGTGGATAAGTATATGTTTTTATCCGTTGATGCCTATATGAATGAACCTATTTTTATTTTTGTGCTTCGAACTTGGCAATAATTTAACAAACCTGATTTGGTTTATGCAATCTTTAATTTTGGCAATTCCTGCTACATCTCAGTCATGGTCAGCAAAAAATACGGTAGGTACAAAGTGCTAGGGAAAATATGGGCCAAAAATGAAACACTCTCAATTAGCTAATTGCTTTTATAAGGTTAACTTAGCAAGGGAAAATTGTGTCACCTAATATTATAATTAACATTTTAATGTTTCTTAAAGTTGATTTAGATGAGTGAGTTGATTATTTAGTAGAGTGGGCTTAGAGGATTATTTGGACCTAGAGTTAAATATATAGTGGTTAACAGTAGCTTTTTTCAACCATTGAAAGTGCTACTAGTCTAGTACACTACTAGTAGTAGTAGTGACGTGTTAAGTAGGTAGTTTCGTACAGTTATTTCTACCGCGCACTAAAATTCCCTTTGCAATGGCTGGGTCTGAATTAGACTAACATTTTTAAAATGGCCTAAGACTGTGCAGTCGAATCCGATGACGAGAAGGCATCCCGACTCCCCCTCAGACAGGGCACCATCAGGTTTAATGGGTAGATATTCTTTGCTAGACAAGAGTGGACCCCACATTACCCAGGCGTCCGGTGCCCTGGTGTTTTGCGAAAAGGCATTCCCGACGTAAAAAAGTAGGTACATGTGATGTTTAAGACCAGTTTAGGAATAAGGTACTCTATGCGTGGGTAGACTGACTAGTTACTTTGTTAGTAGGTCTCACTATTAGGGTTTCTTCAATTAAGTATTCTAGTAGAAAACTGATAGGTTTGTATTCCAAGAGATTTTACCTTTACAATCAGCGGCGCTCCTAGCTCCCGATGCCTGCGTGACGCCCGGCTGGCCAGCGATGGTAGGACAAGTGGTACACTGGAGTTGACCTGCCTCAGACTGGTAGGTACCAGTAGGACAAGGTTTGCACGAGTCGCTAGCCACGTCCAGGAAAGTACCCACAGCGCAGGCAACTGGAATAATAGCATACTAAGTAAGTATTTTAGTTACATTATGTTGAGAGAGATACCAATTTTGATCATGTGTGTATTATTGAAACACAAGTACCAAAGTAACTAAAACACAAGTAAGTACACAAATAGTACGTAAGTGGTTACTTGAAATCCTAGGGAGGCTTCTAAAGAGGCTTCGAAATTTGCTCTGTTTAGGTAGGTAAGTACACCTAACCAATTGATAAACAGAGTAAATGATTTTTTTCTGAGTACTTAGGTACATTGAACGGGCCATCTTCTTCTTTTCTAAATAATTGCCTTATGTTTTAACTAGTGGTGGCAACAGCATCCCTTATTGCAGATATTAAATCGTTCCAAAATCATTGACAAGAACAAGGCTGGACATGATTATGAGTTGTTCACAAATTTTTGATCTCGTGCGATCTTCTTAGGGGTAGAAGTCTTCCAGAGGCGGGCAACAACGCCTCTAGCATAAGTTATTTAAAACATTATTTACTTATCCTACTTCCTTAAACCAAAAATGAAACCTAATCTCAACAATTTTAAGTTGCATTTCAAAATGCAATTCAAGTACCTAATTGCCGTTCTGGGTCTACGTTATGGCACTACGGCTTATTGAGTCAGCGTTGCCTCGTTAACTTGCCGCTTCTTACTACGTACCGCAATCAGGGGCCATAACGACCTGTCCCATAGGGCAGGCGTAGTCGGAGACCAGTTCTAGACTCGCCGGGTCGGGAACGGTGTTCGGGAGGATGTTTCGTACGTCGAATTGTTCGTCTTCGAGGATCAGCTTCTCTAAAAGCCGTTGGACGGTCGATCGCTCGTTGTTACCGCTGTGGATCACTGGGTCACTGCAAAGTTTAGCAAAAACGGTATTAGATATACGACAATAACTTACGTATTTAACCGCTTTTGTTAAACTCCTGCGTCGATGGTCGCCATGACCAAAATCAGTCGGAGATCATAAAGTAAAAAAAAATACGTGAAGTAGGTAATTTATACAGGACAACTTTAAGGTAGTTGACCCCCTCATCAATCGTTTGAGATACTTTTATGTAGCTGTAAAAACATAATATTTTCTTTTGCTTTTCACACAATTACGGTCAATATTTTTCAAAGTCAATTGACAGAATTTGTTATTTAATAAAATTGAAATTGTTAATTTTGCGATAGCCAACCCGCTCGCCCAGCGTGCGATTATGGGTATATCCTCTAGATGTTTACTCTAAGTAACGAACAACTGGAGAGGCCTATGTCCAGCAGTGGACTGCAATAGGCTGATGATGATGATTTGTAGGTAAATTATTGACAATTAACGGATTTCTGTCGGTATTCAGTTTTACTCGATAGGCACTATTTCTGAACATAATTTACGACAGTTGTCAACAAACGTATTCCACCAAAATCCAGAAACAACTTCGCCAAGTTTCCAAACTACATACAATGGCGATGTTAATACAAAAGCGCTCAGCTTTACATACAGAACAGTGATGTGCTACTACTCGTACTACTGTAGAACATGCAAACAACTTACTTGACAGACGGGAAAGAGATCTCAACGCTGTACGTGTCACCTGCTTGTCTGCCCTCCCTACTGCTTCGTGTCCTAAGTGCCAGATAAAATAACATGCAATTGTGTTGGAAGAGCAACATGCCGTCGAGAAACACAGTTAAAGAAACTTCTAGTGCACTACTTAGTTGGAGAAATACCTACTACTTTACTTATTAAGTTTACTTGGTGCTGATAATGTGTTATTGCAACACATGCTATTCGAAAGTGCACTACATAGTAACCTACGTAATGAGGGTCTTCTGAAAAAAGAAATCCATTAGATGCCATCACATAGGCGCAGGTCCAACTGTAACGTAATTGGTTAATTTTGACATGGTACTGACCAATCACATGATAGCTGGACCGCAGGACTACATGACGCCATCTATTGGATATATAGTTTTGAAACACCCTCATCGAATAATCACAACTAAAGATCGTTACAGATTTGTGCATGATGGTACCACATTCCTCTACGTGTTTACAAGATGTGAGACAACAAAGAACATAATATACTAGTGATTACTTTGATTGTAAAAGTAGAGAACACTTACTCTTCCACGGGTATGATGGCGTCCAGAACGTACGTATCTTCCGCAGAGGGAGCGCTGGGCGGTGAGGAGACTTGGCGAGTTTGCCTAACGTTGGCACGATGGTCACATTTGACGTTTATATCCAGTTCTTTGCACTCCCGAGTACCTGCAAAACGAAGTATTTTTTAAAATTAAATTCTAAGAAAGCATTTGACCACAATCACACCTGATGTTAAGTGATCATGTCTAGGATGGAACATGTTTACTTAGATAAACTCTATTCACTCTAGTCTAAAAACCTAAAAGTTACACTGTGTGCGAGTGCGAGAGCTTTGGTTTCAGTGGTTCTATTATTTATTCAAAAATATAAGAATCTAAGTAAGTTTATCAGTTGTCTAGTACACATAAAACAAGCTTCGGCATAGTTAGGGACTAGATGGCACTGTGTGGCGTAGTGCGGTATGTTTTAGGTTATTTTTAACGATTTTTGACCAAACTTGTAAGCAATAACTTACCATCAACAGCGTATGAGCAGAAGTTCCAGTCTCGGTTGAGTTGGTTGATAGCAGAGCGGACTTTTTGACGGAGAACCCCTTGCCCAGCGTCGTTGCAGAGAACTGAGCTTGGGAACAGCATGGATATCTTGAAAACGCGTTGAGCTGGTGAAGCCGCTGTAAAGAAAAATTGGAATTAGACTAGTACTTAACAATTGGATTATTAAGGCTCGTGTCGTAATTTCGAGGCTACTCCTTTGAGCTGTAGTCAAGAAGCAGTCTCGCATTGCGCTGAAGTTTCGTTTACACAGTCAACATGCCACGCCGAGCCTGGGAATTGTATACGCTTGACCATGGATTCTTTTGAAACCATAAACGTAGTCGTAATGCATTTGTTTCAGTTGCGTTGATACTATCGTCTGACAGAAAGGCAATTAGCTTGTGAGACAAGAGCGCTTCAACAAGTTTGACATTGCGGACAGAACGACCTTTTATATGTATATCATTGAGCAAGTTGTGTTATACAGTCGACCGCAACTGTGTGTATTACAGTGTTTTTGTGGTTTCCCTATTGTGTTTGATTCCACACCCCTGAAGCCAGCTCCAGTCGCCAAAATAACTGTATGCATGAGTTGTTTATATGTACTTGCAGTGAAATATATTCATTCAAGCTACTAGTCCGCTGAGAGTATGACTTACGTGAGCATGCTGGGTAGACCAATGGCAGACTGGGGTCGGTAGTTGGTCGCCAGAAACCTTCGGCTCCGCAAGTGTAGAAGGGTGGCACAGGTTGCGAGAATCTAAGACCGTCGCGACATGCGATCTCGCACACCTTGAACTGACCACCTGCTCCCCAATCGCGGCAGGATTGGTATCCTCCTAGTGGATCTACTAGAGGCGGGCAGAACTCAGCTGAAAAAGACAAGTTTGCATCATGAGAATTCGCAAACGCTTTACTTGTTTATGAAGTCATCATCAAGTATATGTTTCTACTTACATAGTACGGTGACTTTGAAAGTGCAGGTAGCGGTGTTACCAGCAGCGTCATATGCAACATAAGCAATGTCGTAAGTTCCCCAAGCCAGATTCTGACCAGGTTTATGTCCATAGTTTTCCACAATTTTAGCCACTCCGACGTTATCGCTGAATACTGGCGCGTCCCAGTTTACGATAGATGAACCGTTCTTGGCAATAACCCATAGATCTCCAGGGCAACGATCAACGCGAGGTGACTCCTTGTCAACAGTGAGCTGTTGGCATTTAGCTCCTGTGTAGCCGTTGGCGCAAACCCTTTGTCCGCAGTGAGATGGCACTATTCTTTCTACTCCTCCAATGACATCGTCGTAACCGGCCCAAGTCAAGGCTAATCCATTGTATAGAACTGGCTCAGTTCGGCAATCGCGCACCTGCTTTTGGATATCGTTTGTCACATCGAGGGCACGGTTCCATATTTGTACTTTCGTTAGATGACCTTGGAAACCTGATTCTGTGTAAGCTTTAGGATTGTCTGATTGTGGTTTGCCTAATGTAACCCATAGACTGCAATAGAAAATATTTAATTAATATCTTCCTTAATGACAACAATGAATAGTAAATATGTGAGTCGACTTACTATTGAGGTAATGTGCGTCCGCTGCCGTAACCTTCCAACTTGCTGGCAATCAAACCTTCCGTTATAAGAGTCAATTCTCCACCGTTGCCTCCGTCCCATACCAAAGCGACATGATGCCATTGTCCGTCATTTACAGTCGCAAATTCGCCAAAACTGAGATATACGTCCTGAAGCTCAGGGAACAGCGATACTTGTACGCCATTAGAATGAGCTTGGATCACTGTTCTTCTGTTAAGAGCAATATGCGAATTGCTAGAAAATAATTAAAAAAATTATTACAGAAACAATAAACAAATGCAGTTTTTACCAGTAAAACCATTTAAATGCATTTATTGTACATAAATAATAGATTGAACTATTACCTAACACTGTAAGCAGTGAAGAAAACGCCTCCTTCGTCCTGTTGTGTGTACTGAACCCACATAGCGACAGTCAGACTATCCGTAGACCCTGTATCGAATGGGACCACTTGAGCGGCACTAGAGCGCAATGGGTCGCTGAAGTACAGGTCATAATCGACACTTATAGCTGGAAAAATAGTATTTCGATAAATATCAGGGAGACATTTGTTGGAGTAATAAGGTTAGGGAATGTCGGTTTCAAGATGCGACTTACTTTTTCGGCAGTCATCTCCGGTAAGATTGAACGGACATTGGCAGTAGAATCGTCCGGGTAGGTCGATGCAAGTCGCGGAGGGTGGGCACGAGTTGTCTTTGCAGTCGATGATGTCCTCATCACAATTCTTTCCTTTGAAGCCAGGTGCGCAGATGCAGGTATAGTCTTCACCTTCGTCGATACATGTAGCTCCGTTTTGGCATAGACCAGCTTCGCAGGCGTCAAACTCGTATTGGCATCCGACTCCAATGTAATCGAGGGAGCAAGTGCAGTTCAAGCCGGAGCCGAAGTCTTGGCATTTACCGCCGTGCATACAAGGGCTGCCAATACATCTTTCAGGTGCAGTTTCACATTGTTTGCCATCTGTTCCGCTTGGGCACCTGCATAAAACAAATGGGTTAGCTTAACCAAAAAAAACATGTCTGTGAGGCATGTAAGAACTTTTATATGATTAAGTAGGTACACTTACACGCAGAAGAAGTCCTGGAAGAGATCAATACATTTGGCGTTGTTTTGACAAGGTCTGTTGAGACAGTTTCCGATATCTCTTTCGCAACGTTTTCCGGTCCAACCAGGGTGGCACGTACATTTGTAACCTCCAATTTCGTCTTTGCAAGATCCGCCGTTGAAGCAAGGGTCAGATGCGCAATCGTCAATATTAGTTTCGCACATTTCACCTGTGAACCCTTCGCGGCAAACGCATTGGTATTTATTGTCAAGGTCTACACAACGATCCGTTCCTATGGGGTTGCATGGTTCATTCAAACATTCATCAATGGCAGTTTCACATTGTAAGCCGATGAAACCAGGGCGGCACTTGCAGATGAAACCATCTATTTGATCAGCACACGTGGCGCCATTCTGGCATGGTTCGGACGCGCAGTCATCAATCGTGTGTTGACACCTCTTGCCCGTGTATCCCGCTTCACAGATGCAAGTAAAATCGTCGATGCCATCAATACATTGGCCGCCATTTTCACAAGGTGAGATAACACATTCGTTGATGTTAATATCGCAAGACGGCCCAGTCCATCCCGGATCACAAATACATTGGTGTACAAATAGTTTGTCCACACAAACGCCATGCTTACAGGGCTCATTAGAACAAAGGTCTATCTTTTCATGACAACGTTTTCCTGAGAATCCTGGTGGGCAAGCGCAGCTAAAGTCGTTCACCAAATCTGTACAGGCTGCTCCCAGTAGACAAGGTTTTTCAATGCAGTCGTCAGTATTGATTTCACATAGTTGACCTTCCCATCCTGGCAAACATTCGCACTTAAATCTGCCTTGTTGAAGAGCAGTGCAAGTTGCGCCATTAGAGCAAGGATTTCCATTAGCCGTGCAAGGATCGACCTGCAAAATATTAAAGTGTCACACAATTTATGAAAATAGGGATTAAGCTAATTAATATAGGTATTGTAAAAACTCTTACCGTAACATCACAATCAATTCCGGTGTAACCTGATCGACATAAGCAAGTATAGTTGTTAAAACCGGGTTCGTCTTTGCACATAGCACGCTCGGGGCATGTATCGTTTCTACATTCAGACCTCTCTTCTTGACAGTTTATGCCACCGTATCCTGTAGGGCATGAACATCTGTAACCCTGAGGTAGATCTGTACAAGTTCCGCCGTTGTAGCAAGGCTGGCTTGCGCATTCATCGATGTCCACTTCACACCTTCGTCCCGAGAAACCGGCGGGACAGTAACATTGAACGCCGTGACCCTTGGGTACACAAAGACCACCGTGTTGGCAAGCGCTGTTGGAACACTCCACTGCAATACATTCCTCCAACCCTGTGGCTCCAGTGCCGACTGTTTTCATATTCGTGGGGCATTCACTGCAGAGCGTTTGACCGGCCAAATTTTGGTAGAAGTTTCTAGGACATTGCGAGCACGGAGCTAATCCAGTAGGGGAATAAGTTCCAGGAGCACACTTGGCTCTGCACCGATCTCGGCCTGGGGCCGCCGGTTGGTATGTAAATGTGTTAACAGGACAGGCCTGGCAATCCTTGAAACCACCTACGGGCGGTTCCCCAGTGTAGCTATTTCGTGGACACTCGAGGCAGGGCACTAAACCAGTTGGCGAGAAAGTACCGTAACCGCAAACAGGTACACAATCAGTAATATCTTTAGACCCTTCTTCCCTAGTGAATGTTCCTTGAGGGCATTTGAGGCATGCGCCTTGTCTTGCTTGGTTTTGGAAGTATCCGCGTGGGCACATAGTACAGGTCTTTTGTTTTTCTTCAGCAAAAGTTCCCGCCGGGCAGTGTACTGAAATTATAAAAAAAATCATTAAGTAATATACAAAAATAGGCTTTGTTCACTTATCTTTTTCCAAGTTATTAATAAAGAACAAAGAAATTAGATAGTATATAGTGTTCACTATTTACTCACAGCATCTTGGAACGTCGTTAGTGTCCATATTTAGTACTTCACCCACGCTGCAAGTAAAGCCTCTTGAAATCGAGCTTCTAATAGCTCTCAAGGGCGGACATTGGTTTCCAATTGACGACACATTAAGAACAGGTTCAATAAGCGCGCTGGCGTGTGGGACGGACAAATCGAATATCAGATTCAATGTTGACCCGCAAAGGTCGTAAACTTGAGTTTGTCTGATGTCTGGCGTGATGGCTAGAACGAAATCCATTTTGACGACATTCTCGTCAAGCAGAGTTGGCATTGCTTTGATGAATGTTACGTTTACATTTACGTTTACCGCTGAACAGCGTTGCGATAACCTCTCATTTAGGATGTTGTCGTACTGTGCAAGTAAATCCTTGTATTGAGGAAGGCAAGCGTTTGAAACAGCGCCGAGGGCACGGTATTGTACGCTTGATATAACATGATATGCGGCTTGTTGAGTATCTGAAACGAAAGTTTATTTATAGTCACGTATCTACATTAAAACTCCTAATCAGTAGACAGTAGAAAGATTCTGGCAATTGTTTACTTACTTTCCGAAACACAGTCAGGTACAACAGCGGTCGGTACCCATTGCCGTTTAGTTTCACAAATGAAGGTCTTTACTGGTTCACCGTCGGTAAAACGGAATCCTGGGCTACAAGTTGCGATACATTGTATTCCCCTATCTCCAGGAAGACAGTTGAGTGCTCCATTCGCTGGCGGCATTAGCTCCCAGTCTACGCAAGGTGTAGCTTGAACTGAAACCTATAAAAGAGATAGTATGAAATTAGATGGTGGTGTGGATAGAGCAGTTCTATATAATTTGTAAGTAATATAGGTTTTTAATTGGATATTAGTTATATTGTTGTTTACAGTCCACCTACAGTTCAGTAGGTCATAATGTAGTGCTTTTTTGATTCTGTGTTTTAATTCCATTAAAACTAGTCAGTAATTACATCAGTCATTAAATAAACTATGATAAATATGATGAAGTTCAGCTTACCTGGAAGTGACATTGCGCCTTATTTCCGTATTTGTCTGAAGCAATAACAGTTACATTTTCATAACCTCGTATAGGGATGACTGCTCTTTCTGGGATGAACTTCAAGTACACTTCTCCAGATGCATCAGTGGCGTTTATTCTTCTCCTAGTATCATTGAAGTTAACAGCATAGCTGTCTTGTTTGTCTACTAGTTCAATCACGTAACTCTGAGGGCAACTTAGTTTTGGTGGAGTGTAATCGGGCACTGTAATGTTTACTTCACAGATAGCCACGTTACCATCGAAGTCAAATGCTACATATCTGACAACCATGTTGTGGAACACTTGTATCGGAGTTCTGAAGTGTTGTGGAGTAACTTCTAAACGAGCGATTGCACCAGAATTATCAGTCGCAGTTGGTTCTGTAAAGTTCACTGGTAAAAGACCTCCATTGACGTCAGTTTGTACTACTATTGGTTGTTGTGGGCAGTTCTGGAAGACTGGCGGTTCATTATCTGCAAATGAAAAATGAGTAGTAAATTACAAAGTTTAAGCTAAGTATGTCAGAAATTGAAATTTAATAATATTTTACTGACCGACACATGGAGAATATCCGTAATCATAACCCAGTAGAGGCGCAGCAGCTGCGGGCTCATCGCATCCCATCAATTCAAACTTCAAGCAAGCATTGTCCATGAAACTCACGATGCCCAGAATGACAAACCTCGCTGACACATACTTAGGCAGAGTTATCATTGCCAACTCGCCATAGTTTCCAGGATCTCTCATAGTAAGGTTAAAGTTGGGGTAGTAGATAACATAGTTAGCGCTTTCATTTGTTTTGTAGAAAAGACGAATCTCTGTTGGCCTTCCAACAATGTCAGAAGTAACCACACCCTTAACTAGAATAGCTTTCACTCTGTGTACTTTTCCTAGGTCAACGCTAACGTATGTGAAAGCTTCTTGTTTGCCACACCAACCCGTTACCGAGTTGAGCCTAATGTTTCTCGCTTCGTAATTAGGTCTTTCTGAGGTGGCATTAATAGCGGAGTCCGGTATCCTGCCTGATGCCAATCCGAGTGGTTTGATTACTTTGCATTCCGGTTCCCGTATACAAGTGATAGGCCTTGGGTTAATAAGTATGTAACCGGGTCTTGAGCAACCGAACAGAACCTCGGATCCATGTTCATAACTGCGGGCTAGTTGGTAACCGTCTGCAGGCCTGCCTGGATCTTCACAAACTGGCCCTTCGCATCTTAAGTCTCCAAAGTCCCAAATACCGTTAGCCAGACATCTCACAATGTTATCGTGCTTGCTAGATTGTCCCGCCATCTTGAAAGTAGTTTGGCAACCAAAGAAGAATGAGCTTTGGTACTTAGTATCAACAAGTGGACTGTAGACAAATCCAGGTGTAGGCATCGGGACTCCGCAATCTTTCCTGGGACATTGAGGTTGTGCTCCAGACAGCCAGTAATCAGGTAGACCCTGGAATTCAGAAGATTTGATATTGAGTGAAAGGTAGTACGTAGAAAAAAGTACTTTTCTGGTTGCAGATGTGATGCGAAGGAACAATTTAGACCGCAAATTGTATATCG
Organism: Conogethes punctiferalis; assembly: GCA_031163375.1. Taxonomy (NCBI): domain Eukaryota; kingdom Metazoa; phylum Arthropoda; class Insecta; order Lepidoptera; family Crambidae; genus Conogethes; species Conogethes punctiferalis. The sequence goes on along the minus strand of CM062083.1, from coordinate 11,197,784 downwards.
TGATTGTAGGAAAATTACGGTGGTCAAAACAAATATGGTGTGGTGGATGTTGTTGTTAAATTTGGTTTCAGATAAATACAGGGAATTCAAGTGAGCTTACCGGTTTAGGATCATAAACACATTGCCGGAATGAAGAGGTTAAAGTATTTCTCAGCGTTCTTCCAGCAGATGTGCATGTAATGGTGACATTGTCCCTGTACGGTACAAGCACACTTTCAGGGTCATCTCTTATAACCTTCAGACCGTCATTTTTGTCATCAGACAAGGTTACGCATCGAGCATCTAGAATAAAATAAAATTTAAGAAAAACAATAACACCAAAACATCATTAAATATTTTAATGAGTTTCTTTTGTATTTAAAACTTACATTGACATTCGGGGGCGGTACCGTTCCAAGTCCCACTTGAAGTACAAAGGAGCGAAGAGAATCCAGACATGACATATCCGAAGTCACATTGGAATTGAACTATGTCGCCGAAATGGAAAGTTTTCTTTGTCGACAAAAGTTTGCCATTCTCAGGCGATAGAAGTGACGGACACATAACTGGCACACAAGACTTGTTTCTTTGGTATGTATCACCGTCTCTTTCACCAGTTTCCGATGTTTCTATAGAAAAGCCAGCTGTACCATTGGATGAGTAAAGTTCATATCCGAGGTTACAGGAACATGAGAAATTTCCAGGTCTGGAAAAAGAAAATTTTATAAGTACTATGAATCTTAAACTTTACAATGTAACCACAGAGCGTTTAATAAAAAGAAAAGTACACGTACGTATTGAGACATTTCTGTTCACATCCGCCATTGTTTTCCGCACATTCATTAATATCGGTACAGTCTAAGCGAGCACATCCCATTACTTCAAGCTTGAGGCAAGGCGCTCCAATGTAGTCTTGTATTTTAAACTTGACATACTGCGCTTCGATAGGGACTGGTAGGTTCAAAACCGATAGAGTAGGTTCCAAAATGCGGAATTCAACAGCAGTACCATCTGGGTTAGTGTAATCTTTGAAAACGTCAGTCAAGTCGTTGGTGTACTGAATTCTTATCGCAGAAGTAAATGCAATGTTGCCATCAGCTCTCATAACGCTCATCGTTCTAAACCCTCTGATAATAGTCGGTGCTCTTAAGTCTACTTGAATCCAGTTAGCTCCAGCTTCTAAGTTGTTACCACACCATCCACCTCCGTTATTTAATCGGACCATCTGAAATAAAGATGATTATTAATAAAATCGTTTAAATTAGCTTCAACTTCAATTATGTCCAGAATCTGAGGCACTAGGCTTTTCATATGACAGTGACCCAGAGCTTCTGTATTCCGTTCCTTCCTTATTAATATTAGTAACTTCCTTGTTCTGATACCCATGACACAAGTACTTAAACTGCTTAATTGGGGAACTGAACAATGTATGTGATGTTGTCTGAATCTATTTTTTTATTTTACTTACTCCTTTGTAATATCCAGATTCGGGGGCTGAAGTTGTGATAGATTCATCGGGAATAGCACCATTGATAAGTCCCAAGTCGCCAACAGGCCTGCATTCCAAGCTTGGTGCAAATCCTGGCCGGCAAGGACAGAAGAAGCCACCCTGAGTGTTCTTGCAGTCTGTGGAGACGCTATCGCATTGGCTGCTGATACATTCGTTGATGTCGTCGCAAGTTGGTGCGGCGTCAAAGTTTTGGTTTGGTCCGCATTTGAGTACGCTTGGGCCGTTGAGCTTGTATCCTGTCAATAAAGAAAACATGTTGATGTGATGTAATAACATAGTGTTTAGGCCATAATGTGTTACGGCAAATAAGTTAATACAATCCTCGCTGGAACGACATAATTGAACGTTGATAAATTTTAAATTACTCTATGTAAGAGCTATTTATCGTAATATACTCGTACTTCGAGAAAAGAATTACCATCCTTTTCTCCTTGCCGTGTTTTGGTCGTTCGACTTGGCGGACCAGATAATTATAATATTTAAAAAAAATTTAAAATAAATTCTACCTATAAGCAGGTAGTGAAATTTTATACATATAACTTGTATAGATTTTATATACAAATAGAATAGGCAATTGGAAAATCAATCAATTTTTTAATGTTGCAAATAAGTCGATCTATATCAAATGTATTGGATATAAATTACTATTCCTTTTACATAAGTGAAGTGGCGGATATTCCTAATACTAGGATCATAATTAGGTAATGTTTACCTTTGTGACACTGCACTCGTGCTTCGTCTCCGAACATGTAAATTCTAGTTTGATCCACGACAAATCCGTTTTTAATTTCAGGGAATTTCGGGCAAACAGCCTTTGAGCAAGAAGGCACATCACCGGACCACGTTCCGTTGCTCATGCATAGTAATACAGGTTGGCCTGATCTTACGTAGCCAGGTTCACATTCGTATCTCACAATTGTACCGTAGCTACGGCCACCACCGTTGAGTATAGTTACGTTTGCGTGTGGTACGTCGGGTAAGGCAACGCACTGAGATGCTGAAACATAGCAAATTTAAATTAGCAAAATTCTGTCATAAAATTTCGCATTAAATTGTATTATAGTAAAAATCTTACCCAGACAAGTTGGGGTTCTTTCCCATCTTCCGTCAGATAAACAAGATATTCTCTCAATGGGCTGTCCAGTTGGGAAGGCAAAACCAGCATAACACTGGTAAGTAGCCACACCTCTGTAAGTTACGTTCGTTGACCCGATGGAGAATCCGTTGTCGATTTGAGGTACAGGACCGCAGTATACCTCTGAACACAAAATTGTAAGACATTAGAATATGAAAGCAGTTATCATATGCATATCATATCATTATGTAAATACGCAGGAAGTTTATATTACCTTGGCAACTGGGTATGTATGTAGTTGACCATTTTCCACCATCTAGACACTGGGTCGTAATTCTAGATTTTCCGGTTGCGAATTCTTGGCCAATAGGACATGTAAATGTGATAACTGTACCAAATGCTGTGTCTCTATTCGATGCTAGTGCTCCAACGCCAGACTTGAGAGGCGGGCAGTCTGTAAAAGTAATATTCATAAAATTTCCCCATTAAACTAGGTCTACAAATTAATTTGAAAATGTATATGTGAATTGTAATTACCTGACGAGAATGTTGCCTTCCAACCTTCCCCATTATGTAGTGCGTCAGATACGAATCGGATTAACATTTCTCCGCTGGACGCAGTTAGAGTTATTCTAGGTTTCACAGTGAATCCGTTTTCGGAATGTAATCTTAGCCCACTTGTGCTTGCTCCATCAAAAACTTGCACGACATCAGATGGATGAATATTAAAATTGTCGAATTTCAACGATAATGGGCCGCCATTGGGATTCTTAATTCTGTACAGGCACTCTTGATTATTGGGGTAGTTTGATAGGCCATATGCAGGTGATGTGAATGTTCCATTTGCTGCGATTATTGTGGCTCTGCATCCCTGGGAATATCTCATGTTGAAACCTTTCTTTGAGTCTCCTAGGCTGGTGCGGAAGTACATGTACAAGTGGTTTGTGGTGGAGATGACAACTTTTTGATTGTCTTCTCCTGGACCCGTTAAGCGAGCAAGAACGGGACTCGACGGAGTGTTACCGTCTTTAATCACAATGTAGTCTCGGTTCATTCCCAACTCTAGATCTTCAATCTCTAACGAGATGATGCGACCTGGTTGCGCTTCAATTATGTACATACATTCTAAACCACCAGGGTAGCCACTTGGGTAGCCAGGCGAAGTCATCACTTGACCTTGTGGGGTGGCTCTTAGAAGGCCACCACAATTTGACGACTCAGTTTTCCATGACGCCCGGAAACCTTTCCTTTCCACCGATCCATCTGTGCTGAATTTGATTATCATAAAGTTAGAAGCTGATACAAAAAGTTTGTTTGAAAGATCTTGTTTTCCTGATAAGGTCGCTAGATTAACCGATTTGTCTTCGGTCCTGCCGCCCACAAGAATTTGAACAGTGTCGAAAGACTTTTCAGTTTCAAAATCTTGGAACTGTAAAACAATGTTTTGGCCTTGAGGACCTTCGAGGGTCCATTTGCAATCGCTGAAGGGTGGGTACTTGTGAGGGTAGTTAGGGCTCTCAACAACATCCCCACTGCTGGCCATGTAGAAGTGGCATTCGGAAGCACAGTCCATTTCGTCAGACGCATCTCCACAATCATCTTGCTTGTCGCATTTGAAGGCTGCGTTTATGCATCTTCCGTTTGAACAATGGAAGGTTCCTAAAAATAAAAGCGAATTAAAGCTATTGTTAGAGGTTCTTCGACATCGACTTTCAATTGTTTAATTAAAAGATTCGTTCCACTTAATGATTAGGCAGGAACTTACCAGCGGGACAGGCTTTAGCTTTGCACATGAACGGCAGAAGTGTTTCACAAGTCGTAAGTTCCCATGACTGGCTATCTGAAGATATGTGGACGTCCACGCATTCGCCATTTTTAGGGTTTGGTTGTCTTAGATCCCAGAAACCCGCATACTGTGATACTAATGTACCGGCCGTGGATTCGAGTGTGTTTGTCCGGAGGTCATCGACAGTGGCGAGACCCAGCCAGTAATTGTTATTACTAAGACTATTTGGCACCATTCTGGCGGTCATATTGTTTTCTGCGTAAGTGTCTACAATCATTAGTTCGCTCCCGTACCTGGAAATTGAAATTTATTAATTACGAGAGATTAGTTGGTAGAACAGGTAATTTTTTAGGATACGTACCATAATTTAATGTTAAGATATTAAGGTCCGATTTACGTCATTACAGTTGGAAAACTTACCTCCGACATAGTTCTGCAGCTTTTTCCCATGAATGTCTGATATTGAAGAATTTGTAACAATGTAACCCCTTTAACTCCCATCCTGAAACAAAGAAAACGGCCTTGGTTAAAATTGTATGAATTTCAATTAAAGTTGAATAAATCTTAAGCATTTATATTAGTTTGGAAGTGCTATACTACGTTGATAAACAACATAAGTTTGTCTACCTCGTACGTAAGAGTAAAAGTAATTTGCGTCACGATGCAAATTAAGTAGTTTCGTTTACTACCGTAGCCGATAATATATGCTCTGTACATTTGAGCGTCCTATGTGAGTACCATTAGTTGTACAAACAATGACTTTCACGAGGGCTAGTGAAAATTTTAGATGTAAATTAGCCTTTGGTTACTAAAATTGCCCTATTAATAGGGTTTTCTGAAATAATTTAAATTATGTACTTGTAATAATAATATAAACGAACATAATGTATTTCTAAACCTTCGTTATTATTCATCTAGTGTAATCTATGCAAATATGTGAGACGACATGTTTGAATGAACTGCTAATGAAATGGCATTTGCCAGTTTAAATTCAATTTGAATGCTAGACAAGATTTAATTTGAAATTGTAATTTTGAAACTTCTACACTCAATCACATAATATTTAAGTTTCGTCTCTATATAATAATAACTTTCTAAGATTGTTTTCTCTGTCAATTGAATTTATAAATAGTAGATTTAAGAAAGCTTATTGTGGTTTAAGAGTCTTATGTAAATTTCAATATTGAGTCGACTTTCTAGTCTCAAGTGACACCGATAAGCCCTGATAAATTAGACCTGGACGGTCGCCGAAATGATTAATGGTTTGACGATTTTATCACCTTCCATGAAAAACTTCATCAATCCTTAGTACATTCTGTCTAAATTTTCAGAACTGAGTGGTAAACATCATTTAACTCGGGATTACACCAGTAATACCCCGAAATCCGGTTTTGTAACGTAGAAAGGTATTAAACACAATCACAGCTGGTACCTAGCTACAACAGTTTGATAATACTGATTTGGGATTAAAGCGGTCCAACAGGTGTCCCCAACTATTCTACAGATTGAGGTTGCACCAAGCTTTCCATTTTCACTTGGTAATGAGTTTCGCATTCAATGACCAGAAATAAAGCGATCCCTAGTTATGAAAATCGGAGTGAAATACTCTGAATGTAAATTGCCCTGTGAGATAGTCAATCTTTTATACAGTATTGTGATTGTTTTATGACGTTTGATTAAAAAATATAAGTAAAACTCAGTTACCTATCATAAAAGTGTCGATTTGGAAAAATATTTTAGTTCAGGTAGCTACGGTTCATCGTTTGGCATACATCGTACATGAAAGGAATAGGCTGTATAGACTTTTTAAGCAACGGGTTTTTATACGGACCTGGCGTACTTAGTATCACCATGTTTTTAAATAGGTAAATTATTATTTTGGAATTTTAATGTAATCCAACCTTGCCCTAACAAAATATAAAACACTAATAAAAAACCAAGATTCATCAAATTTTACGCAGTCGTTACATTTCGAAGATCATCATCATTCTCCTGCCCTTATCCCGCCCTAAGTGGGGTTGACACAACATGTTTTCTCCTTCCACTCTTCTCTATCAGCCGTCATCTCTACGCTCACCTTTGACACGCATATCATTTCTCACACATTCCATCTAAGTATTTCTTTTTCGGTCTTCCTCTTTCTCTATATACTTCCACATTCATGCTCACATACATTTCGAAGATCCATTTTTGTTTATATTATCGTCCGGAGACGTATTTACTGATAAAGGATACTGACTCCGATTCTGAAATGAATGCTTCTAATAATTCAAGGGAATTCTTCGTGTTTTTATTTCCCATGTGACTAAGTGAAGCAACGTTTTCCCTAGTGTTGAATATATATTAGCACTTGAGAGACGATTAAATTGGTGTATATTGGCCACAGCATAGGTATATGGCGGATGATTGTAACAGCGCCATTAGACCTACAGGTTCGCATCGTCTCCGATGGCCGTCAAATTGAGTAGGGGGAGGTCCCCCGGTTTCGGACACTTAAGGAATAGTTGAAATAAATCGAAGACATTTAATTACGTAATTTGTTTATTTATGTTATTATTACTCTCAACTATATACTTAATCATGACAGGTATATAATAAGTCTCAAATGTAATTTGAAATGTACCTATTAGTAATTAGAAACTAACACTACGAAAATAACACTCTGAAAAAGGTCCCCTACTTCCGGACGGTATTCTTTTCGTTAATTATTTGACTTCAAACTTACTTTTTATCATTAGATAATATAACAAATGAAAGTTGAACAAAATATTTATAAAATCTTAATCAAATTTGGCAATGACCAGTAACATTTTCTTTTAATCTTTAAGTTTTAATCGTCCAACCTTTTAAAACCACAAATGTAGCTATGTGAGCCTTTTTAAACATCAGCACACTTTTCATGAACCCATTCATTGCAAGATTGACAGCGAATCCAATCTTCTTTATTATTATCTAGGCAAATCAGACAAACTGTTGCATTTTTGGTCTTTGGTTTTGCAAGAACTCTTTTCTTTGGTGTTGCTGTCAGTTTCTTGCTTTTTTATTTTTGTTTGGTCGTTAGTTTTCTTACCATGAGATTTTATTTTAACCACTGTAGGCTTATTCTTTAATGCTTTATTTTCAGCAAGCGCATTTTTGTAAGGAGAGGAAGTAAAAATTTCACTTTTCTCAGCCTTACGTCGACGAAATCCGGCTCGTTTTGCTGCAGCATTTGGAATAGGAGACAACTAATGGATCGTGATAATGGCTTTGCTTGTTGACGGTTGTGTATCATCATTATCCAATAAAAATAAACTTACTAGAACAATAAAATCTATTGTTAAAACTGTCCGGATTGGGGGACGTTTGAAGTGTCCGATCTTAGGGACCCTTAGATATGTTAAATAAAAAATCTCACTACTATTATATGTTATTAATTACAAAAATAAACATAAATAACAAGAGATTAGTAACATAACAATAATAATCAAGTGTAATAAAAATGATTTCGTACTTAGATTACTGTCTATATACGCCTAAATATTACTCGAAACAAAAATTTTACTAACATCAAAATGTAAACCACGCTCCACGGCTAACGAGTCGGCACTGGTCGTTGGTCGGCACCCCCCGCTCTTCTCTTGTATATGGCTTACTAAAGGTCACATAAGTAACAAATTGGCGCACTTTTTTGAACCGGTACAGACTTTGTCCGGCTTTAGGACCTGTCCGTGGTTACGGGACTTCCCCCTACATGCATGACTTTCATAATGGATTTATGGAACTTTTATCGTTTTATCGTGCATATACACAAATATCCAAGAATTTTTAAGGGCTTTAAATTAGCTGATTAGTCAGAGAGGTTCGAGATGTGTACGGTCGACGTCACGTTACATTTGCGCCATATATCTCCATAGAAAAATCTCTTTTTTTGTGAGAGGGATAGATCAGATATATTTTCTTTTAAGTAATTAAAAAAAAACAGTTTGAGAGAAAGACGCAATCGCACATACGCATGTTTAATTGCCAGTGGAAGGAAGGAGTAAAAAGTAACCGGGCACAAATAGAGCGTGTTCGCTTGGTCGCGAAGAGCGCGATGTTTTCACGCGCGGCCGAGTCGCCGATGCAATGTTTGACCCACTTAATGTTATATTACACCGCGAAATGCACGCAGAGGATTTGATTTTTAATTAATGTTGTATTTGCCAATCGGTGAGAATGGCCCTTTAGGCTTGCTAGAGAATTCAGTCAGCTTACTAACAAAAGATCTACATCTAGGTAAAAATATTTATTTTTTTAGCAATTCACAATTTTTATTTATTTAGTAATCCGCACCAACCTCTTAAGATTGAGCCATATTCAAATCCAAATATTAAGTATTGTTTAACAATAAGGCATCTGGAAATCTCAGGTGTAGTAGGACCGTAATAAGACACAAAAGCTTAGTGTAAATCATGTTTTTGCGATTAAGGTCTTGCCCAATGGCCAGATAAAGCTTAACAGACTGATAAAATGTTATGACAAAATAATTATTTATTTCTTAATTGAAAACTTAACTAAATTTAACAATACCATAGCCATGCCTGCGCTGCTTATGATGTATAACATTCTAAAATATATTACATTATTATCTATACCTTAACTTATAGTTCAAGAACATTAAAGGTATTGAAATACGTTGTTTATCAGACCTTTGATCGGTCTCAGTGATGGCAAACGGTAGCAATAATCGTAAAGTAGCCGAAACTAAGACAATTATTCGCTTACTCTACGAAACAAAGTCCAATACGATATTGGAGTTGGATACGTTGAGTACCAACGATGTTATAAAATATATTTTAACGTGCTATTTGACAAATTTCAAGGATCTAATATTAGCAAATGAAATTGCCGGCCTACTTAGTAGATCAACGACTTGACGGAGATTGCGTTGTTGTTTAAGCGGCACGGAATTGCCCCTTGTGAAATGTTATGGAAAAAGCTAATGTACTTTAATATATTCACTAGACAATTTTACTATAGGGTACTATTAAAGAAAAACCTGGAACAATTTTATAAAGTTTCTTCAATACCATCATGATATTAATGTTACATACTGACTTTTATTAAATACTTTTAGTATATCTACTCGTATTAAAGTAGGTTGTAAAGGTTTAGTGGGCTTGCGTTTCGACGCCTGCCTTCCGCTTTTCGACAGTCTTTTTCACTTTGGGCCGTCTACAGTTCTGTGCTGTGTCAACCCCGGTAAAGGTTACATACAGACATATTCTCCACTATGACGTCAAGGCATGACTTATGTATTGCGGGCGCGGCGTGGCGTCACTAAGAGTACCTAACATATTTGTGTAAACTTATTATTTCTTCGTGGGTTCAACAGCCTGTGGGCCGGGTATATGAATGTATAGTCCACTCCACATATATGAATGTATAGTAGACCATTTCACGCATTTACTTAAACTTAGAGGAACTAAAGCTTTGGACCAAGATTAGGGGCGTATTTATTGTTACTAGCATTTTTGTTCCGATCAGACCCCAATTATTATCACCTATGCGTGTTCATGACCTATCTATGTGTTGACTATAAAACAATAACCTGTCGTTAATCAAAAGACAAAGAACATGTGAGAATATTTTTTTATCCCAAACATGCTACGAAGCGGTAAACTGCGATTAATGCGAAAGTACTTACGTAGAATACGATAGATTTTAGAAACGCAAAGTGCACATATTACTGTCAGTACATTTAAAAGGAATCTATTTTGCGAACCTTTTAACTGATGCATGCCTAGGCGTACTTGAAATGAATCTCTTAAGTAAGCACTTTGAGAGATGTTTTCAAAAGCGACGCAATGAAGAGTGTACGCTGGTATGAATTCAAGCGACGCTCGCACATACGAGTAGATGGATGTTCATTGGTTTGAGAGTAGTATTCCCAGGACGATAGCCACGGGTGGGTGACTTTGTAACTGTCTAGTATCGGAGGATCGGTTTCAAATGTCGTCGCCAGCGCTGCACCGGTCACTCGCGTTGAGTACCTCTTAGTTCGTAACTGTAGACTTGTGAGGAGTAAGCTGTGTCTTGCTCCGGAGATTAAGTTACAGGCCTAACCATTTAGGGGATGATCGGACTAGATTTCAGAGGACTGTGTGCCGTTGATATTGAGTTTCGATGTCATCAATGGTTGTGATGTGTTTCGAGTATGTCTGTGAGATGTGCCGGTGCATTACGTAATTGTTAGGGATATTACGACTTTACACTTATGGTCTAAAGGCCGATTCGGTGTTTCGTATCGTCGTTTGGTAGATATGTCGTAAGAATATGTAAATTTTATCAGATCGTCATACTGGGTCTTGTTTGAGCAACTTCACAGTACCTACTAGGTATGTTGTAGAGATAATTTTATTTATTATAGTACCATTCCATCTCATCCCGTGGTTTGGGTATCGTAAAGGCGACTAAGGGAATATCAGGAAACGGGTAGCAGCGTTTACCTGGGTGCAAATAAAACCTACTGCGATCACCAATTTGATTACCAAGCGTAACCATTGGGGGAGGCCTTTGTCCAGCAGTAAATATGAATCAAGACTGATGATGATAAAAAAGAAGTAACACACGTTGCTGATACAGTAATCGGCTCATTGATTATCATACTAATAGATTAAGAGCAGGTAGCTAATACATGCATTACAATCTTGGTAAGGTTGTAGCAAGCTCCTACATACATATTATTATAAGTCACCGGTGAGTCACGAGTGTGCTATGTGACCGAGCCGAGGTGGCGCCTTTCACTCATTATGATCGAGCCTTCAAGGCTGTTCGACGCTCGATCAGCTATATCACAGCTAAGCGTGTATTGTTGTTAGATAAATAGTCAACACTTTATGGCACGTACGTTTCTCATGGGCGGTTAGGTTTTGAATGACGCGCGTAATTGTGATCGAGTGTCAAACTTACGATCATTCTAAGAGTATTTATATCGGACAACGTCACGCACCAATATATCATTGTTCTATCGTAAAGTAAGAAGCTTGAGTACCTGTGTTATGGGTATCAGAACAACGAGGGTACCAGAAATATATGTTTCTTTGGATACTATCTAAATTTTCAGGCACAAAAATCTTCTATTATAACAAATGGATTAAAATATCAAAACATTACTGGCCAATAATTTGTCTGAATAAATTCAGATGGTTTCTGAGTACCAGAAGAAAATTCTGGTAATAATTTAGGAATCATAACCTTATGATTCTTAAATTATTGGTATGGCAAGCGTTATTAACAAATAGGTGTAGATCATGTATAGTATAGTTAACGAGCCAGCCAATTTCTAACTAACTACTTAACTTAATTAAATAAAACGCGAAGAAACTAAATGAATATGCACAACAAAGTGTTTGGGACAACTACGTAACAGCCGTCACTAATTTTGGAGCTCATCTTACGGTTCGAAGGCGGACGCGGCGTTAAGAAATTAGCTTTGTCCATTAACTTCTTTTTTCTTTACATAAACCGAGAAAGTGTGAAACGGCCAGTGGCAAACTTTAAAAGAACATTTTTTATTATCAATAGTTGTTTTGAGTTTTTTTTGCGTCTAATTGTCAATTGTTTTTATTTAATTATCATATTTTTTCATGCTCAGCTGCCAGTACTTCCCAAAGCTAAACAATTTTAATATTATAGTAATGTAGTCTAATTATTTTATGTTTTTTATATAATAATTCGCATTTCTATTCTCAGCTTTTTTCAAATATGTATCTGAAAACTACCTCAGGATGACCTGAGTTGGTTAATTAATAAATATAATATTATTGATTAGTTTATGAGCTACAATAATTTTGACGAGCAGACATAATCAAGTTAACATGATCTCTTCATCAGGAATACTAAATGCACTATACTAGCACTACAATCATTAAGCAATTAACTAGTCAACTCAAGTAGTAAGTAACTGAATAAAAGAATTAAAATAACCTTTAGTCGGTAGACCATACTAAAAAAGAACATAATGTAAATACTGCAATCCATATGATATGAACATTAATATTTGCATCATCAGAACAATATCTTCCAACATGCTATAGAAATACAATATTGTGCATACGCAACATAATCATCGCACCTTGATTGAACTGTTAATACTGGCTGTGTTGTGTTAGCTACACCCACATCTTACTAAACAACTGACCCAGTTAGTGTTGTTCCAAATGTCATGCCAGATGCGTGCCAAGTTTAAAGCCGGCTTAATACGTAACCGAACAATAACGTTAACAGTTGGATATGAAAGCCGCCGTTTACGTTACATTGGCTTTCACAGTTGACGGCTGAGTGCGAATGACGTCACAAACGTTCCAATTTTTAAATTGAGCTAAAGATAGTTGACTCTGTTTTAAGTATTCAATATTCAATAGGCTATTCCGGTCTTATTCAAAAAGTAGTTCAAATGCATCTTTTAGTGATAAAATACCGCGGAAAAATAGAGATATTTTTTATTAATATCAAATAATAAAGAAAAACGACTTTTAATTTTTCAATTAAATTACTTGCTCGAAAACAGCACAACTCTAGTCCGCCGTGACTTTTACGTCACACTTTTAGTAAACATCACGCTTCACTGAGAGATTAAAGTTATTTTCGTAAATACAAAATGAACTATAGTCCATATCATTGGTGTCTTGTGTCTGAATGTAAGAATACAAGTGTTAAAACGCCGGAAAAGTTATGGATACAAGTGCCAACAGATTTAAAAATGAGAAATACGTGGCTAAAGATAGCAAGAAGAGATCCGAAGTTATTGTCCACAAAGAGTAAATACTATTTTTGTGAAGATCATTTTGATGTAAGTATGCAATTTAATAGACCTTCAAAACTTGCAAAATTATATTCACAATATTGCAAAACTAATATTTCATAGGTTATGTCTTCGTGGAAGATTAGTGCTTTCTGCTTTCATAAAACCATCTTCCATGATGAAATTATATTATAGCGCCGGAATATCGAGAAACGTGTTAATAATAACTAAGAATTTTCGAATTATTGTAGTAAATGTAGTAGAGACAGTACTGAGATTATTTGTTTACAAGACAGATTACGTAAAAACTTTAGCCAACATGGCGTACAGCGTTTTCACCAAATTGGAGACAGATTAAAAAACATGAATTTTAAAATGGAAATATTAAATTTATTTTTCACTTTTATGAATTGATATTAATATTCTTGGTTTACTTTTTCATGATCTATCATATAAACATAGTTTTAGTTTTTTTTATTCATAGGGTGGAATAGCCTATTGGTATGACTGCAAATGCGACTAAGAACTGATTTTTCAATGGACGGATAAACTTTAACAGTCTGATAAGAGGTAAGTATGCCTACGACAGGACGTAATTTAAAATTACGTATTGAAAAATCATGATCTTTATAATTAATTTAGGAATTATTAAGAACCAATATAAAAAGCAAATGTTTAATACAAAACGACTCCCTTGAGACCTCTTTACTAAAAAGTTCAATTAAAGGCCAATTAAATGTAATCAGAATAGATGCGATGATAGAGGATAAGTTTAAGATTGAAATTACAGGTAATTTTCTTCTTAAGGATTATGCACTACTTAGGCTTCGTTTTAAGCCAGACTACTCAAAAATATGTACTGTACGACCCCATATTACATTCATACGTAGTGCAAAATATAGGAGATCAATACACTAAAATATTTTAGTTCTATAAATAAGGCCTTACTTTACCGATAATCACACCAAACACACATACATTCTGGTTTAAAAGATTCGAAATTACCAATATCATACCAAACTAACGTACTAGATGATGAATTGCACTACAGCAATATTTCATGCCCAGCTAAGTAGATGAAATTGAATAGAATCACCACTCGTAAAAGCAGAAGAGCCGGTATTAAAGGTAGTAGAACTAACAAACGTGACGTCATATTTCATACCATTCAGAATGGAGCGCAATTTCTCTTCAAATACAATTTTTTCGCTTTATTCTCGTTCATTAATCTTCCGTTACCTAGTGTAAGCTCTTCGTACCTTTGCTATTTGATTGGTGCACTGTTAATATCAACGCTGTTACGAATTACTTGCAAATTTTTATTTATAACATTAATTAGCAATAACTAGGTTTCGTAGAACATGTAAAGTTGGGATTATTTTTGAAATTTGTTGTACATAATTATACAAATGTATAATTTGACACTCATACGGTGCAAATTATTTATTTTAATGCTAGCGAATTTATTGTAAAATTGACAAATTTTTAAAGTACCTATCTGAAAAATAGAATGACGACGCCCAAAGCTTTGTTTTACTTAAATTTTATACCATATAAGCAGTTCGTAGTAAACAATGTCGTTTGTACCTCAATGTCCTTAATTTTAAACTGAATACGATAGATAGATGTTATTTATTGCACAAAATAGAAACATTACCAGCTGAACGTCGTACAACATCGGCAGTCTATCGACGATATTTACAATGTAGGCAATTTATCTATTGAAAAACAAAGAAAAGGAATTGATTATGAAGACAGATACAAAGGCGGGCAATTGAGATTATCTGTAGTCCATTCAACATGCCATCTTGTAAATTGATGATCTTTTATTGGCCTTTAGTTTAAATAATGGCTCCCTTAATAAGCGTACTAAATTGCCCATTAATACGAGATGTAAACCGTATCATGGGGCAGTTAATTCTATAGGAGTAGTTATTAAACTGCCCGTGATCAGTAGGCCAGGCCAGGTCCTAACGGTAAGACTAGCTGAAATACATTGTGCACAAGAGCTACCGCAATTACTATAGATCGATAATAGCGTTCGAGTTTCGTCGCCTTCACATGAAACGACTGATATTTATCGTACCAAATTCTTGTTTGTTAGCTATTTGCATATAGATAAATGTAAGCATACGCTCGTTAAATTGAACACACATTATTAGAATACCAGTACAAATAACATAGCAACGTTTTTAATAAACGTTTAGGTAACAACGTTGGTAACAGCGTTTAAGAGAGGTAGGGCGTAGCGAGAATTCGCGCGAAATGTTCTGCCCGTCCGAGAATGGACTTCCACCCTATAGAATACCGCAGCCAAATGACCTCCGTGTTGTGTTTCTGCCGGTGAGTAAGGTTTCCGGAGCTCGTGGGGGTTGAAGTTGGGCCGGAATGACGGTGGCAACTGACAGGTTACTGACCAGTTAGCTTTCCATCAGGCGTAGGGAAAATATTATGTCAAGCTACTATAAAAAAACTTTGAAGTGGGAATGATAATTTTGAATTACTTTCAGAATATTACGTACGATCTGTTAATTTCAGAAGAAAAAAATTATATAATTAGGTTAATGTATGCTGTTAGCAGAATATTTAGCGAAGATCTAGAATAAGCTTACCGACACAATTTATTATGTGCTGTGTTTTAAAATTTTTGGGCTTCCTTAAAAGTTTAGCCATAGGCATAAAACGCGTATTTATGCTTACTTTTGTATTGTACGAGTATATTACCTTCTAAGAATTCTCCTAAGCTTTCGTTTAGGTCTCAACTAAATTAAAGAGAATGCTGACGGACATATAGATTAGTTTGTTTTGTGTACTGATATGAATAATTATTAGATAATGATTAGATAACAGCATCAGCTTTTGACACCAAATATATTTGTACGCCCTTATAGGCAGACCCAGCTGAACCCAATGATAACTATTTGTACACTTTATAACCTGTGCTCACAAATAAAGAATTTGATTTGATTTGAGGTCATAGTATTTTGCATCGGCTAGTGTAAAGGACCTAGATGCCTACGAAGGGCGCCCTGGGAGTGCATTTATCTAGGATGCGATCTCGGCTTCATAACCCAGCGCGGTCGGCGAAAGCGAAGGAATTTTTGCTTTTCATTGGTCTTAGTATAGTCACGTTGTTTGCTCAACACTTCGTGATCATTTATTTATTGTTCATTCTTGGAATTTTTCTCGTCTTTAGGCTTTGAATTCTGTTTTAACCGGTCGAAATGTTATGTTATGTAGTTATGTACTTCATATTATTACAGATTTAGATTTCTGCAATTTTAAATATTAAACTATGTGACTTTGATGAAGATTGAGTGTGTTAATAATTTTCAACTTGAAAGAAATTTTATTAACAATGAGTTTCATAAAATACACATTCATTATCAATGATTTTCAATTTCAGAGATTTTTTCTATGGTAAATATCAATTAGGTAAGGAAATGTACGTACAGAGAGTTCCAAAGAAATAAAGGTGTGTGTGACAGATGCACAACTAATTGTTAGTGTTAAAGAGTTCGTTTCGAATTCGAAAACCCCAAAAATACAGCCAGAGCTGTTTGTACGTAAACAGAGTAAATTAATTAATTCCTTTGAATTGGCTGGGAGATTGCACAGGTGCCGCGGGTCCCGGGTGAAATGTCTTGTATATTAACACGTAGGCCCATACGTGTGTGCTGTATGTGTCGTGAGTATCTTGTGTCTATAACCCGTCAATGCTTGCAATGTGCATGTGTCCAATGCAACGTTGGTTTGATTTCTGTATGAAATTTTAGGGTTAATTTTTCTACGGGTAGATGAAGTTCAACTGTATGTATACTTAGTGAATTATTACTATAAGGAAAGCTTTTAAATGCCATCTACATACTCTAAAAGAAATGCCGTAGATTGACGTTCTGTGTCGCCTGGTAGCATACTATGGAGGCGTGAATCCTTTGGAGGGCAGTTGATGGATCTATTTCAACTACCCACGTTCGTGGTCCATCTATTTTATTGCTTTCGTTTTATCACTTAAATGAATTTCAATACAAGAATTGGAGTCACTTTGTGCTATAAAGTTCAGTGAAGTGGTAAAGATAATAGAATCGATGTCGTCATGAAATAAAAATCTTTGAGATGGATGTCGTATGACCTAGCGTAGACAACCTGCTTTGGATCCGATGCTGACTCGGTACCTGCTTACATGAACTATGGTCACCAAGGAATACACGAAAGTGATAGAACTTTTAACGGCCGAGTATATTATAACTTTGTCAAAATATTCACTTGAATACTCTCTGTCAATAGGCAGAAATAGACCTCGCAGAGAGGCTGGTTGTTATTTATTAAAAAAAAAATTAAATGTCATTAAATTATGCCGAATAGAAGTTTAGGTTTTGTTGTGTTTAATTGAATCAATATTTAAGCCGATCGGTAGCTTTCATAGCAAAAATAGCTTTACTTTATTCTTATACTAGCTGTGCTCGCGACTTCGTCCGCGTGGAATAATATTTTTCCCCGTTTTTTTTTACATTTTCCATTATTTCTTCTCTTCTAATAGTTGCAGCGTGATGTTATATAGCCTAAAGCCTTCCTCGATAAATGCTCTATTCAACACAAAAAGAATTTTTCAATTCGGACCAGTAGTTCCTGAGATTAGCGCGTTCAAACAAACAAACAAACAAACAAACTCTTCAGCTTTATAATATTAGTTAAGATTTCATTCCTGTATTTACCTACGGTACTTTTAAGCAATGGTACGTAATTCCGCCTTTAAATAGAATCATAAATTTCTAAATCAAATCATCATAATAATCGGTGAACTCTTACTCAGTTACACGAGGAGAGAAATTGTGTCTCTCAGCACTTCGAATATCAAGTACTTTCCTGATCAAATATTCATTATCAATGATGTAAGATGTTCCTGCGTTCTATTTACATTTCTGACAATTTCAATCTTCCTTATATTTCAGAATATATTAATAAGATTATTTTATATTTTAACAAGCTTACGTGAAGACGTACTTAGTTTTATTATTAATATAAGAAACAACACTGTTCTCTTCCCTAAACATTAAAATTTATGCTTCATCATCATCATGATGAACATGTAAGTATTGGTCTGGGTGTTTAATATGTATAATATGTATTTACTAGCTGTGCCTATCCTGTCTGTAGATATCGGGTTTCAAAAATAACGGATTTCCATAAAATGGTACCTAAATATTAAGTTAGACCTCTAGTAACATATTGGTGAACAGCATTTAATTCCATGCAGTAGTTATAGAAGATATAGATATAGAAGATTTACAAAAAAAGCTTCGGCTTAGTTTGGGGCTAGATGGCTATGTGTGGCCCAGCGTGGCATGTCTAGGGTTATTTATTTATGATCATCACCAACATTTTGCTTTCAAAGGCTGGACATAATGTCTGTCCCATTGTTTGACACTCTGCTCGATCTCTGGGCATCTCGTTTCCAGCATTTGCCGGTCATCTTGCGCCTATCATCGCTCTACCTAACCCGAGGACGTCCTCCACTACGTTTGCCGAGAAGCGGTATCCACTCTAGAACTCTTTACCCCAACGGTTATCAGTTCTGCGGCTAATTTGGACAGCCCGTTGCTATTCAGCTTACTAATCCTTTAAAATATTTACTTCTATAATTCTAAGACCTCCATAAATAAAGCTATTAGTAGACATGCAACGATGCAAATTGCTTTATGACGTAGCCCAATGGAGACGTATTCAATTTGAGACGCAATCAATATGCAGAACAGTGACGGAAGGACTCAAATCGACACGCAGACATATTGCGTGAGTTACGGACTCGCCGCCTGAACGGCTTGTACTGCATATATCGAGTTACGTGGACTGTACCATATAAGTGCCTCTTAAAAGCTTGGAGTGGTGGCTAGGTCTAGACAAGAGTATTCTTGCTTAGAGGCAAAGACGTTGCAAACAATCTGCGAAATACAGCAGGAGAATAGTCTTCTCCTCCTCTTAACTTAATTGTAACAGTCCGCATTACTTGATCCCTCTTCAGCATATGTCATCTGAAGGCTGCCTGGAAGAAGCCGCTCTCAGCGATAAGATGTATGATAATTGTATTTTACATGAATCAATAAATGCACCGGACAATGCACTCATATTATTCTGAGGGACGTTACCAAATGAACTGAATGAACTTAATGTCTATGTGTTCCTTAAATTCTGTTTAAGTGTTTTATAGCCGTGCGTTCACCGGTGAAGTTTTTCTATTGTCTAGAACCTCGGTACACCGGCTGCCAAAGCCTTAAGTTCTTACCTTAATTCGCTTCAGCCTCAGAAACATGTATGAATACAGTATGTGAGTCACAAAAAAAATGTGAGTCCCATCACTCGTCTAATTATATCCACTAATTAATAAAAGTTAAGCGGTGTACAGACATTACGAATATTACTCGGCTACGTTATGACAGCCATCATAAAAGTTAGTTGGCCGCATAAATCCCACTCTATCTTGATGTGGGCGAAACGACCTTCGTCACCAAATAGTTTGGGGGCGTAAGCAAAAGTGACTTGTTAATTAGCTATTGACCTTTTCATATTAACTTCTAATGATTTCTTTGTACTGTCTATTAATAAATGTAATTATCTCTCTCTATCCTTAGCACGGCTCGGCCCTTCGAGTGTAGACTTCCTTCAAATATTTCCACTCGTCTCTGTTCTGTGCGACTTAACCTAATAACTCTACTTATACCTATACGTGTCAGACAACATCACATACATGTGTGCCCAGTGCTCCGGCACCGGGTTTTAGTAAAGTAGTAGTAGTGGGCAAAATTGACTGTAGGTTTTATTTTTACCCAGTAAACGCTGCTTATTTCCTGATATTCCTTTAGTAGCCTACTACGACACCCAATCTTATTCA
This sequence comes from Conogethes punctiferalis, assembly GCA_031163375.1. Classification (NCBI taxonomy): domain Eukaryota; kingdom Metazoa; phylum Arthropoda; class Insecta; order Lepidoptera; family Crambidae; genus Conogethes; species Conogethes punctiferalis. The sequence goes on along the minus strand of CM062083.1, from coordinate 11,177,778 downwards.
GACGAAGTTTTACCGCCCCTACTCGCGCTTCTCTACGCGACTGTCATTATACAAGTAGAGAAGTGATGCAGACCTGCAAGACACACGTGTTAATTCCAACTTAGAATTGACTTAATCTGTCTACGGCGCCTTGGATTATCCAGCGGAGGAAGCCGCATTATATGTACAGGATGTAAATTCGCAGCGCTCACTAAATTAAACTATTAAACGGCAGACATGCACGCCAGCTGGAACTTGAGCTAAGATTTTGCTATGTATTATAAGTACTATACATACATACTATATAGAGACTAGAACACCTAAGAAATTAGCCGTTTGCCACCACTGGATATTAGCCTCTCGTTAACTGTGCCAAAGAGCCTTTTGTTATTTGCTTTCTGCATCCAGTTTGCTCCAGATTACGGGCATATGTTCAACGAGAGCGTTTTCCTTAGATCCCGACAATCTTAGTTTCAGATCAGGTGCTTGCATACCACCGGGATTGAGAAGATGAAATTTCAAGGAATCGTCTTTTAGTACAGCCACTGGAACGAATGATCTGTATTCCTTTACCGTCACCGCACGGATAAAAAATATTATTTCACCTTAACTTTTTAAGATGATTTAGCGAGCTAGCATCACAAAATAAACTCATGTCTATCACCCTGTAGACATATGAGTATACACGGTGCGGAATCTGTTATAACATCCGAGCTACGAACATATGAAAGCGTTAGGATGTGGAATATGCATAATATTGTGATTGCACGGGACTTAATTCGAGAGGGCGGAACAGGTAGCATACCAGGGCAAAGGTGGACACAAATATACGATTTTACGCAATGAAATTAATTAATTGCCCAGTTTGAAACACTGGTTACAATAACCGAATTAAATTCCTAACGATATAGAGTGAATTGGAATTCAATTATTTTCGAATGGCTTCTATCGACATCAAATTGTTTTAATTAATAAATACTACGTATAATTCAATAAATATTATGTTGTCTGCATGAATTTCGATCATATACTTAGTGGTGATTCTCTAAGGAAGCTATTATAATTGAAGTATTATACAAGATATATTTCACTGAATATGTGTGTGTGAAAAAGTTGTACTCTCTGTTTCTTCATTCTTATAACCCGTTGAGATGGTAGTTTGATATGACGGGAATAAAATGCACGATGCTTACTATAATCTTTAAATTATGTAATGTATCACCACTAACTTCCAAAGTGTTTTAAGTAATTAGGCTATTGATAGAGAAGTAAGAAAGAAAGAAAAAAAGAAGCTTTTTCTTATAATTAAAACTGTTAATAGGTACCTACACAAGTTCTACAAATATTATGTATATCAACAAAGGACGGTTCGTAATAATGTTGACAAACGGAAATTCCTACTTTTTAAAATATAAAGTGTTGGGTGTGGCTAACATCATGCTCCTTGCAACTCTTTCCAACTTATCTATGTGAATCTGGTTGACTTTGCTTAATTGCCAATTAACATGTAGTGGATTTAACGAAACTAGTGTCTGATTACTCAAACCTAACTTATGTCGCGAATCACAACCCATCACCGCACATCTGAAGCCAATTTCCTCGCCTTAATTAGGTGCCTGATGAAAAGCGACAGGGTGACTGCGCTCGGTTTGTTTCTAGACCCGTTTTGATCTCAAAAGGGTTTGACCTAACCCTTTACCTACGCAGTTAAGTATAGCTACGCTCTTAGTAAATCCCAAGTAACTACTTCTTAGTATTGAAATAAAAAGGTGCCCCATATTTTGTATTCAAAATGGGTTTGCGCTTGATGCCAGTTCGCCCGATAGTAAGCGATGGTGCGCGCTCACTCAGCAAATGCCGGTTCACTCTTGTCTTAAACATCAAAAGATTTATTATTAGGAGCCCGGCAAAGACCTCCATAGTTTCACAATGCGTTCCGTTCCGTTCGCACTATGAAACTCATTGGGATTTGCACCATATAGAATAGGAACCTATTCGCCATATGCCTGCTCATCCAATGATAAAAAATCCTATGTTGTTACTATCCTATGCCAAAGCTGTCTTAGTAATGCCAAAACAATGAATTATTGTAGAAAATCTACGAATTATATCATATTTCATACATTATTCAGCGAAATTGCAAGTAATTTACAATAAAATCAAATCAGTGCAACTATAAATCATTCATCAAATGAAAGTTACGTAAATGCTTTGTAATGGAATATAAATAGATACGACAACGTGGTATCAAAATATTATCCGCACGAGTGAAACCACAGGACGGACTAGTTATAATAATTAAAATGACAAATTGGATGCGCCGTCTGCTCTTGATGGCAACTAGGCTGCAACGATTATAACGGATAGGTAATCCTACCGACCAATTTGCTTTAATCTTTAACAGAATAAATAATTTTATATCCTACATGCTATTTGAATATTATAAAAAGCGTAATTAAAGTCATAAATTTAAGCTGTTACGTTATTAAAAGCAATAAATTTAGTCGACGGTGTTACGGAGAATTTGTGATCCCGACTTGGATTCTATGTTAAATTATTCATTTGTTTCTTAGTATGTCACTTAATTATTAATTAGGTTTGTATTAACACGCTTCTATAATGTACTTTAATATTCGACTTACCTACACTGAGAGTAGAATTACTTGTTGCTACTAAAACATATTAGTAATTAATACAGTTAAACCTAAAATTGTTTTAATAATGTCCACATCGGTAAGGCCTACATCAGAGAAGTCCGCAGGTAATTTCTAATTAAAATTACTTACTTATGTATGTAGTTCAGAGATTCCCAATAGAATATAATATTATGCATGAAAAATATTTTCATGCTTTGACTAGCATAATGATAACAAAAATAACGAATTATACGAGTACTTTGATAAGTCCAAAGTAAATTATAATCGGTCTGAAAAAGAGACGAGCTATCGCCGCTTAAGGTTTGATTTTTCAATAGTTAGATTTATAAACGTGGTCTGTCTGATCAAAGGTACAAAAGCCAATACGATGTAATATTAGGATGTTATTTATTATATCATACTGAATAATCATTACTTTTGAAATCAATCGTACGAGGTAAAATAATTTTCAGAGTGTTAAGTTTATCTGGTATCGCCAACCCGCCTGCCCAGCGTGGCGATTATAGGTAAAGCCTCCAGGTGCTCGCCCAAAGTGGCGTTAAACTGGAGAGCTTATGTCTAGCAGAACACTATAATAGGTTGGTGATGATTATGAACTTGATGTAGTGATTAAAAAATCAACCAAGTGACCGCATCCTGTGACCTTGGCTCAGGTAGACCTTAGCTGATCATCACGTCAGTAGGTGTGATGAGTAAATTCCTAAGTCTGTAAGTGCACAGCGAAAGATAAAAGTTTGGGAAACCCTGATCTAAACAATAACTTGTAAGTAGTTTTTATTTTCTAATGACATTGCGTGTGCGCATTCGTTTACTTGCGACGGCCACGGTTATCTCACTTTGTTCTGTGTCAATCCTAATAAACAGTGCATAAACACACGATACGCCACTGATTTATGGCACCCCTGCTTCTTGTTGCGTGGAGATGAAATTGGTGTACTTGTTTCCATAGAGTAACGTTATTTTTCTCTTCGTGTGTAGGACAGTTTATTTTATTCGTAATATAGGGTAATATGTATCTCGTGTTCTTTTTCATGACAATATGTGTATTCGATGATTTTCAAAAGGACATTATAAGAAAATTGTAATGATTTGTTTGTCGTAAGTACGAGTTAAAGTTTGTTACAATTAGCACTTACTTCAAAAGTATGCACGGCATTTTCTATACAAAATTAAAGTATTGTTGCTTGAAAATTTTAAATGTTCATTACAACAACCAACTATCATTGTAATCATTTTAAATGATCCTTGACAATTAGTATGTTCCTATTGCTCAAGCGTCGTGTAGGAGTAAACTATGAGAAGTTGCATTACACAAGTCAAATTTCATCAGTCATTGTTTCACGTGCACATACAATTGTTATTTGTGTTTATTTATGTGACACTTTACCGAAAAGGATTGAGTGGGCGTCACAAAAACAGCGTGTTTATTTTCTGCCTAGTAATTAATTTAATTCGGTTTACATTACACATATCTACGAGTACCTACTATCCTGACGGTTGTTTGCTAAATGATTATCATAATTTCAATCAGCAAAAGGGAGACTGGAATCGAACGTGACTAGGAATCTTTCTACAGAGTCTAAATTAAAGATGAAAATAGAAGACTTACCGTTTGGACATGTGAATAGGCTTCCCTGAAACAAAAAAGAGAACAATTAGTGGTCAGGAAGATAACATAAATAATTGTTTTTTTAAAGCTATCTATCGGCCGAATGCGACCGCCACAATGTACCAATAGATTTAATATTGTGCCTAGAGTTACTATCATAGACTCAATGGTGAATCGTTTCAGATTCAGTGTTATTTCATACTTACTTTTTATCATAAGATAAAAATACCTATTTATTTTTATCGAATCAACAACCTAAAAAATAAGTTTCAAGCTTTCAGATTTAAAAATGACGATAATTACGACTGTAAAACTTTCATAATACCTTTTAAACCCCTTAAAACCATCGTTTTCGCATTAAAAGGAACCGATGGCGTTTCTCAGGCTCTAAACTATCTGTGTACCTAATTTCATTTACATTGGTTTTTTGTTTTGTTATGATGTAAAAACCCGACAGCCAGATACTTTTACACTTGTAATAAATGTTATAAGTGCAAAATAACAAGATAGCCCTTTATTTTTCACTAGCTGTGCTCGCGACTTCGTCCGCGTGGAATAGTTATTTTTTTCCCCGTTTTTTTTTTTTACTTTTTCCATTATTTCTTCGCTCCTAATAGTTGCAACGTGATGTTATATAGCCTAAAGCCTTCCTCGATAAATGGTCTATTCAACACAAAAATAATTTTTCAATTCGGACCAGTAGTTCCTGAGATTAGCGCGTACAAACAAACAAACAAACTCTATAATATATAATACTAGCAGTGCTCGCGACTTCGTCCGCGTGGATTAGTTATTTTTTCCCCGTTTTTTTTTTACATTTTCTATTATTTCTTCGCTCCTAATAGTTGCAGCGTGATGTTATATAGCCTATAGCCTTCCTCGATAAATGGTCTATTCAACACAAAAAGAATTTTTCAATTCGGACCAGTAGTTCCTGAGATTAGCGCGTTCAAACAAACAAACAAACAAACAAACTCTTCAGCTTTATAATTAACTAGCTTTCCGCCCGCGACTTCGTCCGCGTAAAGTTTTTTTTCCAAAATAAAATTGTGCCTATGTTACTCGTGGATAATGTAGCTTTCGAATGGTGAAAGAATTTTTAAAAACGGTCCAGTAGTTTTTGAGCCTATTCATTACAACCAAACAAACAAAGTTTTCCTCTTTATAATATTAGTGTAGATTATAATATTATAATATAATATTATAATATTATAGTTATATTAGTTATTATAGTTAAGATTAGTTAAGATATCAAGTAAACGGGCACGTTTCGTATGGACATACTTAGATACATAGCCGAGTATTATTAAAGGTTAATATTACGGAAATAAAGCTTTAAAAGGCAATGTTATTTCAATAAATTTACTTATATTAAGCATAAAGGGCATTCTCCAATACACTCGTAACATGTCAAATAACTTTTCGACGAACAAAATGGAGGTCTTTATTGGCGCACGTGAACACATTTTGGTTCACGGTAATGGCTACATTTGTTTGTATATTGCGGTTATTGTATATTGAACTTGTATTTGTTTAGAGAGAGAGTAAGCCCGTTAAATCCGTGCCGGTTTGATTCGATTACACGAACCATATTGTATAACCGACGCCAAATCTATTGCGGATAAAGCAAATTTCTATCAGTTGGATTCAAAGGGATTAGTTTTGCTTGCGTGTAGTAGCATTAGTTTGTAAGTATTACGTAGTTTTGACAGCTACGGTGGCGTACCTAAACGCTGGAGAGTAAAGCTTAAGAGATCCTGTAAGCCACAGACGAAAGTCTGCTGTTTGCAGGGTCTCTTAGGCCGATAGTCTCTTAGGCAATCGGCCGATAGCTTGGTCAGGCTCACAATCGGTATGAAATGTATGAATATAGTATGCAAGTCCGTATAATACTATAGATATCGTTAGTCAACTGTATCGGAATATCTATCTATTTAAAACGACTGGTGACGGTATAACCATCACAATTAAAGGCGTAGCCAAATACCAAAGACCGACGACAGGTAGCGTTACCGGAGCGAGAAGCTACGCCCTGCGATCGCCATCCCTCGCCCAGGGCGATTAGGAATAAAGTATCCAGATGTGATCCAGATTGTCCAGCAGTGGACTGTAATAAATGATGATGCATCACGGGCAAGTGAGGGTGATTCGGAGCGAAAAAGTGATAGGTCGCTGTATAGTGAACAATAAAAAATATCATGCCAAATATCAAGCCATAATTATCCATCAATGAACTAAAATCAACTCTAAGGGCTATCATTGTGTACATTGACGAAGTTACCGACCGATAGTCGTGGATATTTTGCGTGCACCATTTGTTTGCACGAAATCAATTGGATCGGTCGGACAGGCGCGGTCACGGCTGGCAAGTGTCCTCGGTAACTCACTTTCCCTAGTTTGGCAAGCTATTTCAAGTAGGCGTGGAGCTAGATACGGGATAATATATTTCTGGTTGGGTATTATCAGCGTACAAATGTTAGTATCGAGGGACGAGTTGTATTGATGGTAAGGTGGCGGCAGTTTTATATATTATGTTTATGTAACTAGTTTGTAAGTAGGTTTATAATAGGTTTTATATACAGAAGTGTGCTCTGCGCCCGCGCCCCTACAATCGCGGTGTGTAAGCATAATTACAGTTTATCTTGACCAACGGCACTAGGTTTTGTAAGTAAGTTTTAATGGACACGCAGACGTCATAGACATTAACTTAGTTGATTTGTAGTCTTATACAAATAGATCTACATTATTAATTAAATACCTGTCTGTATATCTGTGTCAAGGCATGATTTTTATATCTCTTCTAAAGATAAAAGTTACAATCTATTAATTAGCGGTAGCTTTTGACTAAATCGTTCCACAATGTACAGTACCAAAGAAACTTATCCATTTATTATAGGTAGGCGTAGATGCCTCCTTATTACATAAGTGCGCACCTCAAGGGACATAACAAATTCTATGAGTTCTGAACTTATTTCATAAAAAATTGTTAAAAATAACTATTTTGATTGCAGCAGCTTAAAGTCTGTAGACTGACGGAAAGCGAAAGAGAGGCTCTTAGTACTGCAGGGATGTTAACTAAATTAATCATTTGTCAATGGTGTATGGGGTATGGGGATGTAAGGGACCTATCATCTTTTCGCCCCAAGCCAACCTCACCTGCCCGGGGTACATCCTGTCGAATAACAAACGAGGCGCTAGCAACCGACTGGTGGCGGTATAACCATCTCAATTGAAGTGCTTAATACCACATACCGATGACGGGCAGCAGCGTCACCGGAGCGAGAAACTACGCCCTGCGATCGCCAACCCGCCTGCCCAGGGTGGCGATTAGGGGTATATCCTTCAGATATTTGCTCCAGATATTAGTGCACTGCAATAGGCTGATGATGATGTAGGTAGGGTAGAAAAACTAAATCCTGGATATTGAAAAAAAATATGATTCCCGTCTCTCAGTCTAGAATGTTTCAAACTGTCACAACCGGGCCGTTTTATATCAATTTCCGAATGGAAAACTGTAGTTCGTGGCGTAGCGGCCGCTGTTCAGTTATGTGGTCGAAACTTAATCACGACAAAAGCCGTGTATTCGTTACTGAATGCGAAAGCGCCATCAACTCTTGGACAAAGCGTATATTTCCGTTGACACCCCATATATTGATTGGGAAATTTATGTGTATACCTAAACCGGTTTTGTGTGTGACGCAAAGCTGTTCATCAAGTGGCAAAGTGAGGTCTGTGTTTTGCAGATGTAACTATAGTTTTTTGATTAGTGAAACAGTAGAATGATGTCCAACGCCTGATGGAGAGCGAAAGAGAAGCTCAGGATTCTTATGAGGTCAGTTAGATGGAGAGAGAGATTACATAGTGAGAGATAATACAAGATATGAGCATTTCATAACAGATTTACGGGGATAGAGGAGATAAGGAATGTGTCACAGTTAAGCAGTTACATTGACTATAAACTGACAAGACTTTGTTGTAGGTATGTTTGTTATGTCTCCGAGAATTGTAAACCGATTTGTTTTTAAAAAATATTTTGTTGGTCGAAAGTTTATACTAACTCTATTTATCTCCCCTACTTAGGTGTGCATAATATTGGAGAAGCAATGTTATTTATTTATTCCAAAAAGCCTTAAAACTATCATTACAAGTAAGTAACCTAATGCGACAGTTTGGCCTAAAATTAATTTAAAAATTACATAATATACAAAACAAATAAATTCTAACTTAACCTATCTTTTCACACTATTTTAATAACTATATGAAATAATGTGATGTGAATTAATGTTTAGAGTTAAAAGTGACTGCCACCGTTCAGTCTGGTGTTTTCACTACATTTCGCAGAACATGCACCATTAGTTTGCTCAGTAACAACAGTAAAACTTTGCAGTGCACCGGAAAACATGTTTTTGTAGTGTTAAAGAAAAAAGCTTTCGAAAAAGACTAAGTTTAAGTACTTCACATTAGCATCGATTAGGACTGTAAGTAGGTATGTATTTTGACGACTAATGAAACGAAAGTTCGTCAGATTTGATTTCCAAGATCGATTCAGGGAAACGAACTCTTTTCATTTAACTAAGTTTTCAATACCTATTAAAATATATTTTGCTAAAAAACATGAAATTTAAAAAAAATAAATATGGTTTTTGTGTCTATTTTCTGGGGGGATTTATTTATTTAAAATCACTAAGCAAATAATGGAATGGATTAAAAGATTACACTTTTCGTTAATGGATTTGACAGCAAGCATTGTGTTCATCAATTTATGATTTGGAAAAGTTCTACAGCCATTACATGAAAACATGCAAGTTAGGCATTATAATAAAAAATAAGCCACTATTTAAATAGTGGCTTATTTTTTATTTACTACGTTGTACGTAATAATTTATATAAGAAGTGGCTTATTTTGTGTTGTTCAATGACCTTAACTGATATTGGCCTTAATGTTTTATTGACCTTGGATGATGAAAAGCAGGGATCCAGTTGAAATTACCATTTAATCGTAAATTTCTAATATATTTTTACTATCGTAAAACAACAACCGCTAATAAATACTTAAATAAAACAATCAAAATTATTATGTTCCAAGTTATTACTGTTATGAATGACTGAAATGGTATGACTGATAGGTACTTATATTAACATTTTCTTAAATATTTAATAGTCTTATTTCATAATCAGTCAATAAATGTTCACATGTTCAATCACATTACAATTATTTAAAATCGATCGATTTACGATCACCGTTGAAAGTACTTATATATACTCATAATTTCGTAATCGCATCGTGGTGGGAACTCATTGACTATTACGTATTTATTCCGCGTTATTTTAAATACGGAATCAACAGATTACATTACGTAATTACCATTGTAAGTTATGAGAACGGTCCCAATAAGTTTTTGTTAGTCATCTTGTACATAAACTTGATATTAAATTGTAATTTATCTTCCTGAGCATTGTTTAGAGAAATATTAGATACTTTTATATCGGTCGTTGTATAATGTATTTAAATTTATTTGCTGAATGCCAGCCTCAGGAAATTCAGGTTGAAGTCTGAAATTAAGCGAGATGAATCTCCGAGATAATGAGGCCAAGCGATTATGATTTACTTTCACGGCGAAATTCGTATTAATATTTATGACAGGAGCGTTTAAGTGGAATCATATTTATAAATACTTATACCATACTCTCCGGATTAAGGCTTCAACGGATCTCCAAGGAGACTAGCTAAGTACGGAGTCGATAAAAGAACGGAGGAAGATCAGGCGCAGAAGCAAGGTCTAAAGCAGGGTTACTCAAACTTATTGGTCCACGTACTCTTGTATAATTTCTCAAATGATCGTGATCGTCTAACTCTAAAAAAAACCTACCTGTAGAAGAAAATATGGTTTTTATATGGAATCCCTTGACAGTCAACCGACCACCATTACGTGAATCTTACCACGAACCCCCTACCGTCTAAAGGCGAACCCTACTTTGAGAAACCTTGGTCTAAGGCGTTATAATTTTAGGTACCTATGTTTAAACAAGTTTATGTAAAAAGTATGGTAGGTAATGTATGGTAGGTAATGTAAAGTAAAAATAAATTTATTAAAATTACGCAATTACTCGTACCTATGACAATAAAAACAAATAAGCCTCTAGAAAGGAAAATTTATTGTAATGGGATAGCACTTTTATTTTCGTGTAAGTAATTGAAAACTCAACATGTTTATTTTTCTCCTCTGTGTACCAAAGTACAACATATACAAATGTCTATAAAATATGATTTGACCTTTTACATTTCAGTCTGAAAAGTTAATTTGTTATTAAGTAATGAGCCGTGCGATAACTTTATTAAATAACTTTTAATTTAAAAGCTTTCAGACAGGTAATATTTTCCACTATAAAGTTATCTATCATTTATTTATATTAATAACTAGTTGAAGATCATGACTTTACCTCCGTGAGTATAGTTGATAAATGAAATGTTGGCACGTGTTTACCGTCACCATTCTTGACTCGGATTACTTGTTTACTTAGTAACACATTTTTAAGATTGCGACTAATAAACCTACGAAGCAGATAAGTAACCCCGGGAAGGAATACGTGAACTATTTCCATTGCATCGGAATGCACATTAAGGCGTTGCGCTTCCAACTAATGAGATATTTCTTGTTGTCTTTGTTGACCTCACCGTCGGTCTTCGATACTAAGGGTGCATTTTCACTTAGGTAAGCGACAGTGCGAAGCTGATAACAATTTAACAATGATAATAACGAGCGATGGCGGTATAACCATCACAATTATGGAAGGCGTAGCTAAATTCCACAGACCGATGACGGGCAGCAGCGTTACCGGAGAGAGAAGCTACGCCCTGCGATCACCAACCCGCCTGCCCAGTGTGGCGATTATGGGTATAACCTCCAGGTGTTTGTCCAAAGTGGTGAACACCTGAAGAGGCCTATGTCCAGCAGTGGACTGCGATAGGCTGGTGATGATAATGATGAATGATAATTTAATAAATATATTAACATTTGCTAGACGAAGACAACTTCAAGAGATTAATTTTTTCCTATTGATGTTGGATAAAATACAATGCTTACATCACACCTTGAATCCAGGGCGCTTTTGTCATAAATTTGTAACGACGATTAATCAAGAGTCAATGTTCCTAACAATTAATCAAAAGTTAATATTTTCATGTCTTTGGATAAAATAGGCACAAAAATAGACAAGAAACATTGACACAGACATTCATATCTTTGCAAAATTTGTCAGACAGTAGACATAATGTGTCAGTAGACAATATATTCACAAACTTATTCAAATCTTCGTTTGTTTGATAAGGGTAATCTGTGGTTTGATATTATCCTCGTCAACATCTAAGCGTGATAGAGTCCATATACAAAAAAAAAAGTTTGTTTGATACTGAACATACCTAAACAGTAAGCACCCTTTTAAATGATTATTTAACAAATGAGCGTTGTATATTTCGCATTTTCTACTTTTACTGGGTGTAGAAGATAAAACATTCCTGGAAATCATTCTTTTGCACCATCCATGGAGGCACTCTCTGTGAGTGCTTACACGTGTGACATAAATGTCAGGTAGACCGTGGAGATTGACTGAGTGATACGCTTCTAAGTTACCAAGCAAACCTCGTTACATAAAATGGGATGGTACTAAAGAACATTGCTCACATAAATATGACCCGAAAATGGTAATAATGTTCAGTTAATAAGGAGACTCAGGTCGTGTGAAGCTGGGTATACGGTGATAGTCCCTGAGATAGCCTGAAATCAAAAGTTATAAAGGATCACATTTCTTCATATTTCTTCTAGGCTTTCTCTATAATATTCCATCACTTTATGTCTCTCGGCTTCTCTATCCGGTTGGGATTCCTTCCTCGTGTTGTTGTTAATTAAGCAATTACCTTCCCAAACTATAGAACATACTATTATTCTGTTTGTATCGGTCCAGACCATTCCAGAAACATCCAGATGTTCACTATGTATTATATGTGTTTATTTACAAAAAAAGGATTTAAGTAAGTGTATCAGTTATCTAGAACCCATAGTTCAAGCTTCGGCTTAGTTTGGGGTTGGATGGCGATGTGTGGCCCAGTATAGCATGTCTTGTTTTATTTACTTAATTATTCTAAAATCTGGTTAGTCTCCGTTCAATTTGGCTTCAGTATTATAATTGTTTTACGCTAATATATTCCTAAAGTATGTATTAGACTTACGCGGGGTCTACCGTGGGTTGTAGGTATAGCATTAGTTTAAATTGGTGACCTCGAATAGAATGCGGCTTACTCCCCATTCCAACTTCGTTCAGCTAGCTTTACACTTCGCTATATAGTATCATTCCTTCAAGCAAGAGAAGAACACTCGACAAATCTTTGAATCACATTACATTCATTAGGCTGCGGATCTCTAAAAGTTTACAGCGTGGAAATTCATTTAACGAGATTTATGAACTCATTACCCTGAATGACATGGTTCTTAATAAATGTTAAAGTAATTACCATGGCCGTGATTAAAATAAAATTTTGTGCGCGCAGTGTGTCAATGCCATAAGGAATTTTCTGCTTATTTATTGCGTTGGTTAATTGCTTATTACAGCATGGGGAAATAATTAATCGTTCTGGAAACTATTTTGCAGATGTTTATGGGAAAACTGAGGTAACATGTTTGGTCGTATGCGGGTTAACTTTAGAAAACATTCCAAAATGATTTGCGTTTGATTAGACTTTACCTCTGAGCCTGCGATCGATTGCAGCTGCCAAAATGTGAGTTGCCGTTAAAAGAAGGGTGTGTGCTCTCTAATCACAATGGTTGAAGCCCATCTAGGTTTTCAAAAATTTAGGTAAACCTTAAGAGCCGTTACGCACTGTCGACTTGTCGCTGGCGACTCAGTTTCTCGGCGACCAAAACAGAGAAAGGCGAATGACGACTAAGTGCGCAAGCCCCTTTTTAAACTATAGTAAGTCACAGTCACCGGCGACTGAGTCGCCGGCGACTAGTCGACAGTGTGTAATGGCCCTTATACAAGCTCTTAAAAAACCCAATATGCACGCTTTTTTGGTGTTCATAATAAAAGTTGGTTTGTATAGGGCGGGGAGTAAGCTTTTTTGGTATTCATAATAAAAGTTGGTTTGTATAGGTCAGGGAATACCATACACAGTTTACATAATTGAAACGAAATGGTTTAACAGCACAATACGTTGCGAAAGGACGACCCGCGCAATGATAGTTTAATAATCCCTCGTTTGTTTGTTTGTTTACCATACAATGCGATTCGCTAATATGATTGAGAGATGGACGGAAGCTGGAATAGGGTTGCCTGACCCACAACTGAAGGTATTGGATGAAGGTGAATCGTACTACGGGTGAAATGAAGGAAGGAAACACGTAGATGAAAGGATAATATAGAAATATGTAGTAAATTTAAGGGATGTAAGGTCTAACATCTTTTCGCTCCAAGCCAATCTCACCTTCTCGTGTTGCAACCTGCCGAATAACAAACGAGGCGCTGGCAATTTGACTGGCTCGGTGGCTCAAATGGTAGTGACCCCTGCCTTCTGAACCAAGGGTCGTGGGTTCGATTACCACCCGGGACAAACATTCGTGTGATGAACACTTGTGTTTGTTCCGTGTCTGGGTGTTTATATTTATATTTAAGTATTTATTTGTGGTACGTTGTTCTGATACCCATAACACAAGTGCTTAAGCTACTTACTTGGGGATAGGAGCAATGTATGTGATGTTGTCTGATATTTATTTATTATATTTATTTTAAAAAAAAGTTGACGGGTGGTATCACAATTGAATGAAGCTACGTCCTGGGATCGCCAACCTGCCTGCCAACCTGTATATCCTCCCGATGTTTGCCCTGCGTGGCGAACAACTGGAGAGGCCTTATGTCCAGGAGTGGACTGCAATACGCTGATGGCGATGATGATGACATTTGACATTAAGTTGATTTGACATAAGGCTGATGATGATGATGTAGTAAATATAAATGAATACAAAAGTCAGACTTTGTTGACGACCATTGACAACAGGAATAGTACCACTGTCAGGAAAGAACTCACAGCCAGTCGCCAAATACCAGTGTCAATACCTTGTCAGTGTTTTAAGTACTAATAATTTTCAGTATCGACTACTGAAAGATGACATTAAGAGACCAAACCATTACGGCGAACTAAAAAATCATTCAATCCCCTTAAATGATAAGTGTTAATGGCGGGGGCCTATGTCCAGCTGTGGACGTATGCAGGCTAATGATGATGATTCTCAAAGAAATAAATAATAAATAACCCAAGACATGCCACGCTGGGCCACACAGCGCCACCTAGCCCCAAACTAAGCCGAAGCTTGTACTATGGGTACTAGACAACTGATAAACTTACTTAGATATTTTTTTTTGTAAATAAATACATATTATACATAGAAAACACCCAGAATATTACAAACAGACATTCATGTGTATAAATAGCAATAAATCAATCAAATACACATATTAAACCTGTACTTGGTACACGGTCATGTGGCAACCCTACGAGCACGTGAAGTGAACATCCGCTTCTGAACAAAGCCTGATTAAATGGAACAGTAACTTGATTTCATTTAACAATTAAAACAATAACTTTCAAGGAGCTCGTAACATTGATCTGTTCGTTATAAATAAGTTAGGAGAAAGATAATAATGTATGAGGAGATTTCTGTAGACGGCTTTAGCTTTTGTATACCATACCTCACATATAATATGGATGACGTATTAGGTGCGGTAATTAAATAAAGTCTACGTGGTAAAGGACTTGAAGATCCTCGTCAAATCCCTTGTGGAATTTTTCATCAAGAAAATGTTGGTAGGTACGAGTAAAATGTTGGTAGAACGAAGAGTAAGTAACAGGTGTATTTTACATTATCTCAAATTATATTCTATACTTCTATCTCTATATATCTATATCTAACGCAAAAACGCTGTTTTAAACAATTTATTATCTAATAATCAAAAACGCTGTTTTAAACAATTTATTATCTAATAAATTGTTTAAAACAGCGTTTGCGTAGTTCGACAGGCATTAACAGATGAATTAAATTGTGAAATGTAAGTAATAACTTTGTTATAAAAGTTTTACACCTATGTATTAGGTAAACTATTTCCTTTCGTCGTTAATCCTTTGACCGCCGAGAAATGAGACTAAAGAAAATCTATTGTCATTGTCGCATATAAGCTTCACTGGCGTTCAAAGGATTAATGTACAAAGTTATAAACACGTAGTAAATTAGGATGAAATAAATCAGTTAGGTACACGTTGAGTGAGAATGAAATTCAATTGTGATACAAAATTGCCATGGCGTACATTCGTACGATTTTATACGGATGGTATGTATTACGTTGCTGCAGAAATCAGTATGGAAATTCCGTGAGCACTTTTAGGGGTTCCTACAAGCTAGGCTGTGTCGGCAACACGCTCCTACAAAGGCACATTGTTCATGCCTTTCTTGTTTCTATGATAGGAAGCCTAGATTGCTCGACTCTCAATTGGATAGGTGCACAAAAAACCCTTACGGACTTTATCAAGACTTCTGTGGCACATATTGAAAACGTCTTGTGATTTTGAAAGCCAAAACATCTTCGCCTACAATCTTAGTCATTTGGTCCTGGATAGACCTTATTTTGGAATAGGTTGGCTATAAATATTATCTAATTCATGGCCCTACATAGTTATACACTTTTAAATATTTTAGATAGATAGTCTATACATATAATATTCACACGCCCTTATATGTGAAAGTTTTCATCCCATGTCGTATCTCACATTAGACTATTTGTTTCAGGACTTGTTTTAACCACCTATATGAGTGTTACGGCGACGTCGTAAACACGCATCACAATTTCGGACCTTTCCCTAATTTTACTGCTAGTTTAATTGCAAATTTGGTAGTCATAATAAAACTTACCTCGGAACTAGTGGGTGTGGCAGCGAGCAGGAGCACGACGGCACAAAGTGCCGCCGAACACCTTATCAACATCGTAAATCTGGGGACAAAACACACAAAATTAACTTTCGCTTCGGTTAGTACTAATAGTCTAAGGTCCTACGACGTATGTCTTTCACTTTCTAATATTTTTGAATTTTTTACTCCGAAATACAAGTTACCTTAAATAGAGAAGGGCACTTTTACTGTGTTTAGGATAATACCTACCTACATGTTTAATTCTAACAATAAAATATATTTCTGCACATGCTATTAGGACAAGTTTAGCCGGTTGTATTATAAACGCGTAACAAAAGAAATATAATATAGGAACGCTATTGTGTGCCGGTTCTAAATTGAATTATTTTTTAAAGTGATAAACATTGTAATGATTGTACGAGTAAATCAATGGAATCAATTTCAATAAAAGAACCCTCATTATGAAACAGTTTGTTTTATTGTTTGGCTTTTGTTGTAGCCATCGAAAATATCAATACTGAAGTGAAATTATAATCCCTATTTACGAGCAATGAATTCGTTATTTTAGAGGTAGTACTTAATATAGATACAATTACAGGTACACATATACTTAAACAATAAATCAAACTATGGCTGTCTGTATGTAATATCATTTATGTGAATTAATAAGTAACAACAACAACGATGAATCATTTTATTGTAGTTATTCAATACTTGTTTCACTCTTTTTATACATATTTTGACCATAAAATAAGATACACGAAGATAGAAATAATGTCGTTAGGTCTTGTACTATTATGAATATCGGTCCAACTATGGACTTTTGACACACACAGATATGCTAAAATGTCAAAATCAAATGGTAAAATCTACATCTAAACTGAGTTTTATGAACCATACACTCGATATGATTCATATACTATGGGATTTAACAGTTTTCGTTCATGTCTACGTAAGACATATAGCTTATACAAATACATAGGTACATATAAAACTTTAACATTTTAAGAGCGTAAATTATATTATTAATATGGAAGAAATAATATAGTAGTACTAGCTAGAATTACGATAAAATATTTTAAATTAATTTAAAATTAATTACATGATAGTGGTGTCGAGCTATCGTCTCATCCGATGAGACAATGAAAGAAGTTTCTTTGGAGGTCGGCAGATGTGGCCAAAATTCGATCCGGAGTGTAATTATAATTCTTTACAAAATAATAAATAATTTATTAAACTTCATTCATCAATTCGTTTTCTTCTTCTCGAGTAAATGGTACTTCAACTCAAATACTATACTCATCAATCGTGCGACCATATTAAAAATTACGCCCAATTTACGTTTAAATTACACAAAAATCTTTAAATATTGTCGGTAATGGTGAATAAAAAATGGATGCCTAAATTGGCCTATAAGCACAGTTTTAATTGCGATTGTTACATAAACTCTTTAACTTTCCTCAAAAAGGTTTGTTTTTTATTTGGTTCTACATTTTACCTTGTTACTTCGCTTTAAGATTTAGAAAGTTCATAATGTTACACTCTATTTGTTTTTCCGACGCTAAAAGCATTGGAGCAAGATCTATATAATTTGTTTGGCATCATTCAATGTTCCGCCGAGGATCCACTTCGGCATAGTTTTAATATGTCAACATCCAACGTCAGACACATTGTTTGGAAGTTCGTTGATAGACAGAGGGACGGACAGGCAGACCAGAAAGGAAAACTTTTAAGTGAAACCGTATTACAAACTTATTTTTGGATAGTGAAATACTTTGTAGAGCAACACAATGTTTTTGAGCCAACGTTATGTTATACAGTTAGTAGAATGAGTGTACTCGTTTGTTATTTAAGTATACTGTTTTTGAGTTGTTGTCACATAAACTCACTGCGAGTTTTGTTATTGAGTAAGTACAGTACATAAATTTACATTCTCGAATCAATTATATAAATATAGGTATGTAATTATGTGTATTATTATAAACAGTTAATTTAGAGTTCCAAACGCTTAGTAAAGTCTGAATAGTTATAGTTATTCAGACTTTAATACATACAGGAGGATTGTTAAGTATAACTTTCTTTGTAAAAATTAAGTGTTATTAGGTAATCCTCTTATTCGAAAAGGGCAAGGTAATGTATGCAATTACTTATTTCGATTCCACTTTTGAGCGAACAATATTGAGCTGTTGGCCATACTAAAGATAACATATCGTTGTTACAGCAAAACGTCTAACAAATTCATCAATATGTGTAAATTATTTGTATTTTGTCACGTTTTGTAACCTCTTGCCTTGTAATTTATCACGTTAAATAATAATATGCATTTTATACGTGACTGAAGATGACTCATATCACAATATTAATATTATACATCATACTCACATATAAATTAAGTCTATAGCACTATATCTACTGACTACCGTCTTTTGATATTATGTTGAGAAATCTATGTCATTAAACGGAATGTACAAATGGAAGGAAATAGCAGAAAAATACTACTACTACTATACTATTTCTTTACATAAAATTACCATCGTTAAAAGGAAAAGACCGCCGTCTACAATGAAAATGGTTTCGCTAACTGGACGTATATTTAATTTCGGAAATTCGACCGGAATATACGAATATAAAGTCAAATCATTTGTACGGGAACTGAGGTCGCGGTACTAAACAGTTTCATTTCAGTCCCCGGGGGATTGTCGCCGAGTTAAAACTATTTCACCGTTTCCGAAGATTGCTGCGATTACCAGTTTTGTCTATCGGGAAAATGTCTGAAGTTAAATAAGTAAGCAATTTAGAGTTATATGGATAAGTTGGATTCATTTAGGTTTGTTGATTACTGTAATTTGTAATCAATACCTAGCATAATTAACAGGTTTTGCTGGAATTTGTGGAATTCTAATAGAAAATGTCAACTTTCTGTAGATCTTGGTATTGTAAATGCAAAATAAAGTTTAATAGTTGTTATAGCACATTTGAGTGGCTCAAAAGATATTGGATGAAACTGTTCAATTATTTTTAATGATATTTTGTACAAAATAATTCAACTTTGAATAGGGTAAGGGATTTCCTTACTGCCTATTAAGCATAAAGGAAACCTTTCCTTATAAGATACACAATGGATTTCTGTCTACAGTTTTGGTCTGGTTATGAAACTACTATATTAAACCTAATAGACAAGTATAGACAACTCCAAGTCATTGAAAATGAATTTTACAATATTAACTTAGGAATAGGATAATAGCCTGCTTTTGCCGCTTTTGACGAGCAATGTGGTGATATTTTGATAACCTTATCCTACTAATAATATAAATGCGAAAGTTTGTTTGGATGGATTTTTGTTCTTCTTTCACACAGTAATTTAGCTTATCCGTTGGATTAACACTTGAATTGGCTATGTTTTATACGAATATTCACGCGGGCAGAGCCGCGGGCAGCAGCTAGTAATAAATATAAATGTCCAATAGTCTGTTGTAGTATGTCCAGTAGTTTATATAATCCATCTAAGGTAAAACCTAGTAATTTATATCCTTAATTTTATACTTAGACTCTAAGAACGCAACTTATTACAATCTGATTCAATCAAACACGTTTAAATAAAACAAAACAAACGCCAATATTATCATGAGGTAGCAAAAAAACTAAAAGACACAAGATTTGAGACCAGCAACAAATTGAAGACGTGCCGACAATAATAAGTTGCAGACAATTGTAAGGCAAATGATGTCATGGTTATAAAAAAAACCGACGACCCAAGTCGGTTCCTGTGATGGATCTTAATAATATAATGCATACAATAATGGTAATGATATACGTAGTGCTTGTAAATAAGCGTTAAAATATTGGAGATTTGGTGAAAGCTCTTCTGTAAGCCTTGAATATAAAATGAGGTAGGTAGTCTACATATTTTCTCAAGGTTTTCTTGGCAGTGCCCATTTCTCGTAGATTTTGTATCGGATTCGGATCAATCCAATTTTGTAATCTCTACTATCCTGTACACCATAATTTCATTGAAACAATTCAAAACTTAAGAAAGATTTTCAAAGGGAATGACTTATCACGTAATTAACGACAAATAGTATCAAATAAAAGAAAAAATGTAAACGTAAGCAGATTTTAATAAAATTCGTCATACAGCTGTAAGAAACATTTCATGTAGGAAATATGATAACAACTAACAATCTCACTGATACATTCTCGAACTGATACATACTCTTGAAGCACGAGAGTGAGATATCGTTAGAAAATATGAAGGATGTATCATATTTTGTACTTAAAAGTTCCTGAACAGATGTTATGTTGCAGTTTTCAAACACGAAGCCGTTAACAAAACCCTACACAATAGAAGGAGAAGTGTTGATTTTTGTATTCATCGCTACATATTCATATTCTAACGCAAGCGAGACCGAAACTTTGCCAGTTAGTTTTTACGAGAACCGTGCGAAAACTGCTGAATGAATTTGCATAAGATGCACAGTTATTTTGTTGTTGGCCAGTTATATGAATCATATTTTATTTTAAAGAATTTATACGGAGTTAATTAAACAATTTGAAATGAAGATCGGTTGCAGAGGAATCGATGATGTCATACGAATCCGGTTGTGGTATCGTTAGTGAATCCATTAAAATAACGATCTGATGATGTTATAAGTTTTATTATTAACACTTCTTACGATTTGGAATGAGTAGGTGCTATATTGGTATACGTATATATATGCACTTTTGACTGGTCAATAAACCTTTCAATCAATCAACCGCTGGCTCGATGGCTCATTTGGTAGTGACCTCTACCTTTTGAACCAATGTCTTGGGTTCGATTCCCGTACAGTACAAACATTTGTGTTCGTGAACATGTCTGTTTGTATTGGTCTGGGTGTTTACTATGTATAATATTATGTATTTATTTACAAAACAAAGTATCTAATTATCAGTTGTCTAGTTTATCAGTACTCATAGTACGAGCTTCGGCTTAGTTTGGGGCTAGATGTGTGGCCCAGCGTGGCATGTCTTGGGTAAAAAAAAGAAGAATCAGATTGTCGCGTCCAATGATGAACGTAGGCCTCCCCCAGAGAAATCCAACCATCCCGAACCTCAACAATCTGTATCCATTCTCTACCAGCCATCTTGTAATCGTCTCATCGTGTTGGACGGCGTCTTACACTTCGTTTGTCAAAACCAGGTGTCCGTTCCAACACCATCCTTCTCCATCGTCCATCGAAGCGCCTGGAGACATAACCGGCCCATTTCCACTTCAATGTGCAAATTCGGCGCGCAATGTCGGTTACCTTAGTTCTTTGGCGGATGACGTCGTTAAGGATTCTATCAACCAATAAACCTTTGCTTTCAAAGAAATATCATTACGTTAAACTCTATTGCAACAACGTTGGCATTTAACATTTCGTAAAAAAGGATATCCATGCCCCAATTATATTAACTAGTTTTAACTTCACTATATAACAGGATATGGAAGCGTTTGTTACAATGCTAACCGGCATTTTGGACTCACTACGGTAAGAATTGGCAAAGTGTGAAGCGATTTATAATTTGACTGGTACCCGTATAAATCTTTTTCGGCAGTCATTTAGATTTGATGATGATGATGAACAACATAACATAGGCGGAATAGCTAGTTTCTTAGGTAGGTATCATGTACTACAAAGGGTTGAAACAATGAACTTGACTAATAAGTAATTTGGAGAATCAGGAGATTTAAGGTGAAAGCGGTGACTCTTTTTCGAAACATTGGAAAGCACACAAAGGAATTTCAATACCCATTCAGACCTAAGTGCCGTTTCTAATTGGATTTAAGTGGCAAGAACAGCGATATAAAATATAAATTCTGAGCGAGACCCTAATTAATAACCAACCAACAGTTGTGGGAAAGAACTGAACGAATTATAATTTCAATCAATTATATAGTAACGATCATGACGTGCATAGCCTTGCAGTATTATGCAACTATAGTGCAACCGATATTTCATTGAGTTACTTATGTAGATATCAAAAATAGTTAGACAGATATATCTTTTATTGCACACCGTACCTACAGTTGATAAACTAGGTATAATAGACATATCTTAACTAATATTATACAGCTGAAGAGTTTGTTTGTTTGTTTGAACGCGCTAATCTCAGGAACTACTGGTCCGAATTGTCATTTTTTTGTGTTGAATAGACCATTTATCGAGGAAGGCTTTAGGCTATATAACATCACGCTGCAAGAGCGAAGAAATAATTTAAAATGTAAAAAAAAAAACGGGGAAAAAATAAATATTCCACGCGGACGAAGTCGCGAGTGTGATATAATAGTTATTTATTTATGTTCTGTATAAAGTTGTATTGTTAACACCGTGTAAAGCTTTGTGTTACAAGTTGTACCAGAACTTATGCTTTGAAGCTTTAGTAGCTGGCACTACTCGTAAGTCCATTATGTTTAACTTGATGAAGCGCTTACTGTATTGCATACGAAAATCGATTAGTAAGACCGAGAAATAAAAACTGTAACCGTAGTAAATTCAAGGTTTGAAGCGGTAAGATACTTGAAATGTTTTAGTACAATTGCTTAAATAAATACATTTTAGATTTATGATTTATAATGGTCATAAAATGTATCTACATTCATCAAAAAATTGCAAGCAAATAGTTCTGATTTCTTAATCTCTGCTAAATGTTTTAAATACAAATATCAAGCTCAGTTAATCTTATAATCACCTCTCTTTTGTATTGGAGGTAAATCAAAATGAAACATTAATACAGCTTAAACCTTTTATATTAACATTCACAGTTCGTCGAATTTAAAATAAATTCCATTGAAATGGTAACATAAATAAAATTTCTGATGAATTCACAAAAACGTTGAACATTGAGCATACAATATAGGTACTTATGTGATAGCATCTATTCAACTGGATTAAATTACTATCATGAGAATAGTGGGATGGGTTAGTTCTCAATATCTTCTTACAAGTATTAGATATCTTTAACGAAGTAGATACACGTATAAGTGCAACAGGACAAATTTACTTACGGAGACCAGTATGTTTATCACTGTTTGTCACTTATTGTCTTTACTTTATTTGATCACACCTTATCATTATCATCATCACCCTTTCGCATTCTGCAGTGTGCTGGCCATACCAGCCATAAAACTGACAACTGCTGAGGTAAACTGGGGAGTTGTGGAGTGACTACCACTTCTCAGCAAACGTAGGGTAGGGCTGGTTCTAAGGAGAAGGGGAGAAGCTAAATACCAGCGCTGTCTAGATTTTCTCTTGTGACAGCATCAGCTCACCCAGGTCACGTGAGAACTCACCCAGGTCTCTTTTATACGTTATCTGTTCTGTTGTTGTTCTTTTTTGTGAAGAAGACAAGAACTTTTTTATTTTTAAACTGTCACAAAACCTTAAGGACCCACCACCGGGACAAACATTCGTGTTATGAACACTTGTGTTTGTTTCGTGTCTGGGTGTGTATAATATGTATGTTAGTATTTATTTGTGGTACCTTCGTTGTTCTGATACCCATAACACAAGTGCTTAAGCTACTTACTTTGGGATTAGAGTAATGTATGTGATGTTGTCTGATATTTATTTATTTATTTGATTATCTGCATGCCCTCGAACAGCATCTCAAAGGCAGTGGCTGTGGGTAATGTTTTATTAAGTTGTCGTCTTTAATTTGCATTCACAAAGCAAGAGAAGTAAAAGTGCTAGTCTTAAGCTACTTATGCCAACAGCTTGTATGTCTTCGCTTTTGAATAACTGTCGATAACAATAGAATAATGATTTTTCTCTAAGCAATAGTCGTGACCTCGCCCTCGCAATGTAGAGCAATTTCTTATTTAATGCGCAACAATCTCCAGTGTCGACTATAGTCTTGGTCGTGTAAGGACTTTTTAAACGCAATCATAATAAAAATTGCTTTTAATTACTGTTTGTGTATCATTGCTATGTTAGTTTTGAAAGAAAGAAAGAAAGAAAATATGTTTATTCAGTGACAAATAATAGGTTTTCATAATTTACAATTGTTCTCATATTTAGAGAGACAACCTAATCCCTCAATATCTTTCAATTCTCACCCAATAGTCGGAGGCAACGAAGAAATATTAGCTTTTACCTACTAATATTGATGCTGTAGTATTGATTTTAGCATATTGGATACGTTTTAAAATGATCCAGTTTATAACGATTATAAAAAAACTTATCGTAATTTTAACCGTTATGGAGGTGGGGGACATACTCAAGATTGCAACAATCTAAATTGGATCATAATCATTTGGGTAGCTACGTGTGGAATGGCGCATAACTTTTGCAACTCAATCATGTTTCCGATACATATGTGATCTGAATAATGTTGACTTATTTTACAACATTTTGGGACTATTCCTCTCATAGAATACATGAAAATGATATTCAAGTACGAGCTTAGGGTATCGAAGAGTTGAGAAAATATTGTTATTTTTTTTTAGGAGTTCATATAGCCAGGCTGGCTTGTTTCAAAATTTGCAAGTCCGTGACAGAAATGAACGCTGAAAACGTAATGGTTTTAGAAGAAATCGTTTCCAGGTGGCACGGATGGATCTTACAGCGGCATCGAGTAGTGCGACGGTAGAATAGAAGTCTTTTGATAAAACCGTGCAGTAAATTTAATAAGGACTTCTCCCACCAATTGTACGCAGTCGCAACCTCGCCCTAGCAATTGAGTAATATCTCATGTAATGTTCACTGTGTACCGATCACAGACACCTACATTGTTTTCGCCTAGTTGCAGTGGGTCGAGATTATTTTGTCACGATAAACTTGTATTGCTCAATACGGGCGGCATTGTTTTCATGTGCACCGGCTTTTAAATTGAGTATTAATGTTGTGCTAGATATTATTTGTATTTAATGACTTCATTGAAATGTGGCCATACGTGTAGCGGTGTTACCATTTAATGTTTTGATCATTTATGCTATGAAAAGTGTCGTATATTTAGGTTAAGTCAGTTTGAAATATAAGTATCTAAGAGCCCGGCTCTATTTACATTACCGCTTTTAAGTGGACACTGGCGCTTTTACTGCCTGAGATCAAACGCCGAAGAAACGCTCAAATGCAAAAAGGAACCTGTCCTAGAAAGAAGAAGAAGTCCTAAGTTAAAGAAAGTTATGATTAATATTTTACATTTTAAATTATGTTTCTTTTATCTTTATATAAAATACTAAATATAATTCAATCTGTTAAAATTTTAATGAAATAGCAGGCACAATAAATTAATTCAAGATGGACTTACATCGATACAGTAATATACGATACAGTCATACCTCAATCTATATATGATTAATATTAATTTAGAGGTTGCCCAGATACCACTTAGGTAATTAATTTCTGTGACTGACGTAATATCTATTGGTATTCATGTGGCTTATACACTTCCAAACCGCAAATTACCTATATCGATCTACTTTCAGTAATTGTCGATAAATTATCTATGGTGCTGCTAATTAGTTCCAACCAGGTCCTTTTTTCGAGCAATGTTTAATCAGATTTTAATATCTAACTAAGAATAAACATAAATATCCTTAAATAAATAAATATCAGGCAACATCACATACATTGTTTCGAGCGCCAAGAACAACAAAGTATATTGGTACCTTAATACAAACTCAGACACGAAACAAACCCGGGTGGGAATAGAACCCACTGCCTTTGGTTCAGGAGGCCATCGAACTAGTCACACTTGCTCTGTTAAGGTTACCCCGCCAGATGTAACACAAATTTTTGCATTTTCGTATATTCTTTTACTTCGTATTGTGAATATTATTTTTTAATTCAACAGGAAAAGCGAATTAAATAAATCTCTTTACTCGTTAAACGTAAGTCATACAAAACACTTACGGCGTATTCACAAACGTTACTATGCGACGCGCGGACGCACAGTGCCCCAACCTAACCTGTGCGTTCACACGACGCATAGTATCATGAAATACTTGGAACTTTAGGTACGTATTGTAACGCAAGCTCTTCATTATGTACAGTCAAATAAAATCTGTACTCATAGAGCTACACGATTAGGCCGCAAATCGATTCCCCTTTATTGTCAAGTTCTCTGCATTGGATACAGTGTTGCCAACCACAAAAGACTCAAAAACAATAACTCGCCTAAAAAAAAACAGTAGAAAACAGTAGGTAAAGAAAAAAGGCAGATTTCATAATTTTGCTCATATAATTAAATAATAAACAATTTTCTTAGTTACTAGAACTCACATTCAATGATATATTTATAACCACAACAACAAAAAACAAAAATCCAAGTACTAAAATTATTTTTCAGTTCACTCAATCAAAACCTTTATTACTTTTCGTTAACCAGCCTTTGAACCTATCATCTTTTAACCACAAATTTACAAATTTTTGTTCATATTTCACATTTTTTTTCTTAGGAGGACTTTTTCCAGTCGATGAATCACTACTCATTTTATCAAAGACGTTGTAATTATTGTTTTTTTTAAAATAGACGCTGCAATTTAAAAAGACTGTTCAAGGTATTGTGACTTGTGACTATAAAACAATACGCAATACAAACAATAGACGTGTAGCTGTTATTCATAAATAGGGATTTCCCCGTTCATAAAAATATAAAGAAGATACTGCCATCTATGTCATTGCGTTTTAATACGTAGTGGTTTGTCATTGCGTTTTATTGCGTAGTGGTTATCAAAAAATGTTTGCTTATTAGTGTATTAGGTGGCGCTGAATGCGAAAACAGTAGAAAATAAGAATGAAACAGAAAACATGGTCATCAAAGTGAAAACAGCAAATCTACTGTTAAAACAGTAGGGTTGGTAACACTGTTGGATACCATCTCATTAAAATGAGTTCACCTTCTATTTTTTATTTCAAAAATATATTCGGCGTTTCAAGAGATTCCCACATTCCGTTATAAAGTCACACCGGTGCCTCTGTGCTCTAGTTAATTGACCATTATGACAATGGGAAAATTGTTACCAGCTGACCCGGTTTATAATATTGCCTATTATAATAACCAGCAATTTTCGAAACCATGTCTCACGCTTTTTTGTTCTTACACATAAACGCATCGCTTGCTCAGTTTATTAAATAAACAATCTGACATAGAAAACAGAACGTGGAATAGGGTTGTCAACTTTGATAAAGGTGACAAATAAGAAGGAAGTTTGTCATAGTCATTAGTGTAGGAGAGTTTATGTTTACAGGGTACTTATCATAACCATGTATCCTGGTAAACTTATCTGGAAGTATTAATGTTTTCCTATGAAACAACAAGTCGACTGGCCCGGTGGCTTATTTAGTAAAATGACACTTGCGTTCTGTATCAAGGGTCGTGGTCGTGGGTTTGCTCGGGTAAATAAACGGTAAATAAACACCCCGACAAGTAACAAACACAAATTTTGTGTTTGTTACGTGTCGGGGTGTTTGTTTGCATTTAAGTAGGTATATAAGAGTGTGGTACCTGCGTTGTTCATCAGAACACTTATGTACCTACTTGCACTATGAAATATCGTACTCGTCAGTAAAAGTATTTAAGCTACTTACTTTGGGATCGGAATGATGTATGTGATGTAGTATGATATTTATTTATATGTATATTCATGTGCAGATGAACTAAATTTGTGTAAATGGAATTATTACACCTACATTACTAATTAATTAACTTCACAAATGAATTTCTAAACATATGATAGGTACCAATCCTCAGAATCCAATAATTGAATACTTCATAACACAATCATACGAGTAGGTACATAGGTAATTTTATCTAATTTGCTCAGATAACTTGGTAACGAAAATTGTTTAAAGAGGCATTGAACTTTGCTCGGTCTATATTAGACTGGGTTACAATTATGTTATAGTCCAACTATCTAAGGCTAGTCTAAGTAGATAAAGTTTTGAAGGGTATCGTATTATGGAGCCTGGTAATCTTATTTAGGTAACTCGATAAAATTAACCCTAACATTATTTACGCCCGGAGGGTCTTTAATAACAGGTGGGGCGTTTTAAGTGCTACTCGATTTTAGTGAAAGATAAATGAGACTATCATATTCATTTTCGATCCTTTAAATTACTTGCCATTCATTTACGACGCCGATGAACAAAATTTTTAATAGGATTAAATACGAGTAGTATGTAAGTTGTGAACTTTTAAGTATACTTATGTATAATTTGAGATTTATATTTTGGTCAAACAAGAATCATTGAACTATTGGCAATGACAGACTGTCTGATAACTTCTTGAAATTTAAATAAGTATTTAGGCAGCACTTCACTGAAGGCTAAATAAATATGTTGAATGTGGAGCAGAGTGTATTTTTATCACAATGTTGTTAACTACATAACATGGCATAATTTAACCATAAAAATACGTATTTATTCCTTTTCCAGCCAAAGGGTCGGTAGCCCTAGTAAAGAATGTTATAACCACTACTTTTGCGACCCATTTCTTTTGTTATTTTAGTATCCGTATTCGCCATTTACTTAACGCAAAAGAAGGGTAGATAAATTGTATAAGATACACATTTCTCGGAATGAGTTATTAGGTACCTAGATTACGTTATCAGGGTGTTATATGTGTTGAGTAAATATGAGTTAATTTTGCGAATGCAGGTTCGACGGAAGATTACCCTGAAATGTAATACTGGAGACGTATCGTCTGAGAACGAGTCTTATCCATACTCAAGATTATAAACATGAAGCGTAGACTTTCATTACTAACTTTAACTACGACTACTTATTCAGATTTTTTATCGCGTTACTCGTATCAATTATTGAATAGTGAACTGGTAATTAGGAACAGAGTCGAAGGCAACAGACCGAGTGATCGATCAACGGTCAACTTAATATCCAATTTACGAGTATAGTATCTATTATAAGTACATGTTGGTAACGTGTCTGTTTGGTTTCCGATTTTAGAATAAGACCACCTCAACTCATCCCGTGCGTGTCGTACAAGACAATTGAGAGAATCTAAGGAAGCGGGCAGCAGCGTTTACCTGGGTACAAATAAAACCTACTGCGGTCACCAGCTTGCCTGCCAAGCGTGGTGACTAGGGCGATTCCCCCCAAATGAAAATTGTCATTGGGGTAGGAATGTGTCCAGCAGTGGACGTTTGCAGGCTGATGACGATGTTAACATGACTTGTCAGTCACGAGTCCGTATAAATAAATATCACACAACATCACATACATTGCTCCAATCCCAAAGCAAGTAGATTAAGCACTTGTGTTATGGATATCAGAACAACGAAGGTACCACAAATATATACTTAAATACAAATATAAACATCCAGACACGGAACAAACACAAACGTTCATCACACGAATGTTTGTCCCGAGTGGGAATCGAACCCACGACTCTTGGTTCAGAAGGCATGGGTCATTACCAATTGAGCCACCGAGCCAGTATACAAACAAATTTAATAATGTATTGTTTATTCTAGTATTGATTCCCGCATAACTCATAGCTAGTTAAACCATATCGTTAAACAATATTGAGGGCAACGATTCGATTATCACCCGTTATGCGCACAAGGAATGGCCTCAACGGGACTTACGCTAAAGTTGTCCTGAATATTAATTTCGTTAACAAATAAAACAGAGGTCTCACTCAAGTATGTAGTTAGGAATGTTGTGCCGTTATGTAGGTACGACTAGAACGTTTAGGCCCCGTAATCATTAGGAACGTTTTCAATCAGTGCGTCCACCCGTCATGACATATGGAGCCGACGCGTGGATACTTTTGGTACGGCTGATCCACAAGCATAATGGGTCTCGCTTAGCAAGCCACAGAAAGGGTTGTGTTCGGTGATTCTCGTCGAATTCTAAATGAGCTGATCCGACAGACAACTAAAGTCATCGACATAGCTCAACGGATTATGCTGCGGCCACACATTGGATTCAACTTTGTGTCCGATCACTGTCCAATGCCCAATACTAACGCGCTCAATGTCTTCATTGTGTCAAAGTACCGATACACATTGGTGCATTAGGCGCAAAACGTTACTTTGATGTAAATACCTCCAATGTGTGGCCGCGGCTTTAGCAAGCTGAAGTAGACTGGGATATCAGCTACAGAACCGACAACTGTTGGCGCAAACGAGTTCTGGAGTGGATATTGCTTCTCGGCAAACGTAGAAAATCCTTTGGACAGGTGGAATGACGATTTGCGCATGATGGTTGGCAAGAGAAGAGTTGTTGTTTGCGAGAAACCAAGTATGGCGTAATTGGCGAACAATGTTGGCAAATCCTAGTTGCGAGAAGCCAAGAATAGTGCAAATTAGCGAACAATTTGAGCGGCCTATATCGAGCAGTGGACTGCAAGATACTGATGACGATGATGTATTCAGATTTCAAGCGATAGGTGTCGAAGTTGTCTGGTGAAGGCGACATGCATGGCAAGTTTGATAAGATTGTTCGGTTAATCGACTTAAAATATGAGATATTCTCCTTGTTCTAGTTTGATGTTTACTTGCATGAGAGTTTAATTGGAGACAGTAGTCGCCATCGTCTCACATCTCTATGAATCATTTGATATATCTAGCGACACGTGTCGCGAGACGTTTTTTGCTTTGTTCCTTAGTCGTTTGTTAGCGATTAGACGCGAACTACAACCACGTGGCTTTCTACTAGTTTTTCATAAGATTATTGGAACAACAAAAGTTGTTTGAGATCATAGTATTTATAAACATAGTAACTTTGTTTTTAATAAACATTTTTTCTTTCTTTCTTTCTTTCTTTCTTTCTTTCTTTCTTTTTTTCTTTAATAACCTTTTTATCACACATTATCATTTTTTTAGTTATGCCTTGACATAGAAAATATTCGCCAACGTTACGCAGCTTCGAATGTCGCTCCGAACGTTTTCAATGTCGTTTTTGTTTAACTGCATTAGCACAGTTGTTTCATTCGTGATATATTCAATCAACGGATATAACCAGCTCTGGACACAATATTAGGCACGTATATTCATTAATTTAAAAGTGAGCTGATTTAATACGTGTGAATTCACGGGTGACAGTCGATATTTAACTGCATATGAATCTAATTAATCTCTCGCAAATAATTCACGCCAGATGCAATTAATGAAAATATAATTATGTCGTAAAGCTTATTTAAGCTTTTGAAATTCGGAAATGTATTATCACAAAGGTTGCTAATCAAGGTTGTAGCGAAAAGTTCCTTTAGTTTATGGTGATTTTTATAATACAAAATATTGTTGATGTTTTCATAGGTTTTTGAATTCCTAGTTTATGTACTAGAAAGTAAAATTATTTCAAGAAAGATTTTTATTTTATAATTTTACCACCTTGTTGTAACTATGACTGGCCTGGTCGCATAATTAGTAGAGAGCCCTACCATCTGTAGGTCGTGGGTTTGATCCACACCCGGGACAAACAACCGTATGATAAGCAAATGTCTAACTTATTGGGTTAGTAGACAATTCATTACCTATGTGTATAATTCTATACGGTTAACAATTAAGTTATTACAACAGTTATTGACAAAATGCTCTTTATTATGACATATTTATAGCTGATTAATCAATTATTGAATTAACATATCCTCTGTAATAAAACGTGCAAAATTAATTTTCACTGTAACAATATAATTGCATAAATAATTAGATACAATATTGTTGTTTAATAGAGTTTAGTAGGTATATTAACATATTTTATGTATCATGTATCTTTATCATTCGTTACAAAAATCGACATGATTTCTTTGAATTTGTGTTTCATCCTTTTTCAACTTGAAGAAGTAGGTATAATTAAGGTATCCTTCGGGTTAATAGTAGTAGTATTAAAAAAAGGTTATGTGTTTGTTGCTTTAGCAAAGCCGTTCTTTTTATATCAAGGTCTGCTAAGTCTAATCTAGTCACTACGCCAAGTACTGACTTAAAATAGGAAGAGCAAGTGTTTCACGACTACGTCGAGAGAGTTGTACCTACTCGTCTATGTTTAAACCAAAAGTTAATACCTAAAGGATGTTGTGTATGTTACCTTTAGATATTGTCATACCGGTTTAGACTTCGCATTGAACTATTTGCCGCGTGATTGAATTTCCGAAACAAGAATTGATATTTTCATAGTGATAAAATATTTTCGCCACTCTGATTCGGTTTTTAGTTCGCGCTAAAACAAAAATCTAATAAATATGTTAGTCCTGTCAGACTAGATTTTTATTTGTCAGTCATGAATTTTACTAAGCATAAATAGAATAGCCATAGCTATTCTAGCTAGGCTAGTTCCTTACCTGTAGTCAACAAAACATAGCTAGGATAGCTATCCTATTTATGTTTTGTTGACTACATTTCCTTACCTGGTTCTATACGTAAAATAGATACAGTCGACCACAACATAACAATACACATAGGGGAGACAGGGGCTGGTAAGCTAAACTTAAAATTTTGAACTACTTTAAGTAAAATTTATGTTTTGTTTTTAATAGAAAACTTATCAAGTTTTTAGTTATTGATACCATTGTATCTATTACCTGCTAAGTCATATCCAGCCCCGAGTTCTATTTCTAAGTTAATGATTTGTTTCACATAAGTATTCTGTCATTTTTCAATTTATTAAAGCTTAATTTAATTACGTAGCCTTTGTTACTCTACCATGCAAAAATGCTATTATTTAAATTGAAATGCAAATAATGGATTAAAGCGCTCATTAAGCATTCCCCAATTGGGACTAATTTAATTGCAATAAGTTGTTGAAAACCAGTTTATTTATTATTGGCAATCCAATATAAATTCGACAGGGACCAATTCTGTTTACGCATACCTATAATGTACTTGCGTTCATTTCACATTTACGAATCACATTAAATTTGTTAAATTCGAATGATATTTTCGATAGCTACTCTCTATTGGAAAACCAGTTGTAAATGTACAGTCAGTATCAAAACTCATAATTAAGCGATTATGATTTAGATTCAAAACTATCATAATAAATTGTATTTAGTGTATCACACCTCAGCCTGTATAAGTGTAACCTCAAATGCTTTTTTTAACTTTTTTCTTAGAAAACTCAAGCTAATTTTAGATTTAATTCACGATGTAAGTTTAAATTGATGAATTTTATTTATTTATTTAATCTTTATTGCACAGTAAAGTAGTGTACAAAAGGCGGACTTAATGCCACATAGGCATTTTCTACCAGTCAACCATTGGGCTAAGGATCGTATATATACTGATTTTATAGAATCGCTTTAATTTTTGTATAGAATGTAATATATGTATACATAATAAAAGTAGCATGATTTTACACAAATTTGAAAACAAATAAAGTAAGGCATGCATGTAGGTTTTCAGGTAGATCAAGAAATTAGTAAAAAGGATACAAAACATCTGCTATAGACGGTCTATATTAAAATGTGCATAAAGTACGTTAGATTTCTTTTGTTTAAGTACATAATTTTAGTCAAAGATATATATAACTCCGCGATGATTTATCTCAATTGTCGTTACATACATTTAAAAGTAAATTAACATAATAATTTCGACACTTAATCAATTATTCATTAAGTTTTGACGCTCTCTGTACACCGTCGTACGATCGATATGCGGTAAATAGGCAACAAAATGATCGTAAGAATTGACTGTCGAATAGCCACTTTCACATTTACACACGTGGACCAAAAAATTGTATGAATGGAAGAAAGTGAGAGGCTCTTTCTTTGCGCAGCGTATTTGAAGATAGGCTTACGTGGTATGTACTTACTAGGCGGTATTGAATAACAGGCGAAAATTGTTTTCTCTTCGGCTAATATGCACGCATTGATGTACCTGCAAATAAGAAATTGAAGGTTAACATAACGTAGTGAAACAAAATGAACTGTGTGGTGAACTCGGTGTGGCAAGTTTTTGGAAGGGTCTATTAAGGTAATTTTTTTTTGTGATGATGGTAGCGTTTTAAGACTCTACGTCAATAAGTGTAAAATAGGTATTGAAATTAAATTTGACTCGCTATAACGACCCTCAAATCATGTACAGGTGTGATCCTTGGATAATTAGTAGATACCTGTACTAACGTTTGTCGTGACACCATCATTCAGTTTCAACTGGTATTTTCAACGTTTCGGACAAGACCTTACACTGAGATCCATCCATACGGTGGTACGGCATTTTATTACTTCTTTACTTGACTACAGGCATTTGATATGTGTCTACGTAGAATATAAAGAAAGGAAAGTGTTATTTAATCTTCAAGGGATTGAATCAAGCATTTGTAGTAAGATATTAATATGTCTAGAAGCTTAAGTAGTTGAAATATAAGTGTTGATTCCCTAATGAAGTATTAGAGCGTAAGTAATTAATTAAACACATTCATATGTCGAGCTTATAAATAACATAACCAATGTAATCTGGGTAATTAAATAGACGAACATTCAATTTAATATTCGTATTTAGTTATCGAATAAAGCTAATTGGTATTTGCTAATCTGCTCTCTAATGAAAGTTAATTTGATAGTATCTTTTGAACAGTAAAATTTGGAAAACATAAATTAATTGCTTAGTTACGCCGTTTAAGGGGTAAATTCTAGAAGCACTGGCTTTATTGAGTTAAGTTAAAATTCCGACAAGACAGTCGCTGGAAATTGCACGATGTTTTTACTAAATTATTCGTAGTTAAGTTTCGCTGTCCTGATAGTTTAGTTTAATTTTCACTGTCTTCGTTGTAAGGGACGGTTTGAATGTATTTTAGTTTCATAGCCCGAAGCGGTGGTAAAGTATGAACCAGCGACCATATTTAAACCTAAACCCTTCACTAATATTTCTCGTAAAAATATAATTTTTTTTTGCTGACCCGGCGTACTTAGTATCGTCATGCTTATTAACTTTTATATTTTTTGTAATTATTTTAATTATTACAAAAATCTTGTCCTAACAATTATGAAATAATACATTTCAACTACCGTTTGTTATACTCCGAAAGTTAATTAAACACCTAGGAAATTGGTCAACTTACGATTCTTGCTATTTTCCGGTGACATGTAGATAGATAGATATCCAAGACATTTACGGACTGACACGTTGGGTTGATGACTTTAGAAGAACTGCTGGCATAACTGGATGGAAGTCCGGTATACGTGTCACGTGGGTGACATTGATATGATGGCGTAAAAATGTCAACAATCGACCTCAAATGTGACATTTTGTATGAATAGGGTTTGTTTCAATTTCGGAAACGTGCCTAAACATCACAAGGGTCTGGAAGAAACAAGGTCTTGGATAGAATGAATGTAGTATTTATAGGATGAAAATTCACAAACGTACCAACAGAATACCAGGTTAGGCTCAGTAAAGACTTAATAAAATGCAGTATAAAGCTTGAATGCTGGTAGTTAAAAACGCACTAGCTGTATAAAAGCGTATAGAAACGTTTTATCGGTGTTGGTATTGGCTTACGGTACGCGGCGTGTGACCCGGTTAGCTGCACCCAGATGCAACACGTTTTACAAATCAAATGCAACATAGCAATACATGAATGCGGTAGACAATGGACTTCATTAAATATACTTTACATCAAGAGAGATGGGGCTAGGTTCTAAACATGTTCTAATTTTAAAAAACAAGGTTTTATTGTGGTTATTTTACAAGTTTATGTTCTAACCATCTGCCGCAGCTGTCATTGTAACAGCGCGTCAACTAAGAAAGAAGATCTACAAGCACGCTACCAGCAAGGGGTGTAAGGGAGCGGCCTATAACATATTTTCGCTCCAAGTCAACCTCACCTGCCCGTGGTGCATCCAGCTGAATAACTAACGAGGCGCTGGCAATCGACTGGTAGCGGTATAACCATCACAATTGAAGGTGTAGTTAAATCGGCCTGTGGCCGATGACGGGCAGAAGCGAGAAGCTACGCCCTGCGATTGCCAACCCGCCTGCCCAGCGTGGCGATTATGGGTAAATTCTTCATGTCCAGCAGTGGACTGCGATAGACTCATTTAGCCATCAAATGAGGTCCCAACACCACGATCAAACATCCAAAACTATCATAATAATAATTTCGAACACAAATTGTCTAGATTCACAAAGAGTTTCATTAAAGAGACATTCACAGAGGTATTCCGATGCATACCTAGTTAGGTGCCTCGAACTAATAGCAGGGATAGGGGAGCAATGTGAACGATCGGCACATTATCGCTTCCATTAGCCGTAGCGTTGCCATGCGGTCGCGTTTCCTACAATTTCCTGTACTTTTTATCCTTTTTAGGCCTTCGCAGCAAAAACGAAAACCGGTTAGGCGATGTAATTTCTGTTAATAAAACACTTATAGCGAAGGTTCGTATTATTGTTAACTAGCTGTGCCCGCGGCTTCGCCCGCGTCCATGTAGGTGTGTCACAGAAGTGTTTCTTCATCCCTTTTTTCTCAATAAAAGTTAGCCTATGTCCTTTCTCAGGGTCTAAAGATTGTCTGTGCCAAATTTCATCAAAATCGGTTGAGAGGTTTAAGCGGGAAAGCGTAACAGACAGACAGACAGACAGAGTCACTTTCGCATTTGTAATATTAGTAGGGAAGTAGGGATATTAGTAGGGATTTGTGTTCTTTTAATCTTGGTGCTATGTAACGTCGCACGCCAAGTTACCAATATCTGTCAAAATATGGGACAGTGGATGTCTTGGACACTTAGAAATAAACATACAGCTGTGTTGTGGCGTGTCATGCAGCGTCATGTAATATGTCATGTAAATAAATAAACCTTTGGATAGGGTGACAGAGACTTTATTTACTTATCCTTTTATTTTACTAACTCGTTCATTATTTATTTCTGTTGTTTTGCTCACAGAGGGGTCTGATGTGGCGATCTCTGTCACTCGCGTAACACAAGTAGTAAGTACGTTTATTCTTTTATTTTAAAAAGTGTTTGATGAAATTTGACAGAGGATGTGTGACTATCTGTATCTATTCTCTGTGGTACGTATTAGTTTCGAGTTTTTGTAAGAAATAGGTAAAATCCATTTATGTCTGAACCTTCGTTATTAGTTTTAACCTTCAGTATTAGGCACTAATTCGGCTTCATTAAGTGTAATCTTATAGAAATAATAGCTGGCTCTCACGTAGAAGTATCCCTACCAAGAATTTGTATGTAGGTACACTGTCTATGAGAGGACACTATATTAATATAAGGTAATAGGAAATTTCATTTATTAATAAAAGTAAGTAAGTTCTTAAAGTAGTTTAGTTATTAATACTACTTTCAATACCACTTTCATGTGGGTTCGGCTCTGCGTTTTTAAAATCTGTATTTGAATCTGAAGATATTATTTATTTATAAAATTAACTAGGTACATACATCCCATTTATTTGGCGGACTTAAATCTGCAGTTTGACAAAAAACTCAACGGAGGTTTAGGCCGATGAAATCTTACTTGAGGTATGTAAAATATACCTAATCGTCCACGAGAAGTCCTCAGACATCAAAAACAGCCTTGTTTATTTAAAGTAGGTCAACGCCGGCAATTTTTAAAGCCTTCCAGCGTTAATTAATCGGATAACATTTTTCAAAATAATGGCAACACTGATTAGGCGTCGCTTCGTTAATCAAGCGGTAGGATGGAAGAGGCGCGTGTAACGGAATGCACCGTGCCGCGGACCGCAAGACGGTGGCTGGCGGAAGTTATCTCTGATTCGATTACCAGTGCCTAACCAGAATTCGCTGCCCACTTATAGCACGTTTCACGGGATCCAGTGGGCTGCATCGCAATTTGTAACGGCTGTTTGAGAGATCGTATTATACGCGAAATTCACTTGTTTTGAAAATCTGCTTGCATACACGGCTGTGGCTGACTGGAAACAGTTTTTCCATCATTGTTATACAGCTGTAATAACAACTTAAGGTTCCGTTTTTAATTTTCCATTAGACAGAATGCCATGAAAACTGTGTGTTTAGTTTATTGGCTCAGCCAATAAAATAAACACACAGTTTTCAAAGGAGTCTTTGAAATAAATAATCGAATGTACAAAAACTTTGAACAAACATTTTGTGTAATGTATAATTTATTATCATAATATAAATGTAACCGTTTATTTTTCTTGCTATAGGTAGGTTTGTTTTATACACAAATTCATGTTTATCATTAACATTTCATTAGTTAATGGAGCAAAAAATATGAATACCTATGTATTCATAATGTTATTTTTAAATTTGCATCAGTCTTATATATTTCATTATATACGGCACGTATCACGAACGTTTTTGTCATATTTTAATAAATATGACAAAAACGTTCAATCATTAGAAGCAACGGTTAATTAAAACGGTTAAAAATATATTCTCTAAGTATAAAACTAGTTTGGTTGGAGTGGCAAAACCCACACCACATAAAAATTGCATAGTGTCAGTAACGTAACATTTAATTAATTTTAACGATTTCTTTTTACAATGCATTTCTTAGCATTGTGACTATAAATGCAAAAAAAAACATCATTATCATCATCCTTTATCAGTCCACTGCTGGACATAGGCTTCTCCCAATGTTCGCCACTTTGATCGATCCTGGGCTTAAGAGTTTTAAAAAAAATTAAATCAAAATTAAGCTAGACCCGATCTTAAGTCAAATATATTACGATCTGTTAATGAGTAGGTAATCAGTTGAATGAGGAATTAATCTTCTTAAAAATTAATTAGAGCTGGTCAGTTGTGAGTTCATCAGAGAATGAAATCATCATTTCAATAAAAGTTGTATCAATTCGCCGCCGGTCACTCTTAACGGCTCTCTTCTGAAGCGGGTTACCCAATTTAAATATCTGGGCCACTGGATCACCGAAGACCTCTGTGACAACCTGGACATGGAGAGAGAGCGCAGAGCCCTGTCTCTTCGATGCAATATGTTGGCCCGAAGGTTTGCTCGTTGTACCAGCCACGTTAAAGAGACGCTTTTCAAAGCGTACTGTCAATCTTTTTACACGAGCAGCCTATGGACCAACTACACGCAGAAGGCGTATGGGGTTCTGCATATAAATGGTTTCCATGCCATTCTAAGAAAGCGCTGCGCATCGCTGCTGAAACGTCTGCGGGGCAGCACCAACGGCATTCTGAGCACATTGATGGACAGATGGGACTCGCCATTCCTGAGGCACTGGATTGGCCTTCACGCTATGCAGCGATAATAGTGTCTGTACCCGTGCCTATACGGTCCCTGTTTGTACTCGCTGTCCCTATTTTGTAGTTTATTATTTTATTATTTTAATTTAATTTTATATGATTTCAATTTTATTTTATTTTATTTTAATTGTAATGTATGATTCTTTGTATTATTGTTTGTCTTGATTTTTATTTTATGTTATTTTTGAAATTATTTTTTTTTTTTAATTTATTTTATTTTATTTATTTATTAAAGAATGCACCAACCTAAATCTAACAAATAGGTGTGTTTTTTTCTGTATTCAACAAAAAATCTTACACCACGATCGTAAAAATAATTTTCTCATAAAATATGACTTATACTGGAGTCTTTTGACAAATGCTTCAATTGGAATCAATGTAAGTAAGACTAAAGCACAGACAAACACAGAATTCGCAATCGAATTATGAATCATTTCTTATGCGTTGGAAAGTCGAATACGTGGTCTGACCCTGGCACCCCGAGCACGTAGTACATACGTGATGCCAAAAACGGCCTGCCGTCTCATTGTCAGTGTCACTCGTCCATTGACTGTTTTACTGTTAGTTACAGCCTTTTTCTATCTCCCCACCCTATAAGGCCGCGAACGCGTCATCCATATTCATTTCTCATAAGTGAAAGAGCGGGAACGGCGGTCACGGATGGTAGGTAATCGACTTTTTTTCTTGTATCATCAAAGGTAGTCATCGTCAAATGTGTACGAGCGGCAATTAACCACGAGAAATCCTGGGGTATTAAGGCCTTTCCGCTTGCGGACGAGACCTAACAGTTTGTAGGATTGTATTGGTCACTGTGTCGCATCGGCATGATTTTTTTATTTATGAAATAGGGGAACGACAAGCAGATACCGCCCATGTACATCTGCAACACCAGGAGTTGCAGCTGGGCTGAGCTGGGCTGCCAGCCTTTAAGAAAGAGGTACGCTCTTTTCTTAAAGATTTGAAGGTCGTATCGGTCCGGAAATACCGCTGGCGACAAAGCATTCCACAGCTTAGTTGTGCGGGGTAGAAAATTATATTGATTATTATGATTATTAAGTGGTTATAATATTTGTGAGACGAAGAAGTAAGTAGTAGCAGAAAGTAATTAGCTGGTCGAGGGAAAGTTATAGACGTTAAAAGCTTCAATTGTTTCGAAGATTTCGTCTCGCGCAATTTTAACCGTTTGGGTGGAGTTCATTAGAAACTTTCTGTTTACGTTTGCTTCTGCTAGCCAAAGACCTCTTACTGTGTCTATATTTCATAATGGGCTCTCGTATTTACTCTTATATAATAATTTGTGTTTCATTTACTTTTTGTGTGACCTTCACATACCTACATTTAATGAGAATAATTTATGTAACTCCCATTCATTTGTTTTATGTCCATTGAAGTTTAGTAAACGTATAGGGTTCAACTTTTTATACAGCCTCGAACTGTTTTAAATTTTGAGATTATACTGTTTCAATAACTAGTAGAAGATACCAATACAACTTTATGATTAGAAAATCTGTAGTTAAACACTATGCAAGTGTACACACGTATGGGTATTTTCCATTCCATCTAATGTGAAATGACGCAAAAGAGCCCGGAACGACTTAAGATTCTATTGACAGAAAGAAATCTCGTTAGAAAATAGGAAGTCAATAGTTGGAAACTAGTCGTAGGTTTGTACAAGTAAAAGTATTTTTATGTGCCTTCTTCAAGGAATATATTCTTTTAGACAAGCTTAAAGCGTTGTGAATGTTATTGTTTTTGTTAGTTCGTGTAGAGTCGACTACGGAAGCAAACAAAGCTTTTACAAAATCAACAGTTTAGCTTGCAACTAACATTATTCTACGGTGCTGTGTTTTAGTAAAGCTGTTTTTAAGAATATTGTGGTATATTTTCTGTGTGACCTAATCACGCTTTATTTACTGAAACAATATGTTTGAAATTTTGCTTACAAGAGTGCTGAAAATATTAAACTCATGCTTTTTATGGCAGAAAAAGTACTATGGCATATACAATGTGAAGCTATGGGTAGAAACTACTTTGCGCAAGATGGTTGGCAAGAGCTGGATGCCCCAGGGTTGAGCAAAGTGGCGAACAATTGGAGAGGTCTATGTACAGTGCTGGAAAAGTACAACGAGCTGATGATTATGTTCAAAGTTTTATTCAATGACCTTCCTTAATGCTAAGCTTTTGGTTAGCATTAAGGAAAGAAAGAAAGAAACTGAAAGAAGTTAATGCTATGATGGACAAAGTCTGTTTTTTTCTGTATTTATTTTATGCAAAATGGGTTTGCGCTTGACTGAAATTCACCTGATGGTAAGCGATATCACAAATTCAACAAAGAACTTAAAGTAAACTGACAATGAGGTCTATTAAGAGCATTAACTTGTTAAAAAATCCCGCGTGGGTTGAGTATACACTCACCTGCTTTAGAGAGTCTGTGCAACTAAATGTATGAAATAATACAAGTTTTACTTTCTTTCAACAGCAGCCTGTGCGGTGCTATTTGCGTTTTTGTCAAGTCACACGCCGCACGATCCCAAAAAGTAAAAGTTTAAATATTTAAATAGCTGAAAGATGAATAAACAACGCAGGCTCAATTTTATATTCGTCGTGACGAGTCGAATGGTTGCAGGAACAAAAGCCCAGATACAAACTCACGTATGAAACGAATTTGCGGTCACTTTGGGATGTAATGCGACGTCGCCGGGTTTTACTTTTATATGTTTTAAACGGATTTGTGCGAGCCGTTGTTGTTTATGTTTAAAAGCTATGGCGTAATTCTCGTTTTGGGGTTTTGTGTTTTCCTGTAATGGGGATTAAAAAACGATGTAGGTACCTTGTATACACACAGACATTCGGTCAGAAGATATTGCATTAAAAATAATCACTGCCATGTCATTATTACAGTTTTGACAGGAAACATGTTGAAAGAACATTATGAAGGTCGTGATAGCTTAGAATAACAAAAAACCATTT
The DNA here is from genome assembly GCA_031163375.1 of Conogethes punctiferalis. Lineage (NCBI taxonomy): Eukaryota > Metazoa > Arthropoda > Insecta > Lepidoptera > Crambidae > Conogethes > Conogethes punctiferalis. The sequence continues at coordinate 11,135,491 of CM062083.1, read as the reverse complement.
AGTTTTCCGACAATAATATTTTAAATCTCTCCTATTTATGCAATAACTATGCATCTATTTATTTTTGTTGATAAACATACTTTAACTTTTATGTTTAAAAGAGTCTGTTTAAAACCCTGTTTTCATTTAAAACGAAAATACCACACGATAATAAATGTGAACAGTGAAACAAATGAACTTCCAAAATTGTCGCCCATTACATTCTCCTTACTTCCTCTTCAAGGAGGATGTTTCATATATAGAACGGTAGAACCCCTTTTGCGGCGTGTAGTGATTATTTATTATTAGCGGCATTGCGTTCAATGAACTGACACCGTTAGCCGCTTTACGCATTAGTTCTCGCCGCTGTATAAGACATGACACAAATAACAATTGGCCAAGTTGCCCATTCTTTGAGATATAGGCTTGCTTGTTAACGGTGCGTTTGACCTATAGTTAACGGGGGCACTCCTTGCTTTATATTAACAACAACATAAAACAAACACAACCTGTTAATCAACAAGCGCAAAATCTGGAAATGGAAACCGGAATCGAAATTAGAATAGCTCCCAAAAATAAAAATAAATAGGGGTCAAATTTTCACATAAAAAAATATTTTAATTACGCCGTGTTTAACTATACTATCAGTGTCCGTGTGTTAGAAACACAAATTTTAATTAGGGTGATATAATACCTCTTTTGATGTGAAAGCTAATATTAAATCCTGGTTAATTAAATGGTAAATTACCATAGACATTTTAATTAACAACATTCATAAGAAAACAAGAAGAAAGCTAATATCTTCGTTAATAATCCGCGAAAATTCCTATATAATAAAAATAGGTTGGGGTGTCTGAGGTTTTACGCTTTTTATTAACACGTTGTATACTTACAATAATGTAAATTCACACAAAGCAATCCCGTAACTTAACGGTATATATCATATTTTGTAGAGAACAAGCGTCTACATAATATTATCTACTACGTATGGCAAATATTTAAGCCCTAGAGATTTATTTGGAGAAAACCCAAATAACTTTTGTCGGAATTATTACACGTAGAAATTCTCAACTTGTACACTTATTAAGACTCCTCGCTAAACGTAATAATAATGAAGACGTGTATATTTACTACATTAATTAGAGTAACTGAGCATTTTTACTTATAAAAGTTTTTGTTATAAAAGTTATAAGAATTTTTTGTGTACTAATTTCAGAATTATGAAGTTATACGTGTATGCTTTGATTGTAATTGTTTAGAAAGATTCCCTTTTGTCTGTTTGATCATCAGACTGGAAATGTTCACTGTTGGACATAAGCCTTCCCCGATGACAATTGTCATTTGAGCGATTTGCATTAGTCATTACTCTTTGCAGGCCGGTTCGTGACCGCAGTACGTTTTAAATTTACCCACGTAAACGTTGCTGTCCGTTTCCTGATATTCCCTTAGTCGTCTTCTACGATACCCACAGGTATGTGGTGGTCCTAAGCTTCATCCGGAAACCATACGAATATTAGGTCACCATTTATATAATGTTGCGCACCAAAGCTACATACATAGTTGGAAATACGCAGAAAATACACATCTTATTCACATTCAATTTATTGTTCATTATTCATACACTACCAATCAGAACAACATCAAACGCTACCACAAGATATTATTATCAGACAGGTGCTAATAGCTGCGTTCGGATAGGAGTTAATAACCCGATTGGATTAGGAACACGAGGCAACGAACGGTGTACTTTTACTCGGCAGATAATGGAACCTCCTCTGTGTATTGTGTTTGTGACAACGCGGACGTAGATACGTTGTTCTTTCGCGATTTTTTCCCCCCCGCCATCTGGTTTTCCGAGGAAGTGTGTGCACGGAACCAATCTGTTTTATGGCAAAAGTGAAAATGTTTGGGATCGTTGAGTGTACGAGCCGTGAAGCAATATTGCGGTTTCTTGTCCTGGCCCTAATGAATGCGGTTACGTGTCAACGCGCTTCTATCGTAACCTTTAACTTTCTCTGGAATTTTCTTTTGTTATAATACCAATTGGCGGTGGGAGGGTTAAACATTATTTTGTGTAATAATAATATTGTTTATTGGAGTTATACCTACCCATTTATTTAACTCTTCAATGCATTAATGAACCAACATGATGTTATTGGTTTTTGAAATTTGTTGTGGTGCCTTTATTAACAAATAAAATTTTCTTCCTTCGAAGTATGTATGCGAGTTTATGACACTATGCATTAAATGTAAGCCGTTTTCATGAAGTTGTAGATTACTGTATTTATTTAGTGTAAAAGTGAGGAGTCCATTTATTTTAACCATTATTTTAGTTACCATAATTATAGTATTAGTAATAGATTTTATGGATGATAAGGAGAATGGTTGCATGTTGGTTCAAAGATGACATCTTAAAGGTTTGTCGTGATTTTAATCACTTGCTTCATAAGCAACTAACTAGATCTTCGCAGCGATTCAAGATTAATCTCAACCTCCGTTATTACGACATGCTAATATTAGATAAAAAAGTATTTAAATTTTGGCTGAGACCTAATAAATATTTCAAACATAGGTAAGGTTTGATATTAAAATTAAGTAGGTTGTATATTATAGTGCTGTCAATTGTCCTTTGAAGCAAGTTTTTAATTTCAGTTTAAGCAGAGCAACGTAATAACAATCATGGTAATTAAGTGGAGTGACATGTTAATACAAGTTCGTTAATACGCTGGAGGTAATCTTGCATAACTGAATTCTGGTTAATGAAAATTTCTGTTACAACCGAATCGCACCGCGCGTTTGCCAATAAACCGGCGAGTGCAATTGACATAGCGATAACAATACCAATTTGAAATTAGAACCTAGTACTGAACTTCAATATAATTTGGATGGGGGCACTAGGCGTAATAATACTTACTACCACTTACTTTATTATACGATATGCTGTTTTATTAAATACCATTCTAGTGGAAGAGGACATGGTATAAAATCGGAACACTGATTACCGGAATAAGTTCATAAAATCAGTCAATCAAATATTCAGTCAATTGGCCCAAAAGTTCTTAAAAGTCTTAGAATTTAATTTATCGTTACCGTCAATATACAGAGTTTTTTTTTTACCCAAGACATGCCGCGCTGGGCCACACAGCGCGATCTGACCCCAAACTAAGCCGAAGCTTGTACTATGGGTACTAGACAACTGATAAACTTACTTAGATATTTTTTTGTAAATAAATACATATCTTAACTAATATTATAAAGCTGAAGAGTTTGTTTGTTTGTTTGTTTGTTTGTTTGTTTGAACGCGCTAATCTCAGGAACTACTGGTCCGAATTGAAAAATTCTTTTTATGTTGAATAGACCATTTATCGAGGAAGGCTATAGGCTATATAACATCACGCTGCAACTATTAGGAGCGTAGAAATAATGGAAAATGTAAAAAAAAAACGGGGAAGAAATAACTTTTCCACGCGGACGAAGTCGCGAGCACAGCTAGTTAAGTATATAAAGAAAACACCCAGACCAACACAAACAGACATGTTCATGCACACAAATGTTTGTAATGTGTGGGGATCGTACCCACGACCCTTGGCTCAGAAGGCAGAGGTCACTACCAATTGAGCCACCGAGCCAGTCAAGATAATGTTTATTTTAAGTCATAAACAAGACTGACCCAAGGCCATCCCACTCTGATTACTAAAATACTCCAAAGTCTGTTTGATCTTGTATAAAAAATCCGCAATCGGAGAATTGTACGACCTGTCTATCGACAAAACTGAAACATTTTTACGCTTGGTTTAGCATTACGAAGCCACCTAAATGACTATAAAAACAGGCCACCGCTTTTTTATCTATTTAAATACCGTAACTAACAGTGGTTCATAGATACACACATGGATACGTCATTTTGTATCATCCACCTGTCGAGCAACAAAGCCGCCGTGACAAACTAATTGTAACATGAACTAGATGATCGTATGTGCTAGTTTTCATAATGAGTTGTTTGGAGTCACCTAAGAAATAACTTTTGCAATTGCAAATTTCCCTAATTACAGAGGTTTAACTACATAGTCTGTGTGCAACACGTAATCTCAGGTGTTCCATCAGACTTCAAATTACGAGTTCCTATTTATTTAATAATTTGTTTTTAATTTTACTGTTAATTCAATGTAGCAGGACATTTCGAAAATAGGATCTACGGTTTGATTTAATTTTTGAGATTCTTTGTTTAAATTTTAATCAAACAAATGCTTAGCTTTTTTATATCTCGGCAAAATTACTGGCATCTTGCATGCCTCATGCATAGCATAATTTAAAAAGTGGCATGGATGTAGGTATAAAAATATTTTTTTATAGTTCGAAAGAAATTTTAAAATTCGAATTTCTTATTTAAATTTATCATAGTTCTTTTACACAATGCGCGGAGAGGGTAATGTAAAACATTGATATTCCAAATTTAAATTTGTTTGTAGTTCTAAAAAGTTAAGTTAAGTAGGTAGGTACCTACCGATAAAGATCACGTTTGTTTTTCCTATACTTTGTCAATACCACCAGTAAGTCAATGACATTCTATTATGTTTTTTTTTTCACAAAATATACCAGTAACCCGTTCAATGGAAATAGGTTTACAGCGACCGCTTTTTGCTCAACTTATAGGCCTATGAAGTAAATTTGCGACAAGCTTGTCACAGTCGGCGGCTTCGCTTCCGCATCGGTGGTTCGACTAACGGACGGTTATGTATCGAGACAGCTGGTTGGGGGATAGGCTAATAAAAGTTTATTATTATGCGTTGCAGTGCCACGTTTGTTGGAATACTGATGAAAACAGCTGAGATTTGGATCAGAGGGTAAAAAACACAAACTGTTAAATGTCTAATGTTTTTCCAGTAAAAACGCTTATTTTGATGGACTTTCAATCTGATGATTCCTTTCCTTGGCTTCCTAATTTTTTTTGAAAAAGAATAAATATTATGCAACCTCACTTACATTGGTCTGATTCCAAAGTAAGAATTAGATAGATAGATAGATATATTCTTAATTGCACACCAAACAATTGACTTAAAACTAGGTACAGTAGACATTTTGTTGTACAATATAGGCGGCCTTATCGCTATAAGCGATCTCTTCCAGGCAACCTTAGGGTAGAGGATAGTCAAAAAGAGAGGGTGGGGTGGACCATCAACTGAATCATAATTTTATTATGATTTACTTTTAAAAAAATCCTTTGAAGCAAATCATACATTATTGGGCTTTTTTTTCAAAATGTCGGCTAACGAAATAAAATGGGAATGGCAGTTGGGAACATATACGTATAATACCTATTAAAATAAAAGCTATCCGAACTAATCTAATAAAAATATGGTACAGTCAGCAGAAACAAGCAAGTTAAAAAACATACGTATCGTTCTAACTGTAAGGTGAAGTTAAATAGAGATTAAATCTTAGTAGGACAGGATAAAGATTTACAAGCACTTGTTATTTATTGCTTCATGAGCTAAGCTGCTAGGAAACTTGTATTTACCTCTACTCCGCATACGATTTACTAATTTATTTGAGCTGACATTCATTAGTAAGTATACCTCTATTATGGTGTGCCAATCTTCCTGTCACTATGACCAATGACCGAAAACCGGTATATAAAATGTAAATCGGTAACATAAGCGAATTCAACAGGTTAATATAACGATTTTAGTAACAAAAACTTGAATATCATTAATGTGAATTGCCCTTATTAATTTAATATATCCACCATTGATTGTTTGCTATTGATGGAAGTATGTAACTAAGTAACTAAATCAGAAATAGTACCAATAATTTTGTCTAATTATGATATTTTAATAATCCTACTAATGACGATGACGGGCAGAAGCGTCGCCGTAGCGAGGAGCTACGCCCTGCGATCGCCAACACGCCTGCCCAGCTTGGCGATTATGGGTAAAGCTTCCAGGTGTTTGCTCAAAGTGGCGAACAACTGGAGAGGCCTATGTCCAACAGTGGACTGATAAAGGCTGATGATGATGACAAGTTTCGATTAATGGATGTTTGTCACTTTTACTCCTTCACGCGAAAGCTACTGAACGGATTTTAATGAAACGTTACATCAAAATAATCTTAAGGTACATCACATAGGCTATAAATTATAAGACATTATAATTTTATTATAGTAAATGATAAAGTCGGTAAATATTATTCAAAAGGCATTTTCTCTAGCTACAAGATGCCCCGTTTCTATGAAATTATGCATGAGTTAATGTAAAAGTTATGTTGATATGTGCCCTTATAGCGTAACAAAATTCTATCTGTCCCCCTTTTAATAATGTATGAGTTGTTTATGTACATTATGTTTTATGCGTGATCAATAAAAAATACTGATGTTTTTACATAACAATCTCTGTTGAGAAAATAAATTCATGTCGATTTAACAGAGTTTGAGTTCCTTATCGGTTTTTCTCGGTAGGAACACTAATTAGAATCCGGCGTTTGAGTCGTTTTTATTTACTTTTGTATCTACGTACTTGAAGTTCAAGTACTTCTTTTAAGTGTCTAAATATTATATAACTCAAAGGTGACTGACTGACATAGTGATCTATCAACGTACAGCCCAAACCACTGGACGGATCGGGCTGAAATTTGGCATGTAAGATCTACCATCTTATGACGTAGGCATCCGCTAAGAAACGATTTTGATCAATTCTACCCCCAAGAGGATAAAATAGGGGATTGTTGCGGACAGAACGACCTTATTTTATATACGTTTACTTTCTTAATAGTTTTGTACATAGTTTTATTCAGAACTGTTTTGTTGCTATGGTTTTTATTATTATTGTTTTGAAGTCAGTATAGTATGTTTTACAGTCCACCGCGGTTGTGCGAATTATAGTGTTTTGTGGTTTCCCCAGTGTTTGTTTGATTCCACACCACACCAGCTCCAACCGCAACAGGGGATGAAACTCTATTCTACGCGGACGAAGTCGCGGGCACAGCTAGTGAGTGTATATAAATAAACTCTATTACATTCTATTCACAAGAATTAGCGAAAATTATTCCTATAAATACACTTAATTTGTCATAGAAAAGCAGGATCTGCAGAACAAATAAATTCGTCTCCTTCATTGTTTTTACCGTAATGCAAAATACATAATTTAAACATCCTTCATGGTGTGGTTTTGAAAACACATACGCTAAATTACCTATGATATAGGTGTATACCTGCTCTAGAATTATTCAAAAAGCTCATTACTCTTTCGTATTAATCATTTTGTACATGGTTTCCTTTCGAGATTCTGTTCCACTACATTTTCTAACTCTTGTTTAATTAGAAGTCACATAATGTAATGGCCCCATGCCACTGCCTGCAACGTTTTTTGTAAAGTCACTACGTTTGTAACAATGTGATTTTAGATCTTCTCTCCTACTACACATTTATGTAAACTTTCTTACTGTTACAAGAGCTCTAGTCACCAAATGATTCTAATTAAAGTCATTGTATATATTTGACACTCTCCTAATTGCAATTTTGATTTCTATCTCGAATGTAATACGATATAAATTTAAACAGAGCCACGCATATATTATTGTTTAAGCGAACACTTTTATTATGACTTTCTATTTAATAATTTCTATTTAAATTAATTTGTAACATGCGACTGTCGACGATTTTATTGTTTAGTATATCATAAATCTGGCGTTATTGTTTTCGTTATAATATAACCTTACAATTTTATTAGTTTCTGCTTAGCCATGGTTGACTGGTAGAGAACGCCTATGTGGCATTAAGTCCGCCTTTTGTACACTACTTTACTGTGCAATAAAGATTAAATAAATAAATAAACCTTATAACTATTACTGTTTCAGTTGTATAATTTGTTCAATAATTGGCAATGCTATAAACTGTTAGGTTCCAAATTAATAGTTTACCGCACACGCATCATCTGCAAATCTGGACACAGGCCTCTCATTTAGGGGGATTCACCATAGTCACAACGCTTGGCAGGCGGGTTGGTGACCGCAGTGGGTTTTATTTATATCCAGGTAAACGCTGCTCATTTCCTGATATTCCCTAACTCGTCTTCTACGACACCCACGGGATAAAATGGAATTGGCCTATTCTAAATCCGGGAACAACACGGACATAATTCTGACAATTGGTAGTGGAAGTGACAACTCTTGTTTCAGAAGGCAGGGGTCTTCTGAAACAAGAGTCGTGGGATCGATCCCCACCCGGGACAAACATTCGTGTTATGAACATTTGTGTTTGTCCCGTGTCTGGGTGTTTATATTTATATATATATTTGTGGTACTTTCGTTTTTGATACCCATAATACATGTACTTAAGCTACTAACTTTGGAATCGGAGCAATGTATGTGATTTTGTCTAATATTTGAACAATTTACTCGAAATGTTTGAATTCCCACGGTTAAAATAAATATATCACCTGTTACAAAAACAACCCAGTACAAAGGTGCCATAAAACTTAGTAAAGTGATTTACGAGTAAAGTGAATTCTTTTGTAAATTTTCGTCCAAAACTTACTAAGTATAATGGTTTGGTTGGATGTCGCAATTACTTAGTGTTGTGTATAATGTTTACGGTCGTGCGATTCACTTTTGATAAAAAAAAATCTACCTGAGTGGTTCTGAGTCAGTAAAGACCCTTTTTGGCGGGGCAATCCGTGACTGAATGTATAAAAGAACATCTACCTGTTAGTCATTGGGATTCTTTGGATACTCTATCTATGTAATGTAATAGAATGACTTTTGTAACTATTTGTAGGGGCATAAGGTAACTAATTCGGATTTAATAAATACGACAGGTTTATGGTTTCTACTTTCAAGGGGGGTATTTGTGAACGAATATGAGTTATAGTCCCAGGAGGAAGTATACTAATTTGTTAAAGCCGGAAACTTACGGCTACGGTCATTTTGTATCCAAATTCCAGTTTATTATATTTTTTGTTTGTAGTAGTAGAAGAGTTGTTATACCGATACCTACCTATGTTTTTGGTTAATATTATCCTTATGGAAAGTAAGTTTTCCATCCCCCGGGTAGCGGGGATGCGTAAATGCATTTTCCGCGACGAAAAAAAAAGGGTCAGGACGGTGGCACTGACTATTGATTTGGTTACTTGTCCGTTGATGCTGACAGTCATACGGAATTTCGTTAACACTACCCGTACAGCGACTTGGGCCACATTTTCACTTCTCATCGGGCGACGTACCACTATGCAGTTGAGTGCTACATAAAAGAATTGGTTCTTTATGACTGCTTCAAATCTCACAAATCTACATGTTTTATTACATATTAGGATAAGTCACGCCACCTTTGGAGATCGTAAAGCCTAAAAATGAACGCTCAAACGGAAAATATCCTACGTTTGTATCGGTTCATTATAATTTTGTACCGGCTTGTAGCATTTAAATTGTATTGGGAATGATGTCAGATAGGTTTACCCAAGGCCAACAGGTTTTGGCGAAATCGTTTCTTGTTTCGTTAAGAATTCCTTCCAAAAACATCTGCTGGAAGATACTTTAGATAAAACTTGTTGGCAAAATGATAGAAAAAATGTGTCGACTTCAACTCGAATTTTCGTGAAGTAAATGGTGCTGGTAAGTGACTCAATACGAAATGGTATGTTATAAGGAAACATAAAACACTTATATGGTAAAAAGGAAAGTTTACCTGATGACCTGGATAACTTTACTATAAAGCCAGTTTCATGATCTCATCGTGAGCCCTGAATCCAAATGTAGAAGTTGACATTAATTGAGCGAATCGTCCTATCAAACACCTATCCTTTCTTTAGACGCTCTCGTCTTTTCATGGCATCTTTCTCATGTCTTCTCATAACGAGTCTTTGTCAAGACCATCGGATTCCTTTTGCCTATTCTTGAATATAATGGAAACCCCCATATTTGCTTTGGAAGCCTTCGCCTTTTACATCTAATCACGCACATCTTTCTCATCAGCTCTTCCTGTCGTCTACATGTACCAAAAGCAAACCCAACGGCTTCCTCTTAGCTTTTATTGATCTTTTCTTTAAAGTTTTAACTCTTATTCTAAGACTAATGGTCCTAATGGAGCACTCATCCACGCAGCACGACAGGCGTTATGATCCCCTTAAAGATTTTACCTTTCAACTTTAAAGCTACCGTGAGTCACATGTTGTTGTAGTAACCTGCCGCCATTGGCTAAGTGCAGCTATGTTCATACCATGTCTAAAATATATTAAAGTAAGCCAAAATACACAGTTCCAAGCTACTGCTAGCTGTGCCCGCGACTTCGTCCGCGTCGGATAGAGTTTCGTCCGCTATTTTATCCCCTTGGGGGTAGAATTGATCAAAATCCTTTCTTAGCCTAACTTAAACCTGTGCAAACACCTATACGTATTGGACTATGAGTGTTTCTTGCCCAACTTAATGTGCTCGACAATTTCGACAAAACCGTCGACTTCCGTATTCCTTTCGTTGGAACCTCGAAAAAGTTGTATCTCCAATGTTCGGAGGAAGCAATGGGTTGAATAGAACTAACGAGACGACAACGTTGCCCGCATTTCGGGACGGAAAGGGCCTCTCCGTTTAGAGTACACTTTTGTATTTAATTTTTTTCGCCTCTCCTGGTGTAGATAATGTTGCACTTTTCGCTACGTTTCACTCCGTTTATAATTGCAGCTATATTCATTCTAAATGTGTTTGCGTGCACTGGAAAAAGTTGGATATCGTGAGTTGTAGAAGTTGTTTTGTTTTTAATTTAGGAGGTAGCTTTCCGTAAAATGTATGCACTGTGGAGATGCGTCTTTAATAGTAACTGTAATTAACATTATAATAAGTTCGAAACATGTTTTTCATAATACATAGATAACTTTTTATTACAAGTTGCATGCCTTTGAGATAATTGGTTTGCGTTGTAAATGACACACAATCTAAATGATTCAATGTTCATACTAGCAAAATTGGATAACAATAGGTATATATATCTAAGTCTAAGTATTTATTTGTGGTACCTTCGTTGTTCTGATACCCATAACACAAGACGTGCTTAAGCTACTTACTTTGGGATCGGAGCAATATATGTGATGTTGTCTGATTTATTAAAAAAAAAAAAATATATATGCGTTATCTAGTATCAAATGCCTTGACAAGTCATCAAGCTTATTTCCTGAAACACCTTATAATCTTAAATCGTAAAATAGTATTATTTATAGGATTTAATTATAAAATGGCATAAAACCATTACGTACAAAATACATGTTGATTACGCATTCTGCATGAGTCACCTTATTAGACAATCACCGTAAAGGTCAAGACATGTTAAATAAACACTTGATTATAGCCACATTATTCAGTCTTAAGTAGGTATATGAAGATTTATTGCCTCAGATGCATTTCGACCAGCCAATACAAGCTATTGTATTTATAGTCTAAGGCTAAGGGGTAATACAGTCTTGAAAATTTAAAAATAAACACAACATGAGAATTTCTTTACAGGTGTGCAATTTCATAACGATGTTTTCTTTCGCTGCAAGAGCGTCGAATAAACGTACATATTTAAAATTTGTACACATTATTAGTACCTACGTTAATTCAATAATTGAATATGTATTAATCAATCAACAGCCGCCGTTCGTCCACTGCCGAACGTATGCCTCCTATAATTCGCGCCACATTTTGCCATCTTTCGCAATCTGTATACAGCGTAGTTATTACCTACCAATATATACCGCCACCATTATTACCAATATACCAATAAGTATTAATATACTCATCAAAAAAACAAAAATACATACAAAGCGTCTGCATAATCTAGCGTTACTACTAAAAAAGAAACAAAAAGTCTTAGAGTATTCAGCTATGACCTTTACGAAGACTTCTGACTAGATCTTCAATGTAATTATCAGTCATAGTTATGTAGGTAGGTACAAGTAAACATTTCGAAATGATCCAACTGGCACTGGGAGCGTGCAACAAGAGTCGAGTTGAGGCGAAAAGTTCAAGGCTCATTGATCGTGTTCCGACACTCCGGCGCATGAATGCAGACAAAAGTGATTCACAAAAATTAACCTTTACGGATTAAATTTGCACATCACATACTCCAACATATGGTTTATTTTTTGGAAATCGAGATTCTTGGCAATAACTTAGTTTGTAATAAGTAATTGATTTTTATGTCTCTCGCTTAATTTGGGTCCTTGTACTGGAACGGGGACGGTTTTTTTTTTGTTTTAATTAAGCCTAATGGTATTAACCCAATCATTGGGATTCTATCTTACTTGATTTTAAACGAGGGATATGCAGACCGATCCTACTTATGGTTAATGCGTAGTTTAATTTTCTTTTGCGAATTATTAATACTTTATAAAAAATACTTTAGATATATAAAAAGAAAACCTCATTAGTCATTCTTACAACATATAAAACATATTCCATCACGATAATTTATAGTCGATAAAGTCCAGCACTGAGTTTTAAATCGTTTATTTTTTTGGCACACAGAGTGGTGATCACTGAAACAACAATCAGGTCTATAGATTCGTCAATTGTCAATTCAACTCTGAGAGATGCATCTTCACGCTTCGCTTATACACAAGGTGCGCTAGAAAGAATGCCGGACACAAGTTCCACTTTTCTCAATCCCGGAGGGTGCTTAATATGTATTTTCGCTATCAGCTCTGAATCTAAGAATTCATTAACTTATCTGGAAATATTATCAGTATTTCACGTGTGATCCTAATTTTAAATTACCCAAAACGCGATCGAAGCCTAATTTCACTCAGCAAATGCGTTACTTAATTAGGACCTCTGGTAACACAAACTCCATTGGGTAAAAAGTAGCAATTGTTCTACGGATTTAATGACCAGCTTAGCTATAGCCCTCATAAACTTGTATAATCGGTGTTCACAGAGAGCCCCTTGTTAAAAAGGGCAGAAAGTTCAGTGTCGTGGAAAATCAGAAGCGGTCAAATCCACTGTGCATTTTTAAATTACTTCAAAAGATGCGTATTCTGTGTATATTCATCCATAAGTTTTTAATGAGCTTAGTTTCTATATAGTAATTTCTTTGGCAAACAGTACTTGAAACTTTTAATTGATTTTTATGAAAGAATTCCTTGCCTTCAAAACCATTTAGGCAATCTTACGTGGTTAACGGCATTGCCAGGTTTGCACTGTTATATCAAAAGGAAAGGAATTCATTTAAATACAGCTAGAACAATGGTTGACCTGTTAAATTTAATCTGCTTTTCACCACAAAGATAACTAAAGTAAAATGTACAAAAACTTTAAATGTTTCATTCATTCGCGTTTCCGCCTTCTTTTTAGTTATTTTGGCACTAGCAAAAGCCAGTTGAGTCGCGAATTTCATGGGTTACTGGAGATTTTGTTACATTCAGAGTTTGATTAAATTCCTACCTAAGTTCACTAAAGCTTCAGAGGGTATAATTACGACCACGTTTCTCAAACTACTATGAAAGAAATTTTAACAGACACGGTCTTTATGCAGCGTTTGTCCCACTATCTTGACCAACGACGCTGTACAAACAAATGCACTGAACGATTCGTTCTATCAATATCTGTATGTAAAATATATGTGTTCGCTGACTTAACGAAGAACGTGATCTACCAAACAAATACTACTAAATGATGACTCAAAGCTTTGGCTGATTTGATAACAATCAGTGCAAGCGTGCATTTCATATGCAGCTAATCATAAGTACTTATGTGGTGACCTTGCAATGTGAGAAAACGTTTCACGATTTGTGTCATGCCTCTCGCTTTATTGTTTAAATTTTGCATTGTTCAGCTAAAATATGCGCACTTATATTTATTTTCGTAACACATTTTCGTGTGTGGACGTAACACATTAAGTAAATTATTTATTATTATGTTTAATTATTATAGCTTCTTTCTAGGAAGGTTCAATCTTCGTTATTTAAATTCGAGTTTCAATCAACTACGATATTATTACTTGTTACCAACAAGTCATAAGTTGCTTTGGCCACATAATAAATAAATAATATAATAATAAATAAAATCAGTTTATTGCTCAAGACATTACAAACACATTACAGAACAAGCGAAATAACATTAATTACATAAATACACGTTGACAGTTAACAAAAAAAAAAACAAATCCATGAGCAAAAGGATGTGACTCAGCTTGTGCTGACGTAGGACCGAGATCCTGCGAAGCGCTGGTTTTCAGTCACACCTTCATCTCTCTTCACAGGTGTTAGGTGAGAGGCAAGTATGTAAGAGGGCTACTGTTGATTACAGTTTTGCAATAAATTAAGAAAAGATAATTAATTTTAAAATAAAAAGAAACACCTAACCAACTCTCAACTTTAAATATGTGTGTAAGTATTTGTATGTGTGTGTTAGTGTGTGAATGAGTGTGTGTGAGTATTTGTATGTGTGTGTGTGTGGGAGTGTTTTTGTATGTGTGTGAGTGAGTGTTTTAGCTTGTTTAAGTGGGCATTGTGGGGTATGAGGATGTCTGTCGGTATAACTCTGTGTCCCTCTAAAAGAAGTCTTTCAAACTTAGCATTTTCCAGTATTGCTTTCTGAGATCTTCCGCAGCCAGCTGTTTCTTCAGTAAAGCAGTTTTGAATTTCCTTTTGAAGCATTCGACACTTATCTCTTTTCTCATAGGGGGAGGTAGATTGTTCCAAATGCTGGCTGCATAATATTTGAAAGATCCCTGATATCGAGCGGATTTATGCTTGGGAACCTGTAGTAAATTTTGTACAGCGGTTCGACGACTTCTGTGGCAATTATCATTAACCCAGTTAAGCTTTTCATATAAGTACTCCGGTTTTCTGTTCCATATTATCCTATGGACTGTACAGGCATAGTTGAGTTCTCTTCTTGCTTTCATGTTTAGAATACCCTTTTTGTTCAAATATGGAGTTATAAATTCTCTCCTCGGCACATTATAACAGAATCGAATGCAAGCATTTTGTACTCGTTGAATAGCTTTCTCAGTGCGTGTTCTTAAGTTAGGTCCTATAACGGGGCTACAATAGTTGAAAGAGGACAAAACAAGTGAGTCAACCAATAGGAGTCGCAGCTCTTCTTTCAGGTAAGTTTTAATTTTGTATAGGGTTTTTAATTTGAAAAAAGCGCTTTTAATTTGCCTGTTCACATGTTCCTCGTATTTCTGTTCGCTGTCCAAAATTAGTCCCAAATTTCTAGCTGATTTCACCTTTTCCACAGTGACACCATTGATCGAGATGTCCTCTTTGAATTTTTGTACTTTTTCCACTTGCTGTTTGGTGCCCATTATTAATACTTGCGATTTAGAGGGATTTAAGACAAGAGAGTTTCTTTCTGACCAATCATATACCTTACGTAAATCAGCATTTATTTTCTTTATAGCATCACTAGTATCTTTAGGGTCGAATGAGTAATACATTTGGGTGTCGTCGGCGTATAAGTGATACTTACAGGACTCAATACCGTTTGGAAGGTCTGCTGTAAAAATCGTAAATAAGACTGGGCTCAATATTGATCCTTGAGGTACACCGCGACTTACTGTTTTTGGGGGTGAACTAATTTTTTCACCATTGTTTTGATACGTCACAACCGATTGCTCTCTATTATTTAGAAATGTTTCAAACCATTTGCAAGTATTTTCCGAGAAACCATAGTGACTTAACTTAGCAAGAAGTAACTGCGGGTGTAAGCAGTCAAACGCTCTTGTATAGTCCAGTAGTATCAGAAAAGTAGCCAGACCCCTGTCCGACGCTTCTGCAATGTCATCAGTCACATGAAGTAGCGCTGTTTCCGTTCCGTGACCTCGACGAAAACCAGACTGAAACCTAGGAATAACATCGTTGCTGTCCAAGTAGGCAATCACTTGGTTTAGTGCTACCTTCTCCAGTACTTTTGATAGTATAGGTAGGATAGAGATGGGTCGTAAGTCTTTAAGTTCGTTCACATTACCTTTTTTAGGAATAGGTCTAATGAGTGCCTGTTTCCATTGAGCAGGGAATGTGTGAGTTTCAATAGACCTATTAACGATAGCAGTGATAATTGGAAGTGTTCTGGGCAATGTCAGTTCAATCATCTTGATACTTATGCCGTCTTGCCCTACAGAATTGGTCGTTATATTGTTAATAATTTTATTAACGTCTACCTCAGTGACAGGTTTTAGGTCAAAAGAAGGTTGCAGTCTAGGCTTTTTAATATCACAAGTCCCATTATATAAAGTTACGTCTTTACAAGAAGGCAATGTCAGGAAATGGTCACTAATTTTGTTCGGGTCATTTATGTGGTCTGGAATGCAGTTTACATGAGCGCTATTCAGGACTGTAGTGTTTCTTATATTTTTCCACATAATATTAGGTTT
The DNA here is from genome assembly GCA_031163375.1 of Conogethes punctiferalis. Classification (NCBI taxonomy): domain Eukaryota; kingdom Metazoa; phylum Arthropoda; class Insecta; order Lepidoptera; family Crambidae; genus Conogethes; species Conogethes punctiferalis. The sequence continues at coordinate 11,119,173 of CM062083.1, read as the reverse complement.
ATTAATATTTTTATTTATAAAAGAATTGAAGTATGCTCTTTTTTCGTGCTTTATAGCATTTGTCACGTAATTTTTGAGACTACAATAATATTGTCTTGCAGAGTCGGTTTTAACTTTATGATATCTTGATAAAGCTTTGTCTCTAAGATCCATCATAAGTTTAATTGTGTCTGTTATCCATGGCTTACTCGTGTCTTTTACAGTGATTTTTTTGACCGGTGCATGTATATTAAAAAGTTTAAGTACGTAATCATTAAATGTTGCGACCATTTCCTCAACACTGTGAATTTCTGTAATGGAATCCCAAGGGATAGAGTTTAAGTCCGCGTGAAAAAGGTCTGAGTTAATACTACTAAATGCCCTTTTATATAACATCTGTTTTACATATTTTGGTTTCTTAATATCAAAATCTACCATTATTGTTGCGTGGTCACTTAAGCAACGATTATGTGCTACCTTGACTTCTTTACAGAGGGTTGAATCGTCTGTGAGAACCAAATCTATGGTTGTTTCTGTGGTATCTGTAATTCTAGTCGACTCCTTCACTAACTGAGCGAGATTATGCTGTTCACAGAATGCAAGCAGTTCCTTAGCCTGTACTGAGTCCACTTGCTCAACATTAATATTTAAATCACCCATCAGGCATAATAAATTACATGTGGACATAACATTAACGGACTCACTGAGTGAATCTAAAGTTTCCATCACACTAACACTCTCCGGTCTATACGCTGTCCCAACCGCCACGGTGATTCCTGGTAATCGTACCTCCAACCATAGCTGTTCCAGCGAAGATCGGGGGTGCTGCCGAACTTTGGTAATCAATTCTTTTCTGACGTAAAAGCCGACGCCACCGCCCTTCTTGTCCTTTCGCGCTCTGTGAATAAATCTATATTGAGGAATAACTGGTGCGAGTGCTTCTTGTCCATCCTGGATCCATGTTTCGTTTATGGCCAATATATCAAATTGATGCTTTTGTACCGTAACTAGGAATTCATCCTGCCCAGTATTTAATGATCTCACATTCAGCAAGCCAAGTCTCAAACGCTTTACTTTTCCTTTAGCCATTGCGCCTATAAGAAATTTTCGTAGGGACGAGAACCCAAATAATATGAATACAAGAAAATAATGGCACGTCTGCCTGGGCTGAGATGAATGCGCGATCAAAACTGTATGCTATAATGTGGTATATACTTCTGTGATGTTTGAAAAGCGATTCTGGATTGGTTATGTGAATATTGTGTGAGTAAGTATGTGTATATGTACTAGTATTGAGAGAGCGAATAAATACAATATAATAAATTGGGTCTTTTTTCGACCCTAAACAAATGTAACACAAAACATTATAAACCCAGAGATATATTATGACAAAAAATTTAAAGATATGAGAATTACAATTTAAACACATAAAAGTCTGATCAAATACGTGATTCACCAAAAACCCGCTCGATGTCCTCCTCAGAGCGCAGTCTGTGGGCCGGTTTACCGTCATTTTGCCGAGTAAATATTTTACCATCACGCGTCCAGACATATTTAAATTCGCAGGCACGAGCCATTTCACGCGTCTTATGAAAAAGCTGGCGGAAATGCCGGGTCAGCCTCTCATTAATGTAAAAGGAGCGTGCGGGGCCCGGCAGCTGCAGGCCCTCCGTCGTGACTGTGCGCCGCACGCGCGCGGCCCTCAGCAGAGCGTCGCGAGTGGCGCGGCGGGCGAGGCGCACCACGAGCGGGCGCGGGCGCGCGGCGGCGCTGCCCCGCGTCGTCGGCCGCGCCGGCCCCACCCTCTCTGCATTCACTACATCCCTTTCGTCGACGTCTACACCGATCTTACTTGCAAGAGCCATGACTATGTGTATGGTGTTTTCCTTAGCTTCCTCAGGGCATCCAGCTATTTCTAGATCGTTCCGTAGTAAGTCCTGGTCACGGACACAAAGTTCGGTTTTAAGTTCTGATATCGTATTTTCGAGAGATGTTACGTCGGGGACGATATCTTCCCGCTTCTCTAATTCCTGGATTTTAGCTTCCAATTGCCCGATGCGGCTATGCTGCGACCGAATCGTGTCCGTGAGCTCAGTAATCGAAACGCGTAGGCTGTCCACCTCACTCTTTACCAGCTGTCTCATATATGTTTTTAATTCGGTAACCATGTCCTGCTGTAGGCCAACTTGTGGGTCGGTTTGTGGGCTAGTCATTATGAGTTCATGGGGTGACATGCTATCGGTCGGTTGTGAGGGCTTAGCACGATGTGTGACGTTGCAATCCCCGTCCGGTGTTTCTATATAATCTAACGCTGTCGCCATTGCAGGGCGGACTGGAGTATTTACGTTTCCCGTCTTGGGTCTTCTACTCTTACATGCTGGACAGTTCCACAGATCTTTTTTCGTCATAATTTTAAAGAAGGTAAACGAGACGTTAACGCAGTCTATGTCGTATGCCGCCTTACAGGTCATGCATTTCAGGAAGGTGCTTTTTGGTAAAGCTTTCTGACAACCTGCGCATACCTGTGACGTACTCATTATGCTATCGACGATTACTTGACGGAGTAAACAAAATTATCGGTATAGGCGACACGTAACTCCCTCTGTTGAAATTTGCACGTACTATATGTTATTGGATAAGTTGCAGATAGCGCCCTCTGTTACAGTTAGGGGGTACTAGACGTACTGTGCCTTAGGTGTGTTTGCTGGTTTTGCAGGTGTAAAATAGATGGCGTAAGTGTACGCCACTGAATGCAAAATTTTGATGAATCACTAATTATTGAGGTTATTAAATGTCCACTTGGTGTAACATAGATATGATCACAACGAAAAGGACACGGCAGCACTTCGGCAAACCAAACTAGATTAGTCCATGTGAAAACTTCTTAGTTACGATGCGTTGACACAGTAAAAACAGTTCAGCTGTAGCGGGTAATATTTTCACTATTTACACTGCAGTTACTACTTTATACGTTTCGCCTTCACTTGTATCGATAAGTCAAGTCCGCAAAATACCGGTATTAACTTTTCATGTACGGATTGTCACTTTTAACACTCAAAAACAATTTTTGTATCTTCTAATAATGTTTACTTGAGCACAGTAGCGCCCTCTCTCCCCATCACACATCGTCCGATAGGTTTAATATAAGCTCCATGTTTGTGTTCGGGTAGGTGGTGAAATACCAATCATATGATCTAA